>CM057971.1:24401855-25601855 GCA_030142095.1 Rubus idaeus
GTGATTGCAAGTTCACGGTGGAGTTGTATTTTGTGGCTGTGAAGTTGACGGTGATTGTGAGAGCCCGGAAATATTAAAGGATTAATTTGGATATTAATCGAGATTAAATTCCTAATCTCGGTAATATTTAAATGGTTTCGAGAATTCTCCTGAAATTTTCTTTTGTCATCACTTTGATTTGAAGACTCGAGAATGAAGTACACGTCACGACGAGTTCGTGTGAATTTTCGGAGTATTTTTCGGATACCCGAGCTATTTGTTTTGATTTTTGGAAGTTTAGCGATTAAGTAAATTGAAGCGGTTTAATCTCAGCCGTTGATCAATCCACCGTCAGATCTGGACCGTTGGATTTGATTTAAAGGCTGGATCGGTTTGGGAGCCCAGAACCCGCACGACCCGTTTACACCGGCAGCTCCGATAAGCACCTTTACCGTCCGGCCACCTCACGGCGGCGCACCTATCCCGTTAGCTTCGCCTCATCACGGCGAGTCTCATGGTGGTCGCAGCTAGTCCAGCCGACGCCGGTGGAGAGAGAAACGACGGAGAGAAGCTTGGGCAGCGCCGATCGGGTTTTCCGATTCCGGCCACGACGGCGGACAACACCGGTGTCTTTGGCTTCCTCTCAACAAGGCGAACACGTCCATGGTCTCTGCTCGTTGAATCATTAACCGAGGAGGGAGAATCGAAGATGAGAAGTTCATGCTGTTCCGGCGGATTTCTTCGAATTCCGGCGACTCCGGCCACCGATTTCTTCGATTGAGGTATCAATCTTGATCCTCTCGTCAAGCTCTACACGTCTGTAGCTTTAGATTTCACTTTTGGTTGAGTTTTGGAGATTTGGTATTTTGGTATTGTTGAACCACCGTGAACAGTGGTATTCCGACCAATTTTGGTACTTTTCCGGCCTAATTATGATTTATTGGTTTGAATTCGAAATATAGGAATCTTGGAAGTTGAACCAGAGGTTGTGGTACTTCTGTTGGTAATCGGGGACAGAAGTTAAGCCATTGAGTTTCCGTCGAAACTCTGTTGAATTGTGTTCCTCGTTTCGATTGTGGAATCGAATACTTGACACAGGTATAAACTTGTACTTGGAATGGTGATTGAGTCATTTGAAATTAATGAAAGTGTTGGGTGAAATGAGAAAATGGAATTCCGTATTCGGAAATGATTGTTCAAATCAAGGTTCTAAAAATCGCTAGGCGCTAGTCGGGCGGCGGGGAGGGGCCTAGCGCCTAGGCGGGGATTAGTCGGACGTCTAGGCGGTTAGCAGGCGCCTAGGCGGTTTTTTATTTTATTTTAATTTTATTGTACAACACATAATTAACTAAATAAAGGCCTACTTAAAACAAAAATTATATTTGTGTTAAGAAATATAAACATACAAAATAGAAGTATATGAAAAGTACTATAATTGATTAAAAATATGGGTAAAAAAAATTCTGATTTTTTAAAATCTGTCTATGCCCGCTTAGGCGGATTTGCAACTAATCGAGGCGGTTGGCCACCGCCTAGCGCCTAGGCGGGGATTAATCGGGCCTAGGCGGGGATTTTTAGAACATTGGTTCAAATGGATTCAATAATAGTTGTCGAATGTTATTGAATGCGAATATTATTTTTAATATTCGAATATTGTTACTGTCGGACTAGGGACTCCAGTTAACCCGAGATGTGATTTGTGGTGGTAATGGTGTTGGCCTGATGTGACGAGCAAGGATAAGCTCTGATGTTCCAGGTAGGGGACATGGGACTCTCTCGGTTAGAGTTTTTCCTGTATATTTGATAAATGCAATTTGCATGGCTATAGTTATTTCCTTATGGATTTAAATGATTTTATATGCCATGCGTGTGTTTCAATTATATTTGATTTTATGTGATGACCTGAGAGTGAGTGGAGCATAGCGACTTCCTTGGGTTTCGATCCCCTAAACCTCCGGAGAGGCTGTACGGACGGAACAGTGTCTGACATCCTTTGAGGTGTGACACTAGTTCTAGGCGGTATAGTATAAATGGACACTCTTGCTACTTCTTACCAGTTGTTGAAGATTTTAAATCTTCGGTAAGGATGTAGTTGGTTGGATAATTCGGTCATCAGGTTTGATATTTTACCCGGGTATTTACTTAGTTATTTTCTTTTGGATTACTGTTGAGACGACTTACTGTCTCTCTTAATGTATTTTACATACTGGGCCCCATAAAATATATTTAATGGTTTTCAAACCTAGCCGGGGTGAACTCCCCTACTGAGCAGCGAGGACGAAAGCTCACCCCTACTATAGTTTTGGATGCAGGTACTGTGTACTGGAAATGGGACAGCGATGGATGACGCTGGATGTGCAAACTTGTTACAATCGAATATTCGTGTATCGAATATAAGGTTTCAAATTTATCTATTTATTCTCATTGTATCATTTTATTCATTTCGGAACCTATTGACCAATTAGATTGTTCATGGTCAATATTGTGCTTTACCTTGTGAAACTCATTCACGAATTCAACCTTCGATCCGGTTATTTAATTTGATTAAAATTGGATTTCAATTGTTTTATGATTTCCAATTAACTCACCTCTATTCAAATTAAATACGTTCCGTACTTGCGTTCTGATTTAATTCTCAAAATGCCTTGCGTTTCTTTAAAGTATAAGTTAGCACTTTATCTTGTATTTTTAAGGATTCGCGGCACTGTAGCGTGCTTAAATTGAAGAGGTGCAATTTGGGGCGTTACAGTGATGAACTGAGAGTTGTGGTGAAATTGATTGAAGTGATGATTTGGGTTGTGAGAACAAAGAAGAAGAAGGGGTTGAGATAGTGTTGGAGAGAAACATAGGGAAGAGAACAGAAGGCACAACCATGGTGGCTGTGCCATGGTGGTTGTGCACGGTTGCTTTGGAGGAACAAAACAAGTGTTTGGGTGCAGTGAAGGAACCAGAAGAAGAAGTGATGACAAAGAGAGGAAGACGGGGCTGAGATAGTTTAGGAAAGAAGAGTGGAGGAGAAGAGATTGATTTGCAGAGAGTAACCGGACATGATTTAGGGATGGAGAGGGACTAGGACAGAAGGCACAACCAAGTGTGGTTTGTGACGACCCGGACCAAATTAAGTTTTATTTAAATAATTGTTGTGGTGGTTTATCAAATGGATTAATTTTCGAGCTTCGAATAATGTTAGTAGAGGCTTCAGAGTTGACTTTTTGATCGGAAAAGAATTTGAAATAGTTTTCTTCACAGAAATTGTAGAGGACGTAAAACCGAGTTTGTGGACATAAAGTACGTTTAAATCGGAGCTCGTATAGAGAAGTTATGGTCAGCGTAAGTCGGCGAAAACTCACCGAAAATACCCCGACCCCGATCTCATTTTCCGGCCACCTCAGCTCTGATCACCTGCTGGGCTTTGAAGCCCTCATCCACACGAGTTCAGCGCCACCAGCCCCGTCGCAAACCGTCACCGGACGGCGGCGTATCGACGAAGAGAAGGTTCCGGCCACCGTCGGCTTTGGAGGTAATTTTCGGCCACTTCCAACCAAAATTAGACTTAGTCATAGTTATGAAAAATGTTGCTGGGATATTGATGCATATTGTGGAAAAATTTGGTGACCATCGGAGATCGTTGGCCGGCAGCGAGTGGGACCCACGCGCAGCCACCTTGGGGCGGCGCGTGGGGGCGCGTCCGACATCTTTTGGGGTTGTGGTTTGGCTTAGCTGCTTGTATATTTTATCGTGATCATGTGGATACTTGTTTTGTGAAAATTGTTGAAGTTTGGGAATTTGTTGGATAAATTTAGGGTTCGTTATCGAACGATTCGAGGTTTGGAATGTTGTGTAGCCGTCAGATGGTTACTGGAATTATATAGGATGTTAAGATAATTATTTTGAGTATTTTGGACGGTTGGTTTGGGGAGATTTGATGAATTGGATAATTAAAGGATCATTATGGTTTAAGGGTTCGTTAATGATTGTTTTGTTCAGGAGGACGTCGAGGAGGATTTCAGCACGCGTCGGATTGTTTCGGTTATCTGTGAGTGGACTTTTGTTTTAAAGATAAATTGCATGAAATTTTATGTTTTTCAAGCATTATATCGTGGTTATTATTTCGTCAAGGTTATGGGGGTTCTTCATCATGGCTAGTTAGCTTTTAGGTCTCCTCCTCATCTTCGGTGAGTAGAGTTGAGTATCTCCTCCTTACCGTCGATGAGTCGAGCTTTGTATCTCCTCCTCACCCTTGGTGAGTAGAGTTGAGTTTAGGGAATGGACGTTGTTTTTAAATTAATTATTTATGCAGTTTATGTTCAGAAATGTTGGAATTTATGGGTTTTAGCATGATAAGTATGTTTTCAGCATTTAGTTGCATTGCACTATTGGAGGCCAACGATTCAGTTCAGTCAGTTTCAGCTAGTTCAGCCAGCTTCAGCTAGTCCAGTCAGCTTCAGTTTTAGTTTCAGCTCGTCTGATTCAGTTTCCATCCCAATCATTCTCAGTGTCAGTGTCAGAGGTATGCATGCATATGTTATCTGAGGTAGGCAGTGCCCTTCAGGTAACAACATCGGGTTGGCAGTGCCCTCGATGTATCACTTGGGTTGGCAGTGCCCTCAAGTGACATGGGGTGATCAGGTTGGCAGTGCCCTTGATCATTGGTGACTAGGTTGGCAGTGCCCTTAGTCATCACCTCCATTAGTTCGATAATTAGGCTGGCAGTGCCCTTAGTTATCACACATGTTAGTTTCAGTTTTTAGCATGAACATTATTTTCATACAGAGAAAGGAAATTATTTTAAATTGGGGAAAGCAGCTTTATTTTCTTGAACAAATTATTTTTGTTCACTCACTCTAACGTTTTCTTAAAATGCTTTTTCCCCTGGTCCCTTCGGTTTTAAATTGCCCAGCTTGCAGGTCAGTTGAGGTCGGGCCACACAACGAGTTCGAGGCTTATATTTTCTCCGTTGTTTCTACAGTCCTGGAGTAGGATAACTGTTCATCCTACTTTTATCTTTTCAGTTGTGTAATTAGAATTGCTCTGATTTATCAAATTATGCATTGTTGGAAATTGTTTTTGGGAAAACTGGTTGGAGATTGAGTTTATGTGGCAAGCATGCAGGCTCAGAAGTCATGGTGGGTTAAATTGTTATTGGAAGTGTTAATTTGTTTTTCACAGGTTTTGGGTAGTCTACGTTTAGGAGAGTTTATGCCGGATTTTCGGTAGAGACTCTTCTAAGGTGGGCCCCACAAGGCCACCTTGGGTTCCAGGGTGGAATCTGGGGCGGTTCCTGTCATGGTTGTACACGGATGCCAGAAAAAGGGTGGAGAGATGAGAAGGTGGTGACCGGGGAGGGGCCTCGGCCAATTCCAAAACTGAGCAGAGAGTTGCTTAAGAACAGGAGGGAGAGATTTGGAGCACGTGGAAAGTGGCTGCAAGCTGGTGGTGGAGTCTGGAATCCAAGAAGGGATCCAAAACCGGTGGAGGCTGTCGGCAGTGGTGGTGTCGGCGACCGACAACCTGCAAAATTTGTCAAAAAGCAAGAAAAGCCAAAGGCTTTTGGTGAAGAAGACAAACAGAAACAATAATTAAATAAATAAAATAAAATAAAATTAATTATAAAGATATAAATATGGGAAAATAAAGTGGTGGTTTAAACTGTGTTTCACGACCGTGTGTAGTGGTTGCGCCTCTAATTGTGGTGGTTCACCGATAAATTTATCGGGATTCGAAACGGTTTTCGAAATCTTCGTAAATGCTCTGGTCTCCACATCCGAGAAATGACCGGTGTCATTTTGATATTGAAAAGTCACGGTTGACTTTTCATTTAATTATCGGAGTTGCGCTAAAAATCTCCAAAATGCACCTTTTATGTGCAAATTATCATTTTGCTCATATTTTCCCTAAAAACACGAAAACACACATTAAACAGACAATTACGCTCTCGCAATGACTTAATCCAAGTGATTAGAAGTATTTTGTGTACGTATTTTACGCACACATCATTATGGACTGTCTAACTTTGGTCTCTTTCTCGGTGTTATGGACTAGTAATGCATTAGGTCATTTTCCTTCAACCTCATCTTCTGCAATTGTCTTCAAGAATGACGTCCCATGTACAACATCATCTGGTTTCAGTGTGACTTCGGATAAATTTTTAATTATATTATAACTGTACGTTATATATAAATATATATATATATATATATATATTGGTGTATGAAAATTCGGGGAGTGACATGGAATCTCTCGATCCACCTGACATTCTAGGATCCGGATTCTCTCCTTGACTTTTAATCTCAGATGTTCAATAAAGATCCAACGTACAATACTTATCCACCTCAACATTTGGCTCTTAATTACTCAAACAATGCATTTTTCAATGCTAACGCCGTTACTTTCTTCTAATTGCAAGTTTTTTTCTTGTTTTTTTATTATTATTTCATCGGGTAAAAACCCAATATAATACCCAAACTATTGCGAAAAACTCTTTTTAGTACCTACAAATTTTTTTTACCCAAAATGGTACCTGAACTATTGGCCATTACCCAAAATGGTACTTGACTTAACTACGGAGGTACCATTTTGGGTAATTGTACAATAGTTCAGGTACCATTTTGAGTAAAAAAAATTTGTAGGTACCAAAAAATACATTTCTCCATAGTTTGGGTTAGGAGTGGGCACGGTTCGGTGCGGGTCGGTGTAAGGCAAAAACCGATTTCAAACTGAAGATGTCGGTTAGCCAAAATTCTCAACCGAAAACCGAAAATGAAAGGGCTGGGCCGACTATGTCGGTTACACCGAAATTTCGGTCGATGCGGTTCGGTTTCGGTGGCCCTGACTATTTTGGTTGCTAGATGAGATGGAAGTTTTGTTCTGGGTTTGAGCATGAAGATTGTGTTTTTTTCTGGGTTTGTTCTTCACGGTTTGAACGTTGCGGGGGAACAGAGAGAGAGAGAGAGAGAGAGAGAGAGAGAGAGAGAGAGAGAGAGAGAGAGAGAGAGAGAGAGAGAGACAATTATTAATTAATTAAGAGGGAGAGAGGCATTAATTGAGAGAGTGATAGAAAAGAGGCGTGGTCGGTGACCACGTGAAAAGCGAAGAGGGAAAGAGAACAGGAGAGAGAAAGAGAGAGTCGGAAGGAAGAAAGAATAAAATATATATATATATATATATAAACGGGTCAGGTCGGTTTTGTCGGTCGGTAAAATACCCGAAACCGATTTCGACCCGTTTTTAATCGGGTCGGGTCGGTTTTATTGGTTTCCTCTTCCCTCTCTACGTCGGTCGGTTTTCCGACCCGATTTTTTGGTGCGGGTCGGTCGGTTTTAAGGATCCGGGTTGGTTTATGCCCACCCCTAGTACTTTGGGTACTATAGTGAGTTTTTATCCTATTTCATCTCTCCGTTCTCTTTCTTTTCTACTTTGTACTCTGAAATTTGAAATTTTATGCTACCATACGACCAAACAAAAAAAAAGAAATTCCATTCTACCATGAACAACATGCAGCATCTCAATCTGTTATTTTCCTTTTTCTGCCCGTATGGATGAGATGTCATCAAGTGGCCGGAAACTATTTTCTTTGACAATTTGTCATGAATCTGATGTCCAAATTGGTCCTTTCAAATTTGGATCTAGTTTGTTTCTGGTTTTGGAGCTTGAAGAATTGCTGGGCTGTTTTCTTTCCCAAAGCTTTGTGGTTATGGATTGCTGTTTTCTCCCAAAATAAGTTTCGATATTTTTTCGTTCATCACACTCAAAATTTTGCATTCATTCTTCAAGAAAACATCTGATCAGTCTATGAAAAATTTTCCTTTGCAAATTTTGGAGTTTTGTTCATGTCAATGGGAAAAGAATGAATAATTGAGGAACTGATGATGCAAAGATTTGAAAAGTTAAAAAACAAAAAAACAGGGAAATAATGGAAAAGAAAGCTCTAGTAGCAAGACTACGATGGCGACTGATAAGAGGAAGGAGATGACCAGATGGGAACACAAAAAGAAATACAGATGAGGGAGTAAAACAATAATAACAAACGGAGTTTTCTTTTTCACAAACGGTGTTGGAGGGTTTTTTGCATTTAATATTCTAGGTAGTGATGTGGAGTCTTCTTAACCTTTAGATCATCAGTGAATGGTTAAGATTGAAAGTCAAGGACAGCCAAGGATAAAGGCTTGCCAAGGATCCGACATTCTAATGTTTGACGTATGCAATTGAGCAATCCATGAGCTAAGCATGCTGAGGTCTGCAATTACAGTTGGGCAGTAGAGGTTACATTAATTATTCTAACTCTTACAACGTGACACACGCCTACATCTACATTGCTATGATTGAAGGCAGTCGACGTCGTTAAGTTATTAGCAGAAGCAGCCGTAGCTAGCTAGTCTCTATAAAAAGGAGAGAAGATGATCAAATATTATCAAGCAAACATCAAAACAAGATTGAGATTGCTTCCCTACTCGATCTCTCAATAATTATGTCGAGCCATACCAAGGAAGTTAAAGATAGAGTGAGTAACAAAATTGAGCGCGGTTTTGATAAGTTGCACAGGGCAGCTGATAAAGTGACTTCTTTTTGTCCTCCTTTAGCCATTATAGACGGTGTTGCGCATGGAATAGCCAGAGGCGCTCTCAACTGGGCCACAGACCAGCACCCCCAAGATCACCACGGCAAAAATGAGGAATCGAAACCTGCTGGCGGCGGCAGTCATGGTGGCGGTGAGAATATACATGGTAATGAATATAAGGGCAATCACGGCAACAATTAATATTGGTAATATGTCCAACATTGGCAACAGATCTAGATGCAAGACCAACCTAGAAGAGTGACCACCGGTGGTATTTCTCGTTTGCATGCATGCAATTGAAGAATGCCATATATAAATTAAATAAGTTGCTCGATCTTCTTCTTTTTTTTGTTACAATAAGTTGCTCGATCTTCTTCCTTGTGTGTTAACTTTTTTTTTTATTATTATTATTGAACCTTGTGTGTGCTATATATATGTACTAAACATTAGAATAAGAGCTCATCTACGAACCGTGGCTTGCAGGCCCTCCTTTATATTATGTGCAATATAAATTTATTTCTTCAGAAAACCATGTTTTTCGTGGGTTTCAAGATCTAATTAAGTCATCTTAATTTTAAGTTAGAAAGAAAAATAAGATTAATTATTGAGCAATCCATGACCTATGCATGTCTGCAATTATATGCAATTGAAGTTAGATTAATTATTCTAACTATTACAAATTTACAACGTACAACGTAAAATTGCTATGATTGAAGGCAAAGTGCATGTGCTAGCAGTGCAAATGGTAGGGAGGTATTACAACAACAGAACAGTATTAAATTGACAGCCAATTGTCATTTTGATCGAGCCTAGAAGAGTCATTAAGTTATTAGTTCTAACTAATAACTGTTACATTAATTAAGTGTAGTGTCTAGTAGCACAAGCACCCAAATATAGCTAGACTCTATAAATTAAAGAAGAGAAGTTGATCAAATATATTATCAAGCTAACACCAAGGAAGTTGAAGATAATGGGCCGGGAGACACTCTATTAAGCACGGTATTTATCTTGTGTCATATTGTGTTGCGAACAGATTTGAAGAAAGATCTTTTTCCTTAATTTTCTGGTCAAAATGAGTAAACCTAAATAACACTCATGGCAAGCAACCACCGGAATATCCAAGAAAGCACTGAAAAACTCATCGTAATCTTGTTCAATGTTTAGGGTATAAGAAAGTGCATATTTCTGATGACAATTACTTTGTTGACTGAAACCTCCTCATAAATCTTCAAAATATTTCGAAGAACTTGAGGAGTGTTCTGATCCTCTACAACGCACAACATGATATCGTCAGCATAAAATAGATGTGAAATATTTGGCGATTTTTAGAGTCAATAATGATCCGGTTGGTTTTTCACGTGAAGTGGGTCAAACGTATTATGAATTAAGTGTCTAACTTCTGTCTCCTTCTCGGTGTTAGTAAATTAGTAATGCACTGGGTCTTTCGCGTTCCCGTTTCCGTTCCGGGGTGCTGCGTTGGGTTTTTCTTCTTTCCAAAAGGGGTTTGCCTTGTCATCCGCTTCCTTCGTTTCTCTTTTGCCCCCTCCAACGAATTTTCGACAAATTTCAAAACCCACTCCCCTAATTAACCAATACAATTAGCTACCCTGGAGTTCTAAACGGCTTCTTCTCCTTGGCGGGGTGGTTAATGGGACCAGCTATAAAGGCAAAGTGTATAGTTGAGGTGGAGAAGGCGATGTTTTGTTGGGTGTCCAGGTGTGGGTCAATTAAGTAGTAGTTTTAGTGCGTTCTTTTTGTTTTGTTTGGAATGGCTCCGGCCCGTGGTTGCCCCCCCTCCTTTCTTCCTTTCTGGAATTGTTCCCTTTAATAAAGTTCGTAAAAAAAAAAAGAAAGGTTATTGTCCTCCACCCTTTCGGTTGTTCGTCAAGAAGCAAAAGGAAAAAAACATTTCCCGGTGAGCTCCTATTCTTTGGGGTTCTATCACTTCCTAGATAGGGAAGGGCCCAATCTAAATCATATCTCAAAGCCCTTCTTATTCCCCCCTTCACTCCAAATATAAATCATTACTCTAATACAAGGAAGTACTTTCCATCTTAACCTTTCAGTAATTGGTAGGAAGTTTTTCGTTGAAAAACAAACCCCAAAACTATTTGTTTCCCCCTATTCTCCTTCCCATACGTTCCGCCCACTTCCAAATAAAATCCATTACCTTTGCTACCCATCGGAAGTACAATCCATACTTTAAACCTTTTATTAATTTGGTATTTGTTGGTTTGAAGGTTTTCGTAGGTAAATACTAAATCGTTAAAGGGATAAACCCGAAAATATTTTACATAGTAGCACAAAAAAAACGGTTTAAGATCTTGAAAATAAACTGCCATTCGCGATCAGGGGAATGGAGGTTAACCTACAAAATGTTTGGGGTAATATAAATAAATGAAAAGAGGGAAGAAAAAGAAAGGTCCTCGAACCTTCTCCAAGCCTAAGTCTAGTTCTGACACCAGAGCTGAGCCCCACCCCTCTTTACTACCATCAAAATGCAAAAAAATAATCCAAATCATAGGCTACGGAAAATAATGCTCGTTTACCTTTGTTTATCGATACCATTATTCTGCGTTTGAAACGGCAGTACCTCCAAAAGGCCCAAAGCAGAGGGCTAGACGATGCCAACTAGTCCCCCCGTTGTAGTTCCTATGGTGTATAAATTTTTGTTTCCAATGTAAACCTCTGTTTGGTTAGATATGTGTTTAGGGTTGTTTGTATTCGTCCCTTTAGTCAATAAGTATCCAAACAATATAAATTTTGGTGATTCGGTTTTAATCATATTGTACACAAACTTGCCATACTACCCAACATTATATCCAAACCAAACCATTTCCAATCCCCTTTTCAGATTATATGGTAATCTATTTGGCGGGGGGGTGTATGTGAACTTATAAAGTTTGAAACTTGCCCAGTATACGGCCGCGAAGCAAAGTCTATCGAATATCTAAGCTGTTTTCGTAAAGTCAAAACACGACCTAAATTACGATCGAAAAAAAGTCATCGAAGAAGGTGTGGAAAAAAGGGTCGATCAAAAGTTGGAAGGTCGATTACTAAATTGTTTCTAATATAATTAATGTATGCACCCCTTGCCAGTGCGTTTGAAAAATTCTCTTCTTCAATACTATATTATCACTGATGTCAGTCAATATGTTTTGTGGCAGTTGACTTGATGTAAATGGTTTCTTACTTGTCTCCTCCTTATCAAATGTACGTTTCATTCGCATTATGAAACAAATGTAGAGTATACATATAAAATAATAATAAAAGTCTTTAATACGCAGCCCAGTTCCTTAAGCGGTGCCCCCTTTAATACAAGGCACAAGGCCAAAAGTCCAAGAAATTTCCTTGACCTTCAAAAAAAAATAGACATATCAACTCACAGTATAAAAAAGAGGAAAGGGTGGGGTCCCCCAAGAAATCAGTCACAAGTAAGGCGCCGCTAAATGCCCCTCCCACTTTCCACTAAACAACCATCACCACATCGGAAAGTACAACGTCCTATACTTTCCGAAAACTAATATAAAGGAGGGGGGAAGATTTTGTAGGTAAATACCATCGTTAAAGTGGGTATGCAACCAGAAAAAATTTTACTTGAGGTAAATATTGAAGCACGAATAAAGATAAAATATGCCTTAGAGTTATTAAAAGTCGACACCTGCCTTTCATATGCCATTTATGTAATTTTTGGTGTAATATAAATAAAGAAAAAGAAGGGAGAAAAGAATTCCTTCGCCCTCACCAATCGATCCCCTACCCCTATTACAAAGCTACCATAGTCATAAGAAATATTAATCCAAACCAATACATACGCTCATCAAATATGTACTTTACAACTAATTACCTCGGGAAACGCAGTCTCCAAAAAGCCCCAACCTTAAGAGAAGCTAGACGAAAAGCTCTAACAAAGTGTATCGTACTACACTTCTCATTTGTTAGTTACCTTGTTTTTGTTTTATAAATTCCTTTATTTCCATGTAAACTGTTTGGTTTTGGAATATGTAGTATGTTTAGGTGGTTTGTATTCACCTTTAGATCAAATAATGTTATAAAAAACCATATAACTTTTTACCGGTGAATTCAAGATTGTAATATCCTAATATTGTACAAATAAACTAATTCTATGTTTAGGACACTCTGATACCCCAAAAACACACCCACCTTACATACTTCGAAAATCAATGAAACACTTATTTACGAAATAGTATACTCCATATTTTTGGTTTTCCGAGACGAACACTATATGTAATTGTAATTTGTCAATGTGGGGGTGCTTTATGTGAATTCTTATAAATTTTTTGAAACCGCCACAAGATAAAACAGGCACTATCGTTTACCGAAGCGCTAAAGTCATCGAATATCTAAGCTATCGTTTTCAATAAAGTTCAAAACCTATTACTGTACCTTAAATTATGATCGGAAAAGGAGTCGGAAAAAAGGTCGTCGAAATCGAAGGTCGATGAAAAAAAAGAAGTCGATCGGAAAGTGGAAGGTTGATTTACTAAATTGTTTTAAATATCAATTAATTGTATGGCACAACTTAATTCTTGCATGATGACGTTTGAAAATATTAATCTTGTTCAATTACTATATTATCACTTGATGTCTAGTCAATATTTATTACTATGAAGTTGTACTTGTTAACAAGTTTCTTACTTCTCCTCCTATCAAATTACCTTTCATCAAGAAATGTTAGATAGTATACTATATAACTATTTTAATTTAAAAAATCTTTAATACAAGTTGCACACCTTAGTTCATCTTAAAGCTTATGTGTCCTCCCTTTAATAATGTTAAAAGGCCTAATAAAACCATAACTAATAGTCCATATTTCCTTCCAAAAAAATAAATTCCAACTCATAGATATTCTACTTTGTAGCCTTGTCATATTACTTTAAAATAGTTGTTGTGTCTTAAGCACTTGATTGTTGGTACCTTCTCTTCTTTTTCTTCTTTCTTCTTACCTTTTCTCAATTTTCCTTTTGTCTGTTTCGTCCTTCTCCTTCTCATAACTTTCTTTTGCTGCCTTGGTATAAAAAACAAAAAATAAAGATTAGTACTAGTTAATTATGGTCGATTAGGTAAATATTTCTGTAATCAAAAAAAAGGGTAAAAACGTTAGTCTAAATTTGCTATAGTTGGTTGAAGCAACCTCCCTACCCTTCCATAAGATATTATCACAAAACATATATTACCACTTTAAAGTCAATATAATTTAAAAAAAAAAATTTTATCTTTTATACAGTTTTTTTAAGCAAATCATATATTTTTTTGAAAGTCTACGGTATATTTATTCTTGATAAACCAAAAAATTTGACAAAAAACCTTCAAAAACCTTTCTTTACAAAATATTTAACATTACAATTTTTTTTCTTATCAAAGTCAATATCCAATCAATATTCTCCCCCCTCCCCCTTTTTTCCTCTATTACTTGCCTTTATTGTTTAAAATCAAAAATTGTCATTTTAAAAAAAGAAACCTCGTTTTTCTTACTTTCTCTCTTCTTCTAAAAAAAAGTTTTGGAAGTGATATGGGGGGTGGGGGGGGTGAGGCTACGGGCGGGGAAGGTGGGGGGAGGAAAGGTTAGGTGGGGGAAGAAAATGTGTAGGATATATAGAGGGGGTGGGGGTGAATTTGGGTTTGTTTTTATTTTTTTTTTTTTTCTGGTGGGGGGGGGAGTAAAATAATAGGAATTATTTTGAAAGTTTTTTCCATTTTTTTTCTTTTTTTTTTATCTTCTGTAAGTCCGTAATTTTAGATCTCCTATAAAGTTCCCTAAAATATCTCCTTATATAGTCTACTCTTTCATCAAACGTTTGTTCTTTATTCATAGCTCTTTAGTTCTATCTCAGTTAAAAACTTAAAAATAAAAAGTCAACTTGACCCTACCTCTTTGTTTATAGTTCTCTAGGGATTGTCTTCTTTGAAGATGTTACCAAATTCACTCCATGTGTGTATTCTAGTCCTTTGTTGAGGGTATTCCTACCGTTTACCTAAAGAAGATCACTCACCGTCGAATAGGTAGTTTCGATTGAAGCATGATTAATATTACCTTTGAATTTCTTATACCCTTTCCAAATTTTTTTTTCATTTCCAAATATAACTCCCAAAATTCGATTTATCTTTGAAAAATTGTTAATTCAATACTTTGTTTTGTTTGATATCCTTCTTGTATGGTAATTGAAATTTTCTAATTGTTAAACCATCTAAAGAGTTCTTAAATAAATTTTTTTTAACCAATCACTTACAATCACACTTGCCTAAAGCAAAAGAAATATAACAAACCATTTCATTTGCCTATCAAAAGCATATTCATTTCTCTATTTGATTTCCGATATCCTATCTTATATGTAATTGGAGAATTCTCAATGGTTTAAAATGTTGTCTCCTCAAAGGAATAAAAAATATATATGGAATCCTTTTAATAATGTCAAATGATATAATGTTGTAAAATTTCATTAGTCAATATCTCTTTTGGTTTTCGATATATAGTTTGTATGGTAATTGAAAATCTCCCCTTTAGCATACTGAGTAAACCAAAATAACCCGAAATCCGATTCATAAGAACTTTCATAAAACACATTTGTCAATTTCTCTTTATGGTTTTCTGATTTATAACTCCTATACAGTAATTACTTTTACCTAATCTCAATCTCAGTATTTCGTTCCTCAACTTTGAAACTCATTACATATAGCATAATTGCATTCCCATAATGTATGATACTATGATTGATTGATTGTATGGGTTATTAATGAATTTCCTTGAAAATTATTTAAATCATGGGATAAAACATCTTCCTCATGAAGGTATTGGCCTCCTTAAATCCAAAATAATACATATCATCATTAAACTCCAATAATCAGCTCAAACAAGTTCCATCTATAGATTCATGATTCACAAGAAAGAACCAATGTATTGACGGTATAAGAAAGATTAAAAGGAAAATAAGATAGTTGGGGGAGATCTGGGAGGCTGAGAGACAGTTTTTTTTTTTTTTTGCTTCTTCTTTTCTCTAATCCAACATACGTTGGTGATCGTGTGGTTTATAATGCATTAACCGGTTACTTGTTGGGGGTTCTCCCTTGATTAAAAAAATTGCTCTCTCATCTAAATATCACGTGACATTCACGTTTTTATGGGAGACTAAAACGGAGTATTGAGAACACTCCGTCATTTGCCTCCAACCAGGGGTATTTGGCAAGGGTCCTTTGTCATCTTTATCTTTTCCAATTTGTGGCCCCTAATTTTTTTTTTTTTAAATTTAAAACCAATTTCCTGATCTGAAAAAGGAAAAAAAAAATCAATGAAAAATTATTACATGTGAACTCATGATATTTTAGAAGACTATCTTCTGCGATTGCCTTAATTCAATGATGAGGTCCCATGTACAACAAACATCTAGTTTCAGTGTGAGGACATGGATACAATGGTTAGGTAATTATGAGAATATCATACCCTTTAGTCAAACAGTTGATCAAACCTTCTACAATGACTCGTATGGATTCATAATTGTGGAGAATCTCTAGCTAGCTTGTTCTTGCAGCTTTGTTGGGCAAAAATTTTCTTGCTGCCTCCATTTTTTATTTATTTTTTACTCTAAAGGAGTATGTATTGACATTGCTGGCATGGAGTATGTGGTTGTTTGAGCCTATAGGATTAATTTGTAATTATTTTATATTATTACTGTGCGTTGTTTATTTGGTGTATGAAAATTTGGGACGTGTGATGGAATCTCTTGATAATACATTCCAATGTTTGAGGTACGCAATTGAAGGGAAATTCTGCTATGTTTGGAGTATGTCATGCTTGAGCACGTAGCATGCTTTGTTGTTATTGGATGATAACTATACCCCACCCTCCTCCTGCAAATGCACCCCATTCCCTTGGATGATAACTATACCCCATCCCACTGAAGCACTGAAGCAGGGACTCGGATCCTCTCCTCACGGAGAGGAGGTCCTCTTATTTCCTCACGAAGCAATCATGTCCGTACAAAATGAATGTGCGGCCATGATTCTTTAACTTTTCCTTGACTCAAATTGTAATCCAAACGCTTTTCTTTGCTTTGTCTCCTCTTCCACTCTCAAAATCTCGCGTCTTCTTCCCCTTTCTCAATTTTCAGACTCACAATTTCCCTCCCACATATCTCTCTCCTCTCCTCATGAGTATCAAATGTTATGTATTGGAACTGGAAAAATTGGTTTAGTTTGAAGCCGCAAATTGTGAAGGTTGTGACTAATCAAAGAAGTGGAACTGGGAATGGTTCCGCAAATACCAATATACAAAGAAACGACCCATACCCTTAGAAAGAGTGATTCTATAAACACCCAGCCCCCAGATTTTTGGTTCAAATTTCCAGTTTCATCTCCATAACCTATATTCCATGTCATTTGAATCAACAAAATTGGATTTACATGAATAAGAAGAACCAAAAACGAAAGAGAAGAAGTAGAAGCTAATAACATCTGTTGGAATGTGTGTCTTGTAGGTATTGACTGAAGAGCAATGAGGCTTTGGAAATTCCCAGAGAGATTTGAGAACTCCCAAAACAAAAAGGAACAGCGAGGAGTAATTATAGGAGTAGCCAGCATTAACAGCTAGCATTGACTTTTGTTCTTAGTAGTTGTAGCTACAGTTATAATTATAATTGTCTATATATTTCTTTCATTGTAAAGAGAATTGATATCAATGAAATCATTATTCATTGCTCAGTTTGACTTAGTATCAGAGCAATGATCCACTGTTTGGATTGATTCTCTGTGACTTTGATTTCCTTACCTAGTAATTGGGATTGTTCTTGAACTCCTTGTTGAGTTCTTTCCTTGTTTGTCTTTACCTTGCTGATTTGTTGATTTGTTCTTGTTCTTCTTCATTGTGATTACAAGATTGAGATCTTGTTTTCGTTGTTTGTGAGGAAATCATTCATATTCCTTGCTGAATTCCTAGTATTGTCATCCATTTCTTGTCCTCAAAAGGAGGCTTCGTTCTGTTTTTGCTCAAAGCCCAGAAGCAGAAGCTTTCTTTGCTCCCAGACGATCGGACGCCACTTATGCCGTCCGGACGGACTCAAAACAGAAGCTGATTTTCTGTGTTTTGATCTTGAACTCCGCTGCATTCAAAAATGGTTAAGGTGTCTACTGATGGCTCTAGCAAGGACAAAGAGGTGGATGCATCTGATATCCATAAGGTTGAGGTATCTCTTAATCCTAATTCTTCATCCAATTCATTTGGTGGTGCAAAACTAAATGAAAATAATTATCGTATGTGGAAGAAGATGATGACAGCCCATTTGTGTGGGTTGAATAAGATGGGATATGTTAATGGTACAATTCATGTACCTGCAGAAGACTCTAATGATTATTGTAGGTGGGAGAACAACAATGGAGCTGTTATGTCTGTCCTCTACAAGTCCATGACTGAGGATGTGGTTCAATTGATTATTGGGTATGACACAGCCTCAGAAATCTGGATTACCTTGAAAGATTTGTATCTCAATGAATCTGACTTTGCTCAGATTCATGAACTTCACTGCAAGGCATTCAAGATAACCCATAATGGACAAGCAGTTTCCATCTTCTACACACAATTAAAGAGTATTTGGGCTAAAATTGATCAAAGACGTCCAAATAAGATGAAAAATGCATAAGATATAGCTGTCTACCAAGAAGAGAAGGATTTGCTGCGGGTTCATGTCTTCCTTAATGGACTCGACTCCAGACATGATAGTGCTAAAGGTGAATTGTTAAGGCGTGCTACTTCACCATCTTTGATTCAAGCATTCAGTTATATCTGGAAGGATGACTCTCAACAAACAAGTGCAAATGTTGTCCAAACTGAAATTTTCAGCCTCAATGTTCAGTCCAAGACTACCTTACAACCTGTGCCCTTCAAGCCCTCACATGGTGCCTCTTCATCAAAGATGGTGTGTGCAAACTGCCATTGGTCTGGTCACACCAAAGAGAAGTGCTACAAACTGATTGGGTACCCTCCAGGTTACTTTGACAAGCCCAAATCTTCACGGCCTAAAGGAAAGATTGTTGTCCAGCTTGTTCAGGAACCAGACCACTATGGTATTGCTGGCCAGGACCATTCCATTCCTGTTGTTGAGCAGTCCTCAGTTGCTATGGTCGGTAGGGGTAAGATTGGTATGGTCTTACAAATATCTAGCTTTATTAGTGAAGATACATGGATTATTGATTCTGGTGCATCTGATCATATGACTTATAATAAATCATATTTTACCCATTTATCTGCTCCACTTGTGTCTAGTGTTAGTAATGCTAATGGTGAAGCATTTCCAGTTTTGGGGAAAGGGTCCAATTCGTGTTACTTCATCTCTTGAGATACATAATGTGTTATATGTACCAGCACTATCACACCATCTCATATCTGTGCCACAATTAAACTCTTAATCCAAATGCTCTGTCACATTTTTTCTCATGTATGCTCTCTTTTAGGATCTTCTCACCAAGGAAATTATCGGTCGGGGGTACCTAAGGGGGGTGCTGTTTCGTCTGGATCAGACATATGCGGGGGAGAACCCAAGCAAACGTGCCCAAGCTACCTTGACTTCAACTTCTAGCCAAGAAAGTGAGATTTGGCTATGGCACCGACTGTTAGGACATGCATCTTTCAATAATATGAAAACATCCATGCCTTCTTTGTTTATTGGCATGCATGACCATGTTTTTCGTTGTGAAACTTGTGTTTTGGCGAAAAGCCACCGTGTGAGCTATCCTCCTAGTGTGTCAAATAAAATTGTTATTCCCTTTGAGTTAATTCATTCTGATGTATGGGGACCATCACAAGTTCCTACACTTGATGGTATGGGTTACTTTGTGCTTTTTATTGATGATTGTACACGACTCTCTTGGGTTGTGTTACTCAATTCCAAGTCTGCCGTGTTTGATGTTTTTCAAGCTTTTTGCACTCTTATTCACACACAATTTAATGGAGTCATTCGTGTTCTTCGGTCAGATAATGGGGAGGAATATGTTAATCATACATTTCAAACATTTTACCAAACACATGGGATCATTCATCAAACTACTTGTCCTCAAACACCTGAACAAAATGGAGTGTCGGAACGCAAGAAACGACATCTCCTTGACATGGCACGTTCCATTTTATTTAGTGCACATATGTCTAAATATCTTTGGGGTAAGGCTGTAAAGACAACTACTCACCTCATCAATCGTCTTCCCTCTAGTGTTCTCAATGGTCGTATTCCTTATGAGGTCCTCTCTACTCATGTGTCTATTTTCTCATTCCATAACTTACATGCGCGTGTGTTTGGATGTATTACCTTTGTTCATATTCCAAAAAAATCAGCATACAAAATTAGTTGCTCGTGCTCTCAAGTGTGTCATGGTCGATTATGGAACTCATCAGAAAGGGTACAAATGCTATCATCCTCTCACTCGCAAGTTTTTTGTAACTATGGATGTTACGTTCTATGAAGATACGTGCTACTTTGCTCCCCTTGACAACACTCATCTTCAGGGGGAGAAAGGGTTCTTTGAAGAGATGGTTGCCAACAGTGATCAATTATCAGTTGGTGGGAGTACAGGGAAGAATGGACACAATGAGGATGCAAAAGGAACTTCAGAATACAAGGAAGGAAGTTGAATTCCCAGGCGTCCGGACGGACACATTGCGTCCGAACGGATTGATCGGGTCTGAACTTCCAGTGGCTATCGAAACTCCAGGCGTCCGTACGGAAACATGGCGTCTGGACGGATTACTCGGGTTTGAACTTCCAGTAGTTATCGAAACTCCAGGCGTCTGGACGAAAAATGTTACGTCCGGACGGAATGATCATTTCGAAGAACTAGAAACCGAGACATAACCTAATGAAGACAATGAAGTGCCTCTCCCTCTCCCTCTCCCCTCTACAGTTTTACCCCCCCCCCCCCCCCCCCCCCGAACATGATTTTCCAAGATACCGAGGATCCTCTTGAGGTAATTTCTATGTCCGAGTCTACTCAATATACTTTGCCAAATTGATTAAATCGAGGTAAACCAGCAAAAAGGTATGAACCCACTGTTCATGCCAAAGCAAAGTATCCAGTTGCAGATTTTATGTCAACTCATAGGTTATCTAAGTCATATGAATAATTTGTGAATCAAATATCTGTTGTATCTGTATCTAATAAAGTGCAGGATGCTTTATGTGATCCGAAGTGGTCAAAAGCCTTGGAGGAAGAGATGGACGCATTACAAAAGAACGATACGTGGGAACTTGTACCTCCTCCATATGGAAAAAAGACAGTTGGTTTTCGATGGATCTTCACAATAAAACATAATGCAGATGTCTCAGTAAGCAGGTACAAAGCTCGGTTGGTTACTAGAGGGTTCACTCAAACATATGGCATTGATTATGATGAGACATTTGCACCGGTAGCAAAAATGAACACCATTAGAGTCCTACTGTCTCTAACTGCAAACATGGATTGGCCTCTTAAGCAATTTGATGTCAATAATGTTTTTCTTCATGGTAATCTATCTGAAGAAGTCTATATGGATCTCCCACCAGGATATAGAACCAACCCACCAACCAATTTAGTGTGCAAATTAAAGAAGTCGTTGTATGGCTTGAAGCAATCACCACATGCCTGGTTTGGAAGGTTCACACAATCTATGCACCATTTTGGGTACAAGCAGAGTAACTCTGATCATACATTGTTCTTCAAGCATCGCAAAGGTAGAGTTACTGTGTTGATAATATATGTGGAGGATATGGTGATTACTGGAGATGACTTGGAAGAAATTGATAGATTGCAGCAACAATTGGCTTCAGAATTTGAGATGAAGGACCTTGGAAATCTCAAATATTTTTTGGGAATTGAGGTAGCCAGGGGAGAGATGGTATTTTTCTGTGTCAAAGGAAGTATGTGCTAGATTTGTTGACAGAAACTGGCATGTTAGATTGTAAACCAATCACCACTCCAATTGAGCAAAATCATCACTTAGCTGAGTATCCAGACCAAACTCCAACTAACCAGGCAAGATATCAAAGGTTAGTAGGACGCTTGATTTATTTGTCACACACTAGACCTGATGTTGCATATGTTGTTAGTGTGGTGAGTCAATTTATGCATAACCCAAGTGAATGTCATATGGATGTTGTGTTCAGGATTTTAAGGTATTTGAAGTTTGCACCTGGCAAGGGATTGATGTTCTCAAAACATAATCATCTTGAAGTTAGTGGTTACACCGATGCAGACTGGGCTGGTTGTATTAATGACAGAAAATCTACATTTGGCTACTTTACTTTTGTTGGTGGGAATCTTGTTACTTGGAGGAGCAAGAAGCAGAAGGTAGTAGCTCGTTCTAGCGCAGGCGCATAGTACAGAGGTATGGCTCATGGAGTCTGTGAGTTATTATGGCTGCGGAATTTATTGTGTGACTTGGGTTTTAAACCCAAACAAGCAATGAATCTTTTTTGTGATAACAAAGCTGCCATTGACATATCTCACAATCCAGTGTAACATGATCGCACAAAACATGTTGAGGTTGATCGACATTTTATTAAAGAGAAGTTGGAATTAAAGTTGATTATTTTCCCATTTGTCCCAACCGAAGAGCAACTGGCAGACATATTAACTAAGGCAGTTTCGAGTAAAGCTTTTCATGATGCATTAGGCAAGTTGGACATTCGTGATATGTATGCTCCAAGTTGAGGGAGAGTGTTGGAATGTGTGTCTTGTAGGTATTGACTGAAGAGCAATGAGGCTTTGGGAATTCCCAGAGAGATTTGAGAACTCCCAGAACATAAAGGAACAGCCAGGAGTAATTATAGGAGCAGCCAGCATTAACAGCTAGCATTGACTTTTGTTCTTAGTAGTTGTAGCTACAGTTATAATTATAATTGTCTATATATTTCTTTCATTGTAAAGAGAATTGATATCAATGAAATCATTATTCATTGCTCAGTTTGACTACATCAACCCAATTCCAGTTACCCATTAGATTTCTAATACAAGTTAAAGAGAGAACTGGTATAGTAGAAGCCAATGACATCCACCCAATTCCAGTTGCCCAGTAGATTTCCAATACTTGTCGTTTCAATACAAGTTCAATTCCAGATCTGGGTATTCCAAATCTAAGCTCTAAAGCACAAAGGCTACATCTACAAGGAAAAATTACAATTCCCCAAATTCCCTTGTCAAACCTCAAGCCCTCTCGCCTCTGATTCTACGAGCAAGTTGAATGTCCTTTGGCATAATGGTAGCTCTCTTGGCATCAATGGCGCAGAGGTTGGTGTCCTCAAACAAATCCACCAAGTAGGCCTTCGCCACCTCTTGAAGCGCCAGCATTGCGCTGCTCTCGAATCGGAGATCAGTCTTGAAGTCTGAGTGATATCCCTCACAAGCATCTGGAACGGAAGGGAAGAAGGCGAGATTTTGAGAGTGGCAGAGGAGAAAAAGCAAAGAGCAGCGTTTGGATTAAAATTTGGCATAATTGCCAAAGTGCCCCTTAAACTTGGCCATAATTGTCAATTTGCACCCTGAACTTTCAATTGCGTCAATTTACCCTCTGAACTTGCAATTTGGTCAATTTACCCCCTGAATTTGGTAACATTGTCAATTTGCCCACTGAACTTGATAAAAATTGTCAATTCGCACCTCATATGTCAATTTTAACTTTTTCCATCCAATTTTATGACATGTGACATTTATGTGAGGGGTATTTTGGTCATTTAATGATATATATTTTTAGAAAAACACAAAAATTACCTAAAAACACAAATATACGTAAAAATTACATTAAAAACACAAATATACATAACAATTACATTAAAAATATAAATTTTTAAGGTTTAGGTGAATTCTTAAAAATTACATTAAAAATATACATAAAATTTTACTTTAAAAGGTGAATTTTTAGGGTTAAGCTGAATTTTTAAAAATTATATATATTAAAAAGTTGAATTTTTAATTCTTTTTAATGTAATTTTTATGTATATTTGTGTTTTTAATGTAATTTTTGTGTAATTTTTATGTATATTTGTGTTTTGCTAAAAATATATATCATAAAATGACCAAAATATTCCTCACGTAAATGTCATATGTCACAAAATTGGAAGAAAAAAGTTAAAATTGACATATGGGGTGCGAATTGACAATTTTTACCAAGTTTAGGAGGCAAATTGACAATTTTACCAAGTTCAGGGGGTAAATTGACCAAATTGCAAGTTCATGGTGCAAATTGATAATTTTTACCAAGTTCAGGGGGTAAATTGACGCAATTGCAAATTCATAGTGCAAATTGATAATTATGGTCAAGTTCATGAAGCATTTTGACAATTATGCCTTAAAATTTCAGTCAAGGAAAAATTAAAGAATCTTGGCCGCACATTCATATTGGATGGTCACGATTGCTTCGTGAGGAAATAAGAGGACATCTCCGTGAGGAGAGGATCCGAGTAGGGCCCTGCAATTGAGCAATCCAAGACCTAAGCATGGGAATGAGATCCTCTCCTCACCAAGATGATCTCTTATTTCCCCACCAAGAGATCTTGGTGAGAAAATATCCTCTCCTCTTGGTCAAGAGGAGAGGATCCGAGTCCCTAAGCATGCTGGGTCTACAATTACAGTTGGGCAGTAGAGGTTACATTAATTATTCTAAGTACTGTTACACTGTGAAACACGCCTACACCTACATATATTGATATGATTGAAGGCAGTCATTAAGTTATTAGCAGAAGCACCCATACCTAGTCTCTATAAAAAGGAGAGAAGATGACCAAATAGGATCAAAACAAGATTGAGATTGCATCCCTACTCGATCTGTCAATAAACTATGACGACTAAGGAAGCTAACTTGATCCAAAAAAAACAAGACTAAGGAAGCTAAAGATAATGTCAGAGACTCTATTGAGCACGGTTCTGATAAGTTGCACATGGTAGCCGATACTGTGACTTCTTATTGTCCTCCTGTAGCCACTGCAGACGGTGCCGTGCATGGAGTTGCTAGAGGCGTTCACAACTGGCTCACAGACCAGCATCCCCAAGTTCAATGCAAACCCAAACCAGCTCCCGGCGGCAGTGATTGTGGCGAGAAACCAAAACCAGCTATCAATATAGAAGATAATCATTAAGGACAACAGCGGCGGCAATATTGGTAATTTTTCCAACTTTGGTAACAGATGAACAGTACGTTCTTGATGGAAGACCGATCTACCTAGAAGAGTGAGCACCTCAATGGTATCTATCGTTTGCATGCATGCAATTGAAGAATGCCATATATAAATTAAATAAGTTGCTCTTCTTCCTTGTGTGTTACTTCTTTTTTATTATTATGATTGAACATATATATATATATATATATGAACAGTACGTTCTTGATGGAAGACCGATCTACCT
Organism: Rubus idaeus; assembly: GCA_030142095.1. Lineage (NCBI taxonomy): Eukaryota > Viridiplantae > Streptophyta > Magnoliopsida > Rosales > Rosaceae > Rubus > Rubus idaeus. The sequence continues at coordinate 24,426,763 of CM057971.1, forward strand.
AGAAGAGTGAGCACCTCAATGGTATCTATCGTTTGCATGCATGCAATTGAAGAATGCCATATATAAATTAAATAAGTTGCTCTTCTTCCTTGTGTGTTACTTCTTCTTTTATTATTATGATTGAACCTTGTGTGTTACTTCTTTTATTATTATGATTGAACCTTGTGTTACTCATATATATATATATATATATATATATATATATATATATATATATACGGAGAAGTTCTACAATATTGGGATGTATGTCATACTTTCATTTACAAATATAACAACAAAATGTGTTGTCATTGTGGTAACGAGAATTTTTTTTTGTGTAATCTTTGCTCTATTTAGAGGTAATTACTCCATCTACGGTTTTGTTAAAAGTTTGTAAACAATTTGTTGTCAAAGTTGTAATTTTTGTTCAATTATATGTAAATAGTGTAAAATGAATGTCGTAACTTTGTTGTCAATGTAATAATTTTGGTTCAATTATATGTAATTTTTTGTTCAAAAATAGTAAATAGAGGTATGACATACATCACCGTACCACAGTACTAAACATTAGAATAAGAGCTCATCTACGAACCGAGGCTTGCAGGCCTCCTTTTTATTATGTGCAATATTAATTACTTTCTTCAGAAAACCATCTTCTTTGTGGGTTTCAAGATCTATGACGATTTTGGATTGCATATATAGGGAGAGGCTCTAGTGAGGATCAAAAAATGAGGACTTGTTGAGGACTGTCAAACTCAACCGGTAGATGAGTATTTTAAATGTTAGTTGATATTTTAGATGAGTATTTTATTCAGATTACCATTTTGAGGACTGGGTATTGTCCAGTTGGACAGGCAGTGTGCCTACCCTCCTCATAACCCGGGTTCGAAGCCCCCCCTCCCCACAATTTCGAACTTTGGAGCCCCAAATCCCCTCCCTTAAAAAAAAAAAAAAAAAACTCATTAAAAGCTCATCCAACGGTTGAGTTTGAAAGTCTTCAACAAGTCCTCATTATTTGGTCTTCACTAGAGAATTTCCCTGCATGTATAATTCATCAAACCAAACTATTGTTTGAGCCACGATTTCCATTGAAGACTTAACCTTATCAGACCAAAGCTTATCATTCATACTTCTCCATGAAAGCCCACAACAACGTACATTACTAGTTATTTGAAGACCCTAGCCTCTTTCAGAGAGAGAGTATTGCTCGCTCTAGTAACCATACACTCTTTGAAACTAAAAGAATGCGTAACTGCATTCCTTAATTAAATTCCTTATATATCTAATTTATTTATAGGTTGAAATGGTTAAGATACGGACAGAGACAACTCTTCCTGATGGGACTATAACTCGAACAATGACATATATATGATGAAATTTATGCAAAAGTACTTGGAGTTTTTTTTTTGAGCAATAAAAGTACTTGGAGTTAAATCATGCTACATCAAGGGGGTTTTGGTTTTGGCCCTAGGCCTCCACCATCTAGGACCTCTCAATCATCAATAAATGAAATGTCTAAAAAGAACAAAGAGTTAGAAGATAAACTTGAAGAGACCCAACACCTTATTGAGACTCAACAAGAAAAGTTTGCTGCACAAAATGAGGTGATCCAAGGATTGCAGGAGCAAGCCAAAAAATTTGAGGAGTTCATGACTAACTTTCTTGGCCAACAATCATCAAATTAGTTATAATTTAGTATATTTTTCCATTAAGTTAGACATGGACCAGTTTCTAGATCATATTATTTCATTATTTGGTTTTAGAGTATTTCAATCAGTAGTGATGGTAGAAAACTCTCTGATTGTAATTATTTGATATATATTACTAGTTTTATTATTGGTTTGACTATTTCGATTAGTTTCAATATTTTGATTTTTGTATTGTAGAGAACAATTAGAGACAAAACGCCAAGTCACTCCACCATTTTTATTGTCTACAATTTTCTCGTATAAATAAATAAATTTCTTTTTCATAGGCCATAGAACCTACAACGACAAAAGAAAATTTCCTTGCCATGAACCGTAGAACCTACAACAACAAAAGTCAAGTTTCTCACCATAGACCATAAAACCTACAACTACAAAAGTAAATTTTCTCGTTATAGGCCGTAGAAGTAGAACTGACAACAACAAAACCAAAAATGGTTAAAGTAGAGTATAGCTGTATAGACTTGACTTGAAAAGGAAGAAATCAACTCTCTATTCATAAGCACCAAAACTGATTCTTTATGGTTTCCCACCGTTAACGCAGACGCTCAGAGGTTCAAAACAACAGCAATCCACCACTGCTACTCTCTCACTTTCCAGCATTCTGGCGACGGAGCTGCCTCACCGGTAACTTTAAATTCAATCTGGTTTTTTATGTGGAGTGGATCAGACGTGTATTATGGACTGTCTAACTTCAGTCTCTTTCTTGGTCTTATGGAGTGGTAATGCACTGGGTCATTTAGGGGTATTCGACAAGGGTGTTCTTTAATTATAACCTTTTCTTTTCCAATTTGTGGCCCCTAATTTTTTTCTTAAAAAATTAAATCTAATTTCTTGATATAAAATGGAAAAAAAAAATTAATGAATATGGAAAAACTATCATATGTGGACTCATAATTTTTGGAAGACTATCTTCTGCGATTACCTTCAATGATGAGGTCCCATGTACAACCACATCTGGTTTCAATGTGAGGACATGGATACAATGGTGAGGTAATTGTGAGAATCTTAGGCCCTTTAGTCGACTCATATGGATTCACAATTGTGGAAAATCTCTACCTGCACTTTACCTTTATCTTATCGATGGTACCTGAATTTTAATTTTTATCACAACCAATACTTGAACTTTTCGATTTCATCTAAACTGGTACCTAATTAAGGCCACCTTCAGTGAGCACTCTGACAAAAAATGGCACGTGAGTTACATGTGACTTAGTTTCTGAGGATATTTTGGACAATTCTCACTCGATTTAATCACTTTATTTTATTTTTCAGAACGAATTGAGAATGATTTTATTAAATCTAAAAGTTGGGTGGGCATCCTTATTAAGAAGACATTAAAACCATTTAATCATTTTTTTAGATAGTAATGTTAGAGAAACGCGGTCATTTCATCATGAACAATGACTCATGCGCTAATTTTTGCCAGAGTGCTCACCGAAAGTAGCCTTAGGTAACAGTTTAGATGAAATCGAAAAATTCAGGTACGTACCGGTTGTGATAAAAACTAAAGTTCAGGTTCCATCAATAAGATAGAGATAAAGTTCATGTACCATTTTTTATAATAACTCAAAAATTAATTATAAATATAAATATATATAAATATATATAAAAACAACGTGTTTTGAGTGAGTTTTAAAATCACAAGAAAAATTGTATGACTGTCATTTGTCATTTTGAGTACGTAACAGAAGAGTCATCAAGTTATTAGTTATTAGTTATTCTACGGTTTCATTAATGCACTGATACATTATGTGGACTAGTTTGATATATAGGTAGAACGGCACCATGCATTAGGAAAATAGTTTGGCCTAGTCTAGTTCTATATCAAACTAGTATACCTATGCATAAAACTAGTCTACGTACTCAATGTATCAGTACATTAATGTACCGCAGACGAACCCTCCTAACTAATAACCGTAACATTTACACTTAATGTCTAGTAGCAAGCACAAGCACCCGCACGTAGCTAGCTAGTCTCTATAGAAAGAAGAGAAGTTGATCAAATATTATAAAGCAAACATCAAAACTAGATTGAGATTGCTTTCCCTAATCGATCTCTCAATAATTATGACGAGTAAGGAAGTTAAAGATAATGTGGATACTCTATTGAGCACGGTATTGATAAGTTGCACAGGGTAGCTGATACTGTACGTGACTTCTTATTGTCCTCAAGGAGCCATTGTAGATGATGCTGTGCATGGAATTTCTAGAGGCGCTCTCAACTGGCTCACAGACCAGCATCCCCAGCATCACCGCTGCAAATTAAGATGAGAAATCAAAACCAAATGGTAATGAATATAAATGGTGTTCCCAACATTGGCAACAGATTTTGAAGGAAGACCAACCTAGAAGAGTGACCACCCCCATTGGTATCTCTCGTTTGCATGCATGCAATTGAAGAATGCCATATATGAAATTGGACTAAATTCAGTTTACCTCCTTAAGATTTGGATCAAAAATCGTGTTAGTTTTTGGAATTCCAATTTCATCAGAAACACTCGTACACTCTCAATTTTCATGAAACAAAAACCATTGTTTGAGCCACGATTTTCATTGAAAACTTAACCTTATCAGACCAAAACTTATTATTCATATTTCTCCCTATGTAAAACCCACAACAACATTAGCAGTTATTCGAAGACCCTCTTTGACCAAGAGAGTGCTCGCTCTAGTAACCACTCTAGCTTTGAAACTAAAAGAATGTGTAACCACATTTCCTAAATTAAAAGAATTAGCTTCCAAATAAAATATTCTTTGCAGTAGAACATTGACAGAGAACATGTCTCAAAGATTCAAAAGTATGAGAACATATATAATAAGCAGCTAAGGTCACCTTGATAACCTTAACTACGAAGCCTGTCTCTAGTAGGCAGCAATTCATAGCATCCTCACCAAATGCAAATAGCTACTTTACCAGGTATATTTGCAATCCATAATAATTTCCACAATGGATCAAAGCCTCTTTCTGATGAAGAATTCGTCATAATACTCATGGTCAGGTTACGAGCTACCCAATAAACACTTTTAATCGAGAATGACACCTTCATAATAAGCCTCTTCTTTATGTCCAGCACATTGTGTCATTCATCACTTTTTTAATATGTTTTTTCTTTTGGAAAACTAACAACATTCATTACTCATTTTTAAAAAGAACCATTTACACCCCACTTATAATTAATGTTTTGTTTTCATTTTTCATCAATATATTTTTTAACAGAAAAGAGTGCAGTAGTGATCGCCTTAGTAACTGATTAATCTATATATGCATTGTCGGTACTTTTATGAACAAGCTAGGTAACCACAGAGGCATTTGAGAGAAGCTCGCCATTTTCATCGATAATCAATTAGAATATCACATTGGTATAATACATGAATTTGATGAGTTTTATAAAAAGAAGTAATGTATTTGGTATTTGCCTTATTATTTTATTTAACATGATTTCTAATTTGGTATTGCTTATTTAGGATCATCTATTTTTCAACTCTGTTTTGTTTTTTTTACTTGTTTTTTTTTCCAAAATCTGAAATTGCTCTTAGGTCTGTGTATGAGTTGATGGGTAAGCAAGCAGGTGGAAGAGATGCTGACGCTGTTGGGTATACAAAACAAGATGTAAAAAACTACCTTTCGGTGTTTGGGGATGCCGTTAGCATTAATTCGACATACAAATTTATAAGTCTAATGACTCTAATCGACCAGTTGCTGTGTTTGTTGGATTAATCACCACGGCCAGACAGTAATATTCAGGGTGGCTCTTATGTATGATGAAACAGCTCATTCATTTATATGGTTGTTTGATACATTTTGGCTCAATTCTGTACAATGAACATGTAAGCCGATGAAAGAATGATACTAAACTAATCAAAGGGCTGGCTACTCATCCTGAAAACTGATTTCTCAGCCAATCTACGAGAGAGTCTTCGGTGCATGGCGTGCAAATGCACGACGCGATCTGAGCCGTTAAATTGGGTTAGAAAAATAAGTTATTATTTTTAACATTTGGACGTAGATGGAGCGTACGCCAATCTACATGTCCACATCTTTACAACAGTTTCGAACTGAACATATGCAGCCAATCCATGATTTATAGGCGCATAACGCAGACCATGCCTTGTGTTAATTGTCAATTACAACACAGCCTTGATTCAGAACTATTGTCCGAGCTCCAGACTATCATCGAGAGTCATCATAATGTTCGTCACCGTCTATTCTACTAGCAAACTCGCTGTCATCGTCATCGTCATCATCATCGCCATCACTAATAACATGAATTTCATCATCACTCTCTACTTCGGAACTCACATCCAAAGTATGACACGTGTTCCAATCAGGAGGGAAGGTCTTCTGCAGGGCTTCTGTAAGCTCCCCACCTGTTCTTTCAATTTTGCATAAGGACCTCGACCAGTGAACTGCAGTTCCCATATCCACAGTCAACCCAGATTCTATCATCTCCTTACAGATAGACAGAAGACCAGAATAAATGTAAGCTTCAGCAACAGTAGCCCTTGACAACAGAGAAGTCATCAAGCAATGGTACACAGCTTTGTCTGGCTTCAACCCAGCCAACTTCATATCTTTGAAACATCTCAAAGCCTTCTCCGGTAGAGAAGCACGCGCCCAACCATGTATCAATGTGGTATAAGTTTTAACATTTGGCTTCACTCCAAACGTTTCCATTTCTTCAATTGTTTTTGCGGCCCTCTGAAAGACCATTTTACTTAAAATATGGAATTGACAAATTAAAACAAAAATGAGAACTAGACACAAATAACCTCATTTTTGCAATATAGGACCCCAACTGAAATCAAAAATATGATATGCAATATAAATCGAATCACTTGACCTGACAGGATTCTGAAACACAAATGGGAATGAGAATCATCTTACTTTACTTTCTGATGATGCAACAGGTCCCAAAACTCATATTGTAGAATATAATAATTCAAAAAATTAGCAAAAGATGTGAGGAAGCCATATTTGGATTTTAAAAGCTTAAACTGTGACAATGAAGGAATGAAAAACGACCTTGGGGAGTTGGGGATTATATATCAAGGGTTGATGGAAGGCGGGGAAATGGGTTCGGATTAATAACATGTTTCATTTCAAATAGAAAACAAAAAATATGTTACAATACTGGAAATCATTGCTCATCAACAGTACAATAGGAATATATAAGAAATTACTAAAGCAGGTACCTGCATGTCTCCAGCCTTGCAACAAGCATTTATGAAAGACGTGTAGGAATGGATATCAGGTTGAACCCCTTCCCGTTTCATTTGCTGCATCAAGTCAGCAGCCTCCCAAACATCACCTCTTCGAGCCCATCTGCTCCAATGGGTAAAAACTAAGTCAGCGGACACTGGACAGGTTAAAAGGCAGAGAAAAGAATCAAAGGACAAGGAGAAGACTCTATTGGAAAAGATTAAATAGATTTGCATGAAAATCTAGAAACCAAATTTTGAAAGAACAGTAGAATGAAGACAGATGAAAGTGATGATTTGAAGTATATTAGTGGACATGAAGATATATAACAGACCATACCCATCAACTAATATGTTGTACACAAAGGTGTTCCTTGGAATTTTTTGAGCACTCATTTCCTTGGTGACAGCTAAAGCACTCTGCATTTTGCCTGCTTTGCAACATGCCTTAAGCAATGCCTCATATGTAAAAACATCAAGCTCTAGTCCATCATTCCTCAATTTGGAAAAATACTCGAAAGCTTTCCCAGTGTCACCTAAAGATGCATAACCATTCATAATAGTTGTGTATGTATGTTCATTTGGACTAATGCCTGCGAGTGCCATCTCATCCAATATTTCAACAGCCTTCTCCATCTGCAAGACCAAAGAGACGATGCATGGGGTTACCACTGGAGTGAAGAGGCATTCTAAGGCAAAATGATATAACATTCCAGGTTAAAAACACAGTCGATTAACGACTGTCATCATGTTACACATTATATATCTCAAGAATATGTACCTGTCTCTTCTCCACAAGACCAAGAACTAGAGCATTGAAAGTATGCACAGTTGGAATGCATCCACTCATCCTCATCATATCAAAAATCTCTAGGGCTCTTCTCATTTCTCCAGCTCTTGCAAAACCATGTATTATCGGCATAAATGTACGTGATGTAGGTCTATGCCTCCCCCTCTGCATTTCTTTGATGGTGCGAACAGCCCGATCCATGTTACCCATTCCACAAAATGCTGTAATAATGTTATTATAGAGGACTACATCGGGCTTCAAACCATCCTTCACCAAATCTTCTATAACTGCAAATACATTAGCCCAGTCTTTTAACTTCAAGAATCCATTGATCAACATGGAGTATGTCTTCATGTTATGTTTTATGCCGGCTGTTTCCATCATTTTGCTGACTTCGAACGCCTTAGAAACTTTTCCAATCTGAAAGTGTAGGTATCGCCAAATGATATTGAATGCAGTCAGAGAAGTCGCAGGAGAAAACAAAAAAAACAGAATATATACTCTCAGCAAGATTTAAGGCATAGGAAGAGTCCAAGTATGCAATTGGAACCCACAGGTAGGGAAATAAACTTGGGTCAGTTTGGTCATTAAGAATATTTCGTTAGCTTCTCTTCAGGGTGAGAATGTTTTAACCACCGTTTCAAGTAAGTTTCACTGCCTGAGAGGATCAACAGGTAAATTGACAGAAGATTTTCAAGTTTGATTGATCATTGAAGTCATAAAAAGAAAGACAGAATACTGAAAGGTATTTGACCCTAAGATTCCAAAAGTTCTTCAGACCAAAAAGAAGAAAAGAATTCAAAAGTTCTAACTGCTCAAACAAGTGGTGTATTAAGTAAACAGAAACCGTTAAATAATAGCAGAAAAACACACGCCCTACATCTCTGGAAACAATTAATCATCACTTTTAGATAACACTGCAATACCTTAATGTAAAGATTGATCAGACATCCATAACTGATGACAGAAGGTGTAAAGCCGCATTCCTACAGAAATCAGAAAGTGTCAAGTGTCTGGAAAATAAATAAGACAAGTCATTATGTACATTGTACAAATCTGTATTCCGTGTAATATATGGTACTTATCTCTTCTAGAAATAGTAAAGCAAGTTAAAATATTTAATTGGAGTAAAAGACACCTTTTGAATTGTGAAATGAAAGAGTTAAAATTCGACAGACAATCAAAGATTCCTTAGAGGCAAACGTGAAGGATAGGCTACTTCCCTGTATCCTACCGTGCATCGTAAACAAACAACTATGATTATAGGTAAACTAGTAGTATATGTTATTTATTCATTTCATATACTTGCAACAAAGTGTGACATATTAAGTTTCCAGGGAGAGAAGATTTTTATTCATCATTCAGCTGGCAATTACATCTTTATTTCATGCTGGTTACTATTTTATAAGTTCAGAGCATATAACTTTTTTCATGCCCAGTTAATTAACCAGTAGTCTTTATGTATAAAGATGTCTTGTATGCTTATTTGCATTTCTTCTTGGCCTAACCATGAAATATTTTTGCATTCATATAACCAAGATTTTTTTAAAAAAAATCCTGTTAAAATCTACCAATATTTTTAATAAAAAAGCATCACTTATTAAACGCTTCAACATTGGACAATGGACTAGCGGCACAGGCAAACACAAATGCCTATCAGCATAGGCATGAGAACTATTTCACCTAATCTTGTACCTTCAGTCGCTCAAACACAATCAAACATTTATCTTCATTGCCAACCATTGTGTAACCGTCCATCATGGTGTGATATATGTCAATAGGAGCATCTATACCTGCTTCTTCCATGTCCCTTACCAATGCCTCAGCTCGATCCATATTAGATGTTTGACTGTGGTTTAACAAAATATATTGAAAGAAGTGAAATCAACTTGACATAAATGCAAGAAGTCCTCCAACATAGAACTTGGAGCAATACTGCTAGATAGCACATGATAAAGTAACTTGACATAAGACAATTTCAACGAAGACTTACTAACTTCCTCATCTTTCAACTTATAGAAAACGGGGTTGTAAAACTAAGAATTTATCAATGCATTATGACCAATAAATTATATAATGATACAAAAATGGATGACTGAACTTTGGAACACTCACCAATGAGCATAAACAATATTCCCATAAATGATTGCATTTAATGTTGTATGTCTCTCTTTGGCCTCCTTAAACCAGTGATCTGCAGCTCTTTGAAATGACATAAACAATATTAGATTATGATATACTTTATATAAAGGTCAGAAATTACTAGAGGATATCATCAGTCATCATAAAACAATAGATTAATGAATTGAAAGCTGAAATTATTGAAATAATACGTTAGAATGAAGCAAGGTGAGGCAAGTGGAAAAGACACTTTCCTTCAATCAAGATCAATATAGTGGTTTTTTTTTATTAACTGTAACTAGAGTGTTCTAGCCTTTTTCTTTATTTTCTTGTTTATACCCAGAAATCCCCAAATCCACCAAACCTGCTTTACAGACCTGGGCTCAAGACTGAGGCTTCCTGCCAAACCCTAAAATCTTCAGGAGGCAGGAAACCCTAGCCAATAGCTAAGGTAGATACCATGAGGAAATGTCAACCCCAGAGAATATGAGAACAAACCTTGAGCCTGACCATTCCTACAAATCCCTCGGTTTAGTACTCCAACGTTAAACTACACTGGAAAGAGCCATTACACTAAAATATACATATTCATTTTCATTGATAGAAGAGGGTTTTAAAAAGGAAAACCTTTTTAAGAATGATATATCTTAGTTGTAGAATTCCCAATTTCAAAGAACCAGATATGGGACGTGTATGGGGGAGGGAGTTAGATCCCGGCAGGTATGGCTTCTTGGGTACGCTAACCTATGGGGTACTGACATCTAGTCATGCTCAATTCAGAAAACCACTTCTGTTAACAAGATTAATAGAAGTTATGATTTGGACCAATTAAACATGTGCTTAAATGCTTACAGGGTTAAGTGGCACATTTTAAATGTCAACAACTACAATGAGATAATGGGCAACAGTTCAGGAAGAATCACTAAAATTTGCCAACCTGAAATATACTTTATTGACATAATGCAAACTAGTCATGTCATGGTTACTTACTTGGCATTGCCAACTTTTGCGAATCCCCCAACAATAATACTGTAAGTCACCAAACTCATTTCAATGCCCTCGTCCTTCATTTTTCTAACACAAGATAATGCTTCCTCCATGTCTCTGCCAACTGCATAAGCGTGAATCAGGCTGCACACAGTGTAAAACCTTTAATATTGGAAAGAGAATAGTTTAAAGTCTACCAATTGAAATTATATCTTTGGATAAATTGGACATACTATGATACAAAATCCAGATGTATGAATATCTAATAACCTGGTAACTTATTTACACATTTTGAATTCAAATAACTTACCAGGTTCCCAGGACACAAGTACTCGACTTTACTTGGATAAGAATCATTGTAACATGATTTCCAAAGTTTTAGACAATATAACATGTGTAGTTAATCCCAATTCCCACCCTCCCATGGGTTGTCCTTCTTACAACAGGTTGAAAGGGACCACTGTGGCTAAAGGGGGCAGTAGCAGCACAGTTTGATAGTAAAGTCTCTTGACACAACACCCAAAAAATAAATAAATAAATTTTAAAAAATAAAAATAAAAATAAATAAGAAGAAGAAGAAGACGAAGAATGTTCATTGTAACTTACATAAGGCCATATGCTTAAAAATCTCCTTAAGAAAACAGGCTGAAATATATCTTACTCTTCAGTAAGAAATGAAACTTTTATACTATTCCAATTTGTCTCAAAAGAGTCTAGTATACCTCAGTAGAGCCTTTAGATAAATTACCTAGACTATCTTTTTCTGAAAAGAACCAAATTTTATTGATCAGAATGAACGAAACAGCAGGAAAAATTATCTGAATTAATTATGACATGAAAACTGATTACACTTTAATGAACTCAAGTCAACAAAACCTCTAATTCACATAAAAAGTGGAGTACCAATCACATGAGTCCTTACTGACATTACCTAGAGTCTAGCAAAGTATCTCTAACATCATTAACTTCCAATTGAAAGTCATTTTTGTGACTTGAGTGATATTATCAAATGCCATCAACTTAATTAGTGAAACCGACTGCAAAAGAAAAAAGAACAAAAACAAAAAGAGGTATTTGATTGCTTAAAATGGAAATGAAGACAATAAAACGGACAATGCTAAATAGACCAAATTTTCTTGGCATTTAAACATTGGTCTAACATCACGAGGTCTCTTTACTATTTCCAGTGACTAAATGCCACATCATGTGGTTTAAATGTGATACAAGGAAATGTGATCTATCTACCATTATCCTGCCGAAAACTTGAATGCAAATAACAGGACGGAAAATGTGTTTAACCTAACCCAATACACCCAATGCCCGATAGCTGCCAAAATACACAAGCTAATGGTTTTATGGCGTAAGCCATGCATGTAAGAGTAGCACCTGTCAATGATAATGGAAATTGACGAAGGCACAAAACCTCACTTCTGGCTATATCTCCACATTGATGATGGAATAGTACCAAACGTTCGTCCAAATTGGCCGTACAAGAAGTAGAAACGAAAACTGAAATTCATAATATTTCATGTCAGGAGAATTACCTTGTGTATACATGTGACGTTGGCTCAATTCCTCTTGCTCTCATGCTTTCAAAAGTTCCACGAGCACGATGCATGTCCCCTCGCCTAGCATAATACTTCACCATAAGGCCATACTCTCCTCTAGAAGGCTAAAATAAGGAAGAAGAAACATAGAATTAAACTTTTTTGTGTTACTTTAGTACGCATTATTGAATCAGGACATTATTCTTTCGTCTGAGACAAAAAAAGTAACCATTCCTTTATTAAGTTTTACATACATATAAACTGTTATTCAATAATCAGCATGATGATATAAAGCCAACACAAGAGCAGCGTTATTAACATCTGCATTCACCTCATTGTTCGAAATCACTACTATATAGTTCAAGGAAGAAGTCATACTGCATAAATTAATAGCACAGAGACTAAATGGCATAACAGTGAACCTGAACCCAAAATGCATAAGAATTAGAAGTGTGTATGTTAATGAGACCTTGTTAATTCTCTCAAAAGTCTGAACAACCGCCTGCCAATTCTCCGGCTCGGTGTCCATAACCTTGCGTAAGGCCTTGCGTGAGCTCTCCCGCTCTTTGTGCCACTGAGACTTGGACCGGGCTCGGTACTCAACACCGTCCTCGGCGCCGTCGCCGGAGCCTTGTTGAAGCCACCGCGTCCTCTCCTCAGTTTTGTCCTTCAACCTCCCCCCGTCATCCAATTTAACAGTCAGAACCCTCCCATGGAACTCCACGCCGTCAAACTCCACCGCCTTCATGGCAGACTTGGTGGCATTGGGACCGCCCCCATAGATAACGAATCCGAAACCCGCATTTCTCTCGGTGTTGTCATGACCCTTGATTAGAATCACACTCGTTATGGGTCCGAATTGCCGAAACAACTCCGAGACCTCGTGTTTCTTAACCCAGTTGGGTAAATTCCCCACGAAGATCTTACCCTCTTGCCGGAACTCAACTTTGGGCAAATCCGATTTCTTTTTGGGCTCATTTTCCTTGGCTGCTTCTTCCTCGTCTTTTATTTCCGGTGGTGGTGGTGGAGGAGGAGGAGAGAGCTTGCTAGTGAGCCAGAGCTTGTTGGTGAGAGGAGTGGTGTTAGAATGAATGGGTGGGGTAGGGACATGGGTGGGATTAATGAGGTTCTTGAAGGGGTTAGAGGGGATTTTTGGGGTGGTGGGATGAGGATGAGGAGGAGGAGGAGGAGGATTGGTTTTGGGGCGACGAAGTTGGTTAGAGAGAGGGGACGAATTGGAGGAGCCTTGAGAATTTGGCGGTGGTGCTGGCTTGAAAGAGAAGGTCGTCGATTGGTGTTTCTTGCCGAGGACGACGGTGGTGGTGGTGGGATTGGGATTGGGATTGGGATAGTGATAGTGATAGCGTGGGGTGGACACTGAAAACTCCATTATCTGCTTCTGCTGCTTACGAGTTTCCCACTTTTTTTATTTAGTATGGACTTCATTTTTTTTTGTTCAATTTTCTGTATTGACTACCGTCCCGATAAATTTTGAAAAGTAACCCTTAAAAAGCAAGTTCATTCATTAGCCGTTAGGGTGCGGTTCAACCGGTCAGGGTTACGAACTTACGATCAGGAGTGGACACTAGGTACTCACTTTTTGTGATGGACAAATTGCAAATTTTTTTTGTTTACATTATTTAATTATTTTATTCACTTATTTATTGTAAAAGTGGAATAAATAATTTCTGCTATAAGAGCTTCACTGTTCCTCCACTGTTTATTAGCTGTGCAATGACGGTTCTGCCCCTGCTAGCGATTGTTTGATTACAATTGTCCCTCTCTTTTTTTTCTTTTGTTCTTTCCTCTTCTTTTCTATTCTTTTTTGGGCTAAATTCAATTTATTACCCTATACTTTACACTCAAAATCAATTCAGTCCATGTACTTTTAATTTCATCAAAAACACTCTTATACTCTATAGATTTGATCAATGTCATCCAATTGTTAAATTTGACATTTCTGATGAGGGCATTTTTGTCATAAAATAATTATTTTATTTTTATTTTTTAATGCATTGAAAGTTAGCATTATTTCTATTAATAATAAATTATGTTTTTTATTTTATTCTAGTATATAACTCTATATATAATTGAAATAAAATATTTTATTTTATTTCTACTAATAATAAATTATTTATTTTATTTTATTGTTGTATCGTATATCGGTATATGACCTTATATAAATATTTTATTTGTACTCTCGTACTAATAAAATATTTATTATTATTACTACTAAAATAAATAAGAATATAATAAAATAAAATATTTATTATTAATAGTAGAAATAAAATAAAATAATTTATTAGTAGAAACAAAATAAAATAATTTCATAAATTGGAAGTTAGCATTAAGAAAATAATGCTAACTTACCATTTATGAAATTATTTTATTTTATTTATAATAATAAATTATTTTATTTTATTTCTACTAATAATAATAAATATTTTATTTTTTCAATGCTAACTTACAATATAATAAATTATTTTATTTTATTTCCATTAATAATAAAAATTTTTATTTTATTTCTACTATTAATAAATTATTTAATTATATCTACTAGTAATAAATATGAAATAACGAAAATACCCTCCACAAAAAGCCTAAATCTGATGGTTGGATGACATTGATCAAATTTATAGAGTATAAGGGTATAACTGATGAAATTGAAAGTATAAGAACTTAACTGATTTTGAATATAAAGTATAAGGTATTAACTGAAATGAGCTATTCTTCTTTCTACGTGATATCAGTTCATGTGGCCATCACCGCCATCACCCAGCCATCACCGCCTTCTCCAAGGACATCACCGCCATCACCTGCCTTCTCCAACGACATCTCCTGTAGCCATCACCGCCTTCTCCAACGACATTACCGCCTTCACCAGCCTTCTCCAACTGGAATCTTTCTAAATTGAAAATAGCTTTTTTCTTTTCTTTTTTTTTTCTTTTTAAAGGTCTGCAATCAAAATGCAAATGACTTCGATTAGTGACACGTGCCAACTATTTTTTATGGCTTTTTTTTAATCGAATGCAACAATCTATTTAATAATCAGAGGAGTATAATTCATAAAAGCATAAATGTGATAGAAACTAAAATTAAAAGAGTGGGTGGCGCTGGTGTTGTTATTCGTAATGACAAAGGAAAAATTGCGGTGGCTAGAACCATTTCTCTTGAAGGCGTTACTACTCCAAGACACGCTGAGATCTTGGCAATTTCATTTGGGATACAATTAGCATTGGAGCTAGGCTTCTCAAAACTTGAATTGAAATTGGGTGCACAAGAAGTTGTGCAGGCAATTTTGGATGGGAAAGAGAATCTAGCAATCGATGGGCACCTATTGGATGAGATCAAAGCTTCTTTTTTTTTTTGGTGAAAGATGAGATCAAAGTTTTGTTAAACAATTTTCCATGGTCACATGTTTATATGCACCTCGTGAATGAAACCGAGTAGCACATGGCTAGTGTAAATAAAGAAGATATTTGTTTGCCTTATAACTAATAATGTAAATAGATAATATAAATTTGGGTGAAAAATAATTTTTTTATTTTAAAATAATTTGTTTTTCATTGAATAAAGAAAATAAAAGTTGTTAAAATGACAACAAAGCTTACTTGCACTTTCTACCAATTCAGTAGGATGAGAAGAGTTCTATCTCCTCACCTACCAAATTGTTCAGCCATGTACTCTATTTGCGAGACTGGCGCCCAGTCTCTAGCTTGGGCTCTTTGTGCCCCAGCTTCTGCCCCAGGTAACAAATTTGACTAAGCTTTCCTAATCGTTGGAACTTAGTTTTTGCATTTTTGGGGCTACAATGATGTGGCAACCGGTCTCTATAATTAAAGGCTGATTGGCAACTAGTGGACTTGCTCTTAGAGCTTTGCTTGGAAAGTCTGATTGGGTTTCAAGTTATGAAAGTCTCTATAATATATAACTAAGGACATCTCCAATGGATGGGCTATAATAACTTTTGGTAAAAGAATTTACAATGGAGGGGCTATAATATATTTCACCCAGATTTATATTATCATTTTAAAGACCGTACGAGCACAGATATCATGAATTAGGCACCAACAAACAAGACATGAAAACATTGTCATCCTAAGCTCATGGTGTCAACTCACCATCATCTACCAATATAGCTCATTTCCATCCAAAGTTCTCAATCTCATAACATATTATTAAAAGAAAGAAAGAAGACAACTCAAAAGTATCAACATGCGTAAGAATATATAACTTAGAGAACAAATGTTTAGTCATGAAGAGTCTGAAAAACATGTTCATAAGAAAATATGAATGTACCACGTACTAAACAAAGAATTCACCCATAAAACACATGGGGGTTAGAAAATAAAGCCGAAAAATTGTTGAAAGATAAAAGTATAACTAAAAAAAGGAAGGCAAAGTAGACCTCCATAATGCTAATAAAAGCTCTTCAAGCATCGATCTCATCACCGTCTTCGTTGTCACCAACGCCAGCATTATCAACATTTATTTTACCAGAGGTCCCTCATGTGGTGCATGTTTCAAAGATGACAATGGAGCCACAAGTGCTTATTCATATGACTATTGATTTGAAGAACACAACCTCGTGTCATAGCTTAAACAAATATCACAATGTTGGAAACAATTTGAGACAATTCATAGGGAAGAATAGAGAATGAAGAGGGGATTGATGAAGTGCAAGAAATAGACTTCGGGTGTGTTGGAAGAACATGAAAGAGCTTTCTCAAGTAAATGAGCGACAAAGAGTTACATCACACTCTTATGCACCACATGGGGATCAAAAGTATTGAACGCTGCACACCATGAACTACTCTCCTTGATCCTATAGGCCTTTCTAGTTTGACGTAGACAAGTGATATATAAAGCAAGGCAAAAACAACTTAAACTTAGAATACCATAGGATCCATGGATTTGATGATCATAAACACTTTGGATAATGGTGTTATAAATTAAAGAAACAAAAAGAAATTTGATGATCGTTTGCTACCATTACCATTAAGACTTGACAACCATCCAAAGGAACTTCAGATTTTTGTGTATTTGAAAGGATGCATGTTATGCTTAACAAATTTCCAATAGGTGCGATAATGACTGTCTAGTATACATAACTTAATTTTCTTAGAATATCAATAAAAACAAAACTAAAGTCGACAAAAGTCACAAGTCAATTAATAAGTCCATATCACTAAAGATATAAGTAGAAAAATACCACGAATATGCCTAGATTTTTGTGTTATAAGTAATTTTATATTCTCTTCTATGATAGGAGGCAATGTAAGGAACTCATGAATAATTTATGGGGTGAGCCGCAAGTGTTTACCACAACATGAACCGTAACATCTTTAATATATTATCAAAAGATTTCTGAACAAGATCATAATTATAATCATTATTATCACCAATTAAAAGCCTAAAATTCCTAGACGCCAAAAACTTGTTAGCATTTTAACCATAAAATGTTGGCAAATCCCAGTACTATCGAGGCCCATACAATCTTTCCAAAGTGTAGGAAAACTGTTGTTATCATGTATATAAACAATATGTGTTGGTGAAGTTCCTAAATCTTGTCACAAGACAACATATTGTTCTGACCCTCAACGTTCTTCTCATCAAAAAAGATGGTATAATAACATTCTCAACATTTTTTTTAATGTAACACCCTCCAATTCCTTAAAAAATAAAACTGCTAACTCATGTTCTTGCCCTATAAACTCTGGATCGTTCCCTTTAAAACCTTACACATTTTTCAACAGTATATACAACTCTCTCTTTTTTCATATTTCTGTAGTAGGAATGATAGGATAGCTCTCATCATTTAAGAAGTAGGAAATACCATTATAGGTAACATTTTTTAGGTTGAAAGAAGCAAGTATGGGTGCCTCTTTCGAGCCTATTTAAGCAACTCCATATAAAAACGCGGCAAATCAATATTACATTATCTTTAAGAACGCCCTCAGCACGTGTTTAGTAGCGATCACCAACTCCAGGAGTATAAATCTACGGAAGATCATTTGACTATTCATTTCCTGAGTTATTTCATGTAGAGAACTACTGCTTTACTTGCAAAAGTACGTTTTTGCAGTTTTCAAGCCCAGGGTGGTCAAATCAACCAACACTTCACTGATAAGCACAAGAGTAAATGTAAGAATTATGTCACTCACAATAAAGAATATATATATATATATAGGCAAAGAAAATTTCATTATGTTTTTTTCGATATGGGAGAATTTTATTATGTATCTTTTTTATGGAGGAAAATTTTTTATTACGGTACGATCCCAAAAATATGAATAAAAAGGTCAAAAATTAAAAAATAAAAAAATAGTAATAATAACACCAACATGAACTTGTAAATATATGCGGCGCTGCGAATGCTTCACTTCACTCGTGTAGGGTTTTGCATTCATTGTTGATCAATGCCCCTTTTATATGGGGCTTGATATCCGATTCCAATTCGGAATAGGAAATAAACTTGAGGCGGTGAAATAAGATTTTCCTAAGGCTTCCTAAAAAAAAATTCTTCTAAGGCAATTAAAGTCATTTTGGGTGCCAAATATACTAATGGATACTATAAATTTAGCTGGCACAGTTCTTAACTCCTTGTCTAAGGCTATCATACATATCAAGTTGAGTATTTTAAAACTTGTGATATATCAATTTGATGATTTTTGATTCACATTGTCTCTTAAAACTACTTCAGGACATATGTAGAGGAAAAATGATGCAGGCAGGAGCTATCATGTACTGACACAAGTACGGGGTGTGACATATGATACGTGCATCCGACAAATCTTAAAAAAAAAATATGATACATCTAGACACTACAAGGAAAAAAAATTGTAATATTCAAAAAAGGTCCTTGAAAACATTAGTTGACACTTTCAAAAAGCGTCATATATAAAGGAGTAATGGTAAATCATTTTTTATGACGTTGGAAAAACGTCATAAAATGTGTATTAGGAAGTTGAAAAAAAAATGTCCTTGTATCTCGAAAAAAAACATCCTCGTATGTCTACAAGGACACTTTTTTTTTCTTTTTTACAAGAGAATCAAAAGATTTTAGTCCTACCCCCATGGTGACTCAAACACATGACCTGGATCTTAGGTAGTGGGTGCTCTAACCACTAACCTTTTTTTTTAAGGACACTTAAAAAAACGTTTCTGTATCTCAAAAAGATTCTTTTATGTTTACAAGAACACTTAAAAAATGTCATTGTATCTCAAAAAAAGGTCCTCGTATGCCTACAAGGACACACAAAAAAGGTCACCGAGCTTGATTGATTTTTCCACCTCCAAGTCAAGTTCCATGTGGATGAGAAAGTTAGGCCATAATCTGAGAGAAAAATTTGAGATCTGAGAGAGTATTTGGGTAAGTGTGCGCCGATTAAAAATTGGGAAATAATGGGTCGCAACTTTGATGGACAAAAGAAGGGTGAGGAGAAGCAGGAGATCAGAGCATTGGAGGCGCAGCAAGCTGCTGCAGAGAACCGCAACTGCTGCTTTCAAGCCCAAGAAGGAGCCGAATGAGAACGAGAAGAAACCAAAAACTAAATATCGAGGCAGGAGGGTCCTCTCAAGAAACGAGGGTAAACCAATGCCTCCTCCGCCAAAGCTCTGAAGTGGTTGTTGTCGTCAATCGAGTCAATTATAATAATGACAGTTCTAATCGAGTCAGTTTGTGAATTTGTTGGCAGCGAGTTGATATTTAAGGTCAGAACTGCGATGATTTTCTTTCCCAAAATATGATTTTTCGTGAAATCCTTCAAGGGATTGTAGTAATTTGCTTCTATAAATACGAGTCTTTCGGCCTCACATGTTGCTCCGCGGATGAATCCTGCGAGAGCCACATACACCCATGAAGAAAGTGTGGATTCATTGTTGAAGGTTTCATATAATATAATGGTGTTAATTTGATTGTACACTAATTGTAGTTTAATGAACTTTTGGATATTGCTAATTTGTATTCAGTCATATTATATTTTGATCATTAATGTGTATATTTTGGTTACTAATGGCACATGTAAAAAGGTACATTCGCGTCATTAAAATATTTTTTTTGTTCTATTTTGAAGTTTTAAGGACTCTTTTTAGAGATCCTCTTTTCTTTTTAACGAAAAATTCTTTGATATTTATGGCTGCTTATTATGTGTCATTTAGATGTCTTGTAAATGATATAAGGAAACTTTTCATAGATTTAAGGACCTTTTTTGTGTGTCCTTGTAGACATACGAGGACTTTTTTTTAGATACAATTATGTCTTTTAAGTGTCCTTGTAAACATACAAGGGCGTTTTTTTTAGATACAGTGACCTTTTTTAATGTCCTAAGAGGCATTTTATGACCTTTTTTATATTCCTAATAGACATTTTATGACAAGATTTATAGTATCTAGTAGTACTTTTGTATTCAAATTTATATTAACAACTACTCGATCTCTACTGATCTATCAAACTTTTAGAGAGAGAGGGAGAGGGTGTGGGTGTGTGTGTGTGTATATGAGTGAGTGGCATGATTTTTACATTTACTCAGGTCATGGATATGAACCTGTCCGTTTGGTGTAATTGGAACCAAACAGTTGGTTTTCTTGCAAATAGTATGCATATTGTTGTGCATATCATGGTTATATTAGTACTCTTCTGTTTGTCTAACTACTTCTTCACATTTGTTTTCCCGTTTCAAATCAAATGGGCAAATGGCCTCTTCCTCCTCCACCACCTACAGTTCCAATGTGGCCAATTTCCTCACCATCATTCTTGGTCTTTTGTATAATCCACCATTTCTTGCCTAAGTTGTATAACTATCACTCTCTCATTCTTGGTCTATTGTATAATCCACCGTATCGAAATACTTAAAAGCAGAAGCATATATGAAGCATATTAGAAGATATTGTATTTGGTTGCCAGTTTGGATATGGTGTTGTGTTCAGATGAAGTTTTTGTTAATGTGCCTTATTTGTTGTTTGTTTTCATCCTTAACTGGTTTCGAAAATCTATTGAGAAGTATGTTAAAGATATTTGTTTGAAGGCTAAGAATTTTACTTTGGAACCTCTCTTTGCTGATATTCCATTATCATTGGAAACTAAGAAGCTACTTCATTCTACTTCTAGTGGTTTGGAAAGAGGGTTTCTACCACGTTTGACTTCACAGGGATGTAGCGGCACCTACTACATGCATGATTCATTTGGTCAGAAAGTTGTTGTTTTCAAGTCTAGGGATGAGGAACCACTGGCAGTAAACAATCCTAGGGGAAAGACAGTTGCATCTAATCACAAATGTTTGAGAAGGGGTGTGAAGGCTGGAGATGGTGCTATTGAAGTGTTGGTTGAATTGATCACCCTGGGCTTGAAAGCTGCAAAATATTTTGCAAGAAGAGCAGTACTTCTCTACATAAGTATGAAAATAATGAGCCAAAAGTTTCTCTAACTCCTTGTGACAGTAATTATAAAAAGCCGTGTAGACTTGCTAGTCCATAATGCATTTTTGTTAAGTTTTGACGGTGAGTTGTGGCCATTAGTAACCAAAATATTTTTTTTTGTAGCTCTTCTTAGGCTCAAACCCAAGCTAGAGAGGGATTTCCCAATCCCTTGGGTATGACAACTCTTACTCATAATTCTTATATTATTACTTATACACCTTAATTAGACTTGAGATTACTCAGGAAATGAATAATAGTCAAATGGTCTTCCATAGATTTTATACTCCTGGAGTTGAATTGCTACCAAACACGTGTTGAGGATCTTCTTAAAGATAAGGTAATATTGTTTTGCCACAATATTGTGTGGAGCTGTTTAAATAAGCTCGAAAGAGGCACCTATGTTGGTCTTTTTGACCTCAAAATTGTTACCTATAATGGTATTTCCTACTCCTTGAATGATTAAAGTGATCCCATCATTCCTACTACAAGAGTATGAAAAAAAAAATGTGGTTGTATATATTGCTGAAAAATGTGTTGGGTTTTAAAGGGAACAATTCATAGTTTATAGAGCAAGAATATGAGTTAGCAGTTTTATTTTTCAAGGAATTAGAGTGTGGCTCAACGATAATTACGGGGGGGATGGGGGTTGCGGGGGAAAAGGGGGGGGGGGGGGAATTGGGGGGGGGGGGTGGTGCCCAAGGGGTGGGGGGGCCCATTCTTTTTGGGGAAAAAAAGAAAAGGGGGATAATGTAAGGGGGGGGGGGGGGGAGGGGTGGTTTTTTTTTTTGGTGTGGGGTGTGTGAAATGGGAAGTGGTGGGGTAGTGTGGTGTTGGTGGGGTTGTATAAATTAAGGGGGGGGGGGGGGGGGGGGGGGAGGAAAATTAGTGTGGGGGAAAGAAAGAGTGTGTGGGTGTTGTGGGTGAAGAAAAGTGGTTGTGGTAAAGATGGAAACGGGGGTGGGTCTCTAATCAAATGTAGCACTCTCAGAAGAAATGAATTTTAAGGATCCCCTCTGCTGTATGGTTAGGATGTCTCTAGGTTTTGGTATTATGGCAAATACTCTAGTCATTTATTCAAGCCTTGTTAGGGTCTCAAACAAACTTTAGGATAGAGATTCAAGAATCAAGATTCAAACAAACTCAGTCCATTGACATAAACTCATATGTCTTGAAAACTAGGATAAAATGTAATCAACATAGAATCCAATCAAGTTAAGTTTAACACTGGAGAATTAATTAGATTATGAACAAATAAACAAAAGTATTTAAAATGAACATATCAGAAACGAATTCATCATGCATACTCAGAGAAATCATCAAAACATCATCATGGGCACCCCACCCATCAAGACTCTATATTGTAAATATTAATCTCAAAGATGAAAACATAAACATAAAACTAAAGAAAGAAAGAGTAAGAATTGTCAAGGGTACAGGCTCCTTGGTGCTCCAAAGATATATGGGCTCTTCGTCTTCTCCTATTGATCTTGTCCTTTGATGGATGGCATGGTGAAGGTAGATCGATGGAATGGTGGGAAAAGTGTATGGTGTAGTGTATGGGGTGTGTGGAAGATATTTCGTGAAGGGATGGAAGTGAGATGGGTGGTGGAAGGTGGGAAAATGGAAGAAAAAACGGGAGTGGGTCCGGCGGATGGTCGGGTGGGCGTGGGGTCGTGTGTGTTTTGCAAGGTTTGGGAGAGAAAATGGTGTGTATCTCCCTAGGGTTTTCGATCGTGGGTGAGAGAGAGGGTGGTGGTCTCCTCGCTCAGGGTTCTAGGGTTTCTAGGGAAAGAGTAAAAAAGGTGAGTGGAGAGAAAAGAAAAGGAAAAGAAAGGTGAAGTGGAGGGATTTGTGGGTGAGTGGAGAGATTAGTGGACATGTCATCAGCCATGCACATGTGTGAGTGGTGAGGAGAAACTCTCTTGTGGTGGTGGTCGGTGGTGGTCGGCGGTGGGCCTGTGGTGGTGGTTGGTCGGAAAAATCGGGAAATGAATTTCTTCATTTTCCTTCCTTTCTTCGATTCTTCAAGGCTTCATGGCAACGTCTTCGAAGGTGAATTCATGCAATCTTCAATGTTAAGCACGGTGTCTTGTATTCTCGGAAGTGTGAGTAGTAAATGCCTTGTGGAATTCTAGTATAAGTGAAATTGAGTATTAGTAATAAAAAATGTTTGGTAGTATCTGGAGGAATTTGGTAAAAAGGACGTTACATCAAAAGAAATGCTGATCGAGAAGGTTACTACGCCATCTATATTTGATGAGATGGACGTTGAGGGTTAGAACAATATGTTGTCTTGTGCAAAGCTTTAGGAACTTAATTTGCACCAACACATATTGTTTAAAAACATGATAACAACAGTTCTCCTACGCTTTGGAAAGATTGTATGAGCCTCGATAGTGCTAGGATTCACAAATTCTTTTGGCTAAAATGCTAACAAGTTTTTAGCATCTAAGGGATTTAAGACGTTTAATTGGTGATAATAATGATTATAATTAGGATCTTATTCAGAAATTCTACAATAGGTTCCTTCAAAAGCAACCTCTTGATAAGGATGTTACGATTCATGTTCATGGTAAATACGTGCGGCTCACCCCGGAAATCATTCGTGAGTTCCTTGCCTTGCCTCCTATCTCAGAGGAGAATATAAACTTACTTATAACACATTAAGGGCATCGATCAATCTTATGTCGTAGTCCATTCTTATGTGTCAGCCTCTTCCTATCATAGTCATTCCTCTAAGAAAATTAGGTTAGGTATGCTAGAGAGCCATTATCGCACATATTGGAAATTTGTTAGGCATAACAACATTTTCAATACACAAAAATCTGAAGTTCCTTTGGAAGGTTGTCAAGTCTTAATAGTAATGATAGCAAACGATCGCCAAATTCATTTTGTTTCCTTAATTTATAACACCATTATCCAAAGTGCTTACACGAATTCTAAGTCTAAGTTGTTTTTCGCTTGTCTTATCACTCGTCTACATCAAACAAAAAAGGCCCATAGAATTCGGAAAAGTAACTTCATGGTGTGTTGCATTCTACACTCTTGATCCTCATGTGGTGCATAAGAATGAGATGCAACTCTTTGTCGCTTATTTACTTGAGAAAGCTCTTTCATGTCCTTCCAATACACTTGGAGCCTCTTTCTCAACATTCATTCCCCCTTTGTCATCTATTCTTCCCTATGAATTGTCTCAAATTGTTTTCAACATTGTGAAATTTGTTCAAGCTACTGCACAAGATCGTGTACGTTCTTCAAACCAATAGTCAAATGAATAGGCACTTTGGTTCTCTTGTCACTCAATTATCATCTTCGAGACATACACCACATGAGGGACCTTCTGATAACATAATTGTTGATAATGTTGGCGTTGGTGACAATGAAGACGATGATGAGACCGATGCTTGAAGAGTTTTTATTAGCATTATGGACATTTACTTTGCCTTCTTATTTTTAGTTGTACTTTTATATTTCAAGAATTTTTCGGCTTTATTTTGCAACCCCCATGTATTTTAGGGTAGACTTTTTTGTTTAGTAGTACCTTCATATTTGTTTATGAACATGCTTTTGAGACTCATCATGACTAAACATTTGTTCTTTAAGTTCTATATTCTTATGCATGTTGGTACTTTGGAGTTTTTTTTCTTTCTTTGAATAATATGTTATGACATTGAGAACTTTAGATGGAAATGAGATACATTGATAGATGATGGTGGGTTTACACCATGAGTTTAGGATGACAAGGTTTTCAGGTCTTGTTTGTACGTTGGTGCCTAATTTATGATGTTCGTGCTCATACGGTCTTTAAAATCAGTTTTTCTCTCCCTTTTCTTGCTCTAAGTTTCTTAGTTTGTATTTTTGTTTGTTCCTTGTTTGTTTATATGTTAGTAGCATGTTCCTTCTCTCTATGCTTGGATTTTTATTTGAAAAATTTTCAAGAAAGTACTTTCCAACATTGAGGACAATGTGAGTTCAAGGGTGGGAGAAATGTTTAGGTTTAAACATTTGGAAAAAGTGAAAACTTTGCAAAAACCTGAAAAAAATTGAAGAAACCACCAGTCACCCCAAATTGGCAACCAATAGCATTAACTGCAACAATTGGACAATAATTTCACGACCAGTCGACACCACTTTTGCGACCGGTCATCCCCAAAGTCAACGGAAGTCAAAGTTCTTATGACTGGTTGCCACTTTTTTTGCAACCAATCGTCTATTTAATCTGATTTGAGCAGTAGTTTCAGGGTCGGTAGTCCTTTACTTTCTGACCGGTTGTCATCTTTCCATTTCCAAAGTTTTTTTTCTAGGTTTATTTTGTAGTTTTTGTGTGTGTTCGATTAATTAGGTCCCTTCCAACACCAATGATGAGATTGAACTTAATTTAAATAAAGGCTAGAAAAGATGTTTGGGTCTCATTAACTTCATTTTGCAAAAAAAAAAAATGCTATGGATCAATTGTTAGATTCCATTTGCACTTATACTTATCATAGAAATGCATTGAAAGAGAAGCATAGTGAGACATCGATCATGAGAACTATTTATGCCAAATTGTGAGATTTGAGCTTAATGAAAATGCATCTTTAAGTAGTTCTTAGTAACCAAATACCATGGATATATAGCACATTAGCATATTCATAAACAAAGTTTAACTAATTAACCAAATATGAACACACAGACATAGTTTAGTCCAAAATCATTTCCACCACGAAATTACTTAAAAACTAAATTATCCATTCTGAAAACAAAGAACCAAGGTCCTAGTAATCTATGGGATAGACTAAGATAGAGATAAGAGGTGCAAAATTTATCCGTAGACAGCAGCAAACACTCCCAAGCTTGCTACTCTAAAAAAAAAACCAAAATCTCAAACCTGCAAATAAAAAAATGGAAAGGAAAAAGAACAAGAAAAAGAAAAATATCTTATAAAAAAAATAACAATGATTGTAAGCAAAAAAAAAATAACAACGATAAATAAATATATATATATATATAAAGGTATTATTATTAATCTAAGGGTGTTGTAAAAAAAAATTTACATACCGATTCTCGATCAGTTATGGCCTCCGTTATGGCCTCTTTGGTGGAGCTGTTCCAAAAGAGGGGTGTCGTTGAGCATTAAAGTGAAGGCTTCTTCCAATTTATGTTCATCGTCGACATCCAACAGTATCCAGTAGTATTCCTTGTACTTCAAATTCGTTCACTTGCAACCATGCCAAGGTGGGTCTGCTAGCACCCCGGCAAGAATCCCACGGTGCAGTGTCGAGAAACTCCACCAGGTTTGGAAGCTAAGAGGAAGATGACGAACCCTTCGAGAGAAATCCAGGGCTGTTTGCACGTGTTTAATTTTCAAGAGTGCTCAATTTTATGCTATGCATCTCTATAACTTGCTTAATATATTTTGAAACTAGCTTTGTGAACACTTATACATCTTGAAAATGTCTTAGGCTATTAAGAACAACCAAATGAGCATATAGCCTAGTTAGTAATATTCAGAAAGGGAATTAAATATCAAAAATACGTACATGTATAATTTGGTAACTTTTAGTCAAAAATACTTTTAAAAATTCGGTCATAAAATATGGAAACGAAAAATTATAAAATTCGATACGTGTTTGAAACGAGATGTAGTGAAAAATACATACAGAAAAATACAGACATACATATATTAATATATGTCTATTATAGTACTTATATATAATAAATATGACTTCTAAAACATAATTATTTTAAAAATCAAGTAATTTAATAACTGAAAATCGTAAGTAAGAATAATTCAGTAACAATTCGGGAATAATTGGAACAATTTGAAAATAATTCGGAACAGTTCGAAATAAATTCAGGAATAATTCGGAAAAGAAAAAAGAAAAAGTTGATTTTTTTTCAAAGATCATTTGCAATAAAAAAATTTGACATTTCAAATATAAAATTTCGGCAATATGTATAATTTCCGAATAATTCAGCAATATGTATAATTCGGCAAAATTATACATATTCTTGAATTTGACATTTTTTGCTGGAGTGCTCACCAAAGGTGGCCTTAGGTATCAATTTAGATAAAATCGAAAAGTTCAGGTACTGGTTTTGACAAAAATTAAAGTTCAGATATCATCGACAAGATAGATGTAAAATTCATGTACCATTTATGATAATAACCCTAAATTTTAAAAACAGATAATAAATTAATTCATTCATAAATTAAGCAAATAACTCAAATTCAAAGTTTAAATAATGTATTGGCAACCTTTGATTGCTACATTGCCAAACGGAAGGCAATTGTCAATTTGGGTGAATAATAGATTGGCATGGTCTAAAAATTGGCAATTCCTCTCCAAAATGGGTGCATTTGCTCTTATTGGAGGGACTCAATAGTTGTGTGAAGCGTTACCATATATGTTGAACTATTTTTTCTTGGGAGAGTGCCTAGATTTTGAATCCTTTTCCTCCTCGCACCGACGACGAGCCCTAGCAAAAACAATTGACACAGCACCCAACGGAAAAGGAGTACGGTGGTACACCTTAAATTGTATAGAGATCGATCGATGATCTGTTTATCAAAGAGGTGAGAGAACTTAATGTTGGAAAGCATTGAAGGCGAGAGAGTTGGCGGAACATTAGCCCTAATAACCAGAGGTAGTAAGGGGATAGAAACTCTCGCCCCATCTGTAAACACTAACGACACCGCCGCCGAAGCAAAGGTAGCAGGAGAAACCCCCGGAACCTATGGAGCTGGCAAGGTGCGCCCACGTGGTTCAAGAACCTGCAGGTTGTACAACCACCAACCTTTAGAATTGAAACCCTAGTTACACCACCATGCACCTTCATAGCTAGTCTGAGTCATCGACGCTCCACCATATATAACAGGCCGATTTAGATCCAGAACAATACGAACCTGGATGGAATCGCCTTGCAAATTCATCTCAATCATTAAGAACAATCACAACCCGGTCGAAACTCCAAGGACCACCCTTAATTTTGAACATGATCAAGATCGTCTCTGTTGCTAAACGAGAAGAGGAAGCGACCATCTTCCCATTCATGCACATGAACAAATCCATATAGCTTCCATATATGTTAAACATGGTTTACAGGTATTAAGGACACACCATAAAGTAGTGGATATAAACAAAAGCTGAACATTGTCCTTGAGATTCCCGAGGTCGACCTTGTCGTTGCCGTCTGCCAACGCCAAAGTTGAAGCAACCGCAGCCTCGGTTGCAATATGTTCCATGAAAGAGAAGCTAACAAAACCCTAACCCTAGCAGAGAGGTTTATCCATGTTTTGTTATTTTCTTTGATAAGTAACCTCCACCTATCTTTTGATTAATATTTTTTTTTCTTGAATAAACAAAAAAATATAACTTGTTTTGATTTCGGGGAAGGAATTCAAATTTGGAACCTAACTTGTTTGAATCAACATTGTGTGAACGAGAAATGGCACTAACGTCTACACTCTACACCTAATAGAATAGAGTCAATAGACACGAAATTCGAGAACATAAAATGCATGGTTCGTGTAGCGTTAACTCATGTAAATCAGTTCGTTGCATTAGCCAAGAAAAATATATTTGAAAAAAAAAAATTCAGTTCGTTGTTTGATTAATTATTTATTAACCGTCATGAGCTTCTTTTCACTCTGACCTACTTCAGCGTATTTGAGGCTCTTGTGGAAGAATAGCTCTCGTAGATCTCGTAACTCTGTCTCTAATGACAATACCTTGCTCTCACATCCTTCTTCCGTTACCCCATCATCTTTGTCCACTAATGTATGTCTCTCTTGTTCATCTGAATGTGCTTGTTGTGTCTTAGGCACCAAACTGAAACAAGCAACAATTAAAACAGCAATGAAGTGAGAGGGAAGTATATATAAGAAATTTTTATTAGAAACTTTCATCTAGCACTAGTGTGAATTACTTCAATAATTGCAATAAACGGAAGATTCGGAATGTGAATATGTAGCAATGATTTATATCCACCTCTTAATCTGTGCTTTAAATCTGTCATTTGCATTCAAAGAGTCGGCAACTTCAGTCTCAAGATTTTCCATCTTTGACGAAGGATCAGCTTCTGTAACTTGAGAACTTGGAGTGTCACTGTGTTGTGTGGCATTAACCTAAAACAAGAAGAATTAGAAAGAAATTGAATAACACTGTTGTACATGAAGAAATGGTAACCTCAATTTAGGATGAATCTGTGCCTACCTTGTCTTGACCACCTGAATGCTTTTGTACTCCACTGATTACTACCTTTCTTGTCTCATTGGGTGGAAGTATGTTAGTATCTTCTTTTTTCTGTAATTTTTGAATAAAAAGCAAATTCATAAACCCATGCGCTAGATTAAGTTTTTTTTTTATGACGTTGTATAAAGATGACATTATACAAAAGAGGTAGGACAGGAATAGCTGATACATACCTGTTGGAGTATTGTATCAATTGGAGTACTTGCGGTTTTGGATTCTAAAAAACAAGGAGAAGTTGCAATGTTAGACTTATTTTGGTCCTTTTTTACTTTTGTCTTCTGCCTTGGCTCCTCTTCAAGAGCGATAACTTTCTTCGTACACTCTCTCTCCTCCTCCAGGCTTCTTAGCTTCCCCTGGCATTCTCTGTTTGCCTTCTTCATTCTGGCAAGTTCATTCTTCAGCTCAGTAACCTGGGTATGTAATAAGTGCAATAAT
The DNA here is from genome assembly GCA_030142095.1 of Rubus idaeus. Taxonomy (NCBI): domain Eukaryota; kingdom Viridiplantae; phylum Streptophyta; class Magnoliopsida; order Rosales; family Rosaceae; genus Rubus; species Rubus idaeus. The sequence goes on from CM057971.1 coordinate 24,457,181, forward strand.
GGAAGATTTAGAATTTGAATATGTGGCAATAATTTATATCCACCTCTTAACATGGGCTTTAAATCTGTCATTTGCATTCAAAGAGTCAGCAACTTCAATCTCAATATTCTTGATCTTTGACGAAGGATCAGTTTCTGTAACTCGAGAACTGGGAGTGTCACTGTGTTGTGTGGCATTGACCTTAAACAAGAAGAGTTGGAAAGAAATTGAATCACACTGATGTACAGGAAGAAATGGTAACCTCAATTTCAAATGAATCTGTGCCTATCTTTTCTTGACCATCTGAATGCTTTTGTACTCCACTGATTACTACCATCAATTTCAAATGACCATCTGAAGGTTTGAAATAAAAATCGCATTATTCATAAACCCATGCACTAGTTAAAGTCTGTTTTTGATGACGTTGTATAAAGATGACATTATACAAAAGAGGTAGGAAAGGAATAGCTGATACATACCTGTTGGAGCATTGTATCAATTGGAGTACTTGCGGATTTGGATTCTGAAAAACAAGGAGAAGTTGCATTGTTAGACTTATTTTGGTCCTGGTTTACTTTTGTTTTCTGCCTTGGCTCCTCTTCAAGAGCATCAACTTTCTTCATGCACTCTTTCTCCTCCTCCAGGCTTCTAAGCTTCCCCTGGCATTTGCTGTTTGCTTTCTTCGTTCTGGCAAGTTCATTCTTCAGCTCATTAACCTGTGAATTTAATGCTTCTCTTGCGGCTAGATCCCACTCGAGCTGCAAAACCTTTTCCTCAAGAACAACTTTACTACGTTTGAAATCCTCTAATTCAGACATAGCCTTTTTCATGCTTGAAATTTTTTGAACATACGAGATTCTCTTTGCTTTCAGTTCTTCATATTCTGTGGATAATATCTGGAATGAAGCTTCCAGTCTTTCATTTTCTGTTCTTGCTGCACCGAGGGATCTCTTAAGAGCCGAAGTTTCATCCTGAAGCAATTCTGTTTTCTGCAATCGAACCTTAGGGCAGGATGTTTCTTCTGCTAGCTGCATCCTCTCATCCTCGGTAGATTTAAGTTTTAACTTGAGCCCCGGCAATGATGTTTTCTATTTTCTCTTCATTACATCTCACATCCTCCAACAACCCCAAAACCTTTTCATGATCAGCCTTCAGAACATCTTGATTTTTCTTGGAAGTTGTAAGCTCACTCATAAGAACTAAAACCCTTGTTTCATACTCCAAATGTAGGATATCAAACTTGCTCTCATATAATGTAAGTTTTCCTTGGACTTCCTGAAGAGCAGCTTCGCGCAAGGTTTTATCTGTGTGTAAACGATAAACTTCTAATACAACGTCTGACACTCTTCTCTCCTTATCAGAAGATACACTCTTCTCTCCTTATCAGAAGATATCTGTTCAGTTAGGTGTCCGACCTCTCTTTGCAGGTTCTCAACTTCAATTTTTTTCTCCAAGAACATCTGATTTAACTGGCTCTCTTCTTTCACAAGTTGCTCTATATGGTTGTTATTCTGAAGAAGAAGTGCATCTAGTTCTGAAACTATGGCCTTTTCTTGTATGGTAATACCTTCAAGCATTGAAGAACATTTATCTTCCAAGATTTCAACTTCCCTGAATGTATCAGAGAAAAACTTTTGCGATTCCCTCAATTCAGTTTCCAAGATTGTACAAAGCTCATGTAACTCCATGCTCTTCTGCCTTAGCTCTCCATTTGAATTCTGAAGGATACTACGCTTCTCAACTAGATTTCTATTGGTAGCTTGTAATTCTAAAAAGACAATTTTCATATATTTTCATACTCTTCTCGGATTTCTGACCATTGTTGTTGCATGTGTTGCAATTTCTGTCTCATATCAACCTTCTGTGCCTGCATTTCAGCTTCCAAACTTCTTACCTCATCCTGGCATTGCCTGAGATGCTGCATTTTGCAGTACCAAACGATTTGACTCCCTCTCTTCAGTCATATATCTTGCTTCCAAGCCACAAATTAGTTCTGCTAACATTACATATTCCTCTTGTAATTCAGACAAGTGGACTTCATGTTCATATTGCTCAGTCTTTGTCTGCAGTGACTTCGTTGAAAGAGACTTATGGATTGATGCTTGGTAATGTATGCCGCTTACCATGTTTTCCTCCAGTTGATCACTTTTCTCCCTCTGAAGATTAACAACCTGATTTTTCAATTCCCATTTGCAATCTTGTGGAGCATTGACCTTTTCTTCATTCATCATGCTGTCAGCCTTAAAATTTCCTATAACCGAAACATTTTCCAACAATTCTACAGTCATATCTGTTGTTTCAGAAACAACCTCCTTATGCAGACATTCCAATTCCTGATTAGAAGTGCAGGGAGCATTCAGCTTTAAATTGTATCCCTCTAGTTTATTGTCAGATTCACTAGCTGTCTCATCTCTGTCTCCAATCACCTCTTCAATACTTAGGGGATCATCTCCTGCCAAAGTAAGTGTTGCTTCAAGTAATTTTTTCAGCTGGATAAAAGTGTTGATGATAGCTTCAGCTTGCTCATGTGTAATGTAATTTTCACTTGAGAAAACCTCTGAACTATCACATCCTTCAAGAGAAGACTTTTCCGCAAGATATTCAGGCAAGTGGTGAGAACATTGTTGATTCTTCATCTCAGATATAGAAAGTTGCAGCTGTTCATTTAGCTTGGAGAATAGTTTATACATATCAGTGGCCACGGTAGTGTATGAGATGGCACATTCAGCTTGCTGATGATCTGTATCCTCAGTTTCCTTTTCTGCATAACAATCTAGCTTTCGATTCATATCAATCCCAGTTTCCTGATTTTCCTCTTTGGTGCGAATTTTACATGGTTCGTCATCCAGAAAACAAGCATTATCATGCAAGCCATGCAACAGAAGATCTTGTTCTACACAATTATTTCCATCATCTTTATAGTGATTTTGTAGTTGAATAGCAGAAAATCCTTCAATGAGAATTTTTTTCCTCTTCATTTCTTCTTCAAGTTCTCTTATTTGGGCTTTCAATTTACTTACTTCACACTCTGGGATAGTGAGAAGACCATTATCCAAACCCTCCAAATGGGAAGATTTGGAAGCAACAATCCGTTTGAGAGTTGTTGACATGAACCAGAGCATGAATTTCTCTGATAGGACTCTAATGATCTCCATTATCTCTTTCTATAGCTTTTGAATCATTAGAAGCAAGAGCTTCAAATAACTTTGCCTTCAAGTTAATAACTTCTTCCTCTTTCTTTTCTAATTTACCCCTCCATTCTGCTTCCGATTCCATTAGAATTTGGATCTTGAACCCCTTTTCCTTTTCTATCTCATGGTTTTTCTCGTCGATAGCTCTTTGAAGAGATTGGATGATACTTTCCAAGATCTTTTGTGACTCCTGCCACTGTTGTAGCTTGAACTCCTCAAATCGTGACTTGGCAAGAGAAAGTTTAGCGATCTCATTGTTTTGCTTCTCAACGGTTCCTTCCAGTTCCTGAAGAACAGAAACAAGTTCAATATTTGCTTCTAGGCTTTTGGTAAGCTGTGCGGACAAATTAGCATTTGATTGTTCCTGAAACTTAATCTCATGTTCCAATTCCCTCCGAGTTTTGTCCATAGTTTTGGCCACCAAATCTTCGCTAGCCAACTGGTTTGCTCTATCTTTATCCAAAAAGATTTTCAGCTGCGCTATCTCCTGCTTCATGCCCTCACGTTCTGTGTGTAATGCTGAAAGCTGCACTGCAAAACTTTCATGGTGATTTGACGGGTCAAACAGTTTCTTTTGCAATGTTTCCAAATCAATCATTAGCTTTTGGGTATTTTGTTCCCACATTTTTGCTTCCTCCTTAAGTAACTCAACTGTAACTTCTGCAGCATGAACCAGTACTCTGTAGTGGGGATGGGGCTGCACATGAAATTTGTTCAAATTCATGTGTTGGAGTTTATAAAAAGGGTTCCGGATTCTGACATTTTTTATGAAAACTCCAGGTGATTTGACATAGAAGAATCATTAGAAGAATAAGAGCCACAAGAACTATTTTGCAATCCAGTTGAATCTTTCCTTTCGACTTGATCATTCACAATGCAGATAACATTACTTCCAAGGGACAATTTTTCTCTGCCCAAACCCTCCACAGAGTCAAATCTACGGTGTGAAGCTGATGCGGGTAAAGTAGATTCCTGCAATAGTTGAACGACTTGTTAGTCAATGGTCAGATGATAGAATCCAAAGGCAAATGTTTCATGTTTCATGCAAAAATAAGCACATGTTAAGCAATAACAAACTAATAGATAGGTCCTTAATTCTTTGGAAACTCAAGCTATTCACAATTGTTATGACATCTGTTACAGGTTACTTGTACTGTGCTGCTCTAAATGACAACAAAATATGTATATATATATATGGGTAAAAACCCAAAATGGTACCTGAACTATTGTGAAAAAAAAAATTTGTAGGTACCAAATTTTTTACCCAAAATGGTACCTGAACTATTGTGTTATTAAAAATGGTACTCCGTAGTTATATATATGTATATATCAGAAATCCCCTAGAACCCAGATCGCCGACTTGGAATATAAAAAAACTAGGCCCACCACGAAACCCGACAATCTGGGGAGTAAACAAAGGACCTGGGAGCAAACAAATAAAGAACAAGTAAAGAGCATCAAACCCAATACCACCTGAGAGCAAACAAAGAACCTGAGCACTCAACTAATCCCTCATTTGTAACAACATAAGAACTACATTAAGTTCATAAGTGGAACAAAGATACTAAAGATATGCATTGACGCAGCAACAATTTCCTACAATTTGAAGTTTAACATTAACAGCAAGAAAGGTCTTTTTAGGAATTCATGTTAAGCATACCGTACAAAGTTCCTCTATATTGTATGCATTATCCCAGCGAATATTAGATGAAGATCCAACACTCTTGGTGAATGAACTGTCAGATACATCAGGTTTGTTATCTATGTCATTGTAGTCAACATTCATCTCGTCAATCTATAAATTTGAGTAATCCCATTGCTCATCCTTGTAAAAGATCCAGTAACCATTTAGAATTAGAGAACTAAAGTAAAGTAAAAGCACTGTAAAACGTTGCACTGAATCACAAACCTGGGCGTCATTCTTGGTGTTTAGGCACTGAATTTTAACCTGCAAACAAGATATTGATCGAACCCAAGCTTTGATTAGGGATGAAGTCAAGAACATTTCTATTCAGGATTTATTTATGTGTTTGTAAGGAGAAACAAGGGAAGATACTCACTTGTAAGAATGTCCGATGATCACATTTTTTCAATTGTAATGAAACAGGAATCGAAGCACTTGAACTCATGTAGCCTGCCGAATTAACTGTAGCATCCCCAAGAGTACCAAATCTAACTGAGCCCTGCAGTATATGTCATTCAGAATTGAGTCAATTGGTTTATATAAACCAAATAATCAATGAAAAAAATCCCATTCACAACTTATAACTATGTGGTAAAGCCATAAGACCATAGCAACAACAAACTTTAAGAGGTATTCATCAGCATCAGTGGAAGCTTCATCCTGTGAAACCCATGTAGACTCCAATATCGTCTCTTTCCATTGACAACTTCCATTGCGTACAGATGCTTTCCCAGATTTTGCTATGGATTTTCCTGTTTCCATAGGAATGATAGAAACAAAAAGCTTGTCCCATCCTTTTGGCACCTGAAATTTGACATTGCAGGTAAGTATTCAGAAAAAGGAAACACAGCAAAACTATCCTACTAAGTTCATGTTCACTTAAAAACACATGATAGTTCCAAATATGCAAGTAGACATGAACAACTAGAACTCAACTTCAAGTCCCATTGCAAACATATGAAATCAGAAACAGTAATTCATTTATCCATGTCCCTAGCCTAGTAGCCTCTCCTAAACAAAATACTATTACGTCTGCTGATTTCATTTTTACAATCCAAAGAGATATTATAATACCTAAAGAGGAAAGTTCTACTAGAATAGCTAGCCAGGAAACCAGGATCCAACCATCCAACAAGTGAAAAAGAATTCAATTCGATTTTTTGCCAATTTGAATATCAAAACATTGCATAGAAAAATCGAGATGGACCAAACTAACTCCGTCACAAGCTTGCAGATAAAATATGAATTTCCAGAGGCTGAAGAAATTGATATTTAAAAGAACAAACAGGAAAATCATATTAAAATGTCATTATCTATAAAGTACAACTTTGAGCACAACTGCCAGCAAATCATAATGACTTAATGAAGAACAAGATATAACCGCAGATTAAGAGCAGAAAATATAACAAAAAAGAAATCGTATTGGCTTAACTATAAATGTCAATTAGATCTTTTTATTTCGTCCAAAGAAGGAATGAGATAATTCTATATTCTTTATTCTTACACAAAATGTATGATTTTATTTGGTTACCACTTGAAAACAAAGGCAAGAAGACCAAAATTTTAAGGCTTAAACTAATACAAATGGCTTGATTGGAACTAAAAGGCATTCAAACAGAAAAGAAAAGTATTAAGATTTCATACATATCAGCGCGGGAGGTTCATATGCTTAATGCAGATAGATACTTAATATTTAATTATTTGCCAATTGCCATTTGCAATTTTAAAAGCACAAAGAAAAAGATACCTGTCTGTGGCACAAGGGAATTTGAAAGTACCCCAAAGTGTATAATGAAGTGCTAACCACATATTCTAACCAAAAGTACATTATGCTATGTAAAAATGCAATGTGTTACAGACTTACAGGTTTCTATTCCATTGGCAAGGGTCCTAATGGATAAAAAAGGAGGTTCTTGGGGTTTAAATACAATATACGCATAAAGGTCGAAGAATGATTTTGGGTGAATGTAACAGAAAAATGCATTAATATAATATTCCTGGAGATTGAAATATGCAAAAATAAACAAACTAAACATGTACCAACTTGGAAGTTTAGAACAATAACCTGAAAAGCCTGAAATTCAGAGAACTTGAACTTGAACTCGAATCCGTCCCGGGATTTTTGAGACCTGTTCTTCAACATCCCGAACATATTCTTCTTCCCCTTTTTGTCATTCATGATCTCCTTCCCATTTACCTCAAGCAAACCTTGTTTATCACTGTCACTGCCACTGTGACACAAACAGCTTGTAATTTTATTTCTTATTTTGAAAAGAAACAACCTGTATTGATCATATCGAATGTTACAGTAACTGTGGAGAAGAAGTCAAACAGCAAAGAAACACAACACAATAAACCATAAACTACATGAAAGGCAGCTAGACTGCAGAAAAACCACTCTAATCAAGTCAAAACCCTTAACTACAGCTATACCTTCCAAGCTATCCCAAAAGCTAACCAAAACCTTACTCTATCCCAAAGCCCCTGACAAACAACTTGTAATGAGACAAAAAGTAATAGCCGAGCTGAGTTTTCCCTTGATCCGTTTTCTTTTTTCTTTGTAATATAATTTTTAGCTTCAATTATACGTGCCACGAAAGTTTAGCTTACAACTCTAAATTAAAGGTAGCTGATATATGGCACTCCAAACCACCCTTCATTTTTTACTCTCTTTGACTAACCTGTGTGTTGAACTATGTACAACTCCAATAATGTCTTATTACAAATCCATGCAGAATGTCTACGAGCTTGTTAAACAAATTCAATGAACAGCTGGCCCGGCTTCTTCCAACACCCGTGAAGCATAACATTCGAAGAAACGTCCTTTCTCTCAAGTATTGCATCAAACAATCTATGAGCAACGTCAAATTCACCATATTTATCCAGAATTTCATTCCAAGAAACAAGTCTCTTTCAGACATTTCATCGAACACCTTTCGAGCAAGCTCGACTGTCCCGCCATAACAGTACACGTGAATCAAAAGAGTTCTTCACAGGTAGCACACGGTCTACCCCATGCTTAACAATGAGACTCCATGGCAGAAAACCCAAAACCTCCTGCAATGTCACATATATATTGGAGTGAAAAAAAAACAAGAAAAAATAGAAGTAAATGACAATAGAGAGAACTTAATTTCTGACCTCCAGAGTCGAGAGCAATGTCACATATATATTGTAACATGCAAACTGCAGATGTCTGAATTAAGGTATACTGGAGTTGATACAATGCCGGCCTTGTGAAGCAGCTTAATTAGTCCATGTAGGGGCAAATATACAAAGGCGATCGAGATATTGATCAACCAGTGATCGAGGTTCAACTCCATCACTATAACACTCTAGCTAGGTATATGGTAACAATGATCAATAGTGATGTTTTGTCCATGAAATGATTGTGTTCAAGAGCTATGGCTCACCTCCATTTTCTTTCGTGAACCAATTTCCTTTCATGATCGTTAGAACTTAGAACTTATCTTTTTTGTTTTGTTACAAGAACTTATTTTTACCTTCGAGATTGATATTTTAACCTCCCCATTTTTTATTTTTTTTAAATGTCAACTTTTTTGTTTTTTCAAGAAAATATAAATTTTATTAATCAATTGAGGATTAAAATTCTTAATATGAGCATCCTATAAAGTGAATATATATATATATATATATATATTGCAACCTACCAAGACCTAGTTGGTCCATTACTCCAATGGTGTTTCACAATGATGGATGCTAGATGAAGTCCAAAGTTCAACTCTCCCTCCTCAAAATCAGAAAATCAAAAATAAATTGTTGGTTTTGCAATTTCAATTTAGCGAGAGAGAGGGAGAAAAGTGTTCATCGCTTGGTTCCTAACATTGGAATCCGAACTAGGAGATCTGATGGAGGGGGGTAAATACTTAATGATGTTTCGTTTTGGGTAAGACTAAGCAGTGGGTAGTCGTCTAATGCATCATTTTACCGGAAAGCTATCAAACTTTTTCATTGTTTTTGCCCTCCTTCTACACACCATTTACCAAAAAAAAAACGCAAATACAAAATACAAAACGATTACTGGTACTTTGCAGTAGAGTACCCAAACAAAAAACAATATTGCTATGAAAACTTTGTTTAATGATCACTTTATAATAGAGACCATGTTCATATAAAGAAGGAGAAGAGAATTTATGGCAAGGTAAATATCATCTCGATCTTTCTTCCCTTATTTGCTTAAGTATATCTGGATTATCTGCAAATGTTTAATTTATACGAAAAAAATTATTGATCTGATTGGTAATTTTACTAAAAAAAGAATAAGATATATGTATATATTAAGGCTGGTTAATTTCTAAGTTTATTAGCTCTCTCTTTTTTTAGAAACAGATAATTCATATATTATCAAAGCCAGAAAGGCGCATACATCAAACTCCTAGGCCTGTAACCAGCTCGGTCGGTCAGGCAACTAAGGACTTTAACAAATACCTCTCATTGTAGACCACTGAGCTCGTTGAAACAACGAGCCTACAAAGACAAAAACTCACTAATCATCTAAAACAACTAGCGAATCTCCTGCCGCTAATGCACGCAATTGTGGTACGGCGAAAAGATTCATCGATCAAATGATTATACGGAATTTCCGTATCTGCAGGCTCAACACTCCGAAGAGTAATACCTGAATGTGGAGAAAACACCCTCACTAGGGTCCCAAATCATCATAGAAACCAACGATGATAGGGACTTATTAGTAGCGAAAGCTACAGACTAGGAAAAAAAACTAGATAAAAAAAAACATGAAATTAAACTTAGGCTAGCAAAGACCCAATGACATAGCTCATGTTCAAATCCCCAACTCTAGCAAATAACATCGCTGCACCACCATATCTCTCTTCTTTGATTACTGAGAATTATATTGATTATTAGCATTGTGTATTTCATATCATGTACCACAGCTTATTTCTTACGAACCCATCTATTGTGTTGATTGGTTGGATATTTTTTTTTTTTTTTTTTTTTTTTGGGGGGGGGGGATTTGGGGCTCCAAAGTTCGAAATTGTGGGGAGGGGGCTCGAACCCGGGTTATGAGGGGGTAGGCACACTGCCTGTCCAACTGGACTATACCCAGTCCTCGATTGGTTGGATATTAACTTGGTGGAAGGGAGATGAAATTAGTTAGAGTACTCTAAATTAGATTGAGACTTTTAAACGGTTTGCTCATGTTAGCAACCAATCAACCATGTTTTTTTTTTTTTGGACGATTAGCAACCATGTTATTAGTGTCATTATAAATTAAGTGATCATTAAACAAAGTTTTCATAGCAATATTGTTTTTAATTTGTTTGGGTACTCTACTGCGCGCAAAGTACCAGTAACCGTTTTGTATTTTGTATTTGCGCACACTAAAAGATTTCAATACTGCTTCCACATTAATGCATTATATAGTAGGAAGGGAGAGAGGTTCAATTCTGACCATCTCAAACTACTAAAACTCCAATTAAAAAAATAAGCATCTCAATTGAATAAATACCTAACATTGCTCTGAAACTACGACCTGGCTCCAAAGCACAACCAAACACACAAGTCTCCCATTGAAAATTATCTTCATGATTACTTCATTGTATTCTTTAATTTATTTACGAAGAATTAAATGACTAAATTGTATTGATCATTAATTTTTTCAATAATGATCCTTGAATAAATACCTAGCAAAATAAAAAGTGTACAGTTTGGATCATTGAATCATATTATGGAGTGGCAAACAAATATAGTGATCGAAGAGAGAGATCAAAATAATTAAGCCAGTTTCGGACACCAAATCTACACAAGTGATTTTCTGCGGACCTTAATCAAACAGCTTTCGATTTGGCACGAGTTGGAATATAATGTTTCTTCTACTCTTTATACATGCAGTACGTATATATAATAAGAACACACATGAAAAAGTCAGTTGATGCTCAGTATGTACCAAAAGCCTAGTAAGAGTTTCATTGATATTGTTATCATGAATTTATGGGCCACAAAGTAGCAAATTACATGAAATCAGCCTTATTTCCCATTAATTTATTTATTTATATTTCCTTATTAATACGAAATTCCCCTTTCAATTTCCAGAAATGCTGGGTCAAGACGTCCCAGTCCAACAAAAGCAAAAAGTCGAAGATGGTGAAAATTCAATTTTCTAGTTTGTCCTCTGATTCGGCAGTCCAGTCACCAAGTCAATTGTGGTACCGGTCGATCAATTAATAGTAAATTTCCTCGATTGCAAGAAACTCTTGCTCTTCATACGGTGGTCACGCGAACCAATATACTCGAGAAAATTGGCGAAGTCTGTGTCCCTGTAACGTGTAGGGTTGGCTTCGTCGACGAGTTTAGGTGAAGGTCGAACAATGGTGTTGAATGGCAAGCTATGCAATGATGCGACAGATATTCGAGACTTGGACGAGTTGACCAAAACCCTATGCAGCACGCTCTTGTATCTCCCATTGCTAAATATCTGTCAAAACATACAGTTTGTGCATAAGAGTCAATTGATTTGCTATATATTGCATATATTATGAATATGACTGGACGTAATAATATTAGACCTAGCTAGCTGGCTGGCTACCTCAAGATGATCGCCAACATTGACGATGAATGAATTGGGAAGTGGTTCGACGGTCATCCATTTTCCTTGGTGCTGTATTTGAAGACCCTGGACTTGGTCTTGAAGGAGAAGAGTGAGGATGCCATAATCAGAATGAGGTGGCAAGCCTAGGGTTAAGTCAGGTTCAGGGCATGCAGGGTAGCAATTCACCACAATCAGTTGGCTTCCTTCTTCAAATTCTTCTAAAGTACTAGTACTAGCATCTTTTCTCTCGGTACCACTGTTTGTAGTTTCCATCAATCCAAGGCTCTCCAAGACAGCTCCCATTAGCACTAGATACAAAAAATTGGTGTTCTTCGAGTAGTTCACCACTGTTTCCCTATGCATATTGAATTATTGACGCAATAGTTAATTTTGAATTAGAATTAGATTAATTTTATCCTTTATAGTAATGACTACTCAGGAATGTATGTACTAAGTACTCAAAAGACCAAAATCATAGTAAACTGTAGCGAGTCTCTAAATAAAATAATTATGTTGTATATCGGAATATCGGATACATCATAATATGGTAATCTCTGGTGGGTAGATAATCTCTGTTGTATATCGGATACATCATTATAAATTCATTTATAATTTTTTTTTTTATTAATCGCTTAGGGTTTGCCCTATACCAGAAATCCGAGACTTATCCCTAACTACACGTTCTAGAAATATCTATAGGTTAACATATCAAATCCTAAATATTGGAAACCGAACACGTGCCAATTGGAGATTTATATATATCCCATATATAGGGAACAGATAATTAATTTGGATGATCACCTATAGTTGGAAGCAAACACGTACTTTTTTGTTTGAAAGATGAGATCGAGAGGTCACCTTAGGTCCATAGGAGAGGAAGGCCAACAAGGCACAGTGTCTGATAAAGGGTGGCAACTAAGCTTGAGAAAGTCTCTCCAGCAGAACACTTCATCATTGTTTTGGTTAAAGCTTGTTCCATACCTAGCTGGGGAAGCCATATCCTTTGACATGTACTTTGATCTCTCATCGAAAGGAAGCTCGAAAAACATTCTACTTATATCAGTCATTCTTAAAATAACTTCATCTTCGACACCATGGTTTATCAACTGCATCAATCGAAAAATTGATTAGGGGTTTTGTTTTTAAGTAGCTAGGTACGTTACTTTTTCTTTTTCTTCTCTGTATACTAGTATATTGGATATATATAAATATATATATATATAACAATATAAGATGGCCTCAGGAGATGTTAGTAGATGGAGCAGGAAATGTATGAATGAAGATCACCCTGAAGGCCTGGAAATTAATACTTCTTATTACTAAGAAATATTATTATTTAAGAGCTCAAAACCATAAGTGATCAATCTATGGTCAGACTTACAATGTTATATGTTGTGGAGTTCTTTCTCTTAGCATAAATATCGATCTAGCTTGTATCTTTAGTATTATGCTCCTAAAAGGCTAAAACACATTCTAATGATCCAATTGATATACAAAATTCAGAATGGATGTAATGTATGTAAACATGGTCGATCGACAAAGGAAAATTAAGTGTATGGAATAAAAGATCGATCAACCTGAAAAATTCCAAATTCTTCGCAAACTTTTGCAAGGGAGTTCAGTTCTTGGGATCTGCTGGAACCTTGCAACCGAGCGAAATCAATAACCGGTAACTTGAGATTAGTCTCTCCTCCAATTGCTGAATTGGGTCGTTCTTCCATGGGCAGTATGTACTTGGTTGGAACTCTTGTCAGCCCTCCTCTTTCACACAAGTGTCTCACTCCTTTCTGCAGGTATTGATCATGGGTTTCTGTACTTGCTTCATTTTCTCTGTAATTGGTGTTAACAACAGCACCACATGAACCCATTTCAGGCAACACCGTACTAAAAACCAAGTTATTCTCTACCAAGCTCAAAGAAAGTTCTATACTAATTAAAAAGAAAAGTAACTCGCTAGCTAGATGTATATATAGAAATAATAGCTATATATATAGCTAGCATCCAACGTACTTAATGTGGCCGGTGGCGAGAGAGAGAATACTTTGAAGAATAATTTCAGGTGATGAACTATTTAAAGGCCGGGGATCCAGAAGTTTAACTGTTTAAGAAGCCAGGTAGTAGTAGTACTGGTCCCATATTTATGTGGAATTCCATGCATAATTTAATTCCTTGTAAAGAGACCTTTGACCAAGTATTGCTGGTCAAAGCTTGAGGCGGTGGTGCATGACTGCTGGTTATCGATGAGGAACTTCTTGTTCTACGTACACATGTAATTAATAATTATTTGAGAAAGTCTACAGCTATAGGCTTTTGTGGGTCGGGTTCCTCTTCCGTGAATAGGAAGCTTTGCTCTATTCAGTTCTCTCCCTCTCAAGCAATTAACAATTTTATTTAAGGTTGAAAACTAGCTATAATATATGGGGAGAGGCTCTAGTGAGGACCAAATAATGAGAACTTGTTGAGGACTTTCAAACTCAACCGGTAGATGAGTATTTTAAATATTAGTTGATATTTAAAAAACTCATTAAAAGCTCATCCAACGGTTGAGTTTGAAAGTCCTCAACAAGTCCTCATTGTTTGGTCCTCACTAGAGAATTTCCCATAATATATGATGCCAAAACAAAAGTGAGTCTACTTTTTGATCCGGTGTTAATGATAACGATTGATGATAATTAATAAACCTTTGTTCACCTTTGGATTTTTCTGTTTTGGTAAGAATAGTTTATTCTAAACATTAAGGTTCACCAATTTGAAGCAATGTATTAAAAAGCGCGCCTCAGGCGAGCTTCAAGGCGTGGAAGGCGTGATTTTCCCTTCCCAGCGCCTCTGTTTTAATGGTTAGGCGTCGAGGCGTTGGTTTCCAATTCATGAATTCACCGGCTATGGGTTTTATTGATCGGAGGCTCTGGAGTCGATTCTTGAAGGCGGTGATATCGTGGGGGTTGCTAGCCGGTGGCCGGAAGCCATAGTTCCCAGCGAGAAAGAGGGAGTGCGGGACGGAGATGTGAAACGAGAGAGAGAGAGAGGTAGGGGAGAGAGAAAGGTCAGCGAGAATTGAGAGAGAGAGAGAGAGAGAAAAATAATAATAAAATATAAAAAGGATGGACCTTTCCGGTTACGATAGGACTATGGTTATATCAATAGTAGTCTACTCATAATTATAATTATATATATACTTAATTACATATAGTTAAAAAAAGGATATATAAGTATATCAAGGATGGTTATATAAGTATATATACTTACTATGGATATATATATATATACTTATAATTATATATATACTTAATTACATATAGTTATATACTTATAATTGATAGCCGGCTATGGGTTTTGTTTTATATATATAAGTATATAACTATATGTAATTAAATATATATATATATATATATATATATATAATTATATAAATTCGTATATCGTAAGGCTTACGCCTTTGCCTAAGGCTTACGCCTTAGGCTTTACCCCCGAAAACGCCTCGGTACGCTTTCGCCTTTTAAAACACTGATTTGAAGTTTAATTAGAATCAACTATCTTTAGTCAATGAGTTTTTCTCTGACCTAGCTCTCTGCTAGGGTTTTACGTCGACGGCCGTCAACGTCCAAACCTTTCAAAACCTCATGGCTGACGAACTTGCTGCTAGTCTCATCGCCTCCTTTGCTCTATCTGATTCCCCTCATGTGGATGGGGGTGCTGCGGGTGGGTGCAATCCAAGCTTCCCATTTTTATCTTGTGGGTCGGCTGCTTACTCGGAAACCTTTTGTGACGGGTTTCATCAGATCCATCCCTTCTATTTGGCGGCTCCGGTCTGGTTTATTTATCCGTGAAGTGGAGGGACGCTTCATCTTCCAATTTGATCGTAAGGAGGATCGTAACCGTATTCTGAGCGGTGGTCCATGGTTTTACAGGAATGCTATGCTGGTTTTGTGGGAGTACGACGGCCTGGAATCGGCGACGGCGGCGCCGCTTCGGACTCTGGAACTTTGGGTTACGGTGAAGGGCTTGCCTCCCTCACTTCGCAATCTGGTGTCTCTCTCCATGGTGGGCTCTGTCGTGGGACGAGTGTTAAGGTTTGATCAGCTTGCAGTACTTCATCGGAAGGAGGCGAAGCAGCGGATTCTTTTGGTGTTGGATACCAGGCGCTGTATTCGTACCATGAGGCAATTCTCTTTCTTTGTCGAGGTCGAGGTGGATCTGGTTTTTTGAGTTTGAGCGTCTCAAGGGCTTTTGTCGAGATTGTGGATTGTTGGAACATGCCCTAGGGGATTGTGATAAGTTGCTGCTGCATGAGTTTGTGAAGGTTCAAGCGGTGCCACCCACCCAAGCTTTGGCGGGTTTGTCTCTCTATGCACCGGCAATCTCCTCAAGTCGGGGTTCTTCTGTGTTGCCTGTGTAAAACAGCGCCCGATCCTCGACCTCTATTTTCAAGGGTAATACTGCAGCTGGTTTGTTTGGCTCAGACCAAACTAGATCTGGTTTACTTGCTTCGGGTTTATTGAGGGATTTGGGCAAGCCAGATTTGGGAATTCGCCTCCCAAAGGATGGTTTCTTCTCAGTTTTGGGCTTCTCAGCTGCCTCTTTGGCAGTCATTCCCAAGTGTGGGGAAGAGGTGGTCAAGAATGTACCGCTGTTGGAGGAGTTGCCTCAGATTTCTGGATAGAGACGTCATACTACTATTGATTTGATCTATGCTGGCAAGAGAGCTTGCTTAATGGTTACTCCAAATTATGAGGAGGCCTTACCAGAGGTGACTGATTTGTCTTTGGCTATTCCAAATGAGAATGGTCGTCTGCTTATTTCTCTGAATAAGAAGAGGAAGATTGGGCGTCCAAAGGGTGCCAAGAATAAGCCAAAGCCAGAGGGGTCTTTTATGGCCACACCAAAGGCTCTTATGCCTCGTCCAATATTAAAGGGAAAGAAGTAACCCCCTAGGGTGTTGGTTGAGGGAGCTACAACTGCTTCTGTTTGAGAGAAGATGTCGCAAAAGATACCTTGACTTCGTAGTTTGATTTTCGCGGAGTCTGTGTGTTTTTTCTTTGTATTTTGGGCTTCATCCAAAAAGGTGGGTGTACTCGGGATAGATCCTAGTGGTGTACTTGAATATAATTTTCATAGTGTATAGTTTTTGGTCTTGTTAAAGCACAGAGCTAAGTGAACCACAATTTTGTGAACTTTAAACCACATGATGTGGCAATTGATTTGGCACTTAAGTATTAGGTGATGCAAACTTTTCAAAAAGAAAAAAAAAGTCACATCATGTGATTTAAATGTGGTACATTTAATTAGCAGCGTTATTTTTTGTCATATGTGCTATTCTAGCCTTCGTCATTTTGCTCTCCCTTCATACACATTTTTTTTTGGTTTGACACACGCATGATTAATTCTAGTTATCTAGAACAAACTGAAATGTGAAACATCATAAATTTAGATATCAAAATAAATGGAGAAATTATTAAATATCATGTCAATGAATAGTTCATAAAATACGAAACTGTTGTGAGTCGCCTATTAACTCAGTTATGGAAAGATAGAAAAACGAAAGAGAAAGAGAACTTTGGAGAGCAAGAAGTTGTGTTCTATTCATCGAATGATGTTTGATGTATTGGTGTGTGAAATGGTGATGCCTCAACCTTTTTATATAGTCGGGAGGTTGAGGTGTATTCATTGTATACAATAATGGTGAGCAACCCTTTGGTTTCTCCACTAACCCACTAACTATACACTTATGTCCTCTCATAAGTGGTGTAACACTTATGGAGTAAATAGAAAGAAATACCAAAGGTCTTCAGCAATATATCTAGTCTACATCTTGTATCATGTTCGTACAGACGATAGTTTGCTGAACAACCACCCGATAATATGTTTTACAACAGAAACTAATTAATTAAGCTTTGCCACATATATACCATATTCGGTATACAAAATAAATTTCCTACAAAAGACAGGTTTAGAAATAAAAATAATTAATGAAAAAACAGATATACATAAGAAGAAAATAAATTTGAAAACATCGATCTCCATGGTTAATTACTGTAATTCCGTTTAATTCTGTTGATGGTCTTAGCCAAAAATAAAAAATAAAAAATAAAATAATTCTGTTGATGGTCGTTGTTGAGTGCATGCCCAAGCCTAGACGTACCGCTGACGTCATTAAACAGCTTAGCGGCGGCAGTAATAAATTAATATTTGTTGTCTTAATTATTCCAAATACATGCATGCATGTGACGTGTCGTATAGTTTAGCTTATATAAACGTGCCTATATGCTTGTCAAAAATGTGTGGATGTATAGATTAAGACCGGGGAATGTCGTACCCAAGGGATTGGAAGGCCCAAGACCCCTATAGGTGATGTGTAACTAAGTGATTCTAGCACATGAAATGGAGAGACTAGAGATGGATTATGTACTGTCAAATGGACTATATGCAGTGTGTGAGTGTAGTGTTTTCAAATGGTGTCACTCTTGAGTGACAAAGATCAAACCAACTCCTCAAGTATCACAAACTAAACAAGTAAAAACACAAGTAAAAATGCTTGAAATGGTCAAAGTGTTGAGGGTGTCAAGCTCAACAAAGATGTGATTTTTGATTGATTTAAATTGGAAAACGATTGGGGTTTCGGGTTAACTCCAACCCAATCCGATGAACAACAACATTCAGGAACATGCACACTGATTTAGCCTAGGATCAAACCCCCCTTCCCTTTACCATCTTAAGGTTTTAGGAACGATTCTTAAAAGACTACTTTGAGCCGTATTAAGGACATCAAAGACTTCCTAATCCAATTACCTAAGCCTCGTTAAAGGTCCCCAAGTAACTAAACAGGCATAGGGTGCCAAGAATCAGGATTCAAACAAGGTAAACATTACATTCAATCTCATCATGTTCAATGCCAAATACCTAAGAGAATAAGTTGATAGCAAATACTCTTAACCAATTAAGTCTAACACATGCTCAAGAACTATCAATTTCTAAACAAGCATCTAACATAACGGTATTCCAGCAAAGAACAAATCCACAAACTAAATCAATGAGCAGTCTTGCAATTCTTCTCAATAATTCGTGAATCATTTCCCCCCAGGTGAGCTCAGTGACAAGCCCAAAAGGAGCATCAATTTAAAAAAACCCTATCGGTAGTATAGTGGTGTAAGTAGGGTATCGTTCACAACGGAGATCAAAGGGTGTACCTAACAAAAAATGTCACAAAGAATTAAATAAAATAAAGAATTATTATTAACATGTATAAAGTATAAATATATACATATGTACAAAGTAAGGGGGTTTAAGAGATAAATTGAATGAAATAAATTAATTAAACTACAAAGAATAAATTAAATGAGATGGGATGAAACACAAAGTATATAAAGTTCAGCCACATATACACAAGTTTATTAATCATTGGATCGAAAATTAACCAAGTTCCCTAGCCATGAAACCGAAACTAACATATGTGGAAAGTTAGAAGCTAACCATTCCCCAAATAAAACCTCTCTACGAAAATTAACCTAAGTGAAAGCACCTAGATTAACCAATTAAACATGCCATCTTAGTCTAGAAAGCTAGCTAATCAAACCATATTTAACGCATAGAAAAGAGTTGTTAATTAAAGTGCACGACCCATTATAGAAAAGTCCATATGTCCGCAATCCTTTTTATTTGACACCGACCTTTGTCCAAAGCCTTTACTACTCGTGAATTAGGTTTCCAAAACTATTAGGTGAATTGTAATCCCTAACTCTAGCTCCAATTATATGCAAATATTATAAGTATCGATCCCTATAACATAAACACATAAAAGTTTTCTATAATTCAGAATCAAGTAAACAGAGTCACATAAGCTACTAGAAGAACTAATTAATTAGGATCCAATAACTAAATAAACTCATATAAATAGGCTGGAAATTATATAAATCATGTCATGTTAACTAATACAAAGAATAATCAAGCAACAAAGAGGAATTCATAAGAATAATTAAAGGAAAAGTCAGATTACACCATATGGAATAGCATGAAGACTTGAAGACCACGAAACCTTGAATCCTTGAAAGCAAGTAATCCAAACCGTGTGCAGCAAGGTGGTGATGATGATGGACGAAATTGATGGTGATGATGGTGATGGTGCAGCCGCCTTTCCTCCTCCTTGAAGCCTTGAGAACCCTAAATACTAGAGAATGGAAAATATGATGGAGAAGAGAAAGAGGAGGGTTTGTCCCTCCCCATTGGGGTGTGTATTGGTGAAGAGAAATAGGCTCCTATTTATAGGAAAATGGAGAGGAAGAAGAAGACAATGGAAGAAATAAACAAAGAAAGGGAAAAGAAGTGGAATGTGAATGGGAGATAAAGAAATGGTAAGTGGTGGTGGAAATGGAATCATATGGCAATTAACTATTTATTTACCAAAAAGAAATTAAACACTAATGGTGTGGGCAGAAAGAAGAGGAAAGAATATAGGGGTGAGTGGAGCATTGAAAATAAAAGAAGAGGAAAGAAATAAAAACGGACAGCACTGAGCAGTGCGCACTTAGAACGGAATCCTGCACGTTTCAACGGTTGGATGCTTCTGAAAATGTATTTTGGAATAACTGACATCCATGTGCAGCGTGTATCAAAATTACAGCTAGATCTGACGGTGCAATTGAGAGATATGGGCCTCGCAAGTTGACCTATCTGCACAGGCAGATTGTCCGAAAATCTGGGCTTGGGCCATTCCTCATGCTTTGTGAACCTGGGCCTTCCTTCATGGATTTGGGCCTGCCATCTTGGGTTTGGGCCTTCCTTCTTGGTCTTGGGCCTTCATCGTGGGCCTCACGGCAGCGCACCTCATAATGGGCCTCGAAGAAGAATTATAATCAGGAGAATAAAAACTATATACCAAGGCTTAAATAATTTGCTAAGTGTTTAACATGCACATCTCAAACATGCTCGGGTGAAGTGTGTGGAAACCTTAAGTACAACCAATCTCAAACAATCTGATAGGCATACCCAATGTATGATTAACCGCTAAAACTCGCAATGATCACTAAATATTTCCGCTCGAGTGTTTAGGGTTAAACTGTTTACTCTCAAAACAATTACATAAGAAATGTTCCCATAAGCTTGCTAGTCAATCTCATCTCTACAAATCATGCACAACAATCTTGGATCAGAAGGACTTTTATTGGTTGAAATGGGGCTAAGGATGAGGGGTTACAGAAATAAAGTGGAATGGGTATCACAAATTCCAAGCAACTTAGCAAGTGATGCACTTGTTGAGATTTTACAATTTTAAGAACTCTAAGAAGCTTGCTGGACTCACTTCATCAAACCACTTTCCCCGAACAACAATTATTGAATTCAAAACAACTAAAGACTCTTTTTTTTTTCTTTCTTTTTCCTTTTCCATTTTTTTTTTCTGTGAAATCTTTTCTCCATTTTTACTTCCTTCCTTTAAAAAGAAACAACAACTACAAAATGCTACTCCCCCACACTTATTCTTTTGTCACAGTCCTCAAACTCACACTTTCAAGCATCAACAATAAACTCAAATCACTTACCAAATTGCTTGGAAAGGGAAGGATAGTGTTTAAGTTTAGGGAAAGACATTTGTGGTGGAAAGAAACGAAAGGCTAACAGATAGGCTCAAACAGGGAAAACTAATGATATTCACAGTTCAAGGACAAATGCTCATTTGGCCATGGTGGATTCCTAGTGCCTTAATCATTTCCAAGATGTATCATGCATGACAAAATGTTTCGAGAGATATTAAGCAAGTTCTAGGTTCAAAACTCATGAATTGTGCACACCAGAAGGAAAAATGTATGAAAGATGCATACATATGAATATTCAATAGGCTCAAATCCTCACAGTTTCTGGATATGCGTGTCAATACACAGTCTAGTTATGCTTCTCAGATTGCAATTGATTAATTAACAAAGGTATGGTGTACAAGAAATTTCGAGCAGTCATAAATTGTGCAAATTAAATTCAAAGCAAACCACTAAAAGCCTTAGCATATAATCAATATTCTCAAAATCACAACAAGGTAAACTCAATTCATCACTGGGATTGGAAAGAACAAAGATTAGAACTCAAACATACGCAAAACAGAGCCAAAACTTTTTTTTTTCTCAATTCCATTTTATTTTTATTAAGGTAACAATACGTGACCACAGTGACTCACTTAGTGCAATGGTAGGTTCAACGCTACCAAGAGAGTGAGTATGATATAGTCGATATATTGTCACAGTAGAAAACAGAAATCAATAAGTAATTAAAAATACTTTTTTTTCTTTTTTCTGTTTTTTTTTTTACAAAGAAAAAGAAAAGAAACCGTCCCCCACACTTGAATTAAACATTGTCCTCAATGTTAGACAGATATATCTTTGAAATGAAGAATCCAAGCAGGGTTATTGAATTGAAACACAAACAAACAAACAAAAGTAAACAAACAACAACACACAACAGTTAAATAAATGAAAAGAAATCGAAATACTCCCCTTTGAAGCGTGTGAAGTTCCTCCCAAAACAAGTCACCAACAGTCACAAACAAGGCCAGCGGGGCCCTGCATCCAACGTTTGCTCCTTAGTTCACTGCGGCACGATCCGTTTGAGCGTGTCTGGACAAGGTTAGTTGGACTCCACGGCAGATTTGGCGATGTAGCCCTCATCGAGATCCGGAACACTATAGTAAGTAGTGTTCCATCAAGAATGCATCCGGATACATTAGGCGAATGGAGAAGCCGATGGCATCAATGGAAATGGCCCGGTTCAGCTCCACATAGCAAACACTGGAGAATGGAATGGTTGATTGGCGCATAAATTATAGAGACCCTGTTGCATCGGTGCAACACTCCCGGAGAATGAGGAAGTCGTTGTGATTATCGATGGCAATACCGAAATCGATTGGGGGTCAAGACCGATGGTGAAGTTTGCTAGCACACGTACCGAGTGTCCATCGACATACTATCCCATTGCGGTCTTGTCCGCACGTCTTTGAGGAACTCAAAGATTCGGTGTGATGGGATAGATGTAGACAAAAACCAGCAGTATGATTGACTCCGGGGCTTGCTCGGATCTCCCTTCTCGTTGGTCCGACCTCCATTTGAGTCTCTCTTGTTCGGTTCGAACAAGTCCGTGATGGTATATGGAATTGCGATATCGTTAAAGAAACAGACGCCATCTGGTTTGCCATTTCGCAAGACCTCTTCTCCTTCGGGGAGTCAGGGTGTTGTGTGGATCCCGTGGCGCACATGTAGGCTCGGCTTGCCTTTGAAGTTGAGATCCAAGCGCACCAAAAGCGAACCCCGAATGAACAAAAGGTTCGAAGATGGCTTTCATCTCTTTTCGCGACATCCACGTGTCTACCAGTGAAAGGAGGATCCATCGCAAATCACGATCGGCATCGGAAGGACGTTTTCGACAAATAGTCTCCGAAGGCTTTGGATTTGAACGAGTTCATCCCGAACATCCAACGCCAACTTTCATCCAGTTGTTGGTGAGAGTACCTAACAACGGGCTTCAGAGTCGAAACGATGTGAGATGGCACAAACTCGGCCGACATCCCTTGCTTTTGCTCCTTGAGCCTTCTTTGGGGGGTAAGATCTCCAAGTCGGGCGTTTGTGACCATGCTACGAAGACGGAAACCATCGACCAACATCCATTAAAATTTCAACAATGGTGGTCAAGAAGGTGAATGGTTGTCGAGTGTCTCGAGGTTCCGTCTTGAAGTACGTGCAGGCTCACCTCGTTGAAACACTCGCAAGTATTCGGCACGATTTAGAGTTTCGGGATGAATAGAAGTGTCGGGAGTCGGCGAACATATCCAAGAAAACCGGCAGGGCCATGAGAAGAGCTCGTGTTTGGCCTTACGGGCGATATCGAGATCAAGTCG
Source organism: Rubus idaeus (assembly GCA_030142095.1). Lineage (NCBI taxonomy): Eukaryota > Viridiplantae > Streptophyta > Magnoliopsida > Rosales > Rosaceae > Rubus > Rubus idaeus. Next base: position 24,480,472 of record CM057971.1, read on the forward strand.
GTGTGGACTCCGACAAATCATGAGCAGATCCGAATAGTAGATGGCACGTACGGATGGCCGCTCGACAAGTGTAGGCATGAGGCTCCGCACATCCCGTCTCAAGTGGTCCAAGTCGATCGAATCATCGGAACTAGAGAAGAGGCTCGTTGTGGAGGGACAACTTCAAGCCTTCGGTGGCACATCGAGTGCGGAAGGACCGATGGGACATATGCGCGTGGAGAGCATCGACGAGTCGTTGATTCGCGGTTGAAGCTCCTCGTTTTGCTCTCCGGCTCGTCGTTTCTTCTCTCTAACTCGCATGTGCTCGATGATGGATACCGAACTTCTTCCTATTTTGTCCCCCATAATAGACTGGTCTTCCTCTAGCCGATTTTTGGACCAAATCTTTCTCTTTGTGGCTTGGTGGGGTGAGAATACACCCAAAGAAAGCTCGCAATGCTTCTCTTCGAGCCTTGGTGTATTTTGTCCTCGGGAGTCTCCTAGGACAGGAGCGGCTTCGCTAGGCAGGTGAACACAACCAAGATTGGTGCTTGGGTTGTGGTTGCGGTTGTGGCTCGGCGGCATGCTAGCATCGGCTATTGAGCATGCTCGGTAGAATTATTTCATCCGACCTTCAAAGATTTGACTCCGAAGGACCGCCTGAAACAAATCACTGAATGAATTCACTCTCTTGGCCATTTCGGGTTGGGAGGGAGATCGACTTTCGGGTTTAGGAGTATTTTTCGGGAAAAAATACAAGAACACACGAAGAAACTTGAACACTGAGAGAAAATCAGAGAAATTGAGAGATGAGAGAGAGAGCACTAAGGGAAATTTTTGAAAATGACTCAACTCATAACACTGATAGAAGAAGGGGGAGCAACGGAACAAAACGGAGCGTGTCAAAGTCAAGGACGAGATCCGCAAATTGGGATCGAGGAGAAAGTCGCAAAGGGCAATGGACAGCGCGCGGATATTATTAACTAATCGCGACGCAAAGTCGTTGAGGCCCAATCAAAAATTTCCTCCTATTTTATTCCGGACTTTACGAAGTCATAAAGTCTACAGTCGAGACAGTGACAGGTCGACTCTAGGACACTTAAATGGGCTTGGTCATTGAATATGGCTCGGGCTTCAAAGTGGGGGGTCTAAACTACGGCCATTATTCATGAACAACAAACGGAATTAACCACAATTTATTTACAAGGCCCAAAATTCTAACACCAAACACACGGGCCTAAGGCCCAATACTAACAAAAAACCCAACATCTATACAGTAGCTCTAAACAGTTATTACTAAAATAATTATAAAAAGTAAAAACAACCATATTTATTTAATAAACAAAACAAAAAACAACAAATCCAAACACAAATCAAAAAAAAAAAAAAAAAAAAAAAGAAAAATTCAAATGAGTCGCGTGAGTAGTCGGGCGATTCATCACAAAAGTTTAATACCTCTTAAGTGTCCGGACGGAGGTCAGGGCGTCCGGACGGATTCATCGGCTGTAACTTCGAAAAATTCGAAATTTTTGAATTTTGGCTCACTTTCCTCTCTATTTTCTCTCTTTCCTCACCCCCACACTTAAGATGAACATTGTTCCCAATGTTAAAAGTGAATTTGACAATTTCAATGGGTGAGGGACACAACAAACAATCAGCACAATCAATTAATAAAACACAAACACACAACAAACAATTACAATAAACTTTTAGCCAATTAATACCACAAGAGTGCATCATCCAAGTATTAAAAACCATTGGCTAAAAAGTACTATAATAAACTGGTCACAAACTAACAAGGAGAAAAATCCCAAAACATGCAACAATCGAAACTCAAACAAATCCAAGTGCAACTGAAACAAACCACATTACAACTGAAATATGTTAAAGCAAAATACAACCGAAATAAAAATAGTGCATCAACTAGATGCGAGGCCTCATCATCATCCTCTTGCTCGCCCTCGATCATCTCGGGGCATCGTACGTAATTTGTCGAATCGTGTCTCAGGAGTCAAATCGGCCCTCCGTCGGCTCTCATCGCATCAAATCGACCCATAGTAAGCCCAGGTAATACGGACCATGAGTGTGTGAGGTCCACAAGGCGGGATCAAAGGGGTGGATGGGAAGGAGGATCCCTCAAGTGGAAGAAGGGCGTGGGGTGGGGTGGGGTGGTGTGGCAGGTCCTCCGGCTGTGTGACATGCGGAAATCGTCACTAATCTATATCCTTGATGATCAAGTCCGAACTATCCTCACACCTAAGGTGCTATCCTAGTGATAACACGGGAAAGGCCTCCTCCCGCATAGATGGATCGTGAGAGGGCGTAGGGATGGGTCTCTCTCATCGCATGAACCAAGAGCTTGCAGTCTCAATAGGTACTCGGCTTCGAGAGGTAGGGATTAGGTTATACCTAACAAATAACACAAGGCTCTATCTCTTCGTCATGACTCCTTTATCAAGAGGTGCCTTGGGTTGATACGGGTGTGTAGTGTATCAGAAGGGTAAGTGGAAGACAATGGGAAGTAAAAACCTCATATCTAACACAGAGGCGTCAAGAACCGCCTCATAAGCTCAGGTTCAAACATCTTCCCTACCTTGATCTTACTCTTTGGTTTTTACCCCCCCGACTATGATAACTCCCTTACCAAGGTCTCATTGTATCTTCTTAGTCTATTTCAGGGGAACAAGGAAGGGCAGTGTTAGGGGGGTCAAATAAGTTTCTCTCGGAAAGATATCGATAGAGCACTCGATTCTCCTTGGTCTTCTTCGTGGAGGTGGATGGAAGAAGTCGTCTGCGCTTTGCTCGAGAGCCGATGATAAGGTAATGGTACCTACCTCAAATACACCAATAATCATCCCTCATATATCACCAATAGCTGCAAATTCACAATCCACTTTTCAAATCAAAATTTCCACAAAGTCTCAAATCAATCAAACCAATAAACCCACATCCAATGTTATCCAAACAATCAATAGCAAAAAGTGTAAACACAACCCTTAACATTAGTTCATCATAAATCCATAATCAAAATCAATTTTCCAAACAGATCAAATCATTACCTTCAAATCAAACCATAAGGCTCATTAATCACTAAAAACCCAATACCAAAACTCATAATTAAATTCCCCAATTCTCAACAATCATATGGTAATTCACCAAAAATTCGCAAATTCAAGTTCAAATCAAGAATCATGGCGCATTTTCAAATCAACATCAATCACAACAAAAGCTTATAGCAAAATTTTAATATATCCAAACCAATTTCTCAACAACATAAAGTAAGCCCTCGCCATTATTCACCAAAGGGCAAATTCGAAATGTTCAATAATGCAATTTGACAACCTTCAACCACAAAAATTAACATAAATCAACACGAATCACAAATAATTCAACCAATAACACAAATAATCCAATTTCTCGGGTACTATTCACAATGAAGAACAAATCTGGAAATTCGGATTCAATGATGCAATTTCATGAAATCAGGGCCACAATCTCAAAACCCGATGTGAAATCAATAAGGAAACTCAACCAATTAATCGGTTAAGCAATGAATCATCACATTCGGGTACTGTTCCCTTTGAAGAACAAATCTGGAATTTTAAGTTCACTGATGTAATTTCAAGAGACCGATGCAATAATCTCAAAGCCCGTCATGAATTTATCAACGAAACTCAACCAATCCAAGCAACAAACAACAAACACAACGAATCGGACAAAATTGAGAAAAAGAGGCAAAACTCACCTCTTGAAGAAAACCCGAAAATCGATGAAGAAATCTCAAGAATCCGACGAGAATCCCTCTCTAACTTCACTTTATGGCTTGATTTTGGAAGAAATCGAGTGAAATTTGGCCAAAATCGTTGAAGGAGGTGGAGGATTAGGGTTCTAGGGTTTATGGGAGAGAGAGGCGATGGAGAGAATTTGGGAAAATTAGAGGCGCTTGGGTTTAATGCCGGCGCCCTAATTTTTTTTTCGAATAGCGGGTCGAACCAACAGGGGTGCCGACGGATTCATGTGAAAAATTCTCGGACCAAACCCGCACAAGGTCGACACCAACAGGGTGCCGACGGATGTATCGTAAAATTTTCCAAAACACGAAAGGTCCGGCACCATCGGGGCCGGACGGATATATCGGGAACAATTTTAATTGAAAGGCCCGTGTGAAGGTCGGAACCATAGGGGTGTCCGGACGGATTAAGTGCAAATTACTCCGAAACTTTCTAACTCCCGACCATCGAAACAGTGGTGTCCGGACGCCAACACTCGTTTTCTCATTTTTCTTGCCAAATGATTTTCTCATGGTTTCCTAACACAATTTCCCCACACTAGGACTTAACAAAGTTCGGGAAAAATAGTCCTCAATAGACATTCAACAAGAAAAAATCCCAATAACAAGCCAAAAATCAAAATAAAAAGTAAATCCTTATAAAAACAAATTTCAAAAGCAACCCCAGTGCCCACTTGATGTACCAAGTATGGGGAATAGGCCTCCCCGGCGCTTGTTTTAGAGACTCAAGCGGTCTTTCTTCCTTCTCATTGGTCGGTGGACACATCGTGAACCGAGCACCTCTTCATGAGCGTTGAACATGCCACCTAGTCAATTTCAGTCTTTGCCCATTCACTTGAAGGTGCTCCCATCATGAGTTTTCACTCCCCTCGGATGCCCCTATAAGGCCCCCCTAGCGAATGACAACGTCTTTGGATGTCACACACTTGTCACTAGAGCAACTCCTTTAAGGCTTCTGTCTCCAAGCTTTGGTCTTCTCTTTGAACAGGCTGCACCTCTAAGCCTTCATTCTGCAAGCCATTCATCTAGCCCCTACAGCCCATTCGGTTTCCCCCAAAAGCCGATGTTCAAGCTCTGGCATGTGCAAGCCTGCCATGCAGTTATAGGTCCGTCTATAGTCGTCCCCCTGGTTTGGGCTCCTCTCCTGTAGGTTCTTCTCTAGGTGGATTGTTTCGGTTAGATCACGCGGTTTGAGGATAGGTTGCTCTGGCTGACCCCGCCAAGAAGCTGTTGACCCTGAACCGAGGTGTCCAAACCGAGAAAGAATGTGTTCCTTTATGAACTTAGTCACCACCTTAGCATCATTGGTCTTGGTGGCCTGTGCTTCTACCCACTTGGAGACATAATCAACTGCCACCAATATGTATAAGAAACCAAATGAACTTGGGAATGGTCCCATGAAGTCAATCCCCCAAGTATCAAATATTTCCAACTCAAAAATGTTGGTGAGGGGCATTTGATCTCTTCTTGAAATGTTGCCAACTCTTTGGCAGCGATCACATGAAAGAGCAAACTCATGGCAATCTTTGAAGAGTGTAGGCCAATAGAAACCAGCTTGTAGGACCTTGAAGGCTGTCTTCTTTCCTCCAAAATGTCCACCCCAAGAATGAGTGTGACAATGTTCAAGAATATGTGGAACTTCACTCTTAGGAACACATCTTCTCCAAATCTGATCATTCCCTTCTTTCCATAAGTAAGGATCATCCCAAATGAAAGCTTGGGCATCTCTCTCCAGTTTCTTCATGTCTTGTGATGTTGCTCCTTCCGGTCTATATGTGCCTCCACTAACCAAGTAGTTGACCAAAGTGGCATACCATGGCAGCTCATTAGTGGTGACTTGAACAACAAGAATGTTTTCATCCGGGAAGCTTTCAATCAAAGGAATGGTTGTATCATCACCTCCTTCCTCAAGTCTTGAAAGGTGATCTGCTACCACATTCTTCTTCCCCGGTTTATCATGAATCTCTAAATCAAACTCTTGTAGCAACAACATCCACAAATAAGACGAGGCTTTGAATCTTTCTTTGTCATCAAATATTTCAAAGCTGCATGATCAGTGTGCACAATCACCTTGGAGCCAATCAGATAGCTCCTAAATTTCTCTACAGCAAAGATGATGGCCAAGAGCTCTTTCTCTGTTGTTGTATAATTCACTTGTGCCTCATTCAAAGTTCAGGAAGCATAGTAAATGACATATAGATGCTTGTCCTTCCGCTGCCCCAAAATTGCACTCATAGCATAATCAGATGCATCACACATTAACTCAAATGGAAGCTCACAATCTGGTGCACACATGATAGGAGCACTAATCAACCGCTCCTTGATTTCTTCAAAGGCTGAAATGCACTTCTCATCAAAATTCCAAGGCATATCCTTGGAAAGTAAGTCACATAATGGCTTTGAGATTTTTGAGAAGTTCTTAATGAATCTCCGATAGAAACCGTCATGGCCCAAAAAACTCTTGATTCCCTTCACATTCACCGGGTGTGGTAGCTTCAACATAAGCTCAACTTTGGCCTTGTCTACTTCAATACCCCTCTTAGAAATTATATAGCCAAGAACAATACCCTCATTCACCATGAAGTGACATTTCTCCCAATTGAGAACCAGATTTGTTTCTACACACCTCTTAAGCACAAGAGCCAAATGTGCTAGGCATTCTTCAAATGAATTTCCATTGACAGAAAAATCATCCATAAAGATCTCCATGAAGTTCTCTGTCATATCATGGAACAAGGCCATCATACACCTCTGAAAAGTTGCAGGAGCATTACATAATCCAAATGGCATGCGGCGGTAAGCAAAAGTACCAAAAGGACATGTAAAAGTGGTCTTTTCTTGGTCCTCAGGAGCTATGACTATCTGATTGTACCCGCTGTACCCATCCAGAAAACAAAAGTGGGAGTGACCCGCCAACCTCTCAAGCATTTGATCAATGAAAGGAAGAGGATGATCTTGGTGTGTTAAGTTCCATAATCAAACACCGACCATTTTGAACCCTTTGAGAATCTTCTCCTTTGTCATTCTTGACAATGGTTATCCTCCTTTCTTAGGTACCACTTGGATGGTGACACCATTTGGAATCAGATATAGGATAGATAATCCATGTCAAAGTTTGGTGACTCCTTCTTACATCATATAGGTGGATTCATCTCCTTTGAGGTCTCTTGTTGGCTTACACCCCTCCTCTATAAATGTTATGTGTCACACACTTGCACTAATCCCCTTGATGTCAGCATGGTCATCAAGGCAGCCTTTGTCCCTCAAACCAACACCCCCCGATAAGTTTAGAAAAACACAGTGTCTCATCACACCGAAAGCTCATAAACTTCAGAACTGGCGTAGAAGTAGCCAAGCATCGGTACTGAAGTTCCTGTTAGTATCATAAAAAAGTGCCACCTTCATCACATCTCATTCAACATCCCAAGGAGTGGATTCTTAGGCATCAAAAATTCGAAACCCATGGTGGTGTCGAAGGTCATGGTAAGAATTCCTTCTTTGACATCAATCTTCGTCCATGTACATAAAGGTCTCCCAAAGAGATAGGCATCTCCTCCTCTCCTCCCTAGTGCTCTTCTATCAAGGTTACAAACGCGTATAAGTCATTGAAAGGAATCCTCACCCCAGTCAAGTATCTGGGCTTTATGTCATCAAGCAAGCTATAAACTACTAGTCCTAAGTCCCAGCCAACCCTTTTTACTGAAAAACTTTAATTGAAAGTTTCCCACTATTTCCTAAATCTCTAAAATTTAATTATTTTGAGTGATCACTCTGCTCGTGCGGGCCGGCCCCAGGGCGTCGCCTCGGTGTTTGTTGTTTGTCTTCCTTATTTTTCTGTTTCCCCACTTTCTTATGTGCTGTCTTCCGTGAATTCCCTCTAGTACATTTCTTCCTACCTGCCTTACACCCCCTTATCCTCCCTTGTTTCCATTATATCCTCCTCCATTGTTGGAGGTACATTTTCTTCCCTCCCCTTCCTCATATATTTGCGAAGGCCCAGAAGTAGAGTGAAGGGGCCAGGCGGCTAGGAAGTGTCAGGTACCGTCAGGGTGGTGCCCGCTCGGTTTTGCGTTTGTGGGCTGGTGTTTGGTGTTTTGTTGTTCCCCTTACTCCCCTCTCCCGTTTTCCCCGCCTATTCTTTTTGGTCGTTTTAATGCTCTTGTGGGTGTCTCTTTCGCGGTTCGCGTGTCTTGAGTTGGTGTCCTCCGGCCAAAACGGAGGGGGATAGTAGCTCTGCCTTTGAAGGGGTGTAGCTTGTCTTGTGAGTACGGGTTGGGCTCTTTGGAAAGGCTTGCCTAGTGCCCTGATTCCTCCTTGATATGTCTTGGCTAGATTATTCATCAAGGAGTAGTTTCCAACATCCTCGCCATAAGGATACAAAGGTGGTTGTTGACTGAAGGAAATACCTTGTCTTGTATTTTCCAACCTATAGGTGCTCATTTACAACCTCTGTCTGCACATAGAACTCACATCTAGCTCAAGTGGAAGAGCCCATAAAACTCGAGTTGAGTGTTGGTTGTTAAGGATGGCGCTCCTCCTTGCTTCTTAAAGTAGTCAACTTGGAGTTCAGGCGTTTCTAGTTGCTCAATTTGGAATCGAGTGATCAACTTGTTGAACAAACCCATGAACTACTCTAGATTGATCTCACAAGCCATGTACTATTCCCTTTGAGGCTTTACATTCTTTCTTCACTTCCATCTCGTATCCTCCTTCGGTCGGTGATCTCTTGCTCGATTGAACTGCATTTCTTCATGATGTCCCAACGGCTTAGGTCCTTTCTTTTGAAAATTTCCACCACAAGCATTATCGAGCCTTCTACGATCATCTTCAAATAAACCGTTGTAGAAGGAAAAGACCAGCTGCCACTTGCTTATGCCATGGTGTGGACATGCAAGTTCCAAATCTTTGAAGCGCTCCCAAGCATCATAAATTGTCTCACGCTCTTCTTGCATGAATGTGGTGAGCTGATTCCTCATGGCTGTAGTCCGATGATGAGGATAGTAGGCATTAAGGAACACCTTTTGCATGTCATCCCAACTGAAAATGCTCCTTGGTTTGAGCTTGTGAAACCATACCTTTGCTTTCCTTGAGTGAGAATGGGAAAAGGCGAAGCTTCAATTCATCATAGGATAGGAGTCCACGATTTAGAGTGCTGCATATGGTCTCAAAATCTATGATGTGTTCATATGGTCTTTCCCTTGATGCTCCATGGAAAGAAGGTAGAATTGATATAATGGTGTGTTTGATCTCATATGCCAACTGCGGATGTGGGTGCACAATACAAGGAGTGCTCACAATGCTTGGATTGGAGTAGTGGCTCAAGGGAAGCTCCTCTTCCGCTCCCAGTATCCGTTGTTCATCATTCTGCTCATCCTATTTTACTCTTCTTGGTGGTGAGACCTGTGGAGAGTCGTGTGTACGTCCCCGGAATTGGAGGTGCACTTCCGGTTCTTGGGACTCATCTTGGTCGTCTCTCTCTTGATACACGCCTTACTACTCTCCCACTTCTCAATTGAATTGGTAAGTTGGAGTTTGAACTACTTTTCGTGTACCTGAAAGGATCAACAAAAATTATTGGATATACTTAATTAAGCAAACAAACAAAAATATACAAAGTATAGAAGCAAATGAACATAAACAAACCAATGAAAAACTTAAAAACTTCAAACAGACGCTAAAGCGTCCGGACGGAAGGTTTGGTGTCCGGACGGTTAACACAAAAATGCAATTCTAATCGATACAGAGAGTTCAAAAATAATTACGAAATGTGCCACTCGTCCGGACGGAACAGGGGCGTCCGGACGGATCTATCGGGAATGAAGTTCCAATGACTCGGGCGTCCGGATGGATAACATGGTGTCCGGACGGATTGTGTCTGAAATGTGCTAAATCACCCAGCTATGGACACCTAAAGGATCAAGGTTAAACCTCAATCCCCGGCAATGGCGCCATTTGACGTGTCGTATAGTCTAGCTTATATAAACGTGCCTATATGCTTGTCAAAAATGTATGGATGTATAGATTAAGACCGGGGAATGTCGTACCCAAGGGATTGGAAGGCCCAAGACCCCTATAGGTGATGTGTAACTAAGTGATTCTAGCACATGAAATGGAGAGACTAGAGATGGATTATGTACTGTCAAATGGACTATATGCAGTGTGTGAGTGTAGTGTTTTCAAATGGTGTCACTCTTGAGTGACAAAGATCAAACCAACTCCTCACGTATCACAAACTAAACAAGTAAAAACACAAGTAAAAATGCTTGAAATGGTCAAAGTGTTGAGGGTGTCAAGCTCAACAAAGATGTGATTTTTGATTGATTTAAATTGGAAAACGATTGGGGTTTCGGGTTAACTCCAACCCAATCCGATGAACAACAACATTCAGGAACATGCACACTGATTTAGCCTAGGATCAAACCCCCATTCCCTTTACCATCTTAAGGTTTTAGGAACGATTCTTAAAAGACTACTTTGAGCCGTATTAAGGACATCAAAGACTTCCTAATCCAATTACCTAAGCCTCGTTAAAGGTCCCCAAGTAACTAAACAGGCATAGGGTGCCAAGAATGAGGATTCAAACAAGATAAACATTACATTCAATCTCATCATGTTCAATGCCAAATACCTAAGAGAATAAGTTGATAGCAAATACTCTTAACCAATTAAGTCTAACACATGCTCAAGAACTATCAATTCCTAAACAAGCATCTAACATAACGGTATTCCAGCAAAGAACAAATCCACAAACTGAATCAATGAGCAGGATATGTTCAAGAATAATCATCAAACATCATCATGGGCTAGAGCACTCAACCCTAGCCCCCTACCTTAAGGACTACTCACACATACTCAAAGTATACATCATGAATACACATATGAACATATGGAAAATCTAAATAAAAGTAAAGAGAGAGTTGAGAAATTCTCAGTGACGAAATCCAGCAGCTCTTGATGTCTCAAGTGTGATGCTAGCTCCCTCCTCTTCACTCCTTTTAGCTTCCAAGTCTCCCAAGGTTTGCTCCTTGGTACTTCTTGATGTCTCCAGAGGAAATGTGCAATGGATGAGATGGAATGGTGGTGAAAATTGGCTTCCTAAACAGATTAATGTCTTAGGAACAACTTTTGTGAAGGACTCCAGGTGATTTGGATGATGGAAGATGGTGAAAATTGAAGATTGCTCTCGGTCAGCAGACTAGGGCGTCCGGGCACTAAATGTGGGTGTCCGGGCGGATGGGACGTCTGGGCAGATTTTGGAAGGCTTGGTGAGAGATTTTCTTGCAATTCTTCTCAATGATTCGTGAATCATTTCCCCCTAGGTGAGCTCAGCTGCTTTTCTTCTGTTTTTTCTCCATTATTGCCTCTCCTTTCAGCCAGCCCATGTCACTCCCCCCCTCCAAAGTCAAGGATAAGGAGATAGGGAGACAAAGTGACAAAGTTTTCTCCATGGTGAGTAAGCAAGATGGTGATGGCTGCATTGATTGCCAAAGTTGACAGCTGATGATCGACTTGCACCACCCTTGATGGTGGTTGTTCGGTGGTTGTGCCGCTACTTGTGGTGGCGGTTTGATGGAAAGTCGCCGAAGTTCGGAATGTGCAATAAAACCTTCCAAAATGCAACGTTTGAGTGTAGATAGCCACTACACCTTTATTAGACCTATTTACACAAAAACACAACTTAAACATAACAATAAACTCTCGGAATACTATAATCCAAGTAATTAGAAACGTTATTAACATGTAAAATACAAGCTAATCAGCATGAAATGCTTGAGTACGTACGTTCTTCATGTTAGTCTTCCTCCTCCGGCCGGCATATAACTCGATCTTCTCTCTGCGTTGATCATTTCAATTTTCATCAATCTCAAGAGCCATCGATCGGAACGTACTTTCTTTATCGATGAACGGCCGACAACTTTATTTCTTTACTTTTTTCTTGTGCTGGGCCGAGTGTTTCTCTTTGAATACTCTACTAAAAGTATCAAATCTTCCTCTAATATATTGTCCAATTCTACAGGGTAAATCAAACTCATGAATAAATGTACTGGTGGTCTTGCAATTGATGATGCCACAATTATATATGTTATGTTTTTATATATATATATAAAGTGGCGGATCAAGAAATTTTTCTCACGGAGATAACACTCAAAAGTCTCAAAGAGTTGTTTGTTTACAATAATAATAGTAGTAGTAATAGTAAAACTCATAATATTTCAAATTCATTGAATTCCCTAGAAATAAAGACTAGGAAAGCAAACTGGCCGTTTTAGTTTGACAAAATCAAAAATTGAATAAAACATTGTAAATCTAATTAAGTAATTTGAGAGGTTAAAAATAGTCTGGTTCCGAGCCTTTGGATTTGAATCAAAATTGTCAATATTTTCCAGAGCCCCTCGCTTTGGTTCTCTCTCTTCCTCAGTGAGAGTCAGTGGCGAGTCCCTCCGCCCGTCATGGGCGATTTTGCCTAAGTTTCAGCCTAGATCTGAGGCTCTTTGCCTCCTCCTTTCCCTTCTGCTATTTCCCTTTTCATTTGGTCTTTGTTTCGATGTGTCTCATTCGATCCTGAGCCTCCTCATTTCAGATATAGCCTACTCTTTAATCTCAAATCTCTTGCTTTCTATGGACGTCGTTATTTTTAGCGGTTGCATTTCTATGGCTTCTGTTGTTCAGTGTTTAAATGGGATTTCCTCATTAGCACACATGGGTCAATACCCGATTGTGCAATACTGGATTGTCGAACCTTTGGGTGGCACTTTGGTAGATCCCTTGGCGGATATGGCAGTTCCCTTCGCATATCTGGTTTCTTTTTTCTTTGTTCTGGTGGTTACAGTTTCTTTGACGACTGAAGATGTGTTTCGTCGAGCAGCTGGATTGGGATTCGTTTCTCCTTGTATTAGATCTGAAAATAGGTTTTCTTGGTGATCTCGATCGATTTTGCTATCGGCTCCTCTAAAGCTCTTCTTTCCTGGTCAAATGGTGTTCTTTCTTACTGGTGCGACTTTTGTGTGCGATGGCGCCTCTGCTGTGGCGGCGTCTTTCTTACTCCTGGTTAGGTTGTGGCTTGGGTGGTCTTTGTTTGGGCTTGCTTGGTTTGGACCCTTGTCTTTCCTTTTTTTATGGCCTTTTTAGATTCTTTTGTACTTGTAATGTTTGGCTTCTTTTAATATAATTTATATTTCTTTGTCAAAAAATAAAATAAAAAATCTTTGACTTTGGCGATAACAAAAGGCTAGGTTGTTTGAATCTTTTTTCCTATTCTGTTGGGTAGGTGTTATGTTTAAAAAGTAGGTCCTATATGATTTTTTGTTTTGGTCAGCGGGGTCGTGTAATTATCTTTTGGTCAACAAAATTGACACAATTATCTTTTGGACCTTTTCTTATGAGTTATGTTATGAATATTGTTATTAACACACCCCAAGTCTCTATTCACACACCCTTCCAATTTATTTTTTCAATTTCACTTTATTTATAAAATGTCCTAACTGCCCTCCTTTCTTCCATCATTATACACGTTGCTAGGCTGTTTGAACAGCCAAGTAGGTATTGTATCATTCAACAAGCTCATTGAAGTCCATAATAAGATTCTCCAGGACCCAAAATTCATCAGCTCTTGTGGAATTTCCCCACTAAGCTGATTCAACCAAATGATCAAATCAAGAAGCTTCGCTTAGCCAAAAAAAAAATCAAGAAGTTTTTCTTTTAAAATGACCTAATCCACACTATTTTTGGCAGAGAAAGAAGAATAGGAATTACTTAAGAAAATCCATAGGGCACATTACTCCAAGATAATCAAATTTGAGAGCAGAGGACACCTTAATTAGGTCCTCTCTGACCTAATCCACACTATTTTTGGCAGACTGCATTCTATTCCAAGATCCCCAACGCATAAATCACAAGACTAACGTACCTCGCGGTATACATGCCAAAGTAGAGTTGAAATATCGAGACAAGTGTCTAAATTTTTTTTAAAATGGTATGAATTTTACAAAGGGGTTCAACCGTTCAATGGTGCATCTTATGCAGTCGATTAAAAGCAACAACTTAGAAAAGCCATCGCCTATCTTAACAATATGCGATGCATTGATTTTTTCACTCATGGTTCAATATGCGACATTCCCAAACTCCTTGGTCAATTGTACATTTTTTTTTTGGACAATTGGTCAATTGTACTTTTGGTGATGACTTTACTAATTTGTCACACATTGGATTATTTGTGACACAATAAAAATCTCGTATATTTATAGTAAATGAGACGACATACGTATATTCCTCGCCTAATCATACCTTATGCAATCGGAATTGATTTTTCGCAAATATGGACCTCAAATGCCTCGCATATCCTATGAGGCAAACTGGTTATCGCTTAAAATATAATATGCAACAACCCTGAATTCCTTGCAAATTCCTACTTTATCCAGTAAACTGGTTGACACTTGACACCAATGAGACCATATGCGTCAACTGCAATTTCCTCCCCCATATCCAGGGTTGGCCTTGGCTATAGGCAAGATAGGCCGTCGCCTAAAGCCCCAAAATTTTGTACTTATTTACATATTGTAAGGGCAAGCATTTTTGCAATTGGCTATTTCCTAATTAATTTGACAAAACCTCTTTCTTGTAATTGCATCATATTGTATAGTTGATAGGGCATTATAAGTGATTAGAAGTCGTGGCATTAGGATTGTGTTCGTTCGGCTTCTTCGGAGTTCATTTTAATGACTTTTGATGACTTCGTTTCTTACTTCCTTAAGGTATGGATCATGCATATGCATATCATACACTTTCTTTTTATTTAGGAAGTTGCACAAACACCTTAAGTTTGCTAGAACTTGAATTGGTTTTATTTTGGTTAGCAAACTTTTCATTATAAGCTGTCTGTGTCATTTGCGATCGATCATCTACAGTGCCACGATCGATCGTACTACGTGGACATTTAGATCCGTTGAATTATGACCGTTGTGTTTGAAATATGTCTGTTACAGCTTTTGTGCGATCGATCGCAACTCACTATGTGATCGATCGCAACTCACTATGCGATCGATCGCAAATTCGCAATTAAGATTTTCAACTTCCGGAAGCTACTGGAGTTGATTAATTTGTGCTATATGCGATCGATCGCACCATATCGGGAGATCGATCGCACATGACAAATCTATTATGTTTTGACTCATGCGATCAATCGCATAATGGAATTCCAGTTTTTATAAAACAGAGTTTTGTCGTTTCATTTGGTAACTTTCCAATCTTTGACTTTGAAAACTGATTCTGAGAAAGTTCTTTGGTATTTGAGTGAGCCTAGTTCCATGTTATAGGTTCCTCCTTTGATGCTCCACATATAATCCATTTCCTAAATCTTTGATTTGCTTGATACAAGCTAGTTTAGCCTTTGATAGGATTAAGGAGATTTTGTTCAACTCTAGCAAACATTGATTGTTATTTTGCTGAGTTGAACGGTTCAATACATATTCATACACATATCATTACATAGCCGCGGTTCTTGCTATTGGAGGTTCATGTTGGTGAAGTCTAATTGAAGAAGCTTGAGGAATGTGCACTTGAAGAGCAATTGGGAGCAACACAAGGTTTGAACTACCACTAGTCAATAGGTTGATAGTGTTTGAGTTAGGAATTGGATTTTCCCTTGTATGTGTTTGCCTATTGGCTTTTTCATAGTGTGATTCAAGAGCGTGGGGTATGGCTCCCCTCCGGTTTTCCTCTAGAGGTAGAGGTTCCGGGTGAACACATTTGGTGTTGTGTGTTGTGCTTGATTGTTTCTTTGATTGCTTATTGCTCATACTTGTTATATATATTGTGTGATACACATTCTAGGTTATAGAGCGTGGTGTGCTAGATTGATGCACACTTTGGGTTTAGAATTGTTCAATTGAATGTTGATGTTGCATAGCTAGTGATAATTCAATTGAGTATTGTTTGAGCAATTGCTTGTGTTTGGTTGTGTGTGAGAGATATGTTTTAAAATACTTAATCTCTTGGGTTAAGTGTCCTACGACTTACTATTGACGAGAATTTCAATTGGTATCAGAGCCTCTCTCTTGAGGCAAATAGAGTCGATCCACGAGCGCCATTTTTTTGGTTTGCCTATAGCCCCTAAAAAGTTAGGGCCGGCCCTGCCCATATCTAGATTTCGCTAAATTCCCCGCTCTTTTCTCTTGTCGTTATTAGTTCGGTGAGTCCAACATGCAATCATGCATTGCTTGAATAGACCTGAAAATTACAATTACAAAAATGCACAGTCGATTGTTGACCATTGTCGATCGTGTGTAATGGGTAACACCAACTTGTAACTAAGAGACAACAAGAATCGATCCAACACTGAACACAGTAATATTCGATCGTCTCGATCCTGGCTATTGTCTTCTTATCTTAATTTGCCTTGTTTATATGTGCTATAAGTCAGCATAGATGATCGAGCATGACTTGGTTGTTTATGGCCGTACGTCAATCCTCTATACCCAATTTTTTGTTCTTCTTTTTTATCATTCTGCCGATTCATGTTCCAAATTCCAATCAATGTTTATTTGGACATATGTATAATGCATGAAGTCATGAAGAGATAAACAATCATTATAAAAGCTATAGCTATCTTCAGAACCTGAAAGTTCATGCATGCAAGTCCAAGGATTTCTCAGTCTTCTTCTTTCCAAATACCAAGATACATTGCTACATAGTACATGGTGTCAGCAAATCTTATCCCCATTTTTATTTATTTATTTTGAACTTTTAATTGCATCTAATTATTAATTAAGTTAGAGATGAAGATTTAAGTTCGGAACTAAAATATATATAAATAAATGTTCTTAATTATTAGAACTTCAACTCCAATTAAGCTTCTCAAAATTTGTCAAGTTTTAAAAATGTAAGAATGGAGAGATGTATATTGTTTGGAAAATAAATGTTCTAATTATTAGAGTAATTGGGTGTTTTGGAAACAATTTTTTAAAAAAACCCTTTTATAAATTGGGGGGGGGGTGGGGGGGGGGGGGAAATTTTTTTCAAAAAATTCAAAAAAAAAACCAAAAAAAATTAATTAAAAAAAAAAAAAAAAAAAAAAAATAAAAAAAAAAAAAAAAAAACACAAAAAAAACCTTTTTTATTTTTACACTACAATTTTTTTTAAAACACTCTCAAAAAAAAAAAAAAAAGGGGGGGGGAAAAAAATTTATTATAAATAAATAATAAAAATTTAAAAAAAAAAGAGAGTGATAATAAAAACCAAAAAATTAATATGAACTTGTCACAAAAAGGAAAAATGTAAAAACCCAAGATCTATCCACTGATCAAGTCAAGATAACAATAAGTAAAACTCTACAAAGTCTTTTACCGGCCTCTAGTTTGGTTGGCACATTGCATGCTATTAATTTATAGGGTAGCCTTTCACAAACCTTAAAAGATAAATAAAGATTAGGATCGGATTAACAGATTTGGGCATTTGGCTAGCTATATGTAACTATATATGTATGGACACCTTTTGTCCTTGAAGAGTGTCTTTTATGCTTGACGTTGGGAAGCTCCTAAAAATAATCACAATCATTTTGTATATGCAGCTAGAGCAAAACAAGTAGATTATATCCGTCTTTTCGGATTATATATTTGTTAAACTAATAAATTTATCTGCATTTTTAAAGAGGAGAATTCGAACTTAAAATATAATGATGCAACATAATTTGTTTCTTAATAACCTCTGAATACAAAAATAAACACATAAATTTTTAACTTTTAAAATAATATAATATAGAGTAGCGCTCTAGAACTAATCACATTTTTAAATTTTAGATTCATCTAATGACTCTAATTATACTATAATTAATATACCATATCTAAGTCAAAAATATAAAATGTTGAAGAAAAAAAACACTGACATAATACCAAAACGTAAAATCATAAAACCCTAAATTATACACCCTAACCCCTAAACCCCAAATCCCAAATCCCAAATCTCAAACCCTAGGTGTTGGGGTTTGGGGGTTAGGGTTTAGGGTTTTTGGTATTGGTATAATGTTTGTATTTTTCTTTTTTAACAATTTAATGGATTTTGAATTAGGAGTAGCGCTCTAAAACTAACATGTTAGTTTCATATTAAGAAACTAACCACACTCTAAACCATTAGATTCATCTAATGATTTAAATTAGATCAAAATTAATATATATTATAAAATATTAATTATATCCAATTCAAAATCCATTAAATTATTAAAAAAGAAAATACAAATATTTTACCAAAACCTAAAACCCTAAACCTAAATCATGCACCCCAAACCCTAAACCCTAACCATATCTTATTATGGTTTAGAGTTTGGGGTTTGGGGTATAAGGTTTAGGGTTTGGGGGATACGGGTTAGGGTTTAGAGATTTAGGATTTAACATTTTGGTATTATGCAGGTTTTTTATATATAATATTTTGTAATTTTAAGTCAGATATGATATATTAAATTATTAATTATATTTAATCAGAGTCATTAGATGAATCTGAATGTTAATAGTGTGGTTAGTTACATAATATGAAGCTAAACATGTTAGTTTTAGAGCATTACTATCTGAATTAGATATAATTAATATTTTAAAGTGATATTAATTATAATGTAATTTAAATTATTAGATGAATCTAATGATTAATAGTGTGGTTAGTTTCATAATATGAAGCTAACATGTTAGTTTTAGAGCACTACTTATATAATATAATCGAACATTAATTAGAATGAGATTTGCATGTAATTATAATTTTTATTTTTTTGTTTTTGGACAATGAAAGACTTTCATTAAAACTGCACAAGGCAGCAGCAAACTTACAACCCAGAAAACGATGAAATGTAATTTTTGCTTGTTTATGTATCTATGTAACTTTCAAGGTATATCGATTCCAAATTCCATGAAATTTTGGCTTTCCCTCAGATTTCGTGGAAGTTTTCGATCCACAAAATAACATGTTCAAGTGTAAAAGCTAGTCTACTGCGTACCTCAAGTCCCAAGAAGCAAGATTCCTGTTTAGCCCTATTTTCCCAAAAAAATAAAAAATAAAGAAGATTCCTCCTAGCTAGCTAGCTAGCCTTTCACATGATACAAAGTACAAAACGGGTAGTCTTGAGGAGCCCTTTTCTTTCAACTTTCCATGATTTTCTCTTTTGCCAACTTCATTTCAGTTTGATTTTCTTTTCCTTCGGTTTTACCTTTTCTCTATTTTTGTCTGAGCCTTTTGCTTCCTTTCGGTATTAAAGAAGACAATGCCATTGGGAGATAGGGAAGATTACTGCAGAAACTAATAAGTAAAGCAATAAGGTTCTTAGTAATGCTTTACCATCAAGTTCTTTTGGACGGTAGAGAGTCTAGAGACCCATACGCTCTTGTTAAAGCTTCATTCTTATTAACTTCGATCTCAAGGCTCTTCTTTATGATTATGTCGGCAAAAATAGCAATATAGCACCTTACTATACTTTAGTCTCTACTTATGGCATTAGGATACACAAACCTTTAACAAGGCTCTTCTTTAACCTAGCTATTCGCTCCCGTTATATGTTAATGTCGATCTAGTAAATGATGATGAAACTACTTCTTTTTTATTGATGTGTGTTCTTATGTAAATGATGACGACCCTACATATTTAAGAGGTCTTATGTAATACTAGAGTATGTATTCGCACACTAAACACTACTTAATTAAATTTGAGAATTTTTAATCATATGGGTCATATGTGGCTTGTTTTCTTCTTCTTATTATTATTTTAATCATATGCGTTGCTTTGTATTAAAGGTTAGTTTCTAAAGTTTTGGACTTTATCAGAAGCTAAACTCTAAATCCACACTCTAGCTAGTTATTCTATAACCTAAAATAATCAACCTGAAATTCTAGCTCAACATTGTTTGCATATCAGACGACAATTCGTCGGGTACACTAATGGGTGTGAAT
This sequence comes from Rubus idaeus, assembly GCA_030142095.1. Taxonomy (NCBI): domain Eukaryota; kingdom Viridiplantae; phylum Streptophyta; class Magnoliopsida; order Rosales; family Rosaceae; genus Rubus; species Rubus idaeus. The sequence goes on from CM057971.1 coordinate 24,500,162, forward strand.
TACGTGTATCCAATTGCATGGAGTAGCGCACAATTAGACGTACGAGAATGATATAATATGGTTAGTATGTCAAATTGTGATCAAAATGATCAATTTCTACCCATAAAATCAACAAATTAAAATAACGAAACCAAGCAAAATTGGCATTTAGATAGAATTAATTGCCATATCGGTATTGTAGAACACGGAATCTTATAAAAAAATGTAAAGATTGAAATAAGGAAAAATGGGACAATATTCATGCATATCGTAAATGGGATCTTAATCCATATAAAAAAAAATTGGGGACAATATACATGCATAGAAAATGGGATCTAATTATCAAAAAAACAAACAGAAGAAAACAAAAAAAAATAGAAAAAGGAAGAATGAAAAAGAAATGGATGCTTTGATCGTCTAAGCAGAAATGATTGCATCAGGAATAATGTTAAGAACCAGTAGTTCAGCACCAGCACCAGCAGGCACAAGTCCCGATGGTGATTCTTTTGTCCTCCCATGACAGTGACCCTATGCCTAATACGTAACCAGTGATTGGACAGTGATACTTTTTAACAACCTGACACTGTCAAATTAGCAGCAGCATCAGTCTCTCTCCAACTAACTATCCAACCTCCTCCGTTTTCGCTGGCCATCGTTATCCACTGTGCTTCTCTCAGTCTTTATAATAATAATAACATTCCCCAGTAAAGTGGGGGCATGCTCTTTATTATGTGTCCACAATTATAATTAACAAGATTATGAAAAATTCTGATATACTCCTAAAGGTATATGCTCTCGGAGGCGCATGCAGCGCTTGTTGCATTACTCCTCTTTTCTTTTTTTTTACATTAGTCCCAAACCAAATCAATGAGCCAACTTCTGGGTTCTTCGAATTCGTGAGAGAAAAGAGAACAGTTTAGATACAATGAGAGAGAGAGAGAGAGAGAGAAAAAAAATGCAGCGAGGAGAGAGAAAGTCAATCTGGACTCTCTCTCTCCTCAGTTGTCAAAATCTGAGCAACGCCATGGCTCACCACTGGCACCATCAAGATCGCCATGTTCGGATCTACAACATCTCATTACCTCATCATCGTCCGATCCCAGGAATTAGCCCAATCCACCTCCGCCTGAAATTCAAATATGCCATATTTGGTTTGCGGAGCTCTGCACTTCGTTTCGCTAAACAACCACTATTTTTTGAAACCGGAGGACTCCAGTCTTCTATTCTCCACTAATCTGACAACCAAACGAGACCGGATCAATGTCCATGCGCTGCATGAGTTGCACGCATCTTGGGGAGTATATACTCGTAGGAGTATACAATACTCTTCGCCTAATTATGCAGCATGATGGTTAAATTAATTAATCTGTGTACTTTAACCAACCCCTTTTATTTAGATTTTAGGACACGTAAGTTTGAAGCGAACCCTTTATTTTACTATTAAAATATGTCTACGATATCACTTCCCATTGGCTTCAGATTGATACGGCCCGCCTGGGGACCACGGACTTTTACCCGAATTATATTATATTAATTTACGGAGACATTATTAGCACATGGAGAATCTATCCATGCATGCATGCATGGCCCCACAGATGTTATATCAATCAATCAACAGCTTATTTTATTTTCAGTATCTAATGCCATTATTGAGCTCTAGTCTTTACCTGGGTGAGGTGGGGGATCTTCTTCTTCATTTTTTAGGGAAGTCAAAGAGTTATAAGCATATGGTAAATTTGTTTCAATTAGCTAGTTCTACATTTTTCGGCATTGTCGGTCTTGTTTGTGGGTTCAATCTTGTCTCTATTATTTCATGTACACCCAATCAATATCGCCATCGCTTAATTACAGTTCACGGTTTAATATTGCCGACCATTGTTACTTTATGTATCCGACTATTGTCACTACAGTAGAACCTCTTTAAATTAATAATTTTGGGACCACCTAAATTTTATTAATTTAGCGAGATATCAATTTATCGATAAATTAATAATTATTAATTTACGAATATATTTTTAGTTTTTGACTTAACAGTAAACATATTATATTTATTCACTTAACAAATTTAATAAATTCGATTTATCACATCAAATGACAAGTTAAAATTTAAAGTACTATAAGATTCAAAGTACTATAATTTTTATATTTAACAATTAAGAGTTCATTGAATTATAATTAGCAATACAAGAAAGCAACACTAGTGGCATGTTTACTTACTTGGAATGAAAATATAAATGAATCGGAATTCATTCCGATGAAGTTCATTCCTAATACCTACCCCCTGGTAATCAAACTCCGGATATTCATGAATGAATTTCTTTTTTTTAGTCACTTTTTTGTGGGACACACAACCATTCCGATTCACGTGCATGTTAGTAAACACAAGAAAACTCAGGAATGGAAACCAATTCATTTATTCTCATACATTCCAAGTAAGTAATTATGTCATAGGAGTTTTGGGCGCATTGCGAAGAATTAAATATGAAATTCAATTAGATTTGAAATTTAAAAAAAACAAACTACTATTTATTCATATTTTAAAAAAACTTCATAACAAATTTATTATGTACTTTTTAGCTAATTATTAATTTATAAAATATTTGGGACCTATAATATACAAAGAAAATATTTAAAATGTATTATCTTATTGTTTTATCGAGATTATTAATTTAGCACGTTGGTCACGAGTCGGGACCGGACAATTTTATTATTTAAAAGAGAATATTAATTTATCGAGTATTAATTTAAAGAAGTTCTACTGTATTAGTATTCGACTCTTGAAAAGTCCTTGTCCCAACTCACAACAGACTGTCTTGCTCATCTTAAATCAAATATCGATTTACGTTACGTTGTAAGTAATGAATCATTTGCATTTGTTTATAGCAAAAACTTTTTTTGTCACATTTATATTTAGGGTGTGTTATTAACACGCACGGGTGTGTTATTAACACGCACGGGTGTGTTAATAACACACCCCCTTTATCTCTATATCTCTATAGGGTGTGTGCATTAAAAGAAGAGAGAGATAGAAATAAGGAGGCGTGTTAATAACAATGCCGTGCCCTATATTTACAGTCTCTTATTATTCAATTGTTTTGGTGGTGTTGCATGGTGATCGATCTGCATGCTTTGGTGGTCTACATTATCTTCTTATGTTAATGATCTCCTTCCTTTTAGGGACGGCTGTGAGGATTACTCATTAGGGTTATCTCATCTCAGACTTTTTCGCTTGAATGACGCATCCTTGGTTACGTTTCTCCAGTTGCACACCAAAAGAAGATGTTGCTCTGCCTCCCATGAAGTACTCCATCTTTTACTTCCATATATAGTTATACGTTACATATATCCACTAAACACTCTTACATCAGTGGTCATTGCTCGGGAGCTTTGGTGAGATCTCGTACCATAATTGTTAAGTCTTTCTCAGTGCGCAGAGATAGTGATTTTGTTTTATCTTATTTGTTTGTTAGTTTACTCTTGTGATGTAATTCTGCTCCAAAATCTATTATGGGTGTTACTAGGCATATTGTCATTTGCAATGAGAATCTAATTAAGTTTTGGTAAATGTAATACTCTGGCTTTGACTATGTTTAGTCAATAAATATATTACTCAATCTCCTCAAAAAACATGAATCCATGCCAAGTAGAGTGTATTGTCATTCACATTAAACAATTTTAGTCGTTTGAAATCAAAATCTTTGAGCTACAAGTGATCAGGGTTGCTAATTAGGATGAATATTCAATGAAGATGAAGATGTGTTAATTAACTCTTTTAAATATCAAATTTTTTGAAATAGTTTGTTTTCGTTTACATTTCAATTCCACCCAAAATATATAGTACGTTTTTCTAGGGAAAATATAAAAAATATATTTGACAACCAAACACAATCAAAGGCAGAATATTACATATAACAGAGCGTAGATCCTTGTAGCAATGAAGCATGTTTTGCCTAGCTATGCGGCCTAACTAGGAGCACAATTACACCAAACAGAGATGCCCCCCAAAAAAAAAAATTTGAGCACTGCTCACAATGAGGAGGCGATTAATGTTGGCCTGAGTTTTCGATTATTTATATAGATACATATATAGCAGTGGTTGATTTAATAATGAACAAGCCACCTGCAATTAATCAATTTGTAAATTGTAAAATGCAGATTATGCTCAAAACAAGAACACACATGTAATGATTGAACTAACCATTAGCTGATGCGGGTAATTAAAGACATGACGATGTCTGGGATTAATCTCTTGCTTCTACTCTGATCAATCTTTTATATGCAAACACATTATGAGACTTGTACATGATTACTGTATTTCTTATTGTGATTGATAGAGCAGGGTTTGAGTCCTATATATAGGCAAAATAGATCAAGGTCCTTCCCATAAAAGGATTCCTAATCTTAATGCACAAATGTAACAGAGCTTTCCTAATACACATTCATTCCTAATTTACTTAAGTTGAAATATATCAACTTACCTATATCGATTGTGATTCCTAATCGAAACAGGAGACTTAAGTAGGACTTATAATGCTTTCTCAATTACATGTTCCAACAAGAAAATGACAAGTTGTTGTGTGTCCGCAGATAACAATGACAAGTTCCAATTAAATGAATCTTACAAAATTATCATCTCTTCTATTAAAAAAGAAAAGCTACTTGCAATTACAGTAATTAATTTAGGTTAATTTATGGTTTGACTTTGTTAACCTATAAAGGTTTATAAAGAAAGAAATACAACTGTTACTTGTGATGCAAATGCCTTCTTATGAATACAGTTGCTAAACAAGAGGCATGTGATATCTTTGTTTTAGTTATTAAACTCCGTGCGCTTAAAACAGGTCTAGAGTTTGCTTTTGATGGTTATTTCTATTCTCTAATTGTGGAATCTGATTGTTTAGAGGCGGTGGATTTAGTCAATAAACAAGAGTACTCCTTCACTGCTGATGGTATCATTGTTGGTGAAATTCAAGATCTCCTCTCTCAACTGAATATTTCTGAAATCATTGTTGGTGAAATTCAAGACCATGTGAGTGTAATGTGGTTGCTCACACTATTCTTATATTTATTGTCCAAAGTGGTGGACTTTTCTTTTGGTTAGAGGGAGGGCCATTTTGGCATGAATTGTAATATATGAACATGATATGCTTGTTATCTTTAACTATCAGGGTCCAGATAATACGTAAAAAAAAAGTTACCCGTGATGCATTAGAAAAGGTAAAACTAATTAATATTGTGAACGTTAGTGTCATTTGCAAGTAATGAAAACTCACCCCATCTAAGGAATTTTTTTTTCTGCAAAACAAAGGTAATTAAATTACTAAAATCATTTATTTATTATAGATAAAACTTCTAGCAGGAGATTTCGAAACTCAAACATTTTAAGTTTTTATTTTTTGTCGGTCCAACTTAAGTTGAGTATGCGAATACTGAAAACATTGTTTGAACACCCATGTAATTGAGATAATTTTTCGATTAGACAATATTTGACGATGAATTTTGATTTCCTATGGTTATAGATTAAAGTCTTTAGTTAATAACCTATTTTCAATTGTTAAGTAAGTTAGCAAAGAAAGAAAATGAAAGTTTCAAAGTTATTTTATGTGTTTCCACTGGGATCCTCTCCTCGCGGAGAGTTCCTCACATTTCCTCACCAATCAATTTTAACCCTCGGTCCATTTTCAAATGGATGATCAAGATTTGTTTCACTTTTTTGTTTTATTCATGCAAGTTCAAACAAGTAAAAAACAAATATGAACTCTATATCAAACTTTATTGAGCTAATTTTTTGCCCTAGTACGTTACAAACCAAATACCCTACATTTTCAATTACATTTTATGAGAAAGATTGCATATATTATGATCGATCAAATATATATGGTTTGATCTCAAGGGTAAATAATCTCCAACTAATCTTCATATATGGATAGTGTAATATTTTCAATGACCAAATTGGAATTACCTTTCATGTAGATATTATTTCACCCGATACATTTAAGTTACAACATGTCGTTGAGTGTACGTTTTTGCTAGTGAATGACACAATAAGATTTCCAACAAAATCTCAAATGATAGATCTCATGTTTGTTGTACGTTGAGTGTTAATCCTCCAAACTAAATTCAATAATGGGGGTTTCACTTTATCTATAGAACATGGTATTAGAAAAAAATGATACATGAACTCCATTCGAATATGGTACAATTGTATCATCAGCAGTACAATTACTGTGATTGATACGCCAACCTCTACACTACATTGCTAATATGGATTTAAATTACGTAAGTGAAAATGAAAATTTTGAAAGTAACTTCAGCTAAGAGTTATGGAAAAACTTTTATTACGTTTTTAAGATAATTATACATATTCGTGTTTTGTCTTTGATGTCATGTAAGGTTCAAGAAAGAAAATTTACCGCATAGTAAAAATCCATGTGTGATAATAATTTGATTTATATCCTTGTAATGTTACCAAGGACTCTTGTGCATATCTTTCTAGAGTAGTTGTCAAGCTAGCTAGCTAGACAGACAAACAAGCACATTCATGACACGCAAGTCTATGACATCCAATATTTTTCTTGGGATTATCAAAGAGTACAAACCTCTCTCTCTCTCTCTCTCTCTCACACACACACACACACACACAAACTCAAAGCAAAAGACTAATTAATTAATCAAGTTTATGGATCCCAAAGCCGTGTTGTTCACTTCACTTGACGCAAGAAATGTCAAAAAGACAGATCATCCATCTTGTAATAACCAACAACCACTGAATTACGAACACAGAACAAACCCATCAGACTCAAAGCTATCTAATTAGCTTTACCCTTTACTTAATTCTCATAACCAACATGATCGATTACACCAACCTCTCATCTACCATATCCTTCTCTCTCTCTCTCTCTCTCTCCTCGCAGATCATGCTTTTCAAATATATTAATCCCACAGTCTCTATCTTTCAAGAAGAAGAAGAACTTAAACCGGAACTAACAGTCAAAGTACACAAATGAATATAATTCAGAGACAAATTCGGTGTAGAGGAAACTCATACTGGTTGAGATTTGAGAAGGCATACAGATATGTAATTCAGGGATTCAGATCAAATTGTCTGAAACTGAACGACCGGACAATTCAATGGACCAGTGAATTTAGAACCGTGTAATACAAATTTATAAGAACGCGATCCTTTGAATTTTGAACCATACAGAGATCACAACGATCACATATATATAAATTATAAAACCCGTGTAATACATTGATATGAAAGAAATAAATAAAAAAACCGTGTAATTATGCAGCGTTGATTGTTTATTTACATGGGCAGCTCCTCTTGAACAAACCAGTTGATCCGAAAAAGGCTTCCACTTCGTCGCGATTCACGACCTCGAAGAATTGCAGCTCCGTCAGCTTCCTCTTGCAGGAGCCGGCCGCCCTTCTGGGCTTTCTTGGCGCCGGCGGGCATGTGACGACTGCCGGGATTTTGCTTGCTTCAGATTTCGGGGTGCGGCAGCACTCGTCTTCCAAGACGGCGTCGTTTGTGGAGTCTTGTTGTGGTTTTGGGGTTTGGATTTTGACAGCGGGGAGTGATCGCATGAGGGTTGGGAGGTCTTGGCACAAGTCTAGACCAGTGGTAGCCATGGTGGTATGTATGTATGGATGTGTGGGTGTGTGTGTGTAGAAGAAATAAGATATGGGGATCGAGATGATGGATAGATCGAGATGATGGTGAAGAATATTAGGAGGTGTGTATATTTATATATAATCTGTGGTAAAGGGTCTAAATTCTCTATCTTAAGCAAGCTAAGCTAGGCAACGTGTTAAAGAGTGGGAAGGCGTGCATTGGAAGGTAATAGAGACCAGAGAGAGAGAGAGAGAGAGAGAGAGAATGTGGTGAGAGAGAGGAGACAAAGAAAGAAAGGTCATTGCTGCTTCTTTATTCTATCTTCTCCTCTTTGGAAAATGACTTGTCGCTCTTCTGTGTCAAATCTACCCCCCGATTACTAATTACACCCACCATTATCAAATAGCAAATATGGCAAAGCCCCATTCCTCTCTCTCTCTCTCTCTCTCTCTCTCTCTCGTAATATCAAATCACTTTATGATTTGAATTTCCCACCACATGTAACATTGTATAATATTATTATACCTAAGTACCCAACACAAGTAAAACATCTAAGAAGAATGGTAATTAAGGGAATTACCAAAACCCATCTTGCCCTTTTCATATACATTTTTTTTATTACTTTTACTGGGTTCAATTGTCAAAATTATCCATAGTTGCTTTGTAGCATTCTAGAATCTCATCAAATGGTTGAATTAGGGTTCATCTTCAAGGACTTATAGGGCACAAGTTAGGGTATGTAGCTTAGGTCCGCAGTTTAATTCTGACTCCTGCTACGATTTGGATCCCTGCAGGTCCAGGGTTAGTAGCTTGGGAACAAGAGTTTGTCCGAGAAAATCCGAAGGTAATTAACTAAATTGTAATTAATTTCTACATTTGAGTGGAAAAAAAGAAGAAGAAGAAAGAAATGAATGTTTCAGATTGGCAATAACATTTTTACGTTATATTCAAAACTTTTCACTTTATTGATATGGTATTTACCCTTGTAATTACGGATAAGAGACTCACTTACGTGTCATTCTGTTTCTTATTTTATTAAAAATTAATGCTGAATATCGATAAAAGGTAAAATAATGAATTACTTAGATAATGTTTTTCTTAATTTTGTTGATCTTTTTGGCAGACTTTCTATTTATGACTGGATGAGCTGGGGAGGGTGATTATGGGATGTCCTTTTAGGTAGTCATAAAAATGAATAAAGAGCCAACAAGCTTTAGCTGTCGATCCAGCTAGCTTATAGATACAGATGAGTTTTAGCTTTTATCAGCATTTGTGTAATGTCAATATCATTCATTTCCTCTTTAAGGGATTTAATTAATTGGCATTTAGATATTACATTTAATATATATTAATTGCTATATGTGTTTATGACAATTATGGCAATGTGTTGATCTCATATTTATGAATTGTAAGTTACACACCTGAGCCTAATATGGTGAATTCACAAGGGGTAAGATGTGATTAATTAGAATTTAATCTAATTAAAGAAGAAATTAAAGAGATAAAGAAAGTAACTGAGTTAATTAATCAATGTGAATCTTATTCCCATTGCTTTTCTATTTTTGGGATCTTACGTTTGGAGACAAAAGGTGGTAAAACCCTAAAGCTCAATTTAGACTCCACGCGCTGTTAATGAGTTTGTACCCCACTCGCCCAATGTGTGATTAGCCCGGTATTGATGTTCCCATGCCGAGAGTTTATGACTCCTTGTCCCGTTGTCCACCGTTCGTTTTAAAAATATATTTACCAAAAAATAAAATTGAATAATATTTTCTCAATAGAAAATTATGATTATCCTAAATAAATTTGAAATATAGCACATTAGATCTAGATCACATACCCATCATAGATTGTTTTCAAACCGTATGATGATAAAAAATTTTTGTCCATATATACACGTATGATGATATTCCTTTTACTTTTTTGTAGGTTAGGGACGGTTTCTAAGTGACATTTCTATTTGCACTTAATTACATTTTGATTAACTTAAAGTTTAAAACCCTTTCAAAATAAATAAATAAAAATCTTTATACAAAAGTTTTAAAATCTAGAAATGCGAGAGTTCATCGGATGAAGGTCAAATTAATTACTAGCCCTGGCCATTGTAAATAAATCGCCTGCACAAGAAATAATTTCTGATTTTTTTTTTTTTGCAATTGGTGAAGGATTTAGCTAGGTATAACTGTGGAAGAAACAATCATTAATATTGGTAATCTAATAAAGCCCAGCATGGTGACTACAATCAAGGTGCCTAAAGAGTTTCGCCGTCGTCCTCCTCCTTTAACTTCTTTAGTATTGAATATTACCTCATTAAATTTGTGAAGGAACAACCATGTATAGAAATCAAAGCGTTTTCAGTTTTCACCCGCGTACCAACTAGGACACTCGGTAAATTTTCTCATCTAATTTGGTTATCCTCCTTTAGCTTCTTAGTAGAAGAAGTCAAAGCGTTTCACCCACCAAACTGGGACACTGTAAATCTTCTCTTAGCTAGGGTCTTTCATATATATAATGGCAACCCCTTTAGGTAAGTTTTTGAAGAACAGGAAGTTGATCTATCTATTTTGGTCCAATAATAGTGTGCATGTTCTTGAGCCCACTTAACATGCGCGTAGAGACAAAGATAATAGCTAGAGGAAACACCAAATCTTCTACCTCACATTGTCTCTTACTCCTCGATCAAATCTCGCATAGGATACCCTTCTATTTCTATTTCCATGCAATGCATGTAAGACCCTTTATCCTCCCATAATATACTATTAAAAAAAGGTTAAAAAATAAAAATAAAATAAAAGCTGCTTTTAATATTAAAATAATGCATGAGACCGGATTACGATCACCACCAAGTACCAAACCAACCCTCGTTATCACATTGAATCTTTCCACGTGAAGTGTCTCCCCGCTGGCTGCTTGGTTTTCACCGTCAATCATTTAGCTTAATAGGAATTCAACCTGCTTGATATTCGGCCATGTTCTTCCAATAACCCCTCTTGTTTAATTTTTTAGGGTTTCTATTTATATATAACATATTAACATGCTTATTCATTGTCCTTTGCTGTTTATCCTAATATAATATATATATATATAACAAACAAATCAAACTCGTCCGGGCCGACCCGGCTGAGCCCCAGGTTTGATTACTCCGTCACCGTCAGTGGCCTTTTTAGTTAAGCTAGAATCGTTTTTACAAACAAAACTCATCCCCGAGCCGAGGCCCCCGTTTGATTACTCCGTCACGTCAGTGGCCTTTAAGTTGAGCAAAGACACTGCCAAAAAAAAAGTTGAGCAAAGACACTCGTTTTCTTCTTAATTGTTACAATAACTAACCAGACAGTGCTGTTTCATCATTTACAATACTACTTTGTTGTCCGTACGATCGCTCTCAACCCTAGGTCTGGGTAACAGAACTAATCAGAGACAGATATATATAACTAAACAGAGATATATATATCTCTGATATTCCTTTGAAGTTCAGTTGTATCGATTGTGAGGTTAAACCAGAGACAACGTACAACATTCCAAATCTGACCTCGTCTCTATCACCACTTTATTCCCCTTAAGGATTAATTTACAGTCTTCTGGCTTTCTCTTCCACCCTTTTTGATATTCTATGCTTCTCTTTACGTACAACGCACAGTTTATATATAAAAGTGTATGCTATGAAGAAACCCAGATGGTAGAAAGGCAGACAAAGGACTTATATGTCTTTACACAGGCGATACTGTATTAGGGTTTCTATTTTTTTTCTTCTCTTTTTTCTATGTCAGTATAGTTTGTATCCCTGATATGGGTGCGTATGGAATGTACCAGAGGCGAGATGTACCAAACACGGCGTCAATGGTCAGCCCGTTAACTCGTTAAGTCACCCTTTTTTTCAATTAGTATTGTAGTATAAGGAAAGTCAAGTCAAGAACGTGATGAGCACACCCCAAAAGGGTGTCGAATTAGTTTATTATGTTCTTTGACTTGATTCGATTTTAAAAGTCGGATGATCAATTTTTGTATTTCTCATATCATTCATACACATGCATACACATATAGATCACACATACACATGCATACACATAAACATCATACATACTCATAAACATCGAGATACATACACATGCATGAATGATCTATGTGTATATGCATGCTAATTGCTTCTTGCTATAGTTTTTAATCATCTCATTATAGAGTTGGAAAGTCAACTGCAGTAAAACCCTAATGTGATTACAACTATGGTATTGATTATGACAATTTAACGACCATGGTAAAGAAGTTTACTAGTCTAGCTATAGTAAAAAAGTGTACTGACCCACAATAAATAACTTGTTACTATAATGACTCACATAAACTTTGTTAAATTGAAATATTTATTACTTTACTCAATTTTCAGAACCTTTTAAACGTTAAAACGCTAAAAAACAGATGCGGAGGATCACATATATGGCTATATGCCACTGGCAACATTAAACAAGTTTACTGAATCAAACTTATTTGGTTCCGAGTATGGTACTGTCTTATGATTATATGACAATTTTATTGACCTACAATAAGAAGTTTACCGACCCATAATAAATTTGTTTACCATACTGACCAGCAGTGCATTTTGGGAACCTAACATGTTTGATAATTTTACTCATTTCAAAACCTTGAAAACTAGAGAACACCTGCAGAGGACGCATATATGTTTCATTTTGCAGTCGAGTGCTATTCACCCACAGTAAACTTATTAATTTAACCATAATAAACTTATCAAACCATAAATTTGTTGTCAGGTGACAGATTCAATGCATTTTGTACGTTTATGCATGCTTAAGGTGATGAACAATAGCAATAAAATCATTTAAGTACGTGATAGAAATTTTATAGCAAAATCAAGTCCACTGAACATTGACTACCGCTAGAAGCTAGCTTAAATGTATGAATGTTTAACACACGTTGATAAGGAGTACAATTGTATACTTATTTGTATCGAATTCCCTAGATTTCCTTTGTTAGTTAGTTGTTATTCGAGCTATTTATGTTGTTTTCATATTTATAGGTGTTTTGGAATAAAAGTGAATAAAATGGATGAAAAAAGACATTCCATGCAAGACTAGGAGATGGAAAGACAATAAATTGCACAAGAGATTTTCGGATAAAAATTCAGTCTGCTGCCTGGGCAGATCAGTCTAATTTGGAGGCCAATCTCTCTGCATCTATCCGTTGGTTTGATATGTAATTTTTGAACACAATACTTCTATGTACCTAGTATTCTGAATTCAAATTTCATCATGTTCAGATCGTTGGATCTCCCTGAATTCTGTCTCAAGTGAGTAATACTGGGTGCTGCACGGACGTTCAGGAACTGAACTTTGATTGCTTGTAAAAACTTTTCCAGACCGAATTGGTTATGTTTCAAATTCTCCAGATGAATCCCTGTGAGTCTAGTTTCAAATGCAACTGGAATCACTCAAATATGATACCTATCCACGGAGATATGCCCTTCACAAGGGAGAAAGGTCAAGCTGGAGCAGAATTCCTAAGAACAAATGATGGGCTTGTTGTGTTTGAATTACTCATACATCCTTCACAAGACACAAGACCAGCCCAAAGAACATCTTCATGGGCTTATGTATATGATCAATGTAACTTTGTGAAGGTGAAGGCATTGAAGTTTACCCAAGTTAGGTAGAGGTGAAACTTGGTGCCAAGCTTGTCATGATCATGATGAAGATAGGACACCACCACTATCACTCTAAGACAAGCTATAGTAACTTCACTCATGAGTAAATGCTGCACTAAGAGTAAAGGGAAGTTTGGTCATTTGCCATTTCAAGTTTTGGAGGTGAAATATGACATATGCCATGACATATTTCTCATTTCCAAGAGGCTATATAAGGAGAGCAAATCCTTCTTCAAAAACACACCAAGAGAACATCAAATATTCTCTTCTTCTTCTTCTCTCTTCGATCTTTCATTCCTTATGTATTTCATTTGTAACTAAGTTTCTTTAGGGGCTTCGGTTGAAGCCCTAGTCATGAATTCTAATTAATTTATGCACGTTTGATACATTGATGGTTGTTGATGATGAGTCGTTAATTTCTATTTACTTTCCAATCTGGTCTAGTTTATTTTAGGCTTACCTACCATACTTTAAACTCTACAATTGATATTGTTACATAGGTCAATTTAGATGACCGAGTCTTGGGCCTATGATTTGTAACAAGGGGAACTTAGATAATGAGTTCTTTTGGAATTAATCACCATGAATAACTAGAATAGATACCATGTTCTAGGATTTGTGTATTTGTCAATTTTCATAGTGCATATGCTTGCTTAAGGAACAACCTAGAGGGTATGTTGGTGACATGCAAGATACCAAGCTAGATCCCTCAAGTTTGAAAAGAATTAGAGTAGACACCCATGCCTAATTCGTTGCTTAGGAGAATCAATAGCCTAATGAGGAGATACCATCCCTTTAGGTTGGCAAACTTCATCATTATCAATCGGATTTGTTTCTTACATGTATTAATTAATTAGGAGGGAGACTAGAGGTGGATACTTGAGCCCTAATCTTTCCTTTATTATTGTTTACAATTTTTACTTTCTTGTAATTATATCTATTTCATTTGAACTCTTGTGGTAGCTCCTTTATTATATAATTGTTGTAAATCTAGATTAGTGACAAGTCTAGGTTTATTGTTTAAGACATCACTAAAGCACTTCCCCGTTTAACTTACCCGTACTTACCATTTCCTACTACATTGAAATTTGGTGTTGTTGCTACCATTTCATATTCGTACCGGGATAGGCCCCGTGCAGGGCCCGAAGTAGCTCACTATCACCGGGAGCAGCCTGCCTATGAGCCCCATCACACAGAGATAGTCCGTTGACTCGGTAGGGATCCCCTACCGAGCACATAACCTCAACGACCACCCCAGCGGCACCCACCGACTCGGTAGGGATCCCCTACCGAGAATACTGCCCGACAATACCCCAGCGGTACCGGTAAGACCAGGCCGGGTGTACCGACAACAAGCTCTCCCTCCGGCTGCACATGGACGTCCTCGACCAAGTACCGAGAGTGGCCAGCCCCACCGGTACCGGCACAGCCACCTGGCACACGTGCTTGCCCACTACCTCGCAGATCGCACTATGTCGCACGACCATGTTGCACTAGGCGCCGCCATCCCTCGATGCGCACGTCGAGGTATTGGACCAAAGAATATTCCTCGTGTCAGGGGATGTCCCCCACGCCAGGGAAGCTTGTCTCCGACCTCACCTCATATATAAGGGGTCCTCACTCCTTATTCAAGTACGTTCTCTCCGAATCCCAAGAACACTGTGCTCTTAGTCCTACCGGTACTGACTTGAGCGTCGGAGGGTCTTCGGTCGGTACACACCGACCTCCCTGACCAATCTTGTGCTTTCAGGTACCCGCGCATGACCCTACCGGGCAGTTGGGAAACGACAGAAACATGTGTTTTGCAAGAGCATAAATCCACACCCATCACACGTCTAACGTTAAATTTTTCGGTTGTAGTATTTACATGACCTAAGGCCTCATCAGATATTTTGTGTTCATAGACATGAAATTTAACTTCCTCTTGAAACTATCAATAGTTCCAAGGGCTCTATGAATACGAAGATACATGAATTAATGCACAACAAGCAATATATCTCTTTCGGTAATTGTTCATTGAAAAAAGATATCATTGGAAGGCATTAGACAATCTATCTTGAAAATCTCTGGCCACAGTACTTGTTGATCAAGCTATTGTTCATAAGAACCGCTTCAACATGAGATAGATCATGGTGGTCTTGATAATTTAAGTGAGTTGACGATATTCCATATATATCACATACATCGAGATTGAGAATGAATGATAAAAGAACCGAATTTCATTGTAACTACAACTAAGATGCAACAAAATCTTGATTAAATCATGCATATATACTTCTATTTATTCTGAATAGGTATGACATGTTGCTAGGTGTCACTCAGAGCTCGTAGAATTTTCAATGAGGTTCATTTAGAATGTTGTTCTAAATAAATAAAATAGAATAATTCATTAATCAATTTTACTACCGGTATAGTTAGAAACTAAGAGGTCACACGCTTATGATAGTACTAACAACAACTAAAAGGTTCACGATTAAATATAATTAATTATTTATTATGTTTGAATTAAATCATATGGGCCTATTAGTCGACTCATTTTAATTAATTAAAAAATTTTGGGCTGCGCCCCCCACCCAACCCCCCGGTTGGTCACCCCCCCGGCCCCCCTTGCTCCTCTACGCCCCTTCAGCCAAATCTGTTAATCCATCGCCAGGGAGTTCCCAGGGGCTCCGGGTACCTCCATAACAACCCTTGAAACGTCTTTAGCAAAAGCAACCCACCCAGCCGCGAACCCAAACAAGGGCAAATTCCCCAATACGACAGAAGCCGCCAAAACCCAATACCCTAATACCCTTTCCACCCCAAGCCCCCTGCAAACCCCGCAACCTCCGGCTCCCCCCCGCAACCCAACCCCCGGAAACCCCGGAGGAGTACCTCCCAGTCCATTGTCCGCAACCCAAATCCTTTCAGCTTTCCCTTACAACCCTTGGCAAATTGAAGAGCCACCAAAGCGCCAAACACAAAGCCGGGAAGCCAAACCAACAGCCCCAGGCCCCCGCAAAGCAAGGCCCTTTTTCTTATAAAGTTTGCCAGGAGGATTATTTTAAACACTTTCCCAAAAAAGACAGGAGCGGAAAGCAACGTTTCCAAAGGAGAAGAAAAGGGGGGTTGCGGCACTTTTGAAGAACACCTAATTCCCTTTTTCTTCAAAGTCCTATAGTCCGGCAATCCGAACGGGTTTACCTAGCCTCTGCAAAGTCAACCAAAAGTACCCTACCACCTCCTAGCCTTATACTTCCCCCTCTATCTTGTTAATTCTTCCCCCTCCCCCCCTGGAAAAAATAACCCTAATCAACCCCAACGTCTGTTTCTCCACCCTTGCCTTAACTAAAACCCCCCCCCAACCCCTTACCCTAACCTACTTACACCTTACTACCCCCCCGAATTTAGCGTTTTGAAACCCGGGAATAGAAAATAGTGGAGCTGTCCTGTTAAATTTTGTCCTGTTTTTACTATTGTTTTGCCACCCAGAGCCAATTCCCGATACCAGTTGAATTAACCCGAAGAAAGGAGGCTCAAAATTAACCCTTTGACAACAATAATCGTTAAACTTCCAACAGAAAAAATTTATGAAAAATAGAAACTAGTTTTATTACTTTTTCTAAATTATTTTTACAGGTTCGGTTTAGTTGCAAACTTGAGATACAATGGGTTGGGTTTAATTTTAAAGGTTTATCAAAATTTCTATACAAGGAAAAAACCTTATTGAAATTCTCTTTTATTTTTTTTCAAACTCCTTCGTTTCTTCTCATTTTAAATTTTCTTAATTTTAGTATTTAGCTTTTTAAATTTTTTAAAGTAGAAAATAAACCTTACTTTTCTCTCTCCTGCCATTTTTTTTAATGTGTATTTTTATATAAAATAGAATTTTTTGAGTTTTTTTAAAGAAAAATTAAATTAAAATAAAAACTTTAATTTTTTATTTTCTTCTTTTTATTTTTTTTTCTTTTTGTTTCTCTTAATTTTTTTTGTGAAATTGGGGGAGGGGGGATATTGGGGGGTTGGTATAATTATGTTGGGGTTATAATATAAGAATTTAAATTGGTGGTGATTGATATCTGGGGTTTTATTGTGAGTAAAACGAAATCTGCAAACTACAATCATTAATTAAAAAATAGTGAATTTATGAGGTTAAATGAAATAACTAGATTAGTCAGTTACCACATATGAGATAAATTATTTCAATTATCGGATAAAAGTTGTATTCTCTGCAATATCCTTACATTTTCTATATTCAATTCTCCCACACAAAAAAAAATTGAGTCTTTCAAATTTAATTTTGATTTTGCGATTAGATTTCCTTTGTAAAACAATAAGAGTTGCATCAATTTTAATTAAGCGAAGAAATTTGGAATTTTCCTTGGGTCCTAACCTAATCATCCCAACATGAATTAATTTCTACAATATCCAATGGAAATTATGAACTTAATAAAAGAGATGGGTGAAATAACTCCTTAGTTGAGAGATCTGTGGATAACAATTAATAAGATTTTAACATTCAAGGAAATTAATAATAAAATTAGCCAAATTAAACTCAATAATCGAAAAATATTAAAAATAACTCACTTAAAATATTCATGAGAGAAATTGGGATTTGTCGGTGGTACTCGAATAGCATGAGGAGATTAAAAAAAATTGAATCGTCAGGTCTCTCTAAAAATATCGATATGAATAAGATTGATTTAAACAGATCTAAAAATAAAAACTTAAAATCTCAAGAAAAAAAGATACAAAAAATATTCAAGAGGAATTGGAATTGAAATTGAAAAGGAGAAGTAGATTTGGATATGTGAAGAGAAGTAAATGAATGAGAAATAGTAAAAATAGAGAAATGAGAATCTATACAAATAAAGGTGTAGAATCATTTTGAGAGAGATAGTTGAGAGAGAGTGTATATTTGTTAGATAATTTCTTTTGGGCTTTGATTAATTAAATGATGCAAGGCTAAAGCTCATATCGGCTCATATAAGAAAAGGTGACACAACAAGCTGAGCTTGTTGGCATATCACCCTAGAGTTTGTGTAAGGGTTGCACGCATGGTTTTCTCTCATAAGTTGCCTATGAATTATTTTTTCCCGGCCCAAAAAGTGAGAAAAACCCGAAGAACAAAAATAAAACAAAGTTAATGTGAACCCTAGCCCTTGAGTTAACTCCCTAGGCCGCAAGCCATTCTACTCCATTAATGAAAGATCTTGTTAGCACAATCGAATTTTTTTACTATCAATTCATCGTTGGTGTATCAGTGTGGATGCTCCTAGAGGCTCGATACTTGGAGGGCTCACATGTGATCCTAATCCAGGAGATGAATAACCAAACATCAAGGTTGAACCACAGAAGTCTCATGCACCAATGGGCTGCCCTTCCTCCCCATATGACACCCTCTCAGCATCTTGTAAGCTCTTCATGAGTTTTATATTATGTCATGTTGTCATATTATTGAATTATAACCAACCTGATATATAAATTTATTTTTCGATGCATATATATATATATATATTAATTTATGAAAATTAATTTATCATTAAAATATGCTCAGAAATTCAATACTGGTATAAGAGAGCTTGGTTATAATTGATAATTGTACAATTAGTTTCACTATTATGGTGAATTCTCTTTGAGAATTCTATAATTTATTCTTTGGGTTCATGTTGTTCTTGAATAGTTCTTAATACCATGCTTGTTTTGATCCAAATATGTGATATATGATTAGGGTTTTCTGTTTAAAGGTAGACAAATTGCAAAAAAAAAAAATCTGCTTTTTGGTGACGATTCTGTGACTTTAAGTGACGAATTCTGTTTGGCGTCAAATTCTGTTTTGTCACTTAAAGTCATTTTGACTTTGAATTGAATTTTGGATTTATTTTTTGGGTTGTTTTTTTTTTTTTGAAACCTTAATTTTCTTATCCAATGATTTTAATTTGCTTAAATTTCAAATTTGGATGGGAATAATAAGTATGATTGTTTTTTCAAGAAGAACAAGGATTCTTTGGATCCTTTGGCTAGTCAGCTCATCTTCTTTCGAGTGAAGATATCTAGCTAGTTTTAGTTTTGATGCATGTCGTTGTCGATATATACCCTATGAATGTTGTACTTGATGCAGTTTTTTGAATCAAATTATTCACCTTGATAAAAAAAAGAAGAAGAAAAAGGATTCTCAATTGTTAAGTTCTCAATTGATCATATTTTCTTAATTGTTAAGACTATCTAATTGAATGAGGAATAATTTCCCACTAAAACTGAATTCCTTAATTTTTGAGGAATATAAATTTAATTAGGAAATTAAAATCCAATATTTTATTTTTTTGGACAATAATCCAATATTTTATTTAGTTTCCTACTTTTTTTTTATGAGATTCCTAGTTAAATATGTTAAGAATATATTTAATTATTATTCTTCCTAGTATGACTAGAATTAATTAAAAAGAAAATTAATCAAAGAGCCTTGGAAAAGTGGGAGCTATGATGGTATCCTATTTTGATTAGGATACCTAGGCCCAAAAATTATATATATATATATAAAATCTATTTGGGAAGCTCTACCCGAAAATTATAACAATCGAATCCTTTTACCATCAATCTGTTGTCGGTGTAACAATGTAGATATTCCTAGAGGCTCGACACTTGGAATGCTTACACATAAGGAAAATTCTAATGTATGTTAACGTATCTCATACGTACAATTACAACTTTTATGACTTAATTACTCAAGCGAGAACCTATTGACTCTAATGATGACTTTATTTACCTTAATGACGACTTTTTCGTAGTTACCACATGAGTTGTCGAAGTTGTAATATGCTAACCCGTAACAGATATGGTCGAACGTGGTGCTTCTGTAATATGAAAACTTAAGATTACTAACAAACAATCACAAGCATATAAACACAGTAACTATAGGCATGCTTTATAGAACAATGTTAGAGTACTTACGTGAATGCAGAAAAGGAGTCGAATGCCATGATTGTAAGTCTAAGTCTTCTGCAATCTCTATGAGTAATCTCTTTATGGGGTAAGTGACCGTAAACTCATGTCAAGAGAGTGCAGGGACCTAGGCTATATATAGAGGTAGTCTTAGGAACCTTCCTATAACAGTTTCCTAATCACTGAAGGTATAATCTCTATAAAACATGTATCAATGTACTTACTTGATTTACAAGTATGTTAAGCTTCTATTAAGGTAAGGAATTAGAATATTAGATACATCTTCCTTACATACTCAGGATTAGATCCTTATGCAATCTCCGATTAAATCATCCTCGAGTAATTATATGTGATTGCTTAATGAGTAAGCGTAGTCCAATTGAGCAATAATTTAGGCAATCTCCATATGGGCCAGAGAGTAACATAATGCTTATGATTGGTAAAGCAGAGACCAAAGTCTCTTTATATAGACATTTATGAGAACTTGGCCTCTACCTCACTTCCCAAGTAGCGCATCTTTTGTGATTCTTGTAAAGAGAGAGCCAGGTCTAAAACTCTTGTTGTTACAGAGTAGAAAACAAGGGGCAGAAGAAAAAAAATGAAAGGTAGAAAAATCGAAATTGAACCGAACCGAACTAAAAAAAAAACTTTGTTTGTGCTCGATTTGTATACTTGGAACGTATAAAATCAAACCAAGCTGAGAATCAATTCCAGTTTGCTTTCAGCTTCGGCCAAGCTAAACCGAACCTTTCTATGTCGAACCCACCACTAGAAGCAAGGGATTTTTTTTTTGAGAGGGAGAAGCAAGGATTAGCTAGAGCTAGAGCTCGAGCATAACAAATTGAGTTCTCCGACCAAGAGAGAATTTTTTTTTTTTTGAGTTCATTAAACAAAACGCATCGTTTTAGTATTAAATGGAGTGGACTTGCGGTGGGGCGTAGTCAAAACCCCTCTACCAAGTTTCTACAACCCTCTGGAACTTTCTAAAACCCCTAGGACCAAAAGAGGGCCGGTAAAACCCTATAGCGATTTTGAGATTAATACCGAAGAGAAGGCGAACAGCAGACGACGGCGGAATGTGAGAGAGAGAGAGAGAGACGAAGGAGAAGGTAATGTCGTAATTTTGGGCAACCGAGGAATCAGATTTGAAGTTGATTTTGGGTTGGATGAAATGTCGACTGAAGTAGTTGAGGATTTGGGTAAGGACTTGGAAGACGCAAGAAGAGAGATTGAGCAATTGAACAAGGACCGAGATAGTGTTGAGGAGGGTTTGCAGGCAGAATTGGAAGAAGAACAAACAAAGAATCAGCAATTGAGAAAACTAGTATCAACTGCTCAAGCTCATGTTGAGGCTTTGAAAGCAGACAAGCAGGAATTGACAACCAATGTTGGGAATGTCAAGAGTCAATTGGATATTGCACAGACAAAGAGTCTCAATTTGACAACCCAGGTTGAGAAGTTGAAGATTGACTTGGGTAATGAACAAAAACAACGTCAAAATTTGACAACCGAGGTTAAGAAATTGCAGACTGAATTGGGTAAGGCACAGACAGAGAGTGACAATTTGACAACCCAGGTTAAGAAATTGCAGACTGAATTGGGTAAGGCACAGACAGAGAGTGACAATTTGACAACCCAGGTTAAGAAGTTGGGGACTGAATTGGGTAAGGCACAGACAGAGAGTGACAATTTGACAACCCAGGTTAAGAAGTTGGGGACTGAATTGGGTAAGGCACAAACAGACAGTCAAAGTTTGAAGACTCGATTGGAGGGAGCATTAAGGAACAATGACGAGTTGCTAAAAGATGTTGGCAACCTGTGTGAAGAGATTCAGCATTTGACCACCCAGTGAGTTAAATAATAAATTTGTTTGGTCTTATATGCTCTGTGTTCTTATTTTAGAAAAGTATGTTGATATGAGTTAATATGAAAATGAATTTTTAAGTTTTTCCATATGGCTAAATGAGCAGCTTAATTTATTGCACTTGTAGCTTGAATGTGTTATTCAACTTATTAACTTAAGCAAGGGCACTAAGTGTTGTCAAGCTCTGTTTTGAACTTGGTCCAAACATAATGAATTTCTACTTCTACAAACTATAGAATTTTGAAAGGTAACAAAATGCTGAAAATCCCTTATGTTGAGTAAAAAGATAGAACAAGATGAGTGAAGAAATGGTATCTGTTTGTCTCGTGGATTAATATGTTGAGCACGATGATTAGCTGTGCTGATTTTTACTTTTAGCATCTCTTGGTAAGTAATTATATTGAATGACAAAGCATAACTTCACCTGGTGCAGCTCAACTGAGATACATGATCTCATGTCTATTGCCAATTATTTTTAGTCATTTCAATATTTTTAATTGTACTCTATTTAATTTTCTTAGTAACTTGTACTTGTTTTTAGTCAGCTCAACTGGAAAGATGCTTGCCTGACTTTTCATCTAATTGTAACTTTTAGACTGCCAATTTAGCTACGTTATTGGGTGAACTTAATACACATTGTCATGTTCTATAGGCTCAGGTTTGAAATTCTAGAATTAATGGTTATAGAGTGCTTATATCTTCTTAGATTCATGCCTTTCCATGGTGCAGAGTTTTGAAAATAGTTTCAAAGTCTTTGCCATTTGTTTTTATACGCTTAAGGATTGTAACGTATGGTTTTAGTGACATTCTTGTTCTTAATTGTCCAAGCCTAGGATGTAAGAATTATTTGGACAGCTAGTTTAATCAAGTTATTGGTGCTTTTTGTGTTGTTTCTTTTAATTGATTCTTTTTGCATGTTAATATAGGATCCAGCACAACCATCCCTATCAGTCACTCCGATGTTGTATCTTGCTGATTGTCATGTATTTCAGTACTGGGATCACATTTTGTGTTCGGTATGCAGAGCGTTTCCCAGGCATGATTAAAGGAGGAAATGTATATGTAAATGCCATATATTATATGGTAATCACTACTTACACTATAGGGTTTGGTGACATACATCCAAATGACAACGTTTCAAAGCTATTCACCTGTTTCTTTGTTGTATTAGGGGTTCATGTAGTAAACATTCGGTTCATTCTGCAAAGTTATGTTTGGACTAAGCTGAAAAATAGGTATCTCAGTACTGCAAGTGAGCCAAAGAGGACAAGAATCATTACTGGTTTGGCAGTGGTAGCTGTTTTTTGTTCAATATTTGGAGGGATGATTGGTATTTGTGTGTTTGAGAATGGAGAGAACGTTAACAGAATACAAGATTACACAATGAATTCCACAGATTCATTCTACTTGTCAGTCATGTCATTATCTACAGAAGGTTTTGGGGATATTTCATTCAAGACATTAGCTGGGAGGGTGTTTGCAGTGATATGGTTGGTGATGTTTCAGCCTATGTATTTCTCTGCAATGACATATCTGATGAACTTAGCTGTGGTGACGATAATAGGTATTCTCAATTGATTCACATTTATCATTTGTTAATTTGTTGAACTCATGATTCCTTTAGTGATTCCTGTAGTGATTATTTGTTTGCAGGTTATTGTTGTTGTTACTAGTTCCCAGAAAAAAAAAACAGCCAGGTACTTTCCTAGTTCCTAACCTACATTTGTTATGTTTGTTAATTTCTTTTTTAATTTAGTTGAATTTGTTTGATTGATTTGGTAGTGTGTTATAATCATATTTATAATCAATTAATCTGGGAAATTTGGTATTTTTATGTGGGTTATTTGTTTGTTGATTTGAATGGTTGAAATCGTTTCATACTTTAGTTTTTATCCCCTTCCATAGGATTGCCATGTGATATGTGGTAAAAGATTTGGTGCGTTTTTGGAATCTAGCCACCAAACCCTAATATCTCTATGCTCATCTTTCACTAGGCCTTATAAGTAACAATCAAGTTAATGTTTTCTTTAAGTGATACATTTTTCTTTGTAAATATCTCGGAGCTGTCACATTTTTTTTTTTTTCCCAAGTGGAGTCTTACAGCTACATCAGCCCACTTGCGCTAGCTAGTTTCTAGGGCAAACTGTCACTTTCATTTAACTAGCTAGCTAGTGAGAAAAGAAACAATTGGACAATATTATAGAATATGTCAAAGGACCAGGCATCTCTTTATTTGGACTATCAATGTTCTTCCTAAGATCCCCTCATGATTGAGTCAGACAACCTCCCCTTAATCCAAGCTGTTCAAGACCATCTTCTAGTTGACTGGTCTGCCCAATCTCTAGTTTTTCACAATCAGCTGGTCCTGGACCAGCAGGAATGCTAATCGAGCGCGACGGAGGATGTGCCTGGCTAGCTTCAGTAGTCCCCTTCCTCCCTTCTGCACGTTCTGTTATATGATGGACCCCCCCTCCCCCTCCCCCTTCTGTTTTTCAGTTTGTTTCTCATTATTGTTACTCTAGCTCTATTTTCCTTTGGAATTTGTTTCGGGTTTGTATCTTTAGAATTTTCCATATATATAATATATATTTAAAATTTTAATGCATGTTTCTCTTGATTAATAAGATCTTTAGCCTAATTTTGGAGTTGATAGTAGTCACCACCATCAATGGTCTCCGAACATGTTGTATACGTGCTTAAGCTGGCTGCAGTATACATCAATACATCTACGGATGTTGTCTGTCTGTCAGATTAGTTAAGCATTCAATAAAAACAAAAAATTACTCAAGTAAAAATAGTATTAGAAACACAAAACAAATCCTAATTAAATTGATACAAAGAATCTTTGAAATAATGTGCAGTAACTGTGTGTATGTTATTCAGTCAAGAATTATATACTTATGAATAGTATATTTCTACAGATGGTACTTGAAATTGGTCTGGTTCTGATTGCATAAAACTATCAAACTGGCTATAGTGTAATTCTTGGTGATGTTTCTAGAGTGCTTCAAGGTGGTTTGAAAGAAAATGAAGAAAACCCAGTATATGAACTACAAACAATATATATATATATATATAATTATATATCAATGAAGTTCAATAATTTTTTCAATTTCATACTTTGAAGAAAGCAGTTCAGACTTCAGAGTACAGTTATTCTTTTTGTTAATTAATGTTTCTCTAATTTTTATCTACTACAGCCTTTCAATCTCTTAAAAAGAACATAATTTTCGAGTCATTCATTGACAACACAACCTTTCAAGGTCGAATAAAGAAAAAAAAAACTGCCTTTGAAAGTACCCTAGTTATGTTTTAAACTTAAATCTAATTTCACTAAACCAGATAAAGTTTTATCCTGCTAAGATAGTTTTTTAGAATATTGGATCTATGGACAAATATGTTTGCTCAACTAGCATTAACCTAGCTTGTATGCAAATCCTTTGACAAGAAAAAAGCAACATCCTAGATTTTCTTAATAGCAGCAACACCTCATTTTTGAGCTGACCTTTGAGGATGCTCTCTGGACCAATTATCCGAGTATGTTTCTGAAAAGATGATAGAATGCCACGCATCAACATATATACGCCATCTGATCTGTGGAAATGCCTCGCCTTTAGGGGGTGATATGTGGCCTTTTGTTGGTCCTGTAGGTATCCAGACATCTGATCTTGCTGAAAGCTATTTTAACATGTAACTTTTTACTTGGTAAAGATGTATTAGCTTGTTAATGACATGTCTGCTATGGGAATTTCGTTATTATGTCAATCTGTGCAGAACTTCATTAACCTCATAATCCAGCGAGGTTGCTGTTCCTCTTCTCTACGGTTTTACTCCCTTTTCTTCTTCATTAACCTCATAATTCTGCTTAAATCAAATTCAATTGCGGCTAGCACTGCAATAAATCATATAATATTTCTGTGTAAAGTTGCAGGTTTAATTTCATATGGCAATGAAGATGTCACCTCTTCTATAGCTCTATTTGAAGTTTCACCAGAGTCTTGGTCAGCATTCATTTGTGAGCAACCGATATTGTCTTGTAGTCAACTGGTTCAGTGGATTATGTATCCTCATCTCTGCAACTCTGATAGATGTTTTTAAATGATGTGGGATTTTTGGTTACACTTGTTTGAGTTGGCCTCCTGGTCTTAATTGCTCTTGTTGCTCTATCTTCTTAATTATTGTAGTGTAGCATCAGAAAAACTTTCGTTGAACAGATATGGATGAGCTCTAACATGCATCATGTCATCTATATGTTGTGTATTCCTTACTCGGGTGGGAAATGCATCGATTAATGGCTAGCTTTATGATTTTTGGACATGGTCGGTTTTGCTTGGAAGAAACATGTAATAGAGATATGTTTCTACAACTTTAATTTGTTTCTTGACTAGAAAGAAAGAAGGAAAATAGAAACAGATAATTTTGCGACAAAGTTTTGTTTCTTGAAACGGTAAGGCCGGCTAGACTTTTGGTGTTGTTCTTGATCATAGAACATGCAAAACAAATAATCTAAGGAGCTATAATTATATATAAGAATATTAATTTGGTTGAAGGGTTTACAAAACATAATTCTCATGACATTGAAAATGATTATATAATACATGATGAGATGATATCGTGGACGATGTGGATGTCGCGGTTGTAGAGAATTTTAAGCCTCAGCTGCTCCACCATAGACGGCAGTTGTTGCTGCTGGTTGTGGTTTAGTGGTTTTATTTATTTTATTAATGATAAAGTTAGATATTAGCTGCGCTAGTTCAATTAGCTTCACCCTTAAAAAAAAAAAATAGAAGTGGGCATTCGAAACCTCAAAACCAAAACCGTACACGTTTCCTATTGAACCGAAGCAGTACGAGACGGTTTTATTTTTTATTTTGATACCGAAACTCAAATACGAAACCGAACCGGTTCAAATGGTATGGTATTGACATTGGTACTGAATATATACCATACCAAACTGATTTAATTATTTTATTTATTTATAATTAAGTGGCTCCACATTATTGGTTATTTGTCAAGTTTATACTAGAAGTATAGACTTGTTCCACATTATTTTATGCAATTTTTTTTAAAGTTTCGATGTTTGGTTACAGTATTAAATATTTAAGACCTTCATGTTTTAAATTTTTAATGTTTTTGAACAGTTGAACTAGATGGTATGTACTATGTTGTTGAAAAACTGAACGATTTGAACTTTGAACTAGTTGGTAGATTGGTCTTTTGGTATGAGGAATTGATATGTATGAAAAAAATGTAGATGAAATATTAGAATACCTTGCAAGTCATAATCTTATAAATTTGCTGGGTATTTTCACAATTTGGGCCTTGATTTTTGGATTGCGGCCCAAAACCGTAATAGAACCAAAGTCAAACCGAACCAAATGGAATTGGTTTGACACAGTTTCTAAAATGAAAAACGACAAAGATTTACTACCTTCTAAAAAAATAGGTATATATATACCTACCCATCTCATGCCGTGGACACCTATTGAACTAGCATATACAAAATTGTTAAGAATAGTAAAAAAAGGGCATAACAAACAGACTGTCTTCTTTTTCCTGTTTGTTATTTTTTCACTACCAAAATTGTTACTTCATAGTTAAAATATATAATAATTCTTAAATCAATTAACACAAAAGTATAATTTATATGATCATCCTTTTGTGAAGATTAATTTTGATATCTTGTTTCACACCCTCAAATTCGTAAACCTGAAAGCATGACTTAACCTAAAAATTATGTTTAAGTCAACGGAAAAACTTACAAATATATTAGTCTAATAAGACTTTGATGTGAACTCAAACTTATTTAACTTAAAACAAGGACTAAATTCTTGTTACTAACCTGTACTTTAGGAGTCTATTTAGTTCAGTCTCTGATCTTTTAATTTCATCAGCTCAGTCCCTGCACTCTTAATTCTCATCAAATATGTCCATTTATGACAAATAAAAATAACACGTGTCAACCCCTAATATGTATGTGACACGTGCTCTAAATGAACCTATTTGATAAGAATTAAGAGTGCATGGACTAAACTGATGAAATTAAAAGATCAAGAACTGAACTGATTAGACACATAGTACAGTGGTAATAACAAGAATTTAATCCTTAAACAAACATTATATAAATCTCAATACGACCATAAATAAAATCAATGAAAGCTTAGCCAATCACATGTTCTCATATTATTATGGAAACTTCTTATTCTATCTCCTTAAAATAAACTGAAATAAAATTTCTTAAGGGACCATTAGACGAAGTTGAATTTCCACCAAGCTTTCTAAGTAGCTTTATCTCCAACCACACCTAGAACCACGATAAACTACTAATCAGATATAACTCAGTATGTAGCTAGTACTTGCTTCAAACAAAACGAACAATTATCACACGCTACATATATACTTATATATAATTTAAATGCATGCAAATAGGGTGTACATTCTAGCTTTTCATAACATAACTTTCTTGGGCTCTTTAGAGAACAACACACCAATGAGACCCAAACTCATCAGAGGTAAGAAACATACACCACCTGGTGGTGACACCCACTATGTGAGCCTTATAATTAATATAAGAGTGCACAAAGTACAATACAGAACAATGCACAAAGCATAATACAGAACAATGCACAAAGTAGAGGTGGGACACATACGTCACCTGGCGGTGACACATTATGTGGGCTTTATAACATCCGAGTGCACAAAACACAATACAAGTATAAATGGGAGGTGGAAACATACATCACCTAGAGGTGACACCCACTATGTGGTCATGATATTAATACTTGTACTCATGTCCATGAGAGCTCCATCAAAAGACTCTTCACCAATTCTGCACCCAATAATGAAGCTTCCAAAATCTTGCATCCTTTGAGGCAACCGATGTTGAATGATTGCACTCACCTCCTCATGTAGCTGAAATTTCTCATTGGCTGCAAATATACTCTTGTGCAAACAAAGGCTCTTGAGAAATTGGGCGTAAGCTGGTACATTATCAATGAGTTTTAGTAAAAGGACATTCACATCTACCTTCTTGAAGGTTTCAAACAATGTACTTATCAACGCATGCTTCTTTTTCTTCTTACTCTTGGATGACTCAAGTGGTGGAGAGAAGATAATAGGCCCTCTTGAACCTTGATATTCTTGTTGATGTCCATTGTCACTCATTTCTTCCCCCATGAATGATACAATATCATTTTTAGAAGTGGAACATGCCTAAAAGCCTCCCTAGAGGATTGTACGACCAAAGAGGGGTCCTTAGCCATCATGGCCTCTTCCTCTTGTGTAATGGCCGGCTCTTCCTCATGCCTAGAAGTACCTCTACTCAAAGATCTCTTATGTTTCCTCCTTTCATAGTCTCTGTGCTCATAATTATCCAACGACAAGTGTTCAAAAACTCTCCCAAGTGAAATTTCTTCCTCCTCACTCCTTTCATCAACAATTACATAATCTTCCAATCCATTTCCCGGGAGTACATTTTCTTTCTCCCGGTTCCCATCCTCCTTTAATATATAATCATGATGCACAATATCATTAACAACATGGCCAAAAGGTACATTTTCTTCCCTCTCAGCTCCATATGAATGCACATCATCATCACTATGCACAAGTAAGGGATTGGAATCATAAAGCTTACTTGAGTGAAGAGTTGCGAGACTATGATCTTGCTCAAGTGTGTTGTGTAAAGAAGCTTCAAATTTCTCTTGATTTTTCATCAATGTTGCCATAAGATCTGCTATGCTATGCTCATTGTGTGAAGACGCTTGATTTGTAAGTATTTTACGCGCAAATCGTACTCCTAACTACAAGAGTTAAGCTACTCCAAAGGCCGTTTGTGGCATTTAACTTGTGTTTTCATATTTTTAGGTCATTCACAAGAGTTGAGGTCATTTGGCTTAAAAAGGTGCATTCGGGACCAATTGGAGCACTTTCGAGAAAAGGACAAAAGTCAACCGAAGTCAACCGTGCCCACATGTGGTCAATTTCGAGGTCAAACCCGAAGGCATCACATATCAATCCATCCATGATTGTCCAAGCACACAAGGCCCTTTGATGGATTGAGATATTTTGGTGGCAAATTCAAATTCAAATAGGAGACAAGACATTCAATGCTCAAAACATTATTTGTCTCTTAGCCTATGTTCCAAATTTGATTCCACGGTCCCCAAAAATCTGTCCATATTGCCTCTACACACCATTTTGTCCCTTAGGTATCCTTCCAAATATGTAGCATTTCATTTTTGGGCCCTAGGATCATTTCCCTTGCATCCAAACCCTTTATTTAATATCATATATATGCTAAACACCTTCCATTCAGAATCAGACCTAGAACCCTAGAGCTCACAATCATTTTCCTCTCTCAAAAGCTTTGAGAGAATCCCATTTTGTCCCTTAGGTATCCTTCCAAATATGTAGCATTTCATTTTTGGGCCCTAGGATCATTTCCCTTGTATCCAAACCCTTTATTTAACATCATATATATGCTGAACACCTTCCATTCAGAATCAGATCTAGAACCCTAGAGCTCACAATCGTTTTCCTCTCTCAAAATTTTTGAGAGAATCCCAGTGCCGTCGCAACCGTCCGGATGCCACTGATCCGTCCGGACGCCTAGGTTCTGCCCTGTTATTGTCCTTCCATTCTCACTACCTTCCACCACTCAAATCACTTTCCTTCCTTCATGAAAATTATTTCTAAGAAATCTATTTATCTTAGAAACTAACTTTCACCACCATTCCACCATCATTACACCACGTTTTATGCTCCACAGTTGAGAATTCATCAAGAACACAAGGAATTCAAAAACTTGGAGAAGAAGAAGTTTGGGAGTGAAGAAGAGTTCAAGAAGGGGACTTTCATCTATACTTAGAGTCACCAAGAAGCTGTTGGCCATCATCCCTTGAGGATTTCTTAACCCTACTCTAGTTATTCTTTATATTCATGTTTCTATTCTTGACAATATTGATGTATTTCATAAACATGCATGTGTGAGTAGTCCTTTAGATTGGGGTCTAAGGTTGTGTGCCCTAGTCCATGATGATGTTTTGATGAATACTTTTAGATATGCATAATGATTCAATTCTTGGATATGCTTTTTGATTGAATACGGTTATGTTAAATACTTGTTTAGGGATCTTGCTAGTTCTTGAGCATGTGTTGAACCTAATTAATTAAGAGTGTTTGCTAGCAACTTATTCTCTTAGGTATTTGACATTGAGCATGATGAGACTAAATGTGATGTTTACCTTATTTGAACCTTGATTCTTGTCACTATATGCCTATGTGTTTTACTCCTAAACCTAAACAAGGCTTGGGTAAATGGATTAGAAAGTCTTTGTGATAACCGGAATATGGCACAAAATAGTCTTAGAAGAGTCAATCCTAGAACCATAACATGGCAAGGATAAATGGTTTGATCCTTAGCTAAATCAATGTTGCATGTCCTAGAGGTTTGTCATACATCAGATTGGGTTAGAGTTAACCTGAAACCCCAATCTTCTTCCACATTTGATAACAACCACATCTTTGTTGGGCTTGTCACCTCAACACACTTGAATTATATCAATCACAATTACTTAAGCCTTGACTTAGTTGCGTAAATTAGTGTTGTCACTTAGGTTAATATTGGATACTTGTCACTCAAGAGTACCTCTTTAAACACTACACTCACATGTTGAGCAAATTCCACTTCTAGGTACATATATATATATATATATATATCATCTGTTGTGACACCACTTTAGTGTCTATACATCTTGGTTGCATTGTGTCACCAAGAGATTTTGGGTTTTCCAATCCCTTGGATACGACAATCCCCCGATCTTAATTTATATATCCACACACAATCTTTGACATTGTATGCCACCATATACGACACGTCAGCTTGGAATTCCCCATTAGAAGCTTTCAATTGAGCTATCATTTCTACCAAGCTTGGCTCATTAGGTTCATACTCATGTGCTTGTTGTTGAAAGTCCGGTGGTGCACCAAGTATATTAGAACCATGATGTGAACTTCAATGATCATTAGAGAAATATAGATTGTTTTGGGAATCATGGCTTGCATATTGGTACCCCCCTATGGTCTTGGTAAGATTGCTCTTGAGGATGTGGTTGGGATACCATGCCCATGGTATATCGATCATCTTGATGCTCAAATCTTCTAGGCTCTTCCCACTGATGGCTCCATCTATCCATTGTGAAGTTCATGACTCACTCAAGCCCCTTTAGAACACAACAAGAGTAATTAAATTCAACTAATGAATCTATAAAACCAAAGTATACAAGATATGGAACCAATTGGAAGCACGTAACAAAAGAGAAGAAACAAAATAGTTTCGGGATAGCTCCCAGGCGATCGGATGGATTGAATCCGTTCGGACGGATTGCACTGACAGAAGCTATTGACTTCTTTGCCGTCCAGATGGATATATGGAGTCTAGGCGGATCAGTTAGACAGAGAGGTATCAGAAACGATCCTGATGACCAGTAGCACCATAACTATTTATTTACCTAAGCTAGACTTAACTAAATGACACAAAATTTTAATCATAGATACTAGACATATAAATGAACAATCACACAAAATTTTAGATTTTCTGGGTTGATTTACTATTTTAAAAAAAATCGGGAAGACATAGGATAGTAGGTAGACAAAAACAGAAAATAAATTGTGAGAATTTCCCTAGATAGGCAAGGGTTGAGGCAAACTAAGATGCAACTACACACTAAATAATAGCAAGAACAACACTTGACATATTCTAAAAACAAATGAAACATACAATGCAATGAAGAAAATTACACAACAAACAAACTAGATGCAAACTTAAGGAAATACACACACTTACGAACAAACAACTACAAAACAATTATCAAACAATTTAAACAAAAGAATAGTGCTAAGAACAACCCGGCTACGATCACCAAAGGATCAAGGTTAAATCTCAATCCTCGGCAACAGCGCCATTTGACGTATGTCAAAATATAGTGATGGTAAAGATTAATGACCGGGGTTGTCATGTCCACGGGGATTGGAAGTCCCTAAAACCACCTTGGTAATGTGTATGGTATCCAAGTAATTCTAGCACTGAAATAGTGAGTTAAGAGATGAATTATATACTAGTGAAGTGAAGTATGTGCACATGGATATAGTGTTCATAGTTTTGGTGTTTTCAAAGAGAGGTTACAAAGAAAGTAAATAAGAAACACTTATAAATTTGATAAACAAAGTGATTGAGCTTACAAACTCAATTTCAATTCATAGTGTACATCTCAAATTACAAGAATTTAAAGCAAAGAAACTAAAAGGTAAAAGAGTTAGAGAATGCTCAATGATGACTCCAAGACTCCTTCTCCTCCTTTATGAACTCCTCCTTGCTCCAAGCCTCAATCCTTGCAATCTTTGATGTTGTTGTGAGGCTGTTTTGGTGAGGAAAATGGCGAGCACGAATTTTGTGGTGAGAATGAAAGAGAGACAAGAGTGAGGAAGGTAGAAGAAGAAAGAAAGAAAGGTGGAAGAAGCTAGGTGGCCGGATTTTAGAAGAAAGAAGAGAAAAGAAGAAGAAAGAGAGGAGATGAAGAAGAGGAAGGAGATGAGTTTTTTGAAAATGGGGGCTAATCTTCTTCTCCCTTTGCAACTGCTAGGTTAAATATTTCCCCCAATGCTTTCTTGGAAAAGTCAAAAACATCCCCTAGAAAAGTGTAAAAGCAAGCCATAATGGAGGGATTTAAATACATGCACTTTGGGTGAAGTAAAATGAGACTTTTTCTGATTTCTAGAGTGCAAAAACTCATGCATATTTTTTTTATTTGAATCTCTCCTCCATGTGTGGTCATGTTTCGGCGGTGTTGCCACCTCTTGTGGAGGTGGTTCGCCGAAAAAGTCGTCGGAAAGGCAATTTCTTCATTTTTCTTCCTCTTTCCGATTTTTCATGCTATTCTTGGGCATCGTCATCCGAGGCATGACTCGGGTGATCTTTGGTGTCCGAAAGCCACTGTTGAATTTCCGTCCTCTTCTCAGAAATGCGCCGAACGTCGTCAAAATGCACATTTTAGTGCCGAATTACCTCAACTCACGTGAATGACCTAAAAACATTAAAACACAAATTAAGTGCAACAACGACCTTTGGAGTAGCTTAATTCTCGTAGTTAGGAATACGATTTGCACGTAAAATACATACAAATCATGAGGTGGCCGGAGTTGGCCGGTCGGAGGATGTGAAAATTCTTGTATTTTCTGGCAGAGCGTACGGTGTCTACACAGAACGGTTCGGGTCGGGATCGCCTGGGCTGAGTTCGCCAGCCTCCTCTGCTTCCCTTGGTGGGGGCGGTGACGCGTGAATGGGACCGGAGCAAGAGATGCTCGATGGACATAGTGAGAAAGAAGAGAAGAGATTACGGGAGGAAGAAAGAGGAGAGAGGACAAAAAAATAAATATGGCAAACAGTGAAGGGCAAAAGGGTCAGGACACTATTCATAGAGTTATTGTTCATCATCATATTCCTTATTTGTGTATCTATTGGGTATTTTCCTTATATATAACTAGCCTTGTGGACATATGCTCTGCATGTGTTTTAATTTTTTTTTTAAAAGCAAAATGTGGAAAGTTATCTAGAGAGAGATGTACGTGGGTAATTATTTCCGTTGTAGATATGAGTAATTATTTCCGTTGTAGATATGAGTAATTATTTCCGTGTAGATGTGTGTAGTTATTTTTTGTAAATGTGGATAAATATGTAGTTATCTTTCTGTAATTTTTTTTTAATTTTCTTATTTATTTATTTATTTATTTGTGTTTAGTCTATTTTATCCTTGGTGATTAGGATGTTATATATAGTTATTTAATGTTTAAAGGGTATTAAAGTAAAAAAATTCTGTTTTAGTTGACAACGAGTGTTCTCTTAATATATAGTATAGATTAGGTAGATTTTGGTTGTGTTAGAGATTTCGCTTTGTAATTTTTTTATTTTATCAATAAAAAAATAATTATAATTTATATTTAAAATTTTGCACAAATAAGGAGAACCAAACAAAGAAAAAAAATTAAGAAAAAGGTTTGATGGAAAAATTTCGTTCTATCTCCCTCAAACATATCTATAGAGAATGCAATATAGTTGCGGATTGTCTAGCCAAAAACAGTTTAAACCATGAACATGGAATTGTAGAGTTTCTTTTGCCTCGTATCCGTGCACAAAGTACCTTACTTGATGATGCTGGAGAAGTCATCAGATTTCGTCGAACTGTAGCATATCTATAGGCTAGTTTGTTTCTTTTTGTTTTCTTAGGAAAAAAAATTAAGAAAAAGGGCAAGCACTGTCCGCATGATCCAAATGGAGGGGCATGATTCGATGGGATGACACCGCATGATCAAAGAATCCGAGTCCAATTAAAATAAGTATCACCCTATATATATATTCTGTATTAATTACGAGAACAGTCCTTAAGGTTAAATTTTCAGAAAACCCTGTTCGTACTACATATACCACATGCCGCCAAGCATAATCAACACACTCCTAGCGGTCCCACATGACGTGTGGGACCCCGGCCACGACATGCGGGACCTAGCCCAACACCCGAGCTACCTCGCCATGGTGGAAGCCGACTAAGACCTCGTTGGGAGGCGTCCCTCCCATGCTCGCCAAAAGGCTTCACGACAAGTACTTTATTACATTTGTTGCACTAGTATCCCACATCGGATAAATGTAATGTGAGAGAGGCTTCCTTATCTATAAAAGGAACCCCTCACCTAGCAATTAGACTTAGACAATACATAGACTCAAACTTAGTCTCTTGTAGTTCTCTATACTTAGTGAATTACTCAAGTGGACGTAGCCTCTCTACAAGGGGAGGTGAACCACTATACTTCCTCGTGTTATCCTTGCATGACTTAGTCCCTACACTATAATGGCACCCCGACAAACTACACAGAAACATTTGGTGCCGTCTGTGGGAAGCCATACAAAAAGCCTCCTGCCTTCCTAGCCCGAGTTCAAAATTGCTCGCCCATGCATGACCCCGGTCACTTTGCATGCAACTGATCAACTCATGTCATTCATCAATCAACCCAAGACCAACATAACTTTGGTCAACTTTTGGTCAAACTCGAGTACCCTTGGTCAACCTCCTGATCAACTCGAGTTCATAATCAATTCCACTCCTATGACATGTAATTGATTCACTCGACCACATCCTTACTCAATTACTATCCCCACTCGAGTATCATTCACTCGAGCTTCACTTCCATTTGAGTACCCTCACAGGCCTCACTCGAGCACCAAAAACAAAACAAAAAAAAAAAAAAAAATTTCAAGCCTAGCCCGCTCTAGCCTATTGATCGACTTGGTCATCTCTCACCTCCACTCGATCACCATCCTCTCTCGGCCATCACCCTCTCTCGGGTACCGGGTACCCTCTCTCGAGCATCACCACAACCACTCGGGTACACCATCCAAATAGGCCAATCAGATCGGTGCTCCTCGATCATCTCCTTCCTCTCATCACTCGACAGCCATATCTCGCGGTCGAGTACGATCGAATTGGATCTTGTTCACTCTCCATTAAGTGACTCCTCGCCCGTGACAATCCCAGCCCGAGTTCAAACATGGACGAGTCCGGCTCTCGCTCAAGCTCTCTCTGCAATCCGGGCCGTACTCTTCTCATCTCGACCGTGACTCAACCACTCAGCCGCAGGTCGAGCCCAAGCTCTCGACCGGGCAAACCCAACACTCGACATCGTCATGGCCTTCCGAGAATCTCACCTTGGACCCTCTATCTCGGACCCGCTTTCGAGACCACAAAGTTGTTCGAGACCCACTCGAACGAGCTCCTCTACCACCGGCCATCATCTGCAGCATCTCCGTTGGCCAAGTTTGATCGATAAAAAAAAAAAACCACATCTTGATCCAAGACACTCGGGAATTAAAGCTCTACACTCAACCGAGAAGCTTTCTCTTCTTCTCCGACCGAGCTTCACGGCTCTAGCTCGCTCATCCTCCTCGACCAATCAACTCGTGTCGATCCACTTTTCGAGGTCTCATCCGAGCCCATATCTCGATCGAGCACCATAAACCCAGAACAGGGCACACGAGTTCAGACTTCACAACCAAGTGCATCACTCATCACAGGTTCAACATGCAATTGCTCGACACGATCCGGCTGTCCTCACCACCCAGTTGGCCACTCGATCTCAACTCTCGTCGGCTCGAGATATCCTTGAGCCATCTGTAATCACAGCTCGATTGCTCAGCCCTCACTCGGACCTTTAGACACTTGGACATGATCGGGACAAAACCACCTCGATCCTCTTGCTTTCGATCATCTCGATCGAGCACGGCCACCGCCCGAGATCACCTTCCCGGTCACGTTCATCTCTGACCCACTGACCTCATCGACAACCCGACTGTGTCAAACCGGCAGAGACTCGTCCAGATCCTATCTCTGCTCTCGCTCGAGTCGACATCGGCTATCACTCGAGCTCACTCCGGCCCGAGTACTCACGTCTCTGCACACACGAGCCATGCATCCATCCAGAACTCGTTCTCTTGATCTCGGCGAGATGCGACCGAATGCCTCCCTCGACTAATCGATTTGGTCGAGCCCGGTCGTTGAGCCTCACGTAAACTCGTCCGTGAGTCTTCAAAAAAAAAAAAAAAAAAAAAAAAAGAAGAAGGAAAATTGGAGGGCAATTCGCCGGGCACCCGCACATCCGATCTGGACACTACAAGCCTCCATTCCGCATAGCCGTGCCCAGCCGACTTCCATCCTTGATCAATCACCAACTTGCTGTGATCTTAGCACACATGCATATCATATCGAGCAATCTCCAAGTCCAGATATGTTCTTTCATCTTACTCAAATGGTTGCACAGTTAAATACTTAAATATGATACCTTGTTTCTCAAAAAGCATGATTCATATTTTATCACCTCCACGTGCCACATACTCTTGAAACTTGATCACTTGCATGTATATGCACACGTGACCCATATATAGCCTGCTCTGCTGACTCTTGTTTTCAACAAACAAATGAAAACATCTTATCATGTATACTTGCAGTAGCATGCTTTGCCATGTTTCCATATATATAATCATATGGTCAAAACACTACGTGCTCGCTCACGTGTAGAAGCATGCAAACATATCAAGCATCTGATACATATATTTCTCTTAATAACATGACTCTTTAAGCATGCATGCTCACGTGAACTTATTGATGTGTTCAAAGCACACAATCGATTCATATATCATACTTATCTTACAAATATATATTTCAAGTAGGACACTGCACGTGTCCACTTGCATGTATCCCGTATGTATCTGATTCATAGCATCAGCTTGCATGCTAATTATCTCACGAATATCGATGTCAAGCATGCTCTACTCTTTTCACTATCATTTTTTAGCAGAAACTCTACTACAATTACATGCTAGCACGTCTAGCTTATTTCTCTATGTGGTATCAAGCATGATCACGGTAGCTCTCAATGCAAGCTAAATATAACATGTACGTGAAACATTTTTCTCGTGCTACATACCTTATATATTTTCAGCTACTATATGCACAATAATTACTTTATTAGGCTAAAGTAATTAAATGATTTTTACATACATATGTACTAATCATTTACTTTATTTTTCCGGAGCGTCGATCAACTCTCATTGAGCATCTCACGGGTGCACCGCTACAATGACGCTAAGCTCTTCAAAAGACATTGTTTTTGTGTGGTTTGTCGGGGTGCCATTATAGTGTAGGGACTAAGTCATGCAAGGATAACACGAGGAAGTATAGTGGTTCACCTCCCCTTGTAGGGAGGCTACGTCCACTTGAGTAATTCACTAAGTGTAGAGAACTACAAGAGACTAAGTTTGAGTCTATGTATTGTCTAAGTCTAATTGCTAGGTGAGGGGTTCTTTTTATAGATAAGGAAACCTCTCTCACATTACATTTATCCGATGTGGGACTTGTGTCCCATTTGCTTGTCATGAAGCCTTTTGGCGAGCATGGGAGGGACTCCTCCCGACGAGGTCTTGGTCGGCTTCCACCATGGCGAGGTAGCTCGGGTGTTGGGCTAGGTCCCGCATGTCGTGGCCGGGGTCCCACACGTCATGTGGGCCCGCTAGGAGTGTGTTGATTATGCTTGGCGGCATGTGATATATGTAGTACTAACAAGTCCCCCAAGTCACCGAGTAAGAGGGTCTTCTTGGTTGGGGAGTTGAAAAGCTGATGTCGTCAAGCATAAGTGACATACGGGCAATGTCCTACCCATACTAGTCCCCCAAGTCCTCAAGGAAGAAGAGCCGCGTCAAGCCTCGCCAAGTATGCATGTCGGTGCCAAAAGGAGAAACGATAAAGTTGCATAAGTTCCTGTCAAGGAGAGAAAAGCATATGAAGTACATATGAAGCAATAATGGATTCCACGGGGCAATGATATTGTGACGTACAAGTCAAGTGTACAAGTAATATATCATGGATATATGAAGTGTGTGTTGCATTATGATTGTATGCAAATAACGTGTATATGTATGTATGTGTGAGGACCGAAAGTCCCCCGAGTATAAGCAAGTAATTAATGGAAGGTGAAAAGAATTCAATTGTTGGAACAACGATGGTTGAGGAATTCAATGTTCCATTAATTCGAAGAAGCGTGAAGCTAGGCAAAGTTCTCGTAAGACGTGATTTACGGAGCACAAGTTGTCGTAAAGGCAAAGTGTGCTACGAGGGTGTCCGTAAGACAATTTGGATTAGGCGTAGCCTATTGTGCACAACGAGTACGAACAAGTCCCCCAGTCAAGGAGAGGTCGTTGTGTTTGTTTATGTAATTGTGCGGTGCCCTACCATGGTTGTTGTTAGGCACACGCTTGTTGTAAACGATTTAGATGTCGTGTATGGGGCCCAGCTGAGCCCGAGAGAGTCCCCCAACTCCCTAAGTGTTTGGCCAAATTGTTTGTATGGGGGTCATTACGTCCAAATAGTTGACGTAACGGGCACCAGGGAGCTAGCCTGGTTAGAGCCCTTGTTTCCGAGGGGGTCATGCCTGATCAACGACAAATTGTGACATGTCCCTGGATTGTAGCTGGTTATAGTCCCGTAGGGAATGCTTGACTGTAAGTGGTCGGAGACCGTGATTGCTCGGAAGTAATGATTGCTCGTAGAGCATAAGCTGCATGTTGGCAGTTTGATGTATTCGAGGGATACAAGGGTAGAGGGTGTGCATATCAATTGTGAATATGACCCGATGAGTAATAATGCGCATGGATGATGAGCATGCGTGTATGTAAGCATTTAATTGGATATGCAATTAAATGTAGGCATGTGTTTAGCATGTAGTAGTAATGCTACTAAAAGATATCATATACTTGATATACGATTTATAGGCATACTTAGAAGTGTAAGCATGCATTGCATATGATTAGCTCCAAGTAAAAGAGTGTAATTGTGAACACTTAGCTGGTGCCGATCGGAAGAGGCGTAAGTGTTGTATGAGTTTATTGGAGTTGTCCGAGCGTAGGACTCCATTTTGTTTGAAGAGCGTAGCGTCATGGTAGCGATGCACCCGCGAGATGCTCAATGAGATTTGTTTTGTCGCTCCTCAAAAATAAAGGAAATGATTAGTACATATGTATGTAAAAATCATGCAATTACTTTAAGCTGATAAAGTAATTATTGTGCATATATTAAATGAAAATATATGAGGTACATAGCAAGAGCAAAAACTGTTTTACATGTACAGGTTGTAAAAATGATATGTAGTCCAAAGTGAGAACTAAAATGATCATGCTTGACATTTGATTTGAGTATGTGCAATGTAATTGCAAATTCAATATTTGCATGATAAAGCATGATTTGTGGCAAGTAACCCATATTGATTGTGAAGCATGCGTTGACCGGTAGTCAAGTGAGTTATGAAACTTTAGCCATGCTTGACATGTACGTGTACCCCTAAGGTGATGATAGATCATATAGCCATATAGGAAGCATGTAGCGGTTTGACCATATAAATGATAATATATGAAAGCATGGCAAAGCATTGATTTTGCTAGAATGCCCATAAATATAAATATTGCCATATGCTATTGTGGGCATGCGTTGTTGACAATAATTATAAAGACATAGACATGTTGGGAAGCGTAATTAAGATGTTGAAATTGTAGCTATCAGATAGTCATACTAGCTTGTTCATCTAGATACTTTGTAAGCATGCTCGTAAGAGATGTGCGTGAGGCTTTTGAATATAGTGCTTATATATATATTTGTAGATATGTCTGCATGATGAGTATAGACATGTGAGGCACACTTAGCATTGTTTAACAAGGCAAGTAGAAATAGAGAATTGCACAGAAGCATGTTTAGAGATATATATAAAGAGTTCAGCTTGTATGCATGCAATTGGGCACGTGTATAGTGTCGTACTTGACATGTATATTGGTAAGATATTCATGAACGAGTTATGTGCCTTGAATTTGTTTGATAAGTGCACGTGATCACGTGTGGCTGGAATTTCATGCATAGTCATGCTGTCAAGAGTGTATATGCTGGATACGTAGGCATGCTCATATAGTAATAATTAATGAAACATATTTTGAAAGTATGCTTTGATATAAGGGTGAGATAAAGATTTATCTGTTGTGCTGCTCGAAGCGGGCTAGCTGGGTGATTGAGAGGGCTCGAGTACGTTGATCAGTTTGCCGATGAGGTCAAAGGGTAAGAGCTGATCGAGACCAGGAAGCTGCAATTGCAGTTCGTGCAGTCCTTCCCCTCCGAGAGTCGATGAAGGTAGATGGGAAGACCGTGAGCTTTCCCGTGAGCTTTCAATCATAGTGAATCGACCGGGTCTTGGACTGTGCACAGACAAAATTGATTGGTCGAGGGAGGAGCGACTTGATGAAGAAGATGAATAGGCAGACCCAGATCGAGGGAGGACCAAATGGATTGGTCGAGCGAGAGGTGGCAGCCAGAGACGTCGACCGAGAGACGACGATCGAGTGACGTCGAGCCGTGGACGTCGATCGAGTTTGTCGATCCAAAGACGTCGATCGAGCTTGTCGATCGAGGGGAGTCGGGTTGAGAGTCCGGGAAGCTCGGCCGAATGAGGGCCGAGATTGCAGCCGGGTCGGGATCTCTCGAGCGGGCGAGAGCCGGGATCGAGTTGCCGATGAGGGAACCCGATCGGTGACGTCCGGAGTGTTCGATCGAGGCCGAGGCTTGGCGATCGAGGATGACTCCGGTCGAGCCGGGAACTCGGGCGGAGATGGGTACTCGATCGATCGATGAGGGAAGGGAACTCGATCGATGGCCGCCGAGTTAGGGAACTCGATCGATGACTCGATAAGCTTGTTCGAGGGACGTCCGAAGCTCGACGGTGGTGTTGGTGCTCGATCGACCGAGCTTGAGTGACGAGCTCGATGGGCCCGAGTTTTTTTTTTTTTTTGTGTTGGCTCGACGAGTCCGAGTTCGTGAGTGTTAAAGCCGATTCTTGGGTTTTGCGAGTGGAGGAACTCGGCGATGGTGATCTGCTCGAGTGGAGGTGATGCCGAGAAGGTCCGGAAGACCGGAACTCGGTGGGGTCGAGGTGGCTAATCGACGGAGTCGAGTGAACGATGGTGATCGAGTCGGGGAACTCGGGCTGACTCGAATGGAGGCCGGCAGAGTACCCGGGGTGTACAGAGCAGTTGGTAGTGTTTTTGGTGGGCCTCTCTCATGTGGTTGTTAGTTTGACTAAGGTTTTTTTTGCACTCGAGTAATGGTAGTCGAGTAGGGGGTGTCTCATTGAAGTGATGCTCGAGTAGGTGTACACGGGTCACTCAATTGCATGTCATAGGAGGGGAATTGATTATGAACTCGAGTTGACCAAGAGTACTCGAGGGAGTGTATTGTTGAGCAATTTTGAACTCGGGCTAGCAAGGCAGGAAGCTTTTTGTAAGCATTCCCACAGACGACGCCAAATGTTTCTGTGTGGTTTGTCGGGGTGCCATTATAGTGTAGGGACTAAGTCATGCAAGGATAACACGAGGAAGTATAGTGGTTCACCTCCCCTTGTAGGGAGGCTACGTCCACTTGAGTAATTCACTAAGTGTAGAGAACTACAAGAGACTAAGTTTGAGTCTATGTATTGTCTAAGTCTAATTGCTAGGTGAGGGGTTCCTTTTATAGATAAGGAAGCCTCTCTCACATTACATTTATCCGATGTGGGACTTGTGTCCCATTTGCTTGTCATGAAGCCTTTTGGCGAGCATGGGAGGGACGCCTCCCGACGAGGTCTTGGTCGGCTTCCACCATGGCGAGGTAGCTCGGGTGTTGGGCTAGGTCCCGCATGTCGTGGCCGGGGTCCCACACGTCATGTGGGCCCGCTAGGAGTGTGTTGATTATGCTTGGCGGCATGTGATATATGTAGTACTAACAGACATGGAGTCCTACGTTTGGACAACTCCAAAATTCATACGACACTTATGCCTCTTCCTATCGGCACCAGCTAAGTGCTCACATTTACGCTCTTTTACTTAGAGCTAATCATATGCAATACATGCTTACACTTCTAAGCATGCCTATATATCGTATATCAAATATATGATATCTTTTAGTAGAATCTCTACCTAAAATATGCTCACCATGACATATTACACATTGAACCTGTCACACATTTAGTTGCATTTCTACTACATGCTATGCACATGCTTACATTTAATTGCATATCCAATTAAATGCTT
Organism: Rubus idaeus; assembly: GCA_030142095.1. NCBI lineage: Eukaryota > Viridiplantae > Streptophyta > Magnoliopsida > Rosales > Rosaceae > Rubus > Rubus idaeus. The sequence continues at coordinate 24,543,891 of CM057971.1, forward strand.
ACATACACGCATGCTCATCATCCATGCGCATTATTACTCATCGGGTCATATTCACAATTGATATGGACACCCGCTACCCTTGTATCCCTCGAATACATCAAACTGCCAACATGCAGCTTATGCTCTACGAGCAATCATTACTTCCGAGCAATCACGGTCTCCGACCACTTACAGTCAAGCATTCCCTACGGGACTATAACCAGCTACAATCCAGGGACAGGTCACAATTTGCCGTTGATCAGGCATGACCCCCTCGAAAACAAGGGCTCCAACCAGGCTAGCTCCCTGATGCCCGTTACGTGAACCATTTGGACGTAATGACCCCTATACAAACAATTTGGCCAAACACTTAGGGAGTTGGGGGACTCTCTCGGGCTCAGCTGGGCCCCATACACGACATCTAAATCGTTTACAACAAGCGCGTGCCTAACAAAAACCATGGTAGGGCACCGCACAACTACTAAACAAACACAATGACCTCTCCTTGACTGGGGGACTTGTTCGTACTCGTTGTACAAAATACGTTATGCCTCGTATCACACTTTTCCTTTACGATAATTTGCGCTCCGTACTCACGCCGCGCTCATTCGCATTAATGGAACAATTGAATTCTTCAACCATTGTTCTTCGAACAATTGAATTCTTTTCACCTTCCATTAATTACTTGCATATATTTTGGCGACTTTCGGTCCCCGCACATACATACATATACACATTATTTGCATACACTCATAATGCAACACACTTCATATATCCACGATATATTACTTGTACACTTGACTTGTACGTCACAATGTCATTGCCCCGTGCAATCCATTCTTGCTTCATATGTACTTCATATGCTTTTCTCTCCTTGACAGGAACTTATGCAACTTTATCGTGTCTCCTTTTGGCACCGACATGCATACTTGGCGAGGCTTGACGCGGCTCTTCTTCCTTGAGGACTTGGGGGACTAGTATGGGAACTTATGCAACTTTATCGTGTCTCCTTTTGGCACCGACATGCATACTTGGCGAGGCTTGACGCGGCTCTTCTTCCTTGAGGACTTGGGGGACTAGTATGGGTAGGACATGCCCGTATGTCACTTATGCTTGACGACATCAGCTTTTCAACTCCCCAACCAAGAAGACCCTCTTACTCGGTGACTTGGGGGACTTGTTCGTACTACATATACCACATGCCGCCAAGCATAATCAACACACTCCTAGCGGTCCCACATGACGTGTGGGACCCCGGCCACGACATGCGGGACCTAGCCCAACACCCGAGCTACCTCGCCATGGTGGAAGCCGACCAAGACCTCGTCGGGAGGCGTCCCTCCCATGCTCGCCAAAAGGCTTCACGACAAGTACTTTATTACATTTGTTGCACTAGCATCCCACATCGGATAAATGTAATGTGAGAGAGGCTTCCTTATCTATAAAAGGAACCCCTCACCTAGCAATTAGACTTAGACAATACATAGACTCAAACTTAGTCTCTTGTAGTTCTCTACACTTAGTGAATTACTCAAGTGGACGTAGCCTCTCTACAAGGGGAGGTGAACCACTATACTTCCTCGTGTTATCCTTGCATGACTTAGTCCCTACACTATAATGGCACCCCGACAAACCACACAGAAACAAACCCAACATTTGCCCTTCATTGATTAAATTGATTGATGAGAAAAAAAATTCATCATGAATGACAATATGGTAAAAAGGCCAATAAACAAAATCAAAATAGAAAATGTAGTTGAGGATGTGAGGTAACTGCCCCGAACTACTTTTCTCATTTTCTTTTAAAAAACAAAAGAAGAAGAAACTTGATCAAAACTGTTTAGAACAGATAAATACATAAAAGTTGAGATAAGAACCCCACGTTGAGATAACTGAATAATAATGAAAAACTGTCCTATAAAATGTCAATCTATAAATATTGATACAATTATTGTCGGTTAAAATCCAAAAAAAAAACCCATGACATAGAGTGGGCAGCAGCAACTTCCACGATCTATGACAACTGCATTACCATAATTTAATTCTTCATGTCCCATGTTTCATTCTTCCTCGTCCCTGCATACATCGAACTAAAGGGGAAACTACAAACAAATGGAGTGTCCATGTTTTTTCACTAAACCACAAAATGCTTCAGACGACGGGACAAGTCTGTCGTCTAATGAACTAATTTGTTGTCGTCTATTAGCCTGATATCTGTTAGCACCATCAAACAACGGGGATTATTCATTGTTGTATATGTAATAAAACAACAGTTACTGTCGTCTAATGAAAACAAATTAATCTTATTGTAGGATCATTTGTGGTACTTCAACGACAGTTATAAGTTGTTTGAATCAAGGTTGAACAACATTGGGTTTATAATATATATGTAGTTTCTTATTTCAATGGACATCAATCTTTTGTTATTTCATGGTCTAACAGACAACAGAGTTTGAGTTTGATGTAGTTTCTTATTTCAATAGACATCATTTCTTTGTTATTTCATGGTCCAACAGACAACAGAGTTTGAGTTTAATGTAGTTTCTTATTTCAATAGACATGAGTCAATTTTAGTTACACGAACAAATATATAATAGAGGAAATTATAGAGATCTGCAGAAGAAAAAGAGTACGTCCTTTTTAGCTAAAAATAAGCCGATCTGCAGATGGAAGAGGATAAAAAGACTAGAATCCGTATACGTAGACATACATCACTCGGAAAGTCTTGGAAATTAGCATATACAATTATGTTTAAGAATAAGAATTAGAACAAATAAGATCGACAAAAGCCCTTAAATCAAATTCCGAACCCAAAGAGCTAAACTTAACAAAGTATTTTCCAACCTAGAAATAAAATATTAAAAAATAAAAAATCTGGAACTTGGATCAGAAACCCTAAATTAGACAGATACCATAGATCGGCGAGGTAGATCGCGCGTAGATGAGGGGCTGGTCCAGCTCCCACCGAATCGAGATGTAAAATCACAAATTCAGAACAGAGGTTAAATCACACTTGATTAATTAGATGAACAATAACGAAAAGAGAGAGGTTAAATCACGCAATGAGGTACCTCAAGGTTTGAGCTTAGAAGAGTTCGAGCTGCAGAGAAAAAGCAAGAGTATGACTGGACTTGTTTGAGGTCGACGATGACGGCTAGGGTATGGCGTTCGATGAAGACTGAGGTTGCTGACGCCTATTGGACTGGATGCCGTCGCTGGGTTCGAAGTGAAACGAAGAACTGTTTGGGTAGTCTGGACAAAACGATTTGGGGGTTGTGGGAGAATAAGGTTCTCTGTCTAGGGTACGAGTTGTGGGAGTTTTAGAGAGTCAATGGTGGTCAATAGGAGTCAATGACTTCAATGCTATATTAAATTGAAGTGAATGGGTTTAACTAGGGTTTGTGTAGCTGAAAATAATAAGTGTTGAAACATTGCGGGGGAAAACTACTATTTTCTTTCGCGCCCTCATTTATTGAAATGAGCCAAGTCTGGAAGGATATTGTTCAAACAACAGATAACTGTTGTCCTATCATACCCGACTTTCCTAAAAATATTCATGTATGGTGTAAAACAATAGTCAAACTACAGTTTTAATTTATCTGTCGTTTGAATTATTCAAACGACAGAAAACAAGCTTTCTGTCCTTTAATCTGTGTCATCTGATTCATTTTTTGGCATAGTGTGTCCACATCTCTCACAGATAAACACCAGCAACCATCTCTTATTTGTCTTTACTAATTATGTTTCTTCTTCTTTTTCTTTCTTCACTTCACTTCAGTGACTTCATATTTTTCTTTACACAGGTTCTGTACGTGAATCACACACAAACCAAGAAAAAAATTTCCTGCCACAAACCACTGTCTTCACACAGATAGTTTCAAAGCACCATTGCACTGATTAACAACTGCTCAATTCGACACGCAGAGCAGGCTAATTATATTCAAATACCTATTTTAGATTGAAGAACCTACTGGATTCAATTTTCGGGGGATGTAGCAAAAGAAAAAAAATTAAAGTTCTTCTGTAATGATTGCCAATCATTCCACTAATACTTTACGAACTCAATACTATGGTTTCGATCTGCACAGGTTTAAAGTCAGATGTACGTCAATCACAAAGGTTCATACTCAATTTCCAACAAAAAAAAAGAGTTAGGGACTTCATCTAAACTCTCTATAGTTCAAGGGAAATATAGATACTTAAGGTTTTGGAGGAGAATCATATAGGTACGTCAATTACATAAGAGCCACATGCTGCACAGGTTAATCAGGTTAAAGTTCTTCTGTACATGGGCTGTTACAACATATAGTTCTAATTCACATGAAATCTCTTGATTTCTTAGAAGTAACTTTCTTTATGTGCAGGCCTTTGAGGAGTTCGTATAGACGTTGAAGGTGCAGTACTACTCGATTACATAAGAAGAGCCACATCCTGCAAAGGTTGATCATATTCACCATATTCATAATATTCATGGTTGTCTTATTTTAGTAAGTTTGACAAAAGTGCTGGATAATTGCGTTGCTCTTTTTAGGTAACACCTACTGACTTTCTATTCTTCTTTGTGCTCACGTTCTGTGGGAGAATTAATCACAAACAAAGAATCACAAAGGTAAGAAACCAAAAAAAAGGAAGTTCAGAGAGTAAAGCCAAATAAAAAGAAAAAAAATATATATATATCAACTTTTTTTTTAGGGGAATAAATAAATTCATTGATCGTAAAATCATGACGACCGTACTAGGTCAATGCCAGAGTGATACATACGCTAGAGCACTAGCTCCTACACAATACCTAAGCCACAAACGGCCCGACTCAGAGATTAGCCTAGTAAGTAAACATCCATTAGAACTTGGGTTACACACTTTATTTAAGTGATTGAGCTTAAAGAAAGCATAAAAACTAAAAAACCCTAAAAACACACCAAACACATCACCCGAACGTTCCCAAATGAGGTCGCCTAAGCACTCCTAGTGGTACGACAACAAAAGAGAAAAGAAACGGGATGCCACAGATGTGAATGAAATGAGAGTAGGGTTACTACATGCTGCAAAACAAAGCAATTGAAAATAAAGATTAACACAGCCGAAACCCAGATCCAAAATGCAAGAGAAGCCCTAGGATTGGAGACCCAGAAAACCAAGCCCAAGCCCAAAGCCCTCTAATGTAAACGAAACCTAAGCAGCCGGCCACCATAGACACCAAGACACCCAACCGATCCGGTTAAGATCTGGCGGTCTACCAGGCCACCCTTCAGCAGCCATCATCGAGCACTAACACCAGGCAACATGACCCATAAATGCCAAGCTGCTGCCGCACCAAACAAAAGCCCCGCTGCGCGCCGCTTTAGATCTCCAAAGAAGGAATGCAAAAAGTAAAACATATGGTTCTAAATTTATTTCCGCATTTCACCCAAGAAATTTTTGTACGCATCGACACCTTGATAAAAAAATAAATATGAAGTGTTACATTACAATGAACATGCACTATGAAATTGAAGAATTTTCCTTTACCAATCCATTAGCAGGAAAAGAGAAAACTCTTTACAAAAATTTACACAGGTGTATACAAATATACAATTTTGATGGCTAGAACCCAGTGGGAGGCTAGGCCATCACGCCTATTGTTTACTTATTAATGCAATTGCGAATTAAATAACACAAAATAAAATAAGGAATTTTTTCAAAGAAACTTCTGTATAGATCTATATACATATGGGGAAAAACCTCCATATGGTACCCGGACTATCACCAAATGCAATTTTTGGTACCTGAATTTTCATAAAGAACCTGGTGGTACATGAACTATTATTCCGTTAGCCATTATAGTACCTACCGTTAAATATTCCGTTAAGTGCTGACGTGGCAAGGGTAAAAAAGTCATTTAATTTATTTTTAAATTTAATATTAATTTTTTTAATTTTTAATTTTTTTTAATTTTTTAATTTTTAATTTTTTTTTAAATTTTTTTTAACTATTTTCTTTCATTTTTTAAATATTTTCTTAAGCTTAGTTTATACAATTATTTTTTTGGCATATTTTTATTTTATAAATACTTGTGAGTTATTTTGAATAAATTCTTAAAACGCAAAACAATTTGTGAAATTTGTATTTTACAATGAATTTGTGTAAATTATTATTGTGTTAATTATCTAGTTAAAACTTGATTTTTGTTTTATTTCTCATTTTTGTGAGTTAACTTCAAGTTTATTTTCTTAGTTAAATATTGTTTATATCTTTTTATTTTATTTTTTTAACTATATCCTTTCATTTTTTAAATATTTTCTTAAGCTTAGTTTATACAATTACTTTTTTGGTGTATTTGTATTTTATAAATATTTGTGAACTTTATATATTAAGTTTATAAAATACTAGTGGTTTATTGTTAGCTCAGTGTTAACTAAGAAAATAAACTTGAAGTTAACACACAAAAATTAGAAATAAAAAAAAATCAAGTTTTAAATAGATAATAAATATAATAATAATTTACACAAATTCATTGTAAAATACAAAGTTCACAAATTACTTTGCGTTTTAAGAATCTATTCAAAATAACTCACAAGTATTTATAAAATAAAAATACACAAAAAAATAATTGTATAAACTAAGCTTAAGAAAATATTAAAAAAATGAAAGAAAATAGGTAAAAAATAAAATTTTAAAAATAAAAAAATAATAAAAAAGTTAAAAAATAATAAAAAATAAAAATAAAAATATAAAAAAATATTAAAAATAATGACTAGGCATGCCACGTCAGCACTTAACGGAATATTTAACGGTAGGTACTATAATGACTAACGGAACAATAGTTCAGGTACCACCAGGTTCTTTATGAAAATTCAGGTACCAAAAATACCATTTGGTGATAGTACTTGTCCTACCGGAGCGGCACATGGGGATATCACGCTTCTCGTCAGAAATCCCAACCACAAGGGCACCATCACCTGCAACAGCATTCAGGCCTCCCTTTACAAGACCTACCAACCCTGGCTCGCAACCAACGACGTGCCTCCTTTCTTTGTAGACAGGTCCAACAACACCCGTGTCAATCTCAAATTTGGATTAGTCAGCCGCTACATTGGCCAAGATGTCGCCGATGAAATCTCTCAAGAAATCGCCACTCGCGGTACGGTGTCGTTTGGGCTCATGATGGAGGTAAGGTTCACTTATAGAACTAAAATATGGGACAAGTGGGATGCACAAGACTCCGGCCTTCTGGAACTGCAGTGTCATCCCATCCAATTTCTGTTTTCCCCAAACAATATGACTTTTACTGCTTACTCAACTACATGCCATCCCATCCAATTTCTGTTTTCCCCAAACAATATGACTTTTACTGCTTACTCAACTACATGCCGCCAAGGGTAGTAATACTCTTTCTTTTCTTTACCTTTTTTTTGGGTACAAAGAGTAGTAGTAGACCGACTCTTTTTCAATGTAAGGATTCTTCTGCATAATGCTAGTTATGGAAATTTCTGTTTATTTTCTTTTCTATTTATTCTTTCCATTGCTGCTTCACTTCTTCCATTTGAAAAATAAAATTGCTACACAGTACACTGTTTGATGAAGAGGGGAGTGCCAGCAGAACAAAATTAATTCAAGTATTCAGAAGATGGCTTGGTTTCTAAATAAAAACCATGTACACTCTCAACATGCCCAGTGACAATAATCATAATTTATTGCTTTCATGTGATGTATCCATCTGAATTATAAAGTCAATTAAGCATCATGACAGTAATAAATTGTTGTCAACTTAGACATGTACATATTGAAATCTCTGTGGAGTCATATAAGGTCAATTAGTACTCATTACACTGAAAATTTTGTTGAGAACATCAGCTTGCAAAAAACACTTACATTTTTAATCCTCTGTCAAGTTTATAAGGTCAATTATTGATCTTAATTTCAGAAACCTGAAAGGTATTAGTTCCAAAACAAGGATCTTGGTTGAGGAATGTCTTGGAAGAGTGCAAACATCATAAGCGCGCTCTATCTGCATGTTGTGCTAAACATGCTTCCTCGATCGGTGAGCCGAAAATTAGCTACTTTATTAATTAGTATCACTCTAACAAACCCCCTTCTTACACTGCCCTCTTCTTTTTTCATTCACTCAACGTTGTTTCGCATCTTTATATTGTTTCAGTGAGTGCTAAATTAAGTTGCTCACTTTCTCAATATTGTGATCTCATATAGGACCCAATGTGCTCACTCAGCTACTTTTACTTTGTAGTTGAAACAGCTTTCATTATACAATTGAAAGAGCTTCCATTACATATTTGCAGTTCAAAGTTGTTTTCACTACATATTCTCAATTCAAAACAGTTTCCGCCACAAAATTGAAAGAGCTTCTACTACACAATTGAAATAGCTTTCACTACACAATTGAAATAACTTTCACTACACTGCTACTATAAAATTGAAAGAGCTTCCATTTCACATTTTTAATTCAAAGAAGCTACCACTACACAGTTGAAAAAGTTTCCACTACATAACTGAAAAGAACTTCCACTACATATTTTCAATTCAAAGAGATTGCTACTATAAAATTGAAAGAGCTTCTACTACATATTAGCAATTTAAAAAGGATGCTACTACACAACTGAAAGGATTTCCACTACACATTTTCAATTAAAAAAGGTTGCCACTACATATTTGAAATAGTTTCTACCACACATTTCCAATTCAAAAATGTTGCCACTATACAATTGAATGAGCTTCTATTATAAAATTGAAATAACTTTCATTAAAGAGTACCGCAACATGAGATATATTCAAGCATGAGATATAGTAAACATGAGATATATTTGAAGAGCTTTCATAGACGAATAATATATATACAAGCATGAGATAAGGTAAATTGCAGGTATGCAACATATAGATCGGCACTGATATAATCATCTCCAAAAATAAAACTTGTATATTTAATCATATTTCTTGATCTTGTGATCCATTGAGTTGCATTTGATACAACTAGATACCCATGCACATCATTAAGGATCAATCACCCTTATGCAGTCAAATAATAGTGCTCAAGAACTATCAGATTGCAAGACACTGACGGCAGCATGACCCATCGAATCCAAAACACCACGCCAGCCATCCACCACCTTCCTTCGATCACACCAGATATGCAAGCCCCAGTCGATGCAGCCCCAACCACCCATAAGATTGGAATAGATTCACCCCAAACGACAGTCAAAATTGTGGACAACCCTCGAAATCGAGCAAAGCCAACTGCAAATCTCGAAGAAAACCAATGGATTTAGCCGCATTCGCATCTCTGATTTCATTCTCGAGTCGATTGAGCTTGACCTTGATTCAAATTGTATGGATTTTACAGCAGCAGATTGAGTGTATATATGTAGATGAGGGAAGAGAGTTGTCTCTTAAGCGAGAGATGACAACAAAAGGCAAAGAGAAGAAGAGAGAGAAAAAAAATATTGAAAAAATAAAAATAAGTCTAACTCGGGTCATGATCCGTCGACCCGCGTGCGACCCGGTTTGCGACCCATATAACATTTATAGTCAAAATAAATCTTATAGTGTCAATAAAACAATGTACAATACTCTATAGTCTACTAGAATTTTGTAAGACTCTCTATAGTTATTTGTTCATACAAGTTACAATCTATATGGTAATTTGAATCCTATTCAATATATAATTCATAATCACATGGGATTTATATTTTTTATTTTATATTATCTAAAGATTACTCCTAAATTGACAAGACATACACAAAATGAGTTTCCTTTACAACATATTTAAAATTTTGCACAAATAAAGACCACCAAACAAAGAATAAAAAAATTAAGAAAAGGGCAAGCGCTGGCCGCACGATGAAAGTAGAGGACTAGAGGGGCATGATTGATGCATGAAGAATTGAGGACATATAAGGAGCCCTCTCATGAGAAGAAATTCCGAGCCCAATTAAAATTATATATATAGGAGTGAGGGTCCTGAGGGACAACCTTAGTCTTAGACGAAAAACCGAAGTACCAAACCAGAAGCCTGCGTGCCAAACCAGAAGCCTCCGTGCGCACAATCCCAAATCTCCTCTTCTCTCTGTCTGTCTGTAATAATTAATTAAGGGTGAGAGAGACAGAGATGTCGATCCTCCATCAGTATCAATTTCTGAGTTCTCCGAAGGACACTCGTCTTACCTCTCCGGCTCTGGTGACCCTGGGTGTCGGTGTCACATCGTTGGTGTTGCTGTTATGCCTTTTCGACGATTACCTGCTCAATTATCCCAAACATACCCAATTCCAGATCGAGTCCGCTGCCGTGTCCGGACTAAACGTCTCCTCCGACTTGTCCTACCTGAGCGGCACATGGGATATCACGCTTCTCGTCACAAATCCCAACCACAAGGGCACCATCACCTGCAACAGCATTCAGGCCTCCCTTTACAAGACCTACCAACCCTGGCTCGCCACCAACGACGTGCCTCCTTTCTTTGTAGACAGGTCCAACAACACCCGTGTCAATCTCAAATTTGGATTAGTCAGCCGCTACATTGGCCATGATGTCGCCGATGAAATCTCTCAAGAAATCGCCACTCGCGGCACGGTGTCGTTTGGGCTCATGATGGAGGTAATGTTCACTTATAGAACTAAAATATGGGACAAGTGGGATGGACAAGACTCCGGCCTTCTGGAACTGCAGTGTCATCCCATCCAATTTCTGATTTCCCCAAACAATATTACTTTTACTGCTCACTCAGCTACATGCCGCGAAGGGTAGTAATAGACTCTTTCTTTTCTTTTATTTACCTTTTTATTTTTTTGGTACAAAGAGTAGTAGTAGACAGGCTCTTTTTCAATGTAAGGATTTTTCTGCATAATGCTAGTTATAGAAAATTCTGTTTCTTTTCTTTTCTATTTATTCTTTGTCTTCCATTTGAAAAATGAAATTGCTACACAGTACACTGTTTGATGAAGAGGGGAGTGCCAGCAGAACAAAATTAATTCAAGTATTCAGAAGATGGCTTAGTTTCTGAATAAAAACCATGCATGCCCAATGACAATAATCATAATTTATTGCTTTCATGTGATGTATCCATCTGAATTATTAGGTCAATTAAGCATCATGACAGTAATAAATTGAGTTGACAAAGTTAGACATGTACATTTTGAAATCTCTGTGGAGTCATATAAGGTCAATTAGTATCCTTACACTGAAAATTTTGTTGAGAACGTCAGCTTGCAAAAGACACTTGCATTTTTAATCATCTGTCAATTTTATAAGGTCAATTATTGATCTTAATTTCAGAAACCTGAAAGGTATTAGTTCCAAAACAAGGATCTTGGTTGATGAATGTCTTGGAAGAGTGCAAACATGATAAGCATGCTCTATCTGCTGTGCTAAACATGCTTCCTTGATGGGTCAGCCGAAAATTTGCTACTTTATTAAATAGTATCACTCTAACAAACCTCCTTCTTACACTGCCCTCTTCTTTTTTCATTCACTCAACGTTGTTTCATATCTTTATATTGTTTCAGTGAGTGCTAAATTTAGTTGCTCACTTGCTCAATATTGTGATCTCATATAGGACCCTTTATAATGCGAAGCATCATCTGTAAAATCCTGAATCTGTAATGTCATTAGATCAAGAAATTCGGTGTGAGAGCTAATATTTTTGTTGGCCTTATCACCATCAATCCAAAACTGTATGCCTGTTTGGAAAATGCTTCTTGACACAACTTAAACTTTTGGAGATGATACATGGTTGTCTAAAATAACCCAAAACATTAAGAAAAAATGAATTTAATTCAAACATAACCAATTTAAAAGCAATGTGGATATTTGTCTTTAGTGTCCACTGTCCAAGTCTCCAAGACATTGTTTGTTGGACAGAAGAGTATTCAAGTTTCTTGGCAGGTGGAGCCTCATTGTCTGCAAAAGAGTAGTAGTTGAAGATAGAGTTCTTAAGGTATGGAAATGTAATCTCTCAATGATTTTGATATTATTAATAGATTTATCTTCCATTAAGATTATTTCTAGTGTAATACTAATAATTTCTTTTTTGTTTTAGGTTCAACTCAAATCGTCAGTGGGCTCTATCTCCCAACAGAGGAGAACTTTCAGGAATTTATGTCATATTCCGTATGGAAGACAATGGAGATCTCACCAATGTCAGGTACGTCACAGAAACTTTGATTACTCAGTTCAGAAAGTTATCATCAAATCTTGGAATATGAAATTTCTGCATATAAAGCATTTTTTGTTTTTCGTAGTTCACAGCAGATGCACTTCTAAAAAAAAAATATTGATGTGCTATTGATCTTAACTCAACCCCCTTTATTTAGAGTGTAGCAACAGATCTGCTTCCCATAGCTGAAAGGTCAAACGACAATATGTCAGAGGCTGACTACATTTAGATGAGAAAGGTTCATCTGTAGCAAACAATAATTTCATTTAGGGATAGAGATCTAGATGCTATATATGGGAACTGTTCTGCATTTTTTTGGAACTGTTTTTTGTACACTTTGACTTACCTGATTTTCCAAGAGACACACAGAGATCCTCTGCAGCTGTTGATGCTTCTTCGTACACTGGACTTGTGATCCTTTGGCTCAAATTCACCCTTTGACCCTTTGACTATGGCAGTGCCATAGGTTGTTAGTTTTGGAGGGATCTTGGGTACTTATGTAATTAAGCATGAAAAGAATGCTGGCCAAATAAAAGATTGCAAAATGAATACTATAGATTCGTTCTACTTGTCAATGATGTTGCTTTCTACCTGAGGTTTTGGCGATATATCTTTGAAGTATAGGGGAGGGCTTTTACAGTGATTTGATTACTAATATTCCAACTTCTTTATGTATGTGCAATTACATATATGAAGATAAGACTCCTACTGATAGGGGGCCAGGGCATTTTTTTTTTTTTTTTGGTGGGAGGGGGATTCGAACGAAAAGCATTGATACCTTTGAGAATGAGAGTTACCACCAGACTCCTACTCACAGGTATTGCTAATCGGTTCTCATTTGTATCTGAATATGATTAGAGTTTTATAGATCTGGTATTAAGTTTGTGCTTTTGGGTATGTGTTCATCCTTTGAGAATGTAGGCAAGTTTGGTTGCAGTTAGATATATGCTGAGTTCTGACAGGCAGCAGAAGAAAATTGATTTAAGATAGCTTGGTTTCTAAATAAAAGTCATTTGTATTCTGGGTTCCTTTATCTTTTGTTGTTACAGTTGATTATCCTACTCAGTTGTTAAATATTGTGATCTCATGTCTATTGTGAAGAATCCTCAATTTGTAATGCCATTGGATCAAGAAATGAGGTGTGAGCTTGCTAATATTTTTGTTTTCCCTAGAGGTATCACCATAAGTCCAATTCCATAGGCTAGTATGGAAAATGCATCTTTACACAGCTGAAGCTCTTGGAGCCGGTACGTGGTTGTCCGACATAAACCAAAACACTAAGAAGTAAGAACTAAACGAATTTAGTTCAAACTTAAGCAATTTACAGCAGAGTGGGATACTTGATACAACAAAAGGCCGTAGATAAAGAAAATAGAAATTGTTCTTAGCTCTAAGATTGTATATTGGACTGAACAGAAAATATATATTTCAGGATTTCAAGTTTCTTGGCAGGCGGAGCCACATTCTCTGGTGGAAGAATAGTAGTTGAAGATGGAGTTCTTATTTTGATATTATTAGTAGATTGAATCCTTTATCTTTCTTTTAGATTATTATTATTGTTTTTTGAGAAGATCTTCCTTTAAGAATATGTCTAATATGATACCAATAATTTCTTTTTTGTGTATGGTTCAACTCAAATAATCAGTTTGGCACTTTGGCCTCACAGTTGACAGTTGGAAACGTTGAGGGATCTTTGTCATTTTGCTTATGGAACATGATGTAGGTCAATGTTACCATACATCACAGAAACTTCTGATCTTGGAATATGAAATTTCTGCCTAGAAGTGGTGAGTTGGCAATGGTCAGCAAATAAGGGTGTGGGGAGAACCCAAACCTTTTATTTTTCAAGTGGTTTCCCCAAGAATGTTGTCTTCCTTATCAGTTGTGGCTCGCTCCAGGTGTTTGGAATGCTCCACTGCTCAGGACTTTTCTCAGTCATGAAGCAGGCTGTATACTCTCAATCCCCTTATCTCAACGAGGTGGTCAGGATCGCATGGTTTGGCATGCAGGAAAGAACAAGACTGGAATTGGCTAAGTGAAGAATCAAGCCGAGCTCGAAGTGAAGAAAGCCAAGGTAACATGTGGAATAGGCTATGGAATTTGGAGATATTGTGCTGCTCGTCAAATCTGGGAACAAAACTTTCTTAGCAGAAGTTGTAAGGACTTGGCGTGAACCAAGTTTGTTAGACCTTTTCATCCATGTTAGCTACTTAGCTCCGTGGCCAAAGAAGGAGAGAGAGTACTTTGCAATGTGTATGGTGGATTTGGCATAAACTTGAGGATACATTGAGAAACTGTACCTAATATGGATGAGGTTCCTATTCTAGCTGGTAGATGGCAAGAAGAGTTTGAAGCGGTCAGCAAAACTTTTGCCAGTCCTGAGAACCGCACTTCGACTTCAAGGCAACAACATTGGAGTCCACCAGCTCAAGGTAATGTAAAATAAACTTTGACGGAGCAATGTGTAGGAAAAATGGTAGACTTGGTGTGGGAGCAGTGGTGCGAAATAACTGAGGCCAAATGTTAGCAGGGGTAGAGATTCCTTTTGAGTGACGAGTGCAAGCAAGGACTGTTGAGGTGCCTTGGTTGGCCGGGAAATGGGTTGGCAACGAGTAGAGGTGGAAGGAGATGCCTTGGGTGTAATTAAATCTTTGCAATCTGTTGAAGAAGTTCATATTGCTGAGGGATCTTTAGAGAAACAACTGTAGCAACAAGTCTGCTTGCCCTAGCTTAAGACTAAAGAACAACATAGGCTGATTACATTAAGATGAGAAAGGATCATCTGTATCAAACAATGATTTCACCATGACAGTGAAAATTGAGTACGATCTACCAAACTGGGGGTGTGGATTTCAATTATGGGGTTGTGGATTTCCCTCCCCTTTAATTAATGCCATTTAATGCTCTTTTTTGTCACTTTTTAATCTATATTTTGTCACAAATTACTCTATATTTGTCACTTTTTTTTTTCTTTTTGATTTTTTATTTGACATTAATTTTTGTCATTAATTTGGGATCTAGAATTTTTTTTTTCTGAAAAAAGTAAAAACTGTTTAAGGGAAAAGTAAATGACAAGAGAATAGTAGAGAATACTCAGAATATGATCAACTTTATTAATGATTAAATGGCCTCTATATATAGAGGAATACAAGATACAATCTGTATTGATGTAGGAAATATCTAATCCATATTCTAGAAGGATAACCTATACTAAGAGTCCTAGTTTGACAAGGCACATAATAATGTTATCCTACAACACTCCCCCTTGTGCCGGTCACAACTAGATGGTGCTTTCCATGTTGTCTCATTAAAAACCTTGCCAAGTAACAATAAAACCCAGTGGGAAAAAATAACCTTGGTCGAAGGGAAAAAGAGTACAACGCACCCTTCACATTTGAAAGTGACATGTATGTGCCAGACTCCCCCTCAAGTCTGCACCTCCCCCTGATTCCTACAATCATGGGATCTCAGATAACTTAAGCATATCAATGCTTTTAACATGTTTTTCAAATGTGGACTTAGGCAAAGACTTAGTAAATAAATTTGCCACATTCTCCTCGGATCTAACTTGATTCACTTGAATCTTTGAGGAGAGTCTGTAGTTGCTGATTATAAAAATACTTAGGCGATGTATACTTGGTATTGTCCCCTTTAATGAAACCTTGCTTCATCATCTCGATGCAAGCAGCATTATCCTCATAAATGCAAGTAGGTTCCTAAGTGGTGAACCTCAAACCACTTATTCCTCGAATATGTGTAATAATAGACCTCAACCATACACATTAACAATTTCATGTAGAACAATTATCTCTGCATGATTCGAGGAAGTAGCAACTAACGTTTGCTTGGAGGACCTCCAAGATATCGCCGTGTTACCCATGGTAAAGACATAACCAATTTGAGAACAACCATTGTGCGAGTCAGAGAGGTACCCGATATCAGCAAAAACCAACCAAAACATCACAAGAATTTTGGTGTAGGGAGTATAGCGGTTCTGTCCGCAGTTCGACCGGTCGACCGTCATACTTCGACCGGTCGACCGTCGTGGTCGATGTCCATTCGGACATGGAGCCTTAGAGGTTTGAAGTTCCTTTTTCAATCCTTCTTTTCTCTCTGTAGGGATAAAACAAGCCCAAATCGATTGTACCATTAAGGTATCGAAATATTGTCTTTATGCCACTCAATGGCGTTGCGTGGGCGCATAGCTAAATCTAGCTAACAAGTTCAAAACAAAAGAGATGTAACACTGCGGCCCTTAGAATTTATTCGTCATCATCCTTTAGACGAAATTGATCAATCCTTTGATCTAGGGTCCGATTGATCATGGGAGTGCTAAGATGGATGTACTTTGTCCATGTTAAATCTCATTAACATCTTGTGGACACAAGCCGAATGGTGGATTAATATTCCACTATCTCGATGCTCTAGCACAAGGCCTAGAAACCGAGTTTTCCCAAGATCTTTCATCTCAAATTCGGATTTCAAATACGTAGCAGTATCTCTCAGTTTTTCTAGAGTGCTAATTAAATTCATGTCATCAACATAGACAACAATAATTGCAAATCCGGAACTTGTTCTCTTAATAAACACGCATGGGCATAAACCATTATTTATATATCCCTTCCCAATCAAGTAGTCACATAAAGTGAGCATTTTAATCTTATCGAAAACGCACTCCGTGGTTTAGAGTCACTTGATGTGGGTAATTGAAGTCCATTAGGCACCTTCATATATATCTCTGCGTTTAGATCCCCATAGAGATATGCTGTAATTAACCACATTTATAAGCTGCATGTCGAGTTATTTGTGGAAACTACCAAACTGACAAGGTAGCGGAATGTAATATTATTCCTTACGAGAGAATACGTTTTCTCGTAGTCAATCCCAGAGCGTTTGTGAGAAACCTTGCGCCACGAGGCAAGTCTTATATCTCAAGACTTCATTCTTCTCTTTACGCTTTCTAACAAAGACTTATTTATGTCCAATAGGCTTTACACTTGGGGACGTTAGCACTACGTACCCAAATACCTTTTTGCTTTGTTAGTGAAACTAGTTCAATTGGAATTGCATCTTTCCATTTAGGCCAATATGCTCTACGTTAATATTTTTCAACAGGGCGTGGTTCGATGTCATCGTGCTCTATAATCTCTTGAGCAACACATCATCAAATAATGTCATCTCAAGCATGCATGCATTTATCGAGATTTTATTATTCTCTGAAATTGGTTCAATCATTGAGGCGTCCCCCAATATTGATTCATGGACATAATCAGAGATAATCTCATGAGACGGGTTTCGATATTGATGATGAATGGATTAGGTTGTGCCAAACTCACTTCCTTCCTTTGGTGAGTATCCATCGAACCAAGTGGTATCACCCTCTTCCTTTAGGGAACCACGGCCTCAACCACACTTCCACCATGTGTGGTTGCGACACCATGATCACCAGAGACTGGTGTAGTGGTGTCATATCTCCTCTTACTTTAGGAGATATCCAACCTTGCAGGCATGTGTGCAGCTGGTGTATGTGATCTCGTCACTTTATCAATATCAGAAAACGCATTAGGCATCGAATCTACTATGTTCTGAATATTGAGTATACTACGCATGTTACTATCACGTTGTGCGAGTTGGGGATCAAGATGAGACAGAGTGGGGACAGACCACGACAATTCCTGTCGTTCCTGTTGAACATACTTGTTCTTATCTCCCCCTAACGACGGGAAGACTGTCTCATCAAAGTGACAATAAAGAGATCGCCTGTCAAGGATCAAATGGCGGACAATAGTTGGAGATGCTTTACCAACATAAATACTTAAACGTTTTGGAAGACCCAATTGTAGTGCGCTGTGGGGGCGCAATTGGCACATAAACCGCGCAATTAAATATGCGTAAAAAGTGAGACATCCTGCTCATATCCAGTTACCATCTGGTACGCATAAAAACGGTTGATTGATGGTGGGTCTGAAAACGAATAAGTAAAGCTGCATGCGATATTGCATAACCCCAAGCAGATAATGGGAGATTGGTGCGCATAACCAATGTCCAAGACCATTTTTGTTTATGCTTATGGGGTATGAGATATTTACTTTAATCTCAATGCAATAATCATCAAACTTCTGTGATGTAAACTCTCTAGCATTGTCAAGTCATATTTGACAAAATAGGATGATATGGGTGGTGAGCCCTTAAGTATATAACCGGTGCTAGAAGTTTTGCAGCATTGCGTGTAGACAATTAAGCGACATGTGACCAGTATGTCGATGCATCCACTAAAATAATAAAATGTCTCAAAAGTCCGCAATGTAAGTGGATGGGTCTACAAAAATTTCCTTGGATACGATGTAAGAATGTAATATTTTCTTTTGTGTTCTTAGCATAGGATGGTCTCGATCCTAATTTGCATAAGAAACAGGCTTTGCAAAATGAGCCATTGGCCATAAAGGCAGAAGCATAGGAGGAATCCCGTTCAAGATTGGACCGTGAGACTTTTCTCACGTCAGGGGGGTTCGACCGGTCGGCGATGATGGTTCGACCGGTCGACGTACGGGGTATTGATTCCAGTAGCATGTTCGACCGGTCGACATATGGACTTCGACCGGTCGATGTATGCATCGACGATTCCAGTAGGTAGTTCGACCGGTCGACAAGTTTGGTTCGACCGGTCGACTGGCGTCGGACAGCGGCATTTTTGTACTTTCTCATAGCTGTCTCATCTCCTTGAATCAACCTTTGATTCATGCTTCGATTAGCTCGATAAAAAGGATGTCCGTGTGAGGTTTTCAATATACGGATCATCATATCACGACGTGGATGTCCCAAGTAGTCGTGTCAAAGCCTATATGTGTCAGAATCCAAGAGATCATCTCTAAAACTTTGTTGGATTCAATGATATGAATAGTGGTTAAGTATAACCCACAAAATCGACACATAAGTTTTTCTAAGATGCGCTTTCTTCCGCAACCATTAGAAATAATACATAAGTATTTTTGTCCATTCTTACAATACGTTTTCCAATAATAACCGTACGTGACACTGATATCCTTCATTACATTGAGGAGAAATTCGAAATTTGCTCAGTACTTAGAGAAAATTCGAAAAATATGTCTATGACATAAATAAAATTTCGGAGAATACTTGCCATTCTTTGAAGAAAATTTGAAATTTATTAATCATGTGCCAACGATTACATCGAGGTCTTGTCCAGAAAATTCTAATCCAAAATAACTATGACAAATGTCAATTGAAATAAGGCATCAAAAGCCTTTACATAATAAACTTGGAAATAAAACAATTGCAATTTAATCGAAGTCTGGAACTTCTAAAGTCTTCTCATTGCTTTGGTCGACTTTGAAATCTGCAATTGTGAGATTGACATCTTTCTCATCTCCGGTATCTTCTCCATAATAGGCTTCTTGCTCTCGGGATTCACAATACTTTTTGTAATCCTCAGCCAACCTATTACTTGCCTTGCATTGTTAAACCAATGATCATTCGATCCACATCGGTAGCATAGCTCGTTAGCATCACCTGCCTCATCGTTGCGTCTAGCAACTTGTGCCTTTGGAGGATTATTTTGTGTATGGTTGTACACCTTGTTGCCGCGCCATCCTTGGCCAACGTTGGCATGGCCACCACGGCCCATGCCACGTCCTCCAATCCCTCTGCCACGTGGTACATAGTTTCCACAATTTTGTGCAACGGTGTTGCTATTACCTTCCATGTTGGGACGATTATATGGACCAAGTCGTCCATTAGCAATGCCCTTTGCATTAGGGTTTCGTCCACTCTTGGCCGATTTTCCATAATGTGTTTCTGGAACTCTCTTTGTTCCGACAGGCCGTGAGTTATTGTTCAACATGATCGTGTCATGCTTCTCAGCTACTTGTAGAAGATTGATTAGCTGATTGAACGTAGTAATCCGCTTGGCGTTATACTCCATCCTATATTGCTTTGAGAGGATGAGTGCCGATGCGGGGAAGGTAGAGAGGGTCTTCTCTATCAAATTTGCTTCGGTAAGAGTCACCTTACAAAATTGAAGCATAGCCCGTAGACGTAGCATCTCAGAATTAAATTCTGCTACGGTTTTGAAGTCGAGAAAGCGGATGTCGTTCCACTTGACCTTCAAATCAGGAAGTAGTGTATCCTGGATGTTTCCGAATCTCCCATGGAGAGCAGTCCATAGTTCATATGGATCCTTAACTTGCATATATTCCCATCTTAGGGAAGGGGCCATATGGCGCCTTAGAAACATCAATGCTTGGGCTTGGGCAGACGCAGGTGGAGCTTTCGTGTTCACATCTGGAGCACGAATTGTGGAAATAAGCTCTTTTCCAATGAATGTTGTTTCAACATCCGTCACCCATCGGTGATACTCGGTTCCATTAGGATCAAGAATGTCAAATTCGAGCTTTTGCGTTTCAGGCATCCTGAAATAGACAAATAAGAAGATACTTTAGTTTCGCAGTCATAAAAGACATCCACGAACACTAAATAAGATTTCCAAGTATTTTCCGGATTAGAACAAGACCAAGATGGATATGATCATAGCTTAAACCGTTCGATAGCTCCACGTAGGCATGACCGGATAAGAAAAGGAATGTCGGTGGAGCAAAGCTCTCTCAATACCACTGATTCCAATCCCTCACCTAAATCACACCTACGTAGGTGAGTCTAGTAATGAATAAGCCATGACCAAAAATTGGTCGAATTCGATGCCTTTGTGAACTTTCTTTATCACAAAGATTTTTTTGGATGCTCATGAAATTACTTTATCATAGCATATATTATGAATTCCCACGATTCATTAAAGCTCTTTAACTTTTACTAAAGAATGATAACATTAGGGGTGCTCATGACTTACATATATCGCAAGCGATATAAAGCTCGATCACTCCCCTAATACTTCTCATAATCTTTCGAAGTAGGTATAGCTTGTTGTCTTTTTGCTCATATATTTTCACCAAGAAAGTCCCACGCCATAAGAGGGGTCGGGATGTAGAAGAAGGGAAGTTTTTAAATCCCCGAGAAAAGCACAACCGCATCAAAAGCAGGAACTTTTAGAAAATACTTACTTGGTTTTCTTGATCGGAGAAGAGTCTTGAATTCTTGATTTTCGGTGGCACTATTCACGAGGTACTATTCACGAGCTACTGTTCACGGTGGTACTGTTCACGGCGTTACTATTCACGAAAAACTGTTTTTGGATTTTTGGTTTTGTAGCTAGGGTTAGGGCTCGTGCTGATAACGTGTTTAAGGGAAAAGTAAATGACAAGAGAATAGTAGAGAATACTCAGAATATGATCAACTTTATTAATGATTAAAGGGCCTCTATATATAGAGGAATACAAGATACAATCTGTATTGATGTAGGAAATATCTAATCCATATTCTAGAAGGATAACCTATACTAAGAGTCCTAGTTTGACAAGGCACATAATAATGTTATCCTACAACAAAAACTTATTTAATCAATAGAAGATTACAATCCTTAATATGAACATCTTAAAAAGGAGCAGTACAGACCACACAAATGGCCTAATCGATGAGTCTAAACCTAAAATTCTAATCGATGATTCGAAATCTAGAATAATATATAGGGCTACTTCCTATAAGGCCCCTTTCTAATAAGATTGTTCCTCTTAAACCCCTTCTTTTGTTTCATTTATTTTTAAGCCCTTTATTCCTTATATGTAAACTTTATTTACCTAAATTACCCTTTTCCTTTATGAAACATGTTTACTCACTTAACACTGGATCCGCCACGTCACACGTGTATCACATGTGTATCACAGTATCACCAAAATACATTTCTATTCAATTTTTTTCAAAAATCATCATCGAGACCCCGGGCCCGCCACGTCACACGTGTATCACATATGTATCACAATATCATCAAAACACATTTTTACTCCATTTTTTTCAAAAATCACCATCGTGACCCCCGTCCCGCCACGTCACACGTGTATCACATGTGTATCACGGTATCACCAAAATACATATTTACTCCATTTTATCCAAAAATCACCATCGGGACTCCGGGCCCGCCACGTCGACCGTATCACATGTGTATCACAATATCACTAAAACACATTTTTACTTCATTTTTCCCAAAAATCATCATTGGGACCCCGAGCTCGCTATGTCACACGTGTATCACATGTGTATCATAGTATCACCAAAACACATTTTTACTCCATTTTTTTCAAAATCGCCATCGGGACCTCGATCCCGCCATGTCGAGATTGTATCACGTACATGTGTATCACACTATTACCAAAACACATTTTTACTCTATTTTTTCTAAAAATCATCATCGGGACCCCGGGCCCGCTACGTCGAATTGTATCACAAGTATCATCAAAACACATTTTTACTTCATTTTTTTCAAAAATAATCATCGGGACCCCGAGCCCGCCACATCACATATGTATCACATGTGTATCACAATATCACTAAAACACATTTTTCCTCCATTTTTTTTTCAAAAATCACCATCGGGACCCCGGACCCGTCATATCAGACTTGTATCACAGTTTCACCAAAACAGATTTATACTCCATTTTTCTCAAAAATCATCATCGAAATCCCAGCTCCGCTACGTCACACGTGTATCACATGTGTATAACAGTATCACAAAAACACATTTTTACTCTTCTTTTTTTTTTTTTCGAAAATCATCATCGGGATCCGCCACGTAATACTGTATCACATGTGTATCACAACTGTATCACATGTGTATCACAACTGTATCACATGTGTATCACAACCGTATCACATGTGTATCGAAATCACATGTGTATCGAACTGTATCACATATGTATCACAACTGTATCGCAAGTGTATCACATGTGTAACAAAAACTATATTACATATGTATCACAACTGTATCGCAAGTGTATCGAAACTGTATCACATGTGTATCAAAAGTGTATCACATGTGTATCGAAACTGTATCAAAACTGTATCAAAAGTGTATCACATGTATATCATAGGTGTATCACATGTGTATCGAAACTGTATCAAAAGTGTATCACATGTGTATCAGAAACTGTATCACATGTGTATCAAAAGTGTATCACATGTGTATCGAAACTGTATCATATGTGTATCAGAAACTGTATCAAAAGTGTATCACATGTATATCAGAAACTGTATCACATGTGTATCGAAACTGTATCAAAAGTGTATCATATGTATATCAGAAACTGTATCACATGTGTATCAAAAGTGTATCACATGTGTACCACAACTCACAAGGTGTATCAAGGCCCTGCACATAATATTGTTGTATCGCAAGTGTATCACAAGTGTATCACAAGTGTATATGTGTATTACAAGTATATCACGTGTGTATCACAAGTGTATCATGTGTATATCACAAGTGTATTATGTGTATATCACGTGTATATCACAACTGTATCACATATGTATCACATGTGTATCACTGTTGTATCACATGTGTATCACATATGTATCACATATGTATCACTACTGTATCACATGTTATCCATCACCACACATAGCATATCTTAGCCCAATTCTTATGAATTTCTTAAAAATTTGCAGTCAATTAGACACCCGCAATACCCAAATCTACTAAGTATATCAGGGCCCAGTAAGTGTATCAGGGACCGCCACGTAATACTATATCACATGTGTATCACCACTGTATCATCATTGTATCACATATGTATCACCTATGTATCACCTATGTATTACCATTGTATCACACTGTATCACAAATTATTTCAAGATTCGCCACGTAATATTGTATCACATGTGTATCACATATGTATCACATATGTATCACCGATATATCACATATGTATCACCGTTGTATCTCTATGTATCACTGTTGTATCACAAGGGGTATCAGGGTCTACCACGTGTTACTGTATCACCACTGTATCACAAAGTGTATCACATAGTATTACCAATGTATCACCAAATCTACAGATATAAAGATACAGGATTACTCCATTTGAATTAGATTGACTACCCACTAATATGATGATGACCCAAAGTAATACTATTAGACAATTTCAAATAAATGAAAAACTAGCCCTTCATGCTAAACAAGATTAATCAATTTGAATTAGATTGACTACCTACTAACATGGCGATAACCTAAAGTAATACTAATAGAATTGAAAATTCCAGATAATTAGCATAAACACCAGCTAAGTTTTTCAACACCATTAATTAGTATATACCAAAATCTCTTCAGACTTGCTACACAAGTAACATGAAAGCATTATTTAAGTATCCAATGCTTTAATTTTCAATTAGAATAATCCGTACCACAATCACAATCCCAACGTCTCAAAACATAAAAGAAAGTCCCAAAATCTTTATTTATTATGATCAAAAGCAAAAGTAACACATACGTTCAACCAAAAATTGATTAAAGAACTCTCAACTACCAAAAACAAAAGGAATCTCAACAGAGAAATGTGACAGAAACTTACAGGCATTTCAAATCAATCTAGCCACTGAGTTTCCACACCTATGAGTATTCTATTCAACTATTGACCTCCAATTACACACAATACGCTTCAATTAAGCACTAATCAACTCTCTACATCTTGGACAATTAAGCGATCACAAATCCTAATTCAACTCAACAATCCAAAATTATCAAATTAAGCAATTTAACTGGATATAGAATAGAAAACATGATCAACAACTGTCGTTGTGCCCAGTCTACCAGACCTCCACCTCCTTAGCCGCTGCACCCATCACCAGCGCATCAGCCAATTTCATATTGCTATGGCTACCAAGCTCCCATGAGCTTCTCTAATTCACCGTTGCAGCTTCCCTGCCCATTCACCATGTTAGCAGCTCATGAGCTCATCCGCATATACAAATAAATTAAGTAAAATAGCAGCATTTTTACAGTAAACTTAACGCAACACACAAAATAATACAAATACAAAATCTAAGAGACTCATTACACAAAATCTTATAGCTCTACGACATTTTTTCATCATTTTTTAAAACACTAAATCAAAATCTTACACAGAAGCATCATATGAAGCACATAAAAGCAAACAGATCGACTATGAAAAAGGGTGAGTTCGGTACGTAAATCAGAAAGTAAGAGAGAAATCATACCATTTTGCTGCTTACTTGGCTGCCACCACGGTTGGGTTCGCCGGCCTCCTCTGCGCCGATCCCAGGTCACACGTCGACCGGCGAAGCCGGGAACAACGCCCACGCACCTCCCCTGCGAGCTCGGATCTGTAACTCTTGGTTCACTATGCTCCGCGCTATGTTTCACAAATCCACCACCATTGATGGACTGGATCAGCTCCGGCCACCCTCCCCATGAAGTTTGACGACGAACCGTTGCTGGAACAAAGCCAAATCACGACCAAGGAACGAGAGGAAGCCGACGTTGGTTGGCTCTAGCTCGTCAAGGACTAGATCCTCTCGTCCCCGTTCTCGTCGAATTGGTGGAAGATCTACAACTCTTCCGTAGATCCAACTCTGCCTATGCCTTTCAAACTCCGGTGAGGGTTTGATCGAGTGAGGAATCACACGCGATGAGAGTGTTTTACACTGAAGATGATAGAATAAGATTACAAGGTTAAATGAGTAAAAGCGCGTCAACAAATCTTAAAAAAAGGGGTTTAAAATAAACACGGAAAAAAGAGGGGTCTATTGGACAATGTAATTAAAAATAGGGGCTTTTGAAGCATTTCCTCTATATATATATACTGTGCATCACTGCTGCCAACAATCAAAAGAAAAATTCTAGCAAGTATTGCCATTGAGACCAATAAATCCAATCTAGCTCAAGAACAACCCATGAAAAAAGAAAGTAAAACCACAATCGAAACTTGTGCAACCAATCATGCTTATTCTTAAACAAGAAATTAAAAAGACTAAAATCAAATAACCAAATCTGACTTAGGTTAAACTTTAGTAGCGCCCCACCAATAATAAGGTCACTGACTTAGAGCAGTCAAAATCGAGCTTCCACAATTCATCTGGATCTCAAACCTTAAATCCTTGGATTTTATTGACCCCCCAACATAATCGACAACGACAAGCTAAAAATCAAATATAAGCGAGGTGTCAACCATCTCTGAGAGCCAAGAGACGTCTTGTACGAACATAACCACCAAAGGCCTAAAAAAAAGATCGTAGAACTCTTCATAGGAACCAATGGAATTCGGCTTGAGGTCGCAAAACCAAGTGAGGGCTTTGCTTGTGAATGTCTTGGAATGCATGGTAGATTGCTGCCATCGAGTAACCTTTGCCCACCACAATGGACCTGAAATTTTTCATGTGGACGTAAGGGTCTGAAGTCTCATCGTACCGATCAGTCTTGAGGGATTTTGTGTTGGCTCCTGACGTGTCGTATAGTCTAGCTTATATAAACGTGCCTATATGCTTGTCAAAAATGTGTGGATGTATAGATTAAGACCGGGGAATGTCGTACCCAAGGGATTGGAAGGCCCAAGACCCCTAGAGGTGATGTGTAACTAAGTGATTCTAGCACATGAAATGGAGAGAATAGAGATGGATTATGTACTGTGAAATGGACTATATGCAGTGTGTGAGTGTAGTGTTTTCAAATGGTGTCACTCTCAAGTGACAAAGATCAAACCAACTTCTCAAGTAACTCAAACAAAACAAGTAAAAACATAAGTAAAAACAGTGAAATGAATGAAGTGTTGAGGGTGTCAAGCTCAACAAAGATGTGATTTTTGTTTGGTTTAAATTGGAAAACGATTGGGGTTTTGGGTTAACTCCAACCCAATCCGATGAACAACAACATTCAGGAACATGCACATTGATTTAGCCTAGGATCAAACTCCTTATCCATTCACCATCTTAAGGTTTTAGGATCGATTCTTAAAAGATAACTTTGAGCCGTATTAAGGACATCAAAGACTTCCTAATTAGTTACCTAAGCCTCGTTAAAGGTCCCCAAGTAATTAAATAGGCATAGGGTGCCAAGAATCAGAATTCAAACAAGGTAAACATTACATTCAATCTCATCATGCTCAAAGCCAAAAACATAAGAGAATAAGTTGATAGCAAATACTCTTAACCAATTAAGTCTAACACATGCTCAAGAACTATCAATTCCTAAACAAGCATCTAACAAAATTGTATTCCAGCAAAGAACAAATCCACAAACTGAATCAATGAGCAAGATATGTTCAAGAATAATCATCAAACATCATCATGGGCTAGAGCACACAACCCTAGCCCCCAACCTTAAGGACTACTCACACATACTTGAAGTATACATCATGAATACAAATCTGAACATATGGAAATGATAAATAAAAGTAAAGAGAGAGTTGAGAAATTCTCAATGACGAAATCCAGCAGCTCTTGATGTCTCAAGTGTGATGCTAGCTTCCTCCTCTTCACTCCTTTTAGCTTCCAAGTCTCCCAAGGTTTGCTCCTTGGTGTTTCTTGATGTCTCCAGAGGAAATGTGCAATGGATGAGATGGAATGGTGGTGAAAATTGGCTTCCTAAACAGATTAATGTCTTAGGAACAACTTTTGTGAAGGACTCCAGGTGATTTGGATGATGGAAGATGGTGAAAATTGAAGATTACTCTCGGTCAGCAGACTAGGGCGTCCGGGCACTATAGTTGGGTGTCCGGGCGGATGGGACGTCTGGGCAGATTTTGGAAGGCTTGGTTGAGAGAATTTCTTTGCAATTTTCTGAAAGTTCGTGAATAATCATCTCCCAGGTGAGCTCAGCTGCTTTTCTTCTGTCTTTTCTCCATTATTGCCTCTCCTTTCAGCCAGCCCATGTCACTCCCCCTCTCCAAAGTCAAGGATAAGGAGATAGGGAGACCAAGTGACAAAGTTTTCTCCATTGTGAGTAAGCAAGATAGTGATGGCTGCATTGATTGCCAAAGTTGACTGCTGAAGATCGACTTGCACCACCCTTGATGGTGGTTATCTGGTGGTTGTGCCGCTGCCTGTGGTGGCGGTTTGATGGAAAGTCGCCGGAGTTCGGAATGTGCAATAAAACCTTCCAAAATGCAACGTTTGAGTGTAGATGGCCACTACACCTTTAATAGACCTATTTACACAAAAACACAGGTTAAACATAACAAAAAAAACTCTCGGGATACTATAATCCAAGTAATTAGAAACGTTATTAACATGTAAAAAACAAGCTAATCAGCTCCTAGTAGGACGTTAAGGATTTCGACTGTGAATGGGCCTAGCCATTCTTGAAAATCCAACCCTCGTGACACGGTACGAGCTTTGGCCTTCCGAGATTTGGATATGATCCCAAATATAAAGATTACATAATTCTAGAAAGTGCAAATTATGGTGAGACAGTGTATATATGATGATCCTTATCATTTGGTTTGTAATCCTCCTAAAGCTGCAATTTACGCACTAGGCATGGATTCTTGGAGAGAGATAAAAATTGATTACTTACAAACTGAAGATACCTATTTTTGGCCTTCCACTTTTGATTTGTACTCTAAGGGAATTTTCTTTTGGTTTGGTTATGAGAAAAAGAAAGAGTTCTTCGATCGCTGGGAAATAGATGAGGTGATAAACTGTAACGTGTTGATTTTTTTTTGATACGGGAGATGAGGTATTTCATAATGCAATGCTCCCGAATAGTGTCAATAAGCATGGATGGGCTCCTAGTATGCACCTTGGATTACTGTTAGATAAGTCCATTGCTCTTTATTCTAAAATTCATGTCGAATGGTATCTTTATACCATTCAAATATGGCTGACGACAATGGATGACATTCGACGAGGCCGTGTTAAGGAATCTTGGACAAAATACTTGTCGTTAAAGCCGGTAGATACTCTTCAGAGGTCAATAGCCTTTTGGAAGATCGATGAGGTTCTTATGATTAGCCAAGATGGACGTGTAGTCCTCTGCAACCTCTTTACCGGAAAGCTCAAGTATTTTCCCATTCATGGCCTTCTAGGAGATGATATTCAAGAAATTGTTTGTGTAGATAGTATAGTTTCAGTTAAGGGAAAACAGTAATATGGACCTGGAGATCGAGCAAAGATATGTAGTTTTTTTACTAAGTTATCACATTACATAAGAAAAATGTCAAATGTACATGGAGCACAGGATTTGGATATGATCCCAGACATAATTATCTGCGGGAGACTCTTGCTTACGTATGCTATATCGACTTACCATTGTGTTTGCAGAGATTTAACTGTATGCTAGTTTTTAGTGTTTCAGGTTTCTGATTATGCTAATTAACACAAACTCCAAGACAAACTCCATCTTTGAACTTAAATGACAGAGTTATTAATGATGGATGATATATATGATAATTGTATTGTCTCAGTGTAGTTGTTTGAAATAGTCCTCTAGTTTCTTCTTTCCAAGATCTCTCATTCCACATGACAAATTACTCTTGCATAACATAGGGGAATCATACATAATTATGGTTAAAAAAAATGGTCTGGTAACAAAAAAAATTAACCTAGATATTGCACCCATTGCTCTAAGATGGTGTGCATGAAAAAAAAATGGAGGTAAAAATTGAATGAAAGTTGCCTTTTAATCGTATTGACCTCTAACTAGTTTGAATTTCTTCTCACGTTTTTGGGTTCAACTCAAATAAGCACCGGGTTTTATCTCCCAACAGATCGAGGAAAGCTTTCAGGAATTTATGTCATATTCCTTTTGGAACACTATAGATCTCTAGTGTTGAGGCACATCACAAAAACTTCGATGACTAAGTTCAATAACTTATCATCTGAGCTTGGAATATGCAATTTCTGCATATAAAGTGTACTCTCTTTTTTTGTTTAGGGTACATTTAGATGAGAAAGCATCATCATCGATCTGTAAGAAACAATGATTTCCTCTTGGGATAGAGATCAAGATGCTATTATATATAGGAATTCTTTTAGAGCTGTTTCTGTAGTGAGACCTGAACGTCTGAAAGTAATAATTTTCATGTTACACAAAGGAAAATATACGGAACCTGGTTACCAAATACCAAGGCTTATATACCCCCAAATCTGGATACAGCAAACAACTTGTACATGTTTTTTCAATACCGACTTTGCTTCTTATGTGTTTTCTAATGTGGGTCTGAATCACATTACAGAAAACTTTACCACAAATTGTCTGGGAAATGAAAAATAACCTTGGTTAATTAATCAATAGTTCAATGCAAGATCATCCTCCACTTGAAATGAGGAAGTTGAAAATTGCAGTCGCAACATTATTTAAAAAGAAAAAGAAAAAAGTACTGAGCTGCTGTGAACACTATTTTATTTATGCTATTAGAAGGTTCAAGTACAAGAGAACTAAGTCCCTCTGAAAATATGAAATTGGATTACCCTTTGCTTGACAAACTTGAAAACAATGGTGTCCCGTTCATTAATCTAGTACGCCTTGGCATTTGTAATAGTCCCCAAATGTCATATGAAAAACACCCTCTTCATAACTCAGCTTGCTAATGGTTTGTGGGTCTTGAAGCTCTACGTTACCCTAAACCCTAAACTACGGCTATTTTTATCAAAATTTACGATTTGGAACATCATTGATATGAAGGGAAAATCCACAGGACTGATGAAGTAGTTATGTTGGTCTTATAATGATATATTCTGCACCAACTTTAGTTTAGTGGTACTTCTCTCCACAACTTGGGATAAATCTCACCTTTGAATCCTCCCTCCCCCAAGATACAAACAAAAGAAAGAATGATTTGGTGTCTCTCCTAACTTACCTAAGCTCCTAATCAATGTATCCTAGTCAATGTAGGGTATGTAGCTCTCTAAAGGATGTTACGACTTGATCATCTCAACATGGTATTATGGCAATAATGATGTTGCCAAGACTGGGTAAGTTTAACATGGTATTTCTTGGGGAAGTTAGCCACTCAGTTGTGCATGAAAAGATGAGGTTAGCCATGCAAGTATGGAAAAAGTGATAATGATAATCTAATAAAACTGAAATCACAAATTACCCTGGCAGGTACAGAACTTGTTCACTCAGCAATAGAAAATTTTCAAAGTACTCTCAAGCTCATTCAGACCAAAACTTCACAAAAGCGTCTATATACTCTTTAAACACAGCCCAAAGAGGTTTGCCTTCTTGTTTTTCGGACTTTTTAGATTCCCTTTGCCACGATTCACTGTCCAAAGAAACCATTCAAATACATATTAGGATCCTAAGCAAGCCAGTTAAATGCTTAATTCTGTAGAAAAACAAGCACCATATTGCTATAAGGATTTACAGGATATACTTACAGATTAATCCTGTCTAAAGTGGGGTTGCTTCCTTTTTGCAAGCCAGCGCTGGATTGAATATCAACTTCATCTTCAATCACAAGTACCTCTTTGGTTGGTGACAGCCCGTCGCGGACGCTGGTACCATTAAGGTTCTTTGTATCTGGAGCTTTAATTGTCTGCAAATATATAAAGACAATAATTTTACGCTGGGCGTTTTATTCCCACAGGCTTTGAACAAGAGTACTCAGTTCTATGCACTGTGATTCTTTTGATAAGAAACATACTATCATTAATAGAAAGACGAAGGTTAAAATGAAGAGGACAAGATGTCCACTGATTATCTAGAGTACTGATCTACAACTAATAAGAGTAACGACATCACTAGTATTATTTTGACCGAAAAAGATTAGTGCAATAAGACAGTAAAAATAGAAAGCTTTCAGCACAGCCGCAATCCAATAATTAAAACTAATATGATAAGAGCTATCACTTAACTGGATTGGGATAGCCTTCCTTCATATAATACTTTAGTTTGTGAGAGGTTTAAGTTTTGGAGGAAAGAAAAGGATGTGGTTTTGGGAAGGTGTGCTACGAGGGCGATTTTCTGGGTGTGTGGATAACAAGAGGATCTTTGATATTGCTGAGGGTGAGATGATGGATCATATATGGGAAACACTGTTTTTCGGTTTCTTTGTGGGAATCTACTTCAGCAGAGTTCAGGAATTTGTCTTTTTATACCATCTCATAACTTTTGTTGTTTAGTTTTCTGTTGTGCTGTTGATGTGTCTATACATATGTTTGAGCAGTGGACTCAAAAAGAAAGTGCAAAAACAACAATATATAACAATATCGGCCCATCTAAAAGTACAATTGATAAATTGTGAGAAAACAATGAAAATAAAAAATACCTTAGCTCCGGCAGTCCCTTGCCTTTGTTCAAAGCTCTCAGATATTGGAACATCGTCTCCAGGTGCTTTGACATTAAGGTCCGTGCTTCCTTTTTCATGTATAAGACCTTCTTTATGGGTTGAGCAATTTGCGCTCTCCAGTGATGGATCTCTGACAATTTCTAATGCTTCCTCATTTACTGAGCCAGATTTGTTTTCAACCAATGGGCTTTTCAGTGTTACTTTATCATCGACAAAGCTCTTCATGGAATGTACAATATCCGATGGCGAACTATCAACACCAGCAGCTAACCTCATACCTTTCATTCCTTTATCCTCATTAGATATAATAGAATCTCTTTCTTCTACCTTTCTGTCCAAGCTCTCCGTAGCCCTAGTAATGCGCGTTAAGGGGAATGTCTCAACTATTACATCTGCTTCTATGGAGGTCACTTTAGACCTAGATGTTGCCGAAACTTCTTCAACATTCTTCTCCACTTCCAAAGGCTCACTTGTTCTATGCTCTGCACATGTCAGTTCCTCAGTTTTTTTGTCTTTCTGATCTACTTGGCTACCATTGTCAAACATCTGATATTCAGGACCAACACAATTCCCATCAAAAACTACAGATTCTTTAGCTACATTCTTCTCCATTTGCACTGGTCCATTTACTTGTAACTCTTTACTATCCACTTCTTCGTTATTCACTCCTGCTGCAGTTTGCACTGGTCCATTTACTTGTAACTCTTTACTATCCACTTCTTCGTTATTCACTCCTGCTGCAGTGCCATTGATTACTCGGCAATGGTCGAAAATCTGATGTTCAAGAGTAAAAGAATGCCCATCAGAAGCCAAAACCATTTCTTGAACTGAACCCAGATGTTGATTGTTGGCAAACTGAGAATCATTTGATGCTATTGACAAAGTATTTTGAGGTTCGGCAGCAACCGAACCCAGTGGATTATGTTCCAAGAACTGATCGATAGTCTGATCTTCTGCAATGAGCTTAGCAGGACCCAATACTCTATTTTCTTGGATTACATCTCGGACAATTTCTCGTACAGTGTAGAAAGACCCACCAACTTCCTTGTGGGTCAGATTAAGTGATGGGAAACTCCCATTGTGTAGTTTCTGATACCTGTAAGCAAAATCAAAACATAGGCTGTAATTCTTCTTTCAAACTGACAAATAGAAAACTAAAAATTCAAAAAATTAATACAAATGTGGAGACATTTGCTAGAAAAGAATTAAAGCCAAATAATCCCTCCAACTAATTTGTTATTTCTTTTTTGGCCACATATCCCTCCAACTCCTAGAGGCAGCAACAATCTTACTACATATACCTAACCAAAACAGTCCTACTAAACACAATTAAAAGTACGAAACACATGTTTTATTTCTAAGCAACAAGAATGTTAAATTAAAAGTTTCTGTTAATTGAACTGAACTTGGAAAGTAATAAAAAAAAATAGTCTCCAAAGAGTGCTGAGACAGGACATTACTTTTGTTCCTTTGGGACATAGAATAAAATATATCAAAGCACCATGCTGACCCATTTGGTGGACAACCAAACACCAAAAAGCATTACATTCAAGTAAATTCTAGATAAAATATAATAGCTATTTTTGGTTGTCCATCACCTTATGTAATTTGCAAATGCTAAACCACTCTTAATCCAGCTATAACATGACAAAATCATAGTTTAATTAACATTTTGACATGTTCCATGCAGAAGTTGGTTCGCAACATGGAGGATCCAGAAAGGAGAAAGCAAAACATTATACAAAATATCAAAAAGCAGAATTCTCCTGCCAGATTAGAATATCATTTTTCATTTTTGAATATAAAAAAGCAGTGAGGTTTCATTTTTTATTAGTAAGTTTCAATACTAGCAATTCTTGAAAAAAAAATACGATGTTCTTACTTTTTTATAAAGGACTCAACCATTTCCTTCCTCTCCTCCTTTGAACGCCGAATCCGGGACTTCCTTCCATCACATTCATTGTTTTTAGCTAGGGCAAATGTTTGCCCAACCCAGCCACCCTTTATAGCATGCATTACATTCAGAAAGCTCGCCACCTTATGAAATCAAACCTACAAATAATATAATTCTTGTTAAAAGATCTTCCAGCGAAAGCAAAAACATACAAGAAAAGTCACCAACCATAATACACAGAACAATGACACACAAACAAAAACATTTGCAGAAACTGGCCACCTAAGAAGCACGTAGACGGGTACAACAAAAACATTAAACATGATAGAAAATAAAACATCGTCCTCTTATGCCCAAACAAAAACACAAACGATAAGCCCCAATCAACTTCAACATCATTTACCTCAATGTCATCATCATCATCATCATCTTTTTAACATAGTGCCAGTGGAGCTTTGTCATCTTTATTCTCATTTTTGCTACTAGAAGCTCTAGTACAAGTGTTTCTAGGACTACCATTAACACTGCCACTAGCACTAGCTGTAGGAGAACCAACACCACTCATCTTCCTGGAGAGATGAAAATACACTCAATTCCTTTATCTAACTAATTCAATTACCCAGACATTTTACCCAACCCAGAAATACCATACCCAACCTGTAACTGTAACTCTGTAAGTAAACTTTCAAGTAAGAAATTGACCGAGTAAAGGAAAAACCTACCTCAACTTGAAGAACAGAAGAGAAGACCGAGTAAATGTTGAACAGATTTGCGGGAAGACAACTGCAGACTCTGCGCGAAGAAGAGAGAAGACTGCGGACTCGCGAGAGAATGGAATTAGGGTTTATCAGAAAACTAGATAAAACATATGTCGGTAAGTTTTTTCTTGAGGGTGGATATTTTTGGGATACTCACGTGACATCCACGTGATCGTCTGGTGTGTAATATGATATGCTTGGATTTTAATCTCAGCCGTCGAGTATGAATCTAAAGGGCATGATGAAGATGCCATATCAGTCTTCCTAGTGCTCACAACTGAATGGCTGGGAGAAAACCACAACTCACTTTGGGAAATTCACTCTCTGGCTTTGCAATTTTGGAGTTCAGGTATGAATGTACTACCCATCTTCATAGAGTCATTCTTATTGTTTCTCGTTAGTTAAAGCTTACTCTTTGTAAAGATGAAAACTTTACTGGCAATTCTCTATTGACAAAATCGTACTCTCCTCCCCCAAGTATTTTCAATTCCGGGCCACTCTCATTTCTTGTAATTTTTTTCGAAAAATGCAAGCTTTAATCACTTGGCCCTCTAGAGGTGAAACCTGGATAGTACCCCAGTTGGGTTTTGGACTTGATTGTTCCTGTAATCTTAGTACTCGGAGAAGAAGAAGAAAAAAGATGTGGGGTCTTGCGTTTCCTGTTTGTTATGGTACAACTGCAGCAGTTTTGTTGCTTTCTAGCGGCAATTCAGGGGCTATTAGGGGTGAGGCCTTTAGTGGAAGCCCAAAATTTGGTTTTCGATGTGGGAGTCCCTCTGGGTACTCTAAACTTAGACTTGCTGGCAATTGTGAGCTTAAGAAAGGCTCCTATGGTTCTTCATTTGTGTTAGCATGGGCTTTGGAGGAACAAGCTATTGGGAATGACATTATTTTAGACGAATCGACAACACAACATGGGTTGTTAGGGAAATGTGAGAATAAGGATGTTGGTGAACTAGTTGTGGAGGGAATAATGGCTGGTGGAGATAATGATGATAATGAAGTAGATGCAACAAGTCGAGGTGGAAATTGGGAGCAGAAGAATGAAAATGTTGATGTGCGTGCGCTAGCATTGAGCTTACAGTTTGCGAAAACAGCAGACGATGTAGAAGAGGTTCTTAAGGACAAGGGTAATTTGCCCCTTCAAGTATTCTCATCCATGATCAGGGGTTTTGGAAGAGACAAATTGATGGATTCTGCATTTTCTGTTGTTGAATGGCTTAAGAGGAGGAATGAAGAAACTGGTGGTATAATTACCCCAAACTTATTCATTTTTAATAGTCTTTTGGGTGCAGTGAAGCAATCTAAACAATTTGGAGAAATGGATAAAGTCTTGGCTGATATGACGCAGGAAGGGGTGGAACCGAATGTTGTAACTTACAATACTATAATGGCAATTTACGTAGAACAAGGACTAAGTACTATGGCTCTTGATGTTCTTGAGGAGATTCAGAAGAAGGGCCTGATTCCATCTTCAGTGACCTATTCTACAGCATTGCTGGCTTATCAAAGAATGCAAGATGGAATTGGAGCCTTGGAGTTCTTTGTTGAGTTCAGAGAAAAGTATCGTAATGGTGATATATGTAAAGTTGCAGAAGAAGACTGGGAAAGTGAGTTTATAAAGCTTGAGAGCTTTACAAAACGTGTTTGCTACCAAGTGATGCGGCGATGGCTTGTGATGGATGATAATTTAAGCACCAATGTGCTAAAACTTCTAGTAAAGATGGATAATGCTGGGGTTCAACTTGGTCGGGCTGAACATGAGCGCCTTTTGTGGGCTTGTACTCGTGAAGAACACTATAATGTGGCAAAAGAATTGTATAGTAGGATAAGAGAAAGGCATTCTGAAATAAGTATATCCGTCTGCAATCATGTGATTTGGGTGATGGGGAAGGCTAAGAAATGGTGGGCAGCTTTGGAGATTTATGAGGATATGTTGGACAAGGGGCCAAAGCCAAATAACATGTCATATGAATTGGTAGTGTCTCACTTTAATGTTCTTCTGACTGCGGCTAGAAAAAAAGGAATTTGGAGATGGGGTGTCAGGTTGCTCAACAAGATGGAAGAGAAAGGTCTTAAACCTAGAAGTAAGGAATGGAATGCAGTTCTCGTTGCCTGTTCCAAGGCTGCAGAAACTTCTGCTGCTGTCCAGATTTTCAAAAGAATGGTGGAACAAGGTCAAAAACCTACAATCCTTTCTTACGGGGCATTGCTCAGTGCCCTTGAAAAGGGGAAACTCTATGATGAGGCTCGCCAGGTGTGGGAACATATGATCAAACTTGGTGTAAAACCAAACCTGTATGCCTACACAATCATGGCTTCAGTTTTCAGTGGACAAGGAAAATTTAATTTGGTAGAGACCATAGTTCAGGAGATGGTTGCAGCAGGGATTGAGCCAACGGTTGTCACATACAATGCAATTATTAGTGGGTGTGCACGAAATGATTCAAGCAGTGTTGATGCATATGACTGGTTTCATCGTATGAAGGCTCACAATATTCCTCCAAACAATGTTACTTATGAAATGATGATTGAGGCTCTTGCTAAGGAAGGTAAACCAAGGCTCGCATACGAGTTATATTTGAGGGCTCAAAATCAGGGCATTCACCTCTCTTCAAAGGCATATGATATTGTGGTTCGATCCTCAGTGGTTTCTGGAGCTACAATTGATCTAAAACTCTTGGGGGCTCGTCCACCTCCACATAAAAAGGAAAATGTGCAGGATAGAAAATCTTCTACCTAAACCTTTTGAAGAATTCAGAGATGTAAACCATTTGATACTTGATAGCTAGAGAAAGAGGGGAAACATACGCCCTTGAGAGACCAATGCGGAGTTACTTACAATGAACTCTTTGTTCATTCCATCTCTATGTACACCCCGATGTATAAATTTATTAATTTTTAAGTAGCAGTTTACCTCACTCTTTAAATTTCAGATCTATTTGCTGTTAAATATGATATACTTTCTTTGTTCTTTTTTCTGTTAAACATGATTTGTATGCCTTCAATAACCGTTATCATTTTTCACATTTGTTGGGCTGCTAGGAATCCATCCTAAGCAAATGAATATCTCCTAAAATTATTGTGTTTTTTTGTGTGGAAATAATCCATTGAGTTTTGAAATTCTAAACTAACCTCATCCCTTGAGCCTATTTAATATACTTGTCCTCGATGAAGATAAAAGAACTATATGTTATTATCTCTTAATGAGGGATTAACATACTTGCTGATGTCATCATGTTGCTCACCAATGATATTTTTTGCTCTGATAGTATGCAGTTTTTTTTGTGAAATTGTAACAAGAAAAAAATAATGTAATTCCAAACTAACAATTTTTTAAATTTGAATGAAAGTTTCTATTTCTGTCTGCTCTCACTCTCCTTTCCTCCCTCTATAGTTCTAAGTTCTAACTGTCTGAGTTTTTATGATGTTTTATATTTCAAGGTATAATAATTTGTATTGTTCCTACACCATAAGTTGAATTTATTTACCCACATTGTGACCTTACTGTTTTTGAATTATTAGACCCTGGTGATGCATTATACCTACCGCAGTTGGAGCTGAATGCTTTATGTCAACCTAACTGTTTATAATTCATATTTCCAGCCACTGGAAACTTATGTTTGGAAGAATGCATTTAGGTAAGTTTCTAAATTGTATTCTCTGATAAGTTAGTTGGCTAACTAATTGGTTGTTATTTATTATTATTTTCGGAATTCCTACAATTAGGTTTGCTTTCTAATCTTTAGGGATGTTGATCAACTGCAGAATTCTGTCCTTCTGGCCTCAGGTGGGGCTGGAGTACATATATGGAACCACAAATTGTTTGATCTGTTCTAATTATTCTATTAAGTTCTTTGATATAGAGGTATTCAGTGGAACAGAGACATTTTGTATCCGTCCGATTTAATCCTACTTCCTAGAGAGACATGTATCTTGGCAACATCAGCAAGATATGCACTGATATTCTGATACTAGTAAAACAGATACTTTTAGTAATAGTGGTAAAACAAAATTATTTGTGTGCATATTCTTAATGATTTTTGTGTCTGAGTATATCGCTTTCTAATTTTAGCATGGACATTTGCTTTGGTTTGATAAGGAATGATAATGTTTAATATATGAACCTAATAATGGTTATTATTTTATATTGACACAAAACAATGATTTCTTTTCAAAGAAAAAGTTTTCAAGGTTAAAATATATGAACCTAATAATGGTTATTATTTTATTAACTTATTATAGTTGATAACCTGTAGTTGTAGTTGTATTTACTTCCGAAAGAGACTATCAAAGTCTGAGCAATTAATAAGCAGAACAGTCAAACATGTTGCCCTGGTTACCAACCACAACCAACATTTCCCTCATTAACACTGACAATCCCCTTGATTTATCCTTAGATTTATGATATCACCCATTTATTATTCTCTTTTCTTTGTTGTTTGTTGCTTAGATTTTCTCTCTGCTGTTCTTTTTTTTTGGGAGTCCCAGTTATGGGTTAGGTTGTGAACCCATGCTGTTGTTGACACTTGACAGTAGTATTAGGTCAAAGATCAGTGACAAATGTACATGTAGAAATTTAAAAAAATTGTACTGTTTAAAGATATCTTTGGTCCCATTTCATCTTTGTTTATCGTTTTTATGTTTGAGCCTTGTGTCTTTGTAGTCAGAGGTTTACGCAACTGGCAAATAATAAGAAAATCGACTATGTGTAGTTCAGATCTAATTTTCTCGAGATGATATCTGGGAAATCTAGAGGTTTGTAAATATTGTAGAGCTCATATTTGTTGATTTATTTTTAATGATTTTCTTTAACATGTTTGCAGAAAATATAGTGATATAGGCAAATTCGATACCGAGTTCATGTTTACGGGATATGAGATGAACTCCCACCACTCAAGGTGGAATTATCTACATTGCATGAGAGCTTGAGGTAATTATGATCGTATGTTTTAGACTAGAATGAGAAGCAATTGTTTGGTCATTGAGTGGTGCTCTACAGGCTGAACTCTACATTGTTGATGTATCATAAACCGTCAATTGACATGATGGAGTGGACTCAGTGGAGTAAAGAATGGTGCATGAACATTACACAAACTGCCACATATATTATAGTCTTGTCATGTCTGTAACTGAGAGAGTAGTGTGTATGCTAATTATTACTTGCTTTCTGTCTTGATCGATCTATGATCGAACATAATTCTGTAGTGAGAGGTTTATGCAGCTGGCATCATAAGAACGTCTTCGTTTGGAGTTCAGGTCCAATGTTCTTAGAATTTTATGAACTTGTGCTTCCCTTTCTCCCAGATATTTTACACAAATATAGGAATACATGCAAATTCGGAACTACCAACTACGGGTTTAGGGGAATGGTCAGGCCCGAGGTTCCCTTAGAAAATAAAAAATTGTCAGGCCCATGGTTTGCTCTCATGTGGTCTGGGGTTCGAACCCACTAAAGATAGTAGGGTCTGGGAGGACCCCCTAGTTGTGAGTCAGATCCATGAAACGGGGTTGTGGGATTTCTGGGTTTTGAATAAAAAATGCAAAATGAAAAACTGACTTCAAATGTGTGCATATCAGATGAACCTCCACTACTTGAGGTGGAATTATCTGCATTATATGAGATCCTGAAGTAAGGATGTGCATAATTATAGATTAGAATGCCCAGTAGAAATTGATTGATCATTGAGTTGCAGCATTTAGTTCTCTACTGGATATTCTTATGTTGTTGGTGGATCATAAATGGTAAGTTGACTTGGATAGTCTGGGAATCTGTATAGATCTGGTTCTAATTTATTTAGTAGTGTATTGTTCCACATTTTGTAATACTTTACATATTCTGTGAACAGCTGCTTCACTTTCTCTCAAGTATGTTGTAGAGCTCTGTTTTTTTTTTTTTTTTTGCTTTAACATGATTTGAATATAAAATATTGACAACAATTTAGGTATATATCCAAATTTGAAACTGGTTTCACATTTGCAAGATATATCAGAACTTCCACCACTTAACGGTGGAATTATTATATGCATTGTATGAGATCTTGAGGCATATTTACAGATTAGAGAATGTCCTGTTCACTCCTGTAGTAACTGATTTGTACTGAGTTATAGTATATAGCTATCTACAGGTTGACTTTCACATAGTGTTGGTGGATCATAGATTAGAGAATGTCCTGTTCACTCCTGTAGCAACTGATTTGTCATTGAGTTATAGTATATAGCTATCTACAGGCTGATTCTCACATTGTGTTAATGGATCATAGGTTTTCAATTGACTTGGATAGTCCTAGGTAATATATGCTCCGACTGAAATACATTTGGTTTTTATTGATTCAGATGATCTTGCTGTTTACACACATTTTACCCTGTCAATCAAGTGGTATATATATCGCAGAGAGACAGTGTCGAACCACCTTATATCACATCTACAGTAAAGATATATGCACAAAATCAGCAATCTCATCAAGTGTGATTTAGGGTGGTTTAGTGGTGAGAGCAGCTGCTTCTAGTTCATGTTCTAGTTGATGCAGGATTCTTTTAGAAAGGAGAAGAATGTATAATATATGTATTAGGTATCGGAACCAACTCCTATAATAATTGACATTTGAAATATGTCATTTGCAAATTGTAGCACCACACTTATTCTTATTCTTTTAAATTTAGCTTATAGCAATTGAGCTTTACATAGTTTACTTGGAATTTGCTGAGTTTTGATTACTTGTCATGCAGAAGAAAAGTATGGCGACTTTAAGCCGAGAGAAGCCTTCAGCATCTTTAATTCCATATCTTTCGGATGAGTGTACGCATCTATTTTCTCCTTTGTAGATTCATGAAGTGATTTCAGGGGGTCACTACTCACTTAGCTTTTATGTATTATGTTTAATCAGACTGTTTGGTGGTGCCACTACACACTACTCACTCCTCACTTAGCTTCCAGGGAACCTCAACAAAAATTTTGTTGCGTCATGATCAATTTGAGTTCCGACTGATGCTTAGTCATAATCATTGTTCTTGAACCCGAAACCGGGCAATGAAATGTAAAAGAGTAGCGGTGTGTAATGCGTCGCCATTCGCCAAAAATGATTTGAATCTGACCAACAGCTTTGGGTGAGCTGAGAATGAGCTAACTGTTCATT
This sequence comes from Rubus idaeus, assembly GCA_030142095.1. NCBI lineage: Eukaryota > Viridiplantae > Streptophyta > Magnoliopsida > Rosales > Rosaceae > Rubus > Rubus idaeus. The sequence continues at coordinate 24,585,948 of CM057971.1, forward strand.
CAGCAAAGCGAAACAAGCTAGAGAATGAGCCACAAAATTGCCTTGACAATGACCCCCTACTTGTGACGTCTTGGTATATATATGCGACCAAGGAAAGAAGTGTGTGGCCTGTTACTTTGCAGAACAGCCTTTTCTAAAAGCAACAAATCAGTTTCGAACTTCAGAGGTCAAGCCGAATATATATATATTCCCCTTGCGTACTATGCTAAAACTTGAAAATTGATCATAGAACATTATCCTGCATATAATGACAGAAAATTAGGTCGTGCCAGATTAATACACACACACATATAAAAGGAAGGCTCAGAAGGGTGTTGTAGGTAAAGATAAACAGGGTGTTCAATCAAGGAAACCAAAAACAACCTCAAAGTAGAATACAAATGCATCCCCCTTACTTTGTGTAGTTATGTTCTAGCTATCGTCTGGCTTTTGCATTTGTTATATGTATAAGACAAATTCGCATTCCACACAGTGAATTCATACCTTTTCAGTGAAGCTATATGTATTTTTATGGGAGTTTTTGTTGGTGTATTATGAGGTAATAGTTAGTCTTCAAAATTCCACAGATCCACAATTTCATAGGGACAATTAGTAGAACATTATTGACCTGATCGATGGGTGCTTGGAATCTCTGCGCAATCTCTATGTAAATAGTATTAATATTCCTAGTTGATCTAATTATCATGATGAGTTTTTTTATTTATTTATTTTTATTAATTTCAAGCTTAACACTAGCTAGGTTCCTCTTCTTATAGTCCCAAGAAAATTGTATCTTTGCTGGCTTACAAAATCAAGCCCCAACAGTAAGGCGCTTCTCTAATGGCTCCCCTAATGCTTCAAATTCAAATTATTCCTTCCCTTCCTCTCTATAGTTCACTGATTTCCGTAGTTGTCCTAGTTCTATATTGGAACAGATTAAAAACCAGACATACCCCAATTCTTAGGTTGCCTCCAGGTCAATGGAAGCTACCAGTTATAGGCAACTTGCTTCAGTTGGTAGGCTCACTACCACATCATTCCCTGAGAGACTTGGCCAAGAAATACGGACCGATCATGCATCTCAAAGTTTGACCAGTGTTGCTACCATTTCATATCTGTACCGGGATAGGCCCCGTGCAGGCCCGAGGTAGCTCATTATCACCGGGAGCAGCCCGCCATGAGCCCCATCACACCGAATCGGTCTCGACTCCGAGGATCCCCTACCGAGCACATAACACGCAACGCCCCGGCGGCACAAACCGCCCCGGCGGCATCTCGACCTCGGTAGGGATCCCTACCGAGTATCCGCCCCGACGGCGAGTAAGCCCCGAGCCACGGTCGAAGCTCGGCGACCCCGGCGGTACCGGAAGACCGGGCGGGTGTACCGACAACAAGCTCTCCCTCCGCTGCACATGGACGTCTCCCCGACCAGGCCGAGAGTGGCCGCCCCACGTGCACGGCACGGCCACCGGCGCACTTGCTTGTCCACTACCTCACAGATCGACCGAGTCGCATACCCATGCGCACCAGGCGCCGCCATCCCTCGATGCGCACATCGAGGTAGTGGACCAGAGAATATTCCTCGTGTCGGGGGATGTCCCCCACGCCGGGGAAGCTTGTCTCCGACCTCACCTCATATATAAGGAGTCCTCACTCCTTATTCAGGTACGTTCTCTCCGAATCCCAAACACTCGCCCTTAGACCTACCGGTACTAACTCGAGCGTCGGAGGGCCTCGGTCGGTACACACCGACCTCCCGACCAATCTTGTGCTTTCGGGTATCCAAGTGCGACGCTACCGGGCAGTTGGGAAGCGGCAGAAACAACAAGTAACCGCCATATTGATTTCATCACCGGAACTAGCCGAAGAGGTGTTGAGGACACATGAGACTGCCTTCTCGCAACCCCCTTATCTTTGCTATTGGGGTTTTGTACTATGATCTTTCCAATATACTCTTTTATCCTAATAATGATTATTAATTGGAGGTAAATGCGCAAAATTTGCGTATCGGAGCTCCTGACTACAAAGCGTGTGGAGTCGTTTGCATCAATAAGAGAAGAAGCAGATGCGTATCAGAGCCCCTGAGATGTTTTGTTTGTTTTGCTGATGTTGAGTATCTCTCTGACCCGCACAAAAGTCGTTCCCAAACGGGTTATGTCTTTACCATGGGAAACATGCACCGCGATATCTTGGAGGTCTTTGATGCAGACCCTTGTCGCTACTTCTTCAATCATGTAGAGATTATTGGTCTTCATGAAGCTGTACGTAAGTATATATAGTTAAGGTCCATAGTTACACAGGTTAGAAGTGCATGTGGTTTGAGGTCAACCACAGATGAACCTATATGCATTTATAAGGCTAATGCCACTTGTATAGAGCAAATGAAACAAGGTTTCATCAACGGTGACAACACCAAGCATATTTCACTTAAATTCTTCTATAATCAGCAACAACAGAAGTTCCTCAAGATAAGAGTGAATCAAGTTTGATATGAGGATAATGTAGCAGATTTATTTACTAATTCGCTACCTGAATTCACATTTAAAAAGCATGTTAAGAGTATTAGTTTGCTTAATTTATCCGAGATCTCATGATTGTAGGAAACAGGGGCCGAGAGACGCAAACATCACGGGTGAAACACGTACTAAACCCTAAGTAATTTCCAAATGTGAAGGGTGTGTTGTACTCTTTTTTCCTTCGACCAAGGTTATTTTTGTCCCACTGGGTTTTTGTTATTTGGCAAGGTTTTTAACGAGACAACGAGAGAAGCACCACCAAGAGTTGACGGCACAAGAGGAAGTGTTGAAGGAAACCTAATTTGTGTGTGCCTAGTTATTTTGGAGCAATCAATTCTAGATTAAAATATTGAAAGAGAATCCTTCTAAAATATGGTTTAGAGTTAGAATTGGATTTCTGATTCAATCAGATTGTATACACTCCTCTTTAAACAGAGGCTCATATTCATCAATGAAATACTTTCGTTATTCTATAACACATTTGCAATAATTCAGGTACCAGTTGAGGTTTTTACCCTATTAAAATGAATTACTTCTCGTTAACTGTTTCTTGTGTAAGAAATAATTAATTTGAAGACATGTCTACTGAATCTGAACCCAATTTTGATCATTCTTGGCTTGATAAAGGTAATGCAATTTTGGACAATGAGAATCTTCTCCAAACTCTCCCAAAGATTCATCCCAACAAATGGAAGACTAAACAAGATCAATTGAGTTTACGGTACCCTACATGTGCTCGTAAGCCGACTGTGCTTCTCAACTTTTTATTCAACTAGCTATTGTTTTGCCTGTTGAAAATACAAAATTAAGAGTGATGATTTGGCTGATGGCACATTATTTGTTAAAGATTTGGGATCTCTACCATTTTTTTTACTACAGTAAATTATTTTGTCTTTGATTCAATTGGCTATGTTATTTTTCCTTTTCAAATTTTGTTTCCGATTATGCTAAGCTGGATCCCAATTATTAATTTGTACAAACATTACATAGGAAAAATGTCAAAGACAATCTCCATCTTTGAACTTAAATGATAGAGTTATTAATCATAGACGATATAAATGATAATTATATTGTCTCAGTGTAGTACGTTGATTGAAATAGTCGTCTAGTTTCTCCTTTCCAAGATCTCTCATTCCACATGTCAAATTACTCTTGCATAACATAGGGGAATCATACATACGACCTATACGAGATGTATGGATTATAGTATATCCACTTATGATGGGTTTTTAAAGATTTTCCATAAAAGGCGCGGCGTTTAACTTTGCTTAATTCCTTAATTAGGATTCATATTTGTGTCGAAGAGTTTCCAGATATATATATAGCAATTGACCTCATGGAGGTGTTTCATTCTTCTAAATCTACGATATAGATACTGATTACACCCATTTTCATCGATAGTCGTCACCTATGAAGGGTGAGTTTCTCTTCCCACCAATCTTAATTCATTGCATCTTGATTGATAGCTAGCTTCCTAAAAGGACAAATGGTAGAGTTTTTGTAAGATGTCAGAAGAGATAGTGATGCAAATCCTATCAAGGACGCCTCCTAAATCTCTAATGCGATTCAAGTGTATCCACAAATCATGGTATTCTATGATCAATGATCCACAATTTGCAACCAAACATGTCCACTCTTACAACAAACCATCTGTTTCCTCCAGTACTATCGTCCTCATCCAGCGTTGTGTCAACTACTGTAACGAAACTAGCCATGAGAACATTGTATTTTCATATCTTCGTTTCAAAAATTATAGTAATGGTGACGATGAAGACCTTCATTTCGTAGTCGAGGACCTCATTTTTCCACCTTTCAAGGGTCTAAAGACTCGAGGCCAATTTATTGAGCTCCCCGGAGGTTATGATTCCGTGCGTATCATAAGTCATTGTGATGGTATCATTTGTCTAACTCTGTATACCGGCGACCTTGTTTTATACAATCCAGCAATCAAAGAATTCAAGATTATTCCAGAGTCATGTTTTCATGATTGTAAATGGAGCACGATGGGATTTGGATATGATCCCAAATGTAAAGATTACATAATTCTAGAAATTGCACATTATGGTGAGACAGTGTATGATGATCCTTATCATTTGGTTTTTAATCCTCCTAAAGCTGCAGTTTACACACTAGGCATGGATTCTTGGAGAGAGATCAAGATTGATTTCTTACAAACTGAAGATACCTATTTTTGGCCTACCAAATTTGATTTGTACTCTAAGGGAATTTTCTATTGGTTTGGTTATGAGGAAACGAAGGAGTCCTTCGATCGCTGGGAAATAAATAAGGTGAGAAACCGTAACGTGATGATTTTTTTTGATACACAAGATGAGGTATTTCATAGTGCAATGCTTCCGGATAGTGTCAATGAGTATGGAGATTACTGCATTCCTGATATTCACCTTGCATTACTGTTAGATAAGTTCATTGCTCTTTATTGTAAAATCAATTTTGAATGGTCTATTAATACCATTCAAATATGGGTGATGACGAGGGATGACATTCGACGAGGCGTTAAGGAATCTTGGACAAAATACTTGTCCTTAGAGCCGGTAGATGTTGGTCGGAGGTCAATAGCCTTTTGGAAGATCGACGAGGTTCTTATGGTCACCCGAGATGGACGTGTAGTCCTCTGCAACCTCATTACTGGAAAGATCAAATATTTGCCCATTCATGGGCTTCTAAGGGAAGATTTTCGAGGCATCGTTTGTGTGGATAGTATAGTTTCAGTTAAGAAACATTAATCTGGATTTGAAATAAATATATACTTATGTTATCATAAAAAGTAATCTGTATCTGAGATCCCTATCTTATCTGTAATCGGACGCCAACTATTCATCTAAACCTTTGATTCAATTGACTGATTTTACGTTTTGAATTTTTTCTTTTCTATAAGGGGTTTTGGCTTTATGTCACCCCTTGTTTCAATAAATGATTTTTAGCCAAAAAAAAAATTCTTACTATTTCATTTATGTATGTTGAAACCATAACCATTAGTTATTTTAAACTCCCAAAGGATGGAGGCCGGTGTTCTTCCTTTTGACTTGAATACCATGAGGACATCAACTTAATCGCCCATATGTTTCTCTATGTCTCTCCGGATGCACAAAGGTACACCATGCAGATCAAGTAGACCTTAAGAAGCAAGTTAAGAAGTTTGAAATGAAAGGATCAAGATGAAATCCGGAGAGCTAGTTAAGTTTTATATCAGAGCTTCGTGCACATTTGGTTACTTAATTAATATGAGCACATTATTCTCTCGAACAACAGCCGATTTGATTAACATGATTCATCAGAGGACTTACGCATGGAAATTGCATGTGTCCATCCACTGACCTGCTCCTTCACGTTCTGTATATACGAGATTTTTCATTAAGTGAAATCTTATAGCTAATTTCATTGCATACTTTAACTTAACATATTCAAGGTCAATAAGATGGCCGGGTTTATCTATGGTACATTTATGTATTGATACATCAAGTAGACTAACTTGATACAGAGATAAACTAGTTTGATGCAGACGTAGACAAGTTCGAACTATTTTATCTATGTATCGAACTAGCAGTCTACCTCTATATTGAGCTAGTCTAGCTACTAGATGTATTGGTACATTAATATACCGTAGAACTTTTCCAATAAAATCTCAAGTAAGTAGATACAAGACTGGTCTAAGAAGAAAAGTATGCACATATTTTCGCAGCCCATAGAAATTAGTGAATCCATGAAAACAAACTGCTTCAGACGAGCAACAAAGCTACAAGGATATATGAAATTTAAAATTATTTTGAAAAATTGATGTATAGGAGCCACTTTTACCGATGACATTCATCGCTACAAGGATCTTCCTCGTTTGAATTTCTTCTCACGGTTTTGGTTCAACTCATATTCGTTGAATGAAAATCTAGATAGGGCCTATGATCAGGCTTCCAATTCAACACAGGTGGAATAGGGATTCTTTTTCTTGATTCTTCTGATAAGATATAGGGTGGGTTGGCGCATACGTACTGTTTCACATGTTGAAGCTAGTGCAGGATGTGAAGCCTGTGTTTTTGCCTTATAAAATGCGATGTTCCCTACTCTCTGTGAGACAGATTCTTCTTCTCTACAAGGTCTACCGTTCCCCATACGTCGATTTTAGGATGTGTGTATGACGATATAACCTTCTTTCTTTTGGAGCTTCATGGCTCTTCATTTAATCACGTTTATCGTGAACAATGCTGCTCATAGTCTTGCTCGCTATGCTCTAAACTTTTCTTCTAATGTAACATGGATTGGGGATCCTCCAATTCAGCTCAAGAGAGCTCTCTCCTCTCATTGTAATCTTTGAGTTAATATCAATAAAGTTTGTCGCCGTTACCTCAAAAAAAAAAACTTAGCAATTATTTTGAACTAATTAATTAATCCTAGAAGAATCAGAAGTCAAGGCGCACCCTTGCTCACTCATAAATATTTTTTGAAATGGAATCAGACCTTAAATTTTTAACCAATGAAGGTGCCAACGGAACTTGGGAATATTTCCCACAAAATTGTTTGTTCTTGGATAAACAAAAAAATTGTCGATGGATGTAAAACTATGAGTTTGTTAAATCATTTCATAAATCAAAACTAATGAAATTGATCGTTCATCGTTCCCAATTAAGGGTTTCGTGGGGAAGAAGGACATGTGCTAGCTGCTTCCCCAAATCTTGAGATGGATTCGAAAATGAACAATTAATGGGTTTTTTTTTTGTTCTGGGAACAAGTAATTAATGGGTGGAATACATATATATGCTGATGCAAAAAGGAAAAAAACAAAGAGAGGATGATCATAGGTTTTCTTTCATTTTTGTATTTGAAACAATAATGGATACAATATGATTCAAGAACTTTATGGGGAGGAGATATAGAAGATTCGGTGTTGGTGGGATCGATACAGTGGGTGGCTGCTGCGGTGAATGAGTTTTGGGGCTATATATCTTATTTCTAAAATAGGTAAAAATCTCAAAGGGTACAAAATATTGTGAATGAGATTTTTTCAGTTTCTATAAATTTGTTTTACCAAAAATGATATTTTTACTATTGCGCCGTTACCTCAACTTAAGGATATTCAATGTGAGAGATTCACATCTAAAAATTTCTCAATATTTTGAGGCACCATTTTTGGTAAGAAAAAAAATATATATATATATATAAATATAATGTAGGAATAAAAATCTCATTTGCAATAATTCAGGTGTCATTTGAGGTTTTAATCCTATTAAAATTAATTAATTCTCATTAACTATTTCTTGTATAAGAAATAATTAATTTGAAAACACGCCTACTGAATCTTAACCCAATTTTGATAATTCTTGGCCTGATAAAGGCCATGTGACCTCCTGTTGTGATTGGATCACATCTTTTGTTTTTTTTCCTCCAGTGTATCAACCATTGACCATTAGTTATCTAAGCAATGATGTGGTCCAATTACAACAGGATGTCACATATGCTACGTGGCGTGACGGTCACTCTGAAAAATCTCTCATGATGAAGGTAATGCAATTTTGGACAATGAGAATCTTACAGACTCTCCTTAAAATTCGTCCCAAAAGATTGAAGACTAAACAAGACCAATTGAGTTTACGGTACCCTACATGTGCTCTTACTCTTACTGTGCCTCTCATCCTTTGATTTAACTCGCTATTGTTTTGCCTTTTGAATTTTTTCTTTTCTCATAGGAGTTTTGGCTTCATGTCCCTCCTCCCCCACCCCCCCCCCCCCAACCCTCTAAATTGTTTTTATTTTTCATTTAATAAACCCTTTTTTAGCCCAAAAAAATGGTAATTTGAAGAGATGTTGAAAATACTAAATTTAAAGTGATGATTTGGCCAATGGCACATCATTTGGTAAAAATATTTGAGATCTCCAGCATTTTTTTACTGCAGCAAATTATTTTGCTGCAACAATTCTTGTTTTTCTATAATCCACTGATAAAATAATGAACAAACCTAATTAAGTAACATCATATTTTTTTCAATACCGACTTTGCTTCTTATGTGTTTTCTAATGTGGGTCTGAACCACATTTCAGAAAACTTTACCACAAATTGTTTGGGAAATGAAAAATAACCTTGGTTAATTAATCAGTAGTTCTATACTTCTATACAAGATCATCCTTCACTTGAAGTGAGCAAGTTGAAAATTGCAATTACAACATTATAAAAAATAAAAAACCCAGTACTGAGCTGTTGTGAACACTCTTTTAATTATGCTATTTAGAAGCTTCAAGTACCACAGAACTTGGTCCCTCTTAAAAAATGAACTTGGATTACCCTTTGCTTGACAAACTTGAAAACAATATGCGGTGTCCCGTTCATTAATCTAGTGCGCCTTGGCCTTGCATAGTCCCCAACAGCTGGGCTTTTTACTTCCACATGATTTGAAAGATTACGTACTCAGTTCTATATATGCACTATGGTTCTTTTGATAAGAAACATACTTACGTTAATAGAAAGATGAAGGTTACAATGAAGAGGACAAGATGTCCACTGATGTATCTAGCTACACTACTGATCTTCAACTAATAAGAGCAACAACGTACATCACTACTTCACTAGTATTACTTTGACCGAAAAAGATTGGTACGTGCAATAAGAGAGTAAAGATAGAAAGCTTTCAGCACAGCCCCAATCCAATAATTAAAAGCAATTAATATGATAAGAGCTATCCCTTAACTCGATTGGGATAGCCTTGCTTCATATAATACTTTAGTTTGTCAGAGGTTTAAGTTTTGGAGGAAAGAAAAGGATGCGGTACGTTTTGGCCGGGAACGTGTGCTATGAGCCTATGTGGGCTATTTTCTGTGTTATGTGGATAACAAGACTACAAGAGGATCTTTCATATTGCTGAGGGTGAGATGGTGGATCATATATGGGAGACACTCTGTTTTTCGGCTTCTATGTGCGAATCTACTTCAGCAGAGTTCAGGAATTTGTCTTTTTTATACCATCTCATGCTCATAACTTTTGTTGTTTTGTTTTCGGTTGTGCTGTTGATAACTTGATATGTCTATAGTCTGTGCATCTGTTTGAGTGTGGACTCAAAAAGAAAGTGCAAAAATGACAATATATAAAGAAGTGTGTGTCCTTAAAAATTTTCGCCTGCATCGCCTCTTTAGCTATTTGTTTTGTGCCCCCCTTACCTATCAGTCCTGGATCCGCCAGTGCGACCAAGGAATGAAGTATGTGGCCTGTTGATTTGCAGAACAGCCTTGGCTACAAGCAACGAATCAGTTTCAAACATTAGAGGATGACAAATGGGCAAATCGAATATATATTTCATGTTTCTGGACATGGTATATTACATAGGTGGTTACTAACCTATCCTGCATCCAAGTATTTTTGTCAAACCAGAGCATATAATGGCAGAAAATTAGGTCGTACCAGATTAATATACAGAGAGCGCACACACACATATAAAGGAAGGCTCAGAAGGGTGTTGTAGCCCTTGATTGTAGGTAAAGATAAACTGGGTGTAAAAAAAAAACCAATAATGTAGAAGACAAATGCTGATCCCTAGCTGCTTACTTTGTTTAGTTATGTTCTAGCTAGCGTCTGGCTTTTGCATTTGTTATACATATAAGACAAATTCATATTCCACACGGTGAATTAATACCTTTTCAGTGAAGCTATAGGTATCTATCTGGAAGTTTTTGTTGGTGTATTATGAGGTAATAGTTACTCTTTAAATGTGGAGTCTGCTTCTGCTAGAATTCCTAATAATTACAAATTAAGAACAAAGAGTAACGTCTTAAATTAAACTCCACAAATCCACCAACCACATAGGGACAGTTAGTAGCACATTACTGACCTGATCGATTGGTGCTTGGAATCTCTGTGCAATCTCTATGTAAATAGTATTAATATTCCTATTTGATCAAATTATCGTGATGGTTTTTTTTTATTAATTTCCAGGTTAACACTAGCTAGGTTCCCTCTTATAGTCCCAAGAAAATTGTATCTTTGCTCGCTTACAAAATCAAGCCCCAACAGTAAGGCGCTTCTCTAATGGCTCCCCTAATGCTTCAAATTCAAATTATTCCTTCCCTTCCTCTGTATAGTTCACTGATTGCCGTAGTTGTCCTAATTCTATATTGGAAGAGATTAAAAACCAGACATACCCCAATTCTTAGGTTGCCCCCAGGTCCATGGAAGCTACCAGTTATAGGCAACTTGCTTCAGTTGGTAGGCTCACTACCACATCATTCCCTGAGAGACTTGGCCAAGAAATACGGACCTATCATGCATCTCAAAGTGGGACAAGTATCTGCCGTAGTGATTTCATCACCGGAACTGGCTGAAGAGGTGTTGAGGACACATGAGACAGCCTTCTCGCAACGCCCCACTGTTTTTGCTATTGAGGCTTTGTCCTATGATCTTTCCAGTATAGTCTTTTGTCCTAATAATGATTATTGGAGGCAAATGCGCAAGATTTGCGTGTCGGAGCTCCTGACTACAAAGCGTGTGCAGTCGTTTGCATCAATAAGAGAACAAGAGGCATGGAATCTTGTTGAATCAGTTCACTCCTCATCATCAGAGCCACAACTAGTCAACCTCACTGACATTATTTTCTCCATGCAAAACGGCATCACTGCCCGTGCAGCCTTCGGGAAAAAGTGCAAACATCAACATGAATTTACATTGTTGATCGATGAAACTAACAGGCTTGCAGGAGGCTTTACAGTGGCGGATTTGTTCCCTTCGCTCAATTTCCTCCGCCATGTCACAAGTTTAAAGCCTGCCGTTGAGAAAATACACCAAAAAATGGACAGGATGCTTGATGATATCATCAATGATCATAAAGTGAAAAGAGAATCATCAGCTGGTGATGCTCATCTGCAGGAAGATCTAGTTGATGTGCTATTACAACTTCAAGAATCTAGTGATCTGCTCCAATTTGATGTCACAGCCAAGCATATCAAAGCTGTCACTATGGTGTGAATTTTATTTTAAGATCAAAGTCTTTTCTTTAATGTTAGCAATTATAGTAGTACTAAATTTTTCGATAATATATTAACCTTTGATTTTCAGGACATGTATGCTGCTGGAAGTGAAACTTCAGCAACTACCACAGAATGGGCAATGGCAGAACTTGTGATCGAGAAATCCAAGAGTAATGGAGAAAGCGCAAGCCGAGGTACGACAACTTCTGGCAGGGAAGAGGAAGGTCCATGATGCAGACATTAAGAAACTAGATTACCTGAAGTTGGTCGTAAAAGAAACACTACGATTACACCCTCCTGCTGCCTTAATCCCACGACAAGAAACTCAAACATGTAAAATTAGTGGATATGATATACCATCTGAAACCAAAGTTTTGGTCAATGCTTGGGCAATTGGGAGAGACCCAAAGCATTGGGGGGATAGTGCTAATTCCTTTGATCCAGAGAGGTTCCAAGGTTCTTCCATTGATTTTAAAGGGACCAACTTTGAATTTATTCCATTTGGGGCTGGTAAGAGAATGTGTCCAGGAATCTCGTTTGGAACTGCATCGGTTGAGATTGCACTTGCTCAACTGTTGTACCACTTCAACTGGAAACTCCCCAATGGGACAAGCTTAAAGAGCTTGACATGACTGAAATAATGGGAGCTAGCGCGAGGAAGAAGAATGACTTGAATGTTATTGCTATTCCTTTCATTCTGTAATCAAACATTTAGCTTCTCGATCTTGAAAGTCTTACGAGTGCTTTTACTCCAAGCACTCGTATTTTTAAAGAATGTCATATGTGCTTCTAATAAAGGCGTTTCAAATAAATTATATCTTATTGTCCGAAAACAATTGTCCAAAAATAAATAAATTATATCTTGTACAAAAGTATTGTAAAATGGACTCTACAGTTGGAAGAGTCATTTATGTTGTGAGAAATTCCATCTACTTTTTCAAGGAATTCATTTTTTCAGTCACCCAGAAGGATTACTTTTCCAAAAAGTCAATGAGGTCGGAAACAATTTTGTCATCTAAACTGTGCAAACAGTTTACTACTCTATTTGCAATATACACATTTTACTGCCCTAATTTTGAAATGAGAGATTAGATTTATAGATTTTTACGAAATTATCATTTACATGTAAACTCTATTTTTTCTATGCTCACGAAAGGTCCCTGGTCTGGGATGTAATCCAAATCATACCAATATTATGAATTAGATCAACAAGTTATTGGTTATGCTCAAATCAACATAGTAGGAATCATTAAAGTGCATGTAAGAGAATATGAACATAGCAAGAATCTTAGAACATGGTGTGTATCCTAAGTATCCTAGAAACGATTTCATACAAGTACCGCAATACTCGTCGCACCACAAGTTAAACACATGCAAATATGGGTCATCAAACACATATGTATGGCTGGTCAATCCTAATATGCTTCTAACGTCGCGAATCAAAGAAACATATATAAGAATAACAATTTACGAACAATGAAACCATTATCATCCGAAAAGCAAAACTTGACTAAAATTTGAATATCAAAACATCGAAGTAGTCATGTTCAGGGCTTCAATCTAGTCCTAACTACAAGAAGTTTAGCTACTCATGTCTTTAAGAGAAATCCCAAAAGAATACAGAAGGTTGGAGAAACCAAAAACCAAAACTGGAAATCTGGTTTGATGTCACGACCGGTCGACAATGTTGGGCGACCGGTTGACTAGGCGGGTGATTGTGTATTCTTCCTCTGCTTTCGGCTGCTCACGAGCAATCGCGGATCCAGGATTGTACTCTAGTGGGGGCAGATTACATGCATATATATATATTCCCCAATTTTGAGGTCAGAATTTGGCAAAAATTGATAAATATATAGGCATAAAAAAAATTCAGTGGGGGCTCTAGCCCCCAGCGGGCTGTACGTGCGTCCGCCAGTGCTCATGAGTCTCTAGAGGCAAAAGTCTTTCTCCGCTGCAACTAGGGTTCCTTTTATATAAATTTTTCAACCCTAGACACTTCCTTATAAGTTGTGGACTTCTTAACTCCAAGGAAAAGCCTAAAAAATGGAAATATGGATGCCCCAGTCTTCCTTGTCTATCAAGGATTCCTCAAGTGATTGGAATTCCCCCTTTTATTCCGATCTAAGCCAACTTTCTCATCTTTACTTCCGAAACCTATGAAATACGAGAAATTAAATAAATAACTAAGATAAATAGGAAATATGGCCAAATAACATAATAATAAATACTATAAAACGTCGCATATATAAACGCTTCTATCAATTGTAGTTCAAAAAAGTAAAATTGATTATTTTGAAATGCAATTGCATTTTGGAATGACAATTGCATTTTTGGAATGACAATTGCAGTTTTGTAATGTCTAATTTCACATTTTTGAACAACAATTGCAATTCAAAAATGCAATTGTATTTTTTTTTAAAATGGCTACATAGGACCAATTTGGTAAAGCTGGGCTTTTAAGTGACATACATAGTATGCAGCACTGTTTTCCCACATATATATACGACCTAAACCAACCCACCACCAGTCAACATAAAAAAAACATGCACGTTATAAAATATTAACACGAAAAAGGATACCCTAATTGACATTGGAGGACCATATGGATATTATAGGTTACATGATTATTGATGTACGTACTCATCTCCATCAATATTCTTTAGCCAACCACCACAGAGCTCGTTAATTATTACTTCCTTTTCTGGGCAAGTCTCATGGTTGCTTCGAAATATGAAAGAGAATATATGTAGAAAGAATTTGGAGTTGTATCGTACTATCATGTGAAGAAATTTGGACAATGCATGATTCACATGATTAGCCATTTTTATAAAGCTGCGGCTCTCGAGAAATAGGAAATCAAATAGGTCATCCCATATATTTCAAGAAAGAAATCAAATTGCTGATGCTCTCGTCTGTTTTGGGCTCTCTTCTTCTGGTATGACTTGATGGGATTCTCCCCCTGAGTTTGTTAATTCTAACCTTCATAGAGATATCATAGGGCTTCCCAACTTTCGATTTCGTTGATCGGTAGTTCTTTCTTATTTCGATGATGTTTTTGTTTGAGAGGTTTTGGTTTATGTCTCCATCTCTCATTTGTTTTTTTCTTTTCTATTGAATTGGCCTCGTTTTTTCGAGGTTCTACCAAAAAAAAAACTACGGCTCTAATTAAGTACGTAGGGTGTATATATATAAATATATATTGGAAATCTTGTTGACAATTTGCTGTATTACTAAAGTTGAATATTTCTATTCTGTGTATATATATGTTTGTGCTTGTGCAGAAGTAGAGAGTCTTCACTAGGACTAATTTACCCAAACCTGCACTAGCTATTACGATAGATTATTATACTGAGAATACTTGTACAAATGTCAAATGTGCTTCATTTGGTCGAATTGGCGAGGCACTTTTTATTGGTTAATTGTGTTGTGCATTTGTAGTGCAATGGGAACAACAGTTCAAAAGTCTATATATGAACGATTCAGATAAATGAAAATGAAAATGAGATTAAACTGTTCAGATAAATCAAAATGAGCAACTCTACAAATTAGACAAGAAATTAAAGAATCCATTATTAGAGGATATATATATATATATATAGACACAGATATATACACACACAGCCCTCATTTAGCTTAATTAGATACAATTCAATTATGAGTCATTTTAGTCCCACCTCCATGAGAAATGAATTCATGTTATGTGTAATATATAGTTTTTGGGGCTAAATTTAATTTACTACCTTATACTTTATACTTAAAATCAATTCAGACTCTGCACTTTTAATTTCATCAAAAACACTCTTATACTCTATAGATTTGATCAATGTCATCCAATTGTTAAATTTGAGATTTTTGATGAGGGCATTTTCGTCAATTTTCATCATAAAAATTAATTTTTTTATTTTTTTTATTTTTTAATGCATTGAAAGTTAGCATTATTTTATTTTTTAATGCTAACTTTCAATTTATAAAATTATTTTATTTTATTTCTATTAATAATAAATTATTTATTTGATTTTATTCTTGTATATAACTCTATATATAATTGAAATAAAATATTTTACTTTATTTCTACTAATAATAAATTATTTATTTTATTTTATTGTCGTATTGTATATGACCCAATATAAATATTTTATTTGTACTCTCATACTAATAAAATATTTATTATTATTACTACTAAAATAAATAAGAATACAATAAAATAAAATATTTATTATTATTAGATATAATAAAATAATTTATTATTAGTAGAAAAAAATAAAATTATTTCATAAATTGTCGCCGCCGGCCCCCCCCCCCGCCGTCCAAACGCGCCCCCCGCCCCCCCCCCCCCCCCCCCCCACGTTTCCACGCCATACCCCCGGTCTACGTTCCCTGGGGGTAAATTTCCTTACCCCCCCCCCCCCCCCCCCCCGCCCCCCGGGACCGAGCTCCCCCGGACACCCCACTATTTTGCCCTTAGTGGTCCTTTGCGGCCTTGCGGGGCCTTACCTACCTGCGGATTCCCCGGCCCTTTCCTCTCCCTTCACCCTTCGGCAAATCCCAGATAGTCCAATAAACCAAACCTTTACCCTCCCTCGAGCAAGGTATCTTGAACCGCCGGGTGCCCCACGGGGTACCCGGGGACACCCTCCTACCCCGTAGACCCCACCCCCCGCTTCTACAAGACGCCCAATCGGGGAACGTCGGGGCCCCCGGTTTTCCAACCGCCAGCCCGCCCGGTTTCGAAGGCGGCCCCGCCGAGTCGGGGCCCGGCCCCCCCCCCCCCCCCCCGGGCCCCCCCCGGGCGGGTTTGCCCTTACACAACCCCAGGGGGGGGCCGGGTCACCCCCAACCCCCAGGCAAGCCCGGCCAGCCCGCCACGAAAAGAAGGCCCCAAAGGAAAGGACACCAGGAAACAGGGGTTATCAAGACATAAAACACCGGAGGGGGGTGCCTAGAAGGCGGGCAAGGGGAGCAAAAACCAGCCCCAAAACCAGGTACCAAAGTGCAGGGGGGTCCAAATATCCTTGGATACTAAGTGTTTCGGGCAGGCCCATGAAGGAGGGCAAAAGGCCCGCGGTGCGGTCCGGGGAAACGCCCCCCCCCCCGTTCCCCCCCCCCTGCCCCTCTTTGCTTTGTCGCAAGGAGGGCCGGGGTTCATAACTCATCCGGCCGCGCCAAAGGCTCGGTCCTAAAAGTGGATTCAATAATAATAGAAAGGGAAATATAACCCATCCCATTTTCAGTTTTCCAAAATATAGTTTTGCCTTCTTACTATTTTCATAAACCTATATCCTTCTACGGGGAATTCAAAGGGAAAATGAAAAACGACAAATAAAATTTGAAGTGCCTTCTTTGAAGAAATGAATATATAGTACCACGACAAAATAGCATGCAAATATAGGCTAAACAATGAATGGAAAGCTTGCTTATTGGTGGTCTTTCTCGTTACTTGAAATAGGGGGCCTTTTATGTAAAGGGATACTATCATGGGTAAAAGTAGATTACCTATCTTCGGGAAGGTTGCACCTTCGGGAAAATATATTTCGCTGTGTTTGGAGGATAATGGTGCTTTTATTCCTTACTTGCATTTTTTTTTTTTTGTTATTTGTTTTGTGATGTTGTTGATTTCCTTCTTATTGGGATTATGAATTGTTAAATTATATTGATTAGGGTTTTCTTTTGGCATTTTTGATAATTTCTTTTGAACTCTCTTTGTTGGCGGCTAATTATTGTTGTTTCTTGTGTTGTTTTCCTACTTGTAGAGAATTGTAAGTGATTGAAGTCGCTTGAATATATTATATATTTGTATATAAATGAGTAGGAGGTGAGGTTTTTGTCTATTATTCTTTGTAAGAATATCTTTACAAAATTGAATAATATTTATCTGAATTATATTCAAATAGTGAAATTACTTTATCCTTTTATCCTTGTGAAATTATTTATCAAATATAAGATACCTTAGTTTGGTTAAAGGAAAATAGAATTTAAGTATTTTTGGATTAGAAAAGAATTAGTTTAAGTTGATACTAGTGTGAGAGGTGTCGTGGGTCTTATATGTTCATTCACCTAAATCCTACGTGGTGGTCTAGTATGAATATGAAAATTGGTGAATTGATGTTTGTGACTTACTTTATCCAAAGATTTTCTTGGTTTGAAATTCTTTATCATAGATATATTATGTCCACAATGATTAAAGCTCTTTACTTTACTAAAGAATGATGACATTAGGGGTGTTATTATATACCTCAAGGATATAATGATCACTCCTAATACTTCTCATAATCTTTGAAGTAGGTATAGTTATTGTTTTTGCTCATTAAATTTACAAAAAGTAATAAGAGGGGTCGGGTGTAGAAGAAGGGAGTTTTAAATGAGAAAAAAGTAAAAGATTTATAAAAAATTACTTGTTTTTTGAAAATTGAATATCTGGAGTAACGTTGTAAGGTTGAAATTTGAACGGAGGATAAGGAAGTTGAAAATTGATTGTAAGGTTGATAAGAGAGAAAATCGTTCGAAAGTTGGTGTCTCGTGAGGAGATTCTAGAGTTTTAGGTTTTTGTAGTAGGTAGAATCTGGATAGTGTTTAAAGGAAGTAAATAACAATGAAATAGTAGAGAATACTCAGAATAGGATCAACTTTATTAATGAATAAAGGGCCTCTATATATAGAGGAATACAAGATACAATCCATATTGATGTAGGAAATATCTAATCCATATTCTAGAAGGATAACCTATACTAAGAGTCCTAGTTTGACAAGGCACACAATAATGTTATCCTACAACAAAAGTTAGCATTAAGAAAATAATGATAACTTAACATTTATGAAATTATTTTATTTTCTTTTTACTAATAAATTATTTTATTTTATTTCTACTAATAATAATAAATATTTTATTTTTTTCAATGCTAGCTTACAATATAATAAATTATTATTTTGTATTTCCATTAATAATAAATTATTTTAATTTATTTCTACTATTAATAAATTATTTAATTATATCTACTAATAATAAATATGAAATAACGAAAATACCCTCCAAAAAAATCACAAATCTGATGGTTGGATGACATTGATCAAATGTATAGAGTATAAGGGTATAACTGATGAAATTGAAGGTATAAGGACTGAACTGATTTTGAGTGTAAAGTATAGAGTAGTAAACTGAAATTAACCATTCTTAGTCTTAATTAAGTAGGAGAGCATGTACAAAGTGGAGACAAGGTTAATGACAAAGAATTGTGGAAAGTGAGTAGAAAGGTCATTTGGATTAATGTACGTTTACAAAGTAACACATGGAATCAGTATATAGGAGAAACACAGATTCTCATTTACTTGTTTACTAACTAAACAAACATTCATATTAAACATTCCTATGATTTTAAAGGTTTGATGTGAAAATTCAAACAAGGTCTTACCATGCATGTTATCATACGAAAGTGTTGTTTAAAAAAAATCAATAATTGCATTTATGATATACATCTCAGTATTATAGAACTTCACTTATGTAATTAAGTACGACAATAATGCATTGCGCTGCGCATGAAAAGAAAAAAAAATACAACAAATAGGATCACCTATTTCACTTGTACGTTATTCTTGTTGCTTGCTATGTATATTGCAAAGAGACAAAAGGAAAAACAAACAAACAAACTGATTTATACGTATTTTACGTATTTTACGTACAAGTGTACTTCTAATTAAATACTTGAATAATGTTTCTTCAATAGCTAAATGTTATTATTAATATATATTTGTATGATTTGTAGGTTAAATAAGTGTGCAGAAGTAATTCAAACCAAAACGACGCATTTCATGAGTTTTTGGAGCATTTTTGAGATAATGAAAAGTCACAATGTGACTTTTAGGAACCAAGATCACAAGAGAATCAAACCTCGGAAGTGGAGCACACAATTATTATTGAGTTTTGGCCAAAAAATTGAAAAGTCAACTTTCGACCTCGAAAAATCAATTGTGACCCACCCTAATCCAATGTGAGTTTTGGCAAGATTAGGGCCACTATCATTTTTGAGCCATTCTCCAACTTTCTCTACTTTTACTTGTTTTTAAACTTTACAATCTTGAGATTATTGAGATATATTGGAAGTATGTGTGAATAGTTGCTTAGGATTGGTGACTAGGGTTGGTTCTCTAGTTCAATTAATGATGATGGATTGAGCAAACTAATATATATATATATATATATATATATATATATATATAACAAGGTTTCTCTACTAAGAAGGTTCTTATATACTTTATAAGGTACGGAGTTTTGATCTTAACCATTATATCTGATCATTTAAACAGATCTGATGGCTGAGATCAAAACTCTGTACTTTATAAAGTAAGGACCTCCTTACCTGAGAATCGATCATTATATATATGTGTGTGTGTGTGTGTGTGTGTGTGTGCGCGCGCGCGCATGTTGGTAGATATTTGGATATGTTCATTGTCTTTTTTTGTTATGTGTTAGATAATTGTATATAGAAACTACCAATTTTTATATATTTGTTTGATCTATCTTGATGTGTGATGTGTGTGTGTGCGCGCGCGCAAGCAAATATGTGTGTGTGTGTGTGTGTGTGTGTGTGTGTGCGCATGTTGGATATTTGGATATGTTCATTGTCTTAATTTTTTTGTTATGTGTTAGATAATTGTATATAGAAACTACCAATTCTTAAATATTTGTTTGATCTATCTTGATGTGAAAGTGTGAGATTGGTACCCTTATCCTTTCTAGGCAATTGACAATGAGCATGAGCTTGACTTGTTTGGGTTCCTAAGTGTTGATACTCTTAGCCACTATTTGTTAGCTTAAGAACTATAGGATGACTCCGTTAAGAATCATTGTGAGTTGTTGTGAACCATAGCATGGCATAATGATACCTTTAGAGACATGGCCCTAGAACCATAGCATGCATAAGGTACGAAATTTAATTCATTAATCGAGTTTGATTTGTGTGTGAATCCCTTGATGATTGTGTTCTTTCTCTATTCCTCTTCTTCTTCTTCTTCTTCCTCGGTCCCTTCTCATTCTCTTATTTTCTCCTTTCTCCTTCTTTCTTCTTCTCCTCTTTGTCTACTATCTTCTTCTTTTCTTTCATTGCGTCGGATTTAACTCATGAACCTTTCAACATGTATATGCATTAGGTTAATCATTAATCGAATATGTGGATTAGATTAATAACCCGAAACCTCAATCATGCAACCATTTTTATATTTATCCATGTCCCTTCTCTTTGCATTATTGGCATTAGTTTAGTTTATTTCATTTCTTGCTGTACTTTGTTACATTTCATCTATCCATCTCTAATCTCACCATCTAGTGCTAGGAAATCTAAGTTACTAATCTATCAAATGGGTTTTGGGTCATCAGTCCCCGTGATATGACAACACCCGGTCTTTAATGTATACATCCACTATTTTGGTAATTGCCACAAACAAACAAATAAACAATAATAACAACTTTGATGGAAGTCGATCTTAAGACATATGTGGTAGAAGGTAAGGCTTTTCAGGAAGCATTGCCAATATATATGGATGATTTTGAAAACTATCTAGTGAATTTTACAAAACTATTTGAGCCGTTTTCAAAACGTACTATTTCACTAGCTGTCACATGCATGTATACATCCACATGCATGCATGCTAACCCCAACAGTGACTTTTGCAAAACTCTTAGGTCGATAACAGTAATGCACAAAGATCTTATTACTATACTCATTGGTGTCGTTTACTCCATGCAGAAACATATCAAGCACCAAGCATATTAGAAGTGTCATGTTCCAATTTCTACCAGTAGGCTACAATGATTTAGAGCCTTCAAGCACACTTAGTCCAGCCATGCCAAAACAAGTAGCATAGTAAGAGG
Organism: Rubus idaeus; assembly: GCA_030142095.1. Classification (NCBI taxonomy): domain Eukaryota; kingdom Viridiplantae; phylum Streptophyta; class Magnoliopsida; order Rosales; family Rosaceae; genus Rubus; species Rubus idaeus. The sequence continues at coordinate 24,607,263 of CM057971.1, forward strand.
AATTTTGAAACTTACTTTTAACTCGACTTTTAAAGGAATGAAATAAGTAGTTGTCCAAGTAATAAAAGCAGGACTTGGTGGCAACATGTAAAGTCTAGGTCTAGGCACTATGTATACATGCATATTGTATCGCGAAAAACAGTGTTCCACAAATAGTAAAATCCGATGCTCTTAAGGAGAGAAAGAACTGATGACACCATGTGAGACCGAGCTGATGAAAGATCAACACCAGTAACACTTGAACTTGCATTAGTAGGAGTGAGATCAGGAAAAACTCAAATAGCATGGCAATCTTTGGAACTATCGCCATGAGTAACAACTGGAGACTTTGCATCTTAATTTCAGTATTTTGTCATGTGCTTAGGAATTCTGGCTTTGGCAGTTTTCTTTTTCCTCATTAAGTGTCTTATCCTTGCCGCCATCATAATCTAATGATCTATTTCCTTATGTTCATTCTTGATTGTGATCTTATAGGAGCATGATCACGATAGTCCCGATGAGCTTGATTGTAGAAACTCGCCCATAGAAATGAGCCTAACAACGAGTTACTTAATTTCTAATTGATTACATCTTTTGGTGAAGGCATATTTTTTCGTTGAAATGAGACTTTCAAGAAGAAACTTTAGTTTTGTCGATACTGAATTTGGCGGACCCTATAAAATTTTCTACAAAGCTTATAACAAGGAAATAGTTATTTTCTCGTTAAATGTTGCTTAAGAAATGAAAAATTTTGTCGCCCAACTATCATATTTACTCACTAATAACATGACAATTCAGATAACCTAATTCTAGTAAACTTTAGCGATGAACTACAAACATAAGCAAAGCTATAGTCGATGCAACCCAAGCTAGAAATAAAAAAATATATATGTTTTCCTAATTAATAAAACAAATATAACACATTGTACACCTAATGCAGTGGTCAATATTCAATTGTTAACCGCAATGACATTTGTTCTATAAAGTTGACCGCAAAAACGCTTGGAGTATAAGAACTATTTTTTTTTATCAAAATCATATAAGATCAAAATATAAATTTTGATAGATCGATGACACAACTAATTACAATGATGCGCTGCCCAGATTCTCATGAATGATGTTAAAAGTAGTGTGACAATATGTCAAACGTGAAAATATGCTATAATATTTGGAATTGAATAGTAGAAAGCTTAGTGAGCTAATATAATCTACTTCATGATTAGGGCCTGTCTGATAATGTTTTGTAGAATCATTTTTTAAGAAATTATTTTGTAATTAAAAACAATTAAGTTTATATTTAAAGTACAAAAATGTGTCTAGTTATATAATATATAATTAGATATTTCTACACAATACGGATTGTATTTGTATTCCTTATAGGGCCCTTAATAAAGAAACATTCAATATGAGCTACCTAGCTACAAAACAAAATCCAAAAACAGTGTGAACAGTCACCGGAACAGTGCGCAACTAGTTTTTGGTACAAGCATCACACTGGGGTTTTTTGGACCAATTTTGGGAATCTGCCTAGACAGAACTAGGGAATTGACTGATTCTTCTATGTGTATATGAGTACAAATTAGCTAATTTGGACGTTGATCTCCGGCTATAAATCAGAAGAAGAGGTCCAAGATAATCCGAGAAAATCCAGGTTAAAGGGGGTCCCTTCTCTCCCCCCCCCTGCGTAAGATTGGGAAATTTTGGAAAATACCTATACCTACTTCGAAAGTTGAGAGTAGGGGGGGCTATATCGTTGGATAATGTAAGTTGAGCCCTCTAATGTTATCTTCTCTAGTAAAAGAAGGCTAGATGTGGGGTTATATGTTGTAAGTATTCAGAGCCAAGAAATTGGATAAATAATTCAAAAGGCATCAGCCATTTTTGATCAGGCTTATTCATTACTAGCTCACCTAGTAAGTGTGTTTAGGTAGGGTTGGTGTGGTTGGGGTTGCCCCCGAATTCCTCTTTCTTATCTGGTTATGCTTCGTGTCTTTCGAAAATACTTGAAAATTTTATTTAGTGTTGTGGATGTCGTTTTATGACTGCGAAAATAAGGTATCTTATTATTGTGTAAGTAATTTAAAGTGATAAAATGATAAGTAATTTCACTATTCGAATATAATTCAGATATGCTTCAACTATGGTTATGCTTCAATTTTGTAAAGAGTTAAATAGAATTTTATTCGGAATTGAATTAGAATAAGAAATGGGTATTATAAGAGGGCGGTGGTGGCGCCTAATTGTATTGTATTATTTTTTACAATAAGGTGTATAAGATGTTGATAATAGTTATATATATCCATTTATGAGAATCATTCAAGGTAAGAATGACAGGGTCAAATTCACAATTGCATATTTTAAAGTGACCAAATAAGAGAAATAGAATTAATTTTTAATTAAGTTTTGTATGTGATGGCTTATGTAATTATTTGACAATGTCAATTACGAAATATTAATTTTCATTTAATTTTGGGTACTATATTGCCCCGGGTTCTTTACCCTTTAAATCAAGTGACTAAAGTAAGGAGTGCATTTTCGATAAGATTAAAATGTCACTTTATGTGACTACTTGATTGGGGAGGGATAATAAATAATGTTTATCCCATGCTTTTATAAAGAAACAATTCTGGATTTAATTTTTTTTGTTTTGTTGTTATTTTACACTTAGAAGAAGAGAGATATTGTAGTATTTGAAATGAATTTGAGATGAAAGATGGGAAACTCGGTTTCTAGGCTTGTGCTAGAGTGAGATAGTGGAATATTAATACATTGGCTTGGTCAAAGATGTTAATGAGATTTAAAGACAAAGTAACAATTTAGCACTCTCATGATAAATCGGACCCTAAATAAAAGAAAGGTAATTTCGTAAAAGGATGATGGAATAAAATATATGGGGAAGTGTTATATCTAAGTACAATAGGGATTATTGTACTTAAGTAATTAACATTCTTTGTTGTGAATTGTTAGTAGATTTAGTCTGGCCCTACATATTGAGTGATAAGAATATTTTGATATTTAATGGTATAATCGATTTGGGCTTATCTTATCTACTAGAGAAAGAGGAGTTAAAAAGAACTTAAATCAAAGGATAAAATATGCAGATTTATTTACTAAGTTTTGACTAAGTTAGTTTGAAAAAATTTAAAAGATTGATATGTTAGTTATGAGATATGATTGTAGGAATGGGGGAGGTGGTGGGGGAATTATTTTATTGTTAAGGGGGGGGTATGAATAAAGAAATCTTGTATTCTCTATATATAGAGGCCCTTATTTATTAATAAAGAAGAACATATTCTCTAATATATATTGATATAATTTTTCTAAACATTATTATATAAAAATAATATTAAAAAAAAAAAAAAAAAAAAAAGGGTAATATGAAATAAATGAAGTTAAAGATGAATGTTTGAAAAAAATATATTTCAACATGATTGGACCCTAAACTTATCACATGTCATGCATGCATCATTGAGATTGATAATAGATCATTTAGGGTATTGAGTGTGATATGTACAAAGTGAAAGAGGTGTCAATTGAGGGGCATTTCGTGAGGACCCTACTTTTTGTTTATGTCACAGGTCGCTTTAGCAAAATGATTAGTGTCACGGGTATCCAAGGTTCGTGGCTTCGTACTGATGATGGGGGCTTTATATATACTAGTCACGAATCACGTAACGCTTGACTTTTTTTTTTGGCTCATAACGTGAGGCTTGTCCGGTGGTGAGGAAAGTTGGAACAAGTTAAAATGCAGGGCACTGCAAGAGTTTGTTTGGTTGATAATATTTCCGCATCATGTTCATGGGTTGCTCTTTAGTTACATGTCATACTTCTTCTTCTTCTTCTGACTGAAATTATCTTCCCACAAAATCAAATTCCATTAGGTCGTATCCTAGCTAGTATAAGTGTATAACAAACCACAGAAAGAATAATAGTAAGTCATATTGAAAGAAGAAGGATTGAATAACAGTTACAAAAGAAAGAAATGCCGATTTATTCAAAGCAGATGAGTAGATTATTTCTTTTATCTACTATGATTAAATTGACACAACGGATCATACAAGTTTATTTTCTTCAATCCTAACCTCATCTACTCCAGAATGAAGCACACTCAATACCAACAGGGTCTATGCCAATTTATCTAACAACAAAAACCCCAGACATAGCCTTAATTTGTTCCATCAATAACTAAGCTTCATAATTATGTGTTGATCGAATGGAAGCTAAAAAATAAGCTTGACTTTGACTTTCTTGATTACCTAACAAACTTACCCTATAGCTAGATTAGGACTAGTGTAATTAAAATGAAATAATGAACAACTTACCCAGTAGCTAGATTAGGGTGTAAAATGAAATAATATAGTGGATGCGTATTATAGTTGATCGATGTAGGTTACTGAAGTTACTGAAAAGATAAATTAAGTAAGCAATGAAAGGACAGATTAGGCTATGCATATCTCAAGTCACTTGTATTTCTCACGAATACTAACAAACCTTTAAAAGAGTACGTATGTCACTTGTATTTCTCAGACCTCATTTTCAGGAGAGAGTTGGACATGCATCTCCTCTCTCTTCTTCTTGGAGTTACCCAACTTTCTCTTGGCCATCATATTCCTTACGTAGGTATGACTGATTTATTGTTTGAAGTTGGTGATTTAACTTGTGTCCAACTAAAAAAGAAAAAGCCATACTGCTAACGATTTTTACAGACCAACCAAAAAATCAATAGTTAAGACTTGAGACCAACCAAACAATCAACAGTACGTACGTTGGGCTATGGATATCCCCTGAATTTGGCTATAATTATGGATTTACATCCCGAATTTGTAATTATTAAAATTAATCTCTTAAACTTAGCAAAAATTATTAATTTATATTCTCTCCATTAATGTTATCATTTTTCGTATTACCCTTTAAGTGAGTTGGACATGATGAACATGGATGAAACATATTGCAATATTTGAGTCAAATAACGCCACTTATATTAACGCGGCATCCCGAATATGAAATAATTACTCCCCTATGTTGACACTTGAAAATATAGTCTTTGTTTGTTCATTTTTGCATCCCATCCATGTCTTGTTTTTCGGTAAGCATGTTGAATAAAGCCAGAATTGACCTTTTAATTCGCCGTTCAATTCTTTAAGTTTGAACTTAGATAATGTTTGAATATATAGAATTAAACCTATCAGTGTCAGCATGTATTTTGTGAAATGATTGGACCCTAAATTTATCACATGTCATGCATGCATCATTGAGATTGATAATAGATCATTGAGGGTATTGAATGTGGTATATAAAAATCGAGGGGGTGTCCTACTTTTTGTTTATGTCACGGGTCGGTTTAGCAAAATGATTAGTGTCACGGCCATCCAAGGTTCGTTCTGATGAGTGATGATGATATATGGAGCTTGTATATATACTATACTAGTCACGAATCACGTAAGACTTGTCAGGTGGAGGTGGTGCGGAAAGTTATAACAAGTTAATACGCAAGAGTTTGTTTGGTTGCAAATATTTCAGGACCATGTTCATGGGTCGCTCTTTAGTTACATGTCATACTTCTTTTTCGATCTTCTTAGTCTTACTGAAATTATCTTCCCACAAAATCAATTTGACTAATCCATTAGGTCATATCCTAGCTAGTATAAAAAACTACAGAAAGAATAATAGTCATATTGCAAGAAGAATTGATCGAATAACAGTTGCAGAAGAAACAAATGCCGATTTATTCAAAGCAGATGAGTAGATTATTTCTTTTACCTATTATGATTAAATTGATACAACGGATCAAGTTATTTTCTTCAATCCTAACCTCATCATCTACCCCAGAATGAAGCACACTCAACACCAACAGGGTCTATGCCGATTTATCTGACAACAAAAACCCCAGATATAGCCTCTCTGTTCTATCAATAATTAAGCTTCATAATAATATGTTGATCGAATTGCAGCTCAAAAATAAGCTTGACTTTCTTGATTACCTGACAACTTACCCTATATATAGCTAGATTAGGAGTGTAACTTACCCTGTAGCTAGCTAGCTAGATTAGGATGTAAAATGAAATAATGAACAACCAAAAAAGAAAAAGCCATATTGCTAACGATTTTTACAGACCAACTAAACGGTGCCAAACAGTCAATGGCTGAGACTTTAGACCAACCAAACAATCAATAGTTGGAGCTTTGCATGTCCCAAGTCACTTAATTGTATTTCTCACAAATACTACCAGACCTTTAAAAGAGTACGTATGTCACTTGTATTCTCAGACCTCATTTTCAGGAGAGAGTTGGGCATGCATCGCCTCTCTCTTCTTCTTGGAGTTACCCAACTTTCTCTTGGCCACCTTAAGACTACACTTGTCCTTCCCAACCAGCCAACCTTAAAAGACTAGCTAGCTCACTTGAGTTTCTCAAAAACACAACCGGAACATGCAAGAATCCTCTTAATCTTGCAATTTCCCTGATCAACTTCCTCACAGAGGGGACCGGCCCTCTTGCTAGCTTGTTCTCTCTTTTCTACCAAAAAACGAGGAGCCAATTTACGCTTGGTGGTGATGTGTCCCTTGTGCAATCCAAAGAAGAGTCCACTCTTGGGCCAAGTTTAAGTTCTTGGATCTGCCACTAAATATGTCGAACAGAAGAAAAAGTCAAAGAAAGACATCAAATTCTTCTTGAGATACGTACATATATAGAAAATTTAATCTTCATTTGTACACCTGTAGTAGATACAAAATGCATGGTTATATCGATCGTTAGGACATAATCATATATTCTTATACTGTCAGTTACTATATATACCCATATTTGAGGAAGAAGAAGGAAAGGATTTGGAAGTGGATATTCCAGCGTGTATCAGAGAACTTGATGATTTCTCCATTAATAGATCCAAAGGAAAAGCCCCGATGGGTGAATCATCTTAATCGGCCGAAGGTATTAAGTTATCGGCATTTCTTTCAAGTATAAGGCCACAATGGATAGAAGAACTACCTCATATCCAACATCAAAAACTTATACGGTATGTACGTTTCTTAGTTATAATTTACTTTCTCCTCCTAGCTTTATGATATATTTCATTTTTTTTGGTAACTCAGCTAATTAATGAATTTTTCTCTTAATTTTTTTTTTTTGAAGGGACATGATTTTGAGTTGCTATAATGTTGCTCTAAATGGTCCAGCGACCGGTCGCTTCACTATGGAAGATGTTACAATAGTGGATGGTGAAACAAACATTACTATCCATAACTCTAAAAGATCACTTCGCTCTTCACTAGAGACTTTGTCGAAAGAAATACTCAAGAACCCCCCTGAGCAGTCTGAGGAAGCTGAATGATTTTCTTACTTCTATCACCATGTGCAACCATCCAAGTGAGTATAGGATCTGGTCTCTTATATTTTTTTGACAAATCTTATATTTTCTCAATATTGACTTCTATATCTAATGTTTAATAGGCATTCCTAATATATTGTTTTGCATGAGTTTTGTTGATGAAATCTCAATTAGTACATAGCATATTGCCCAACTATACATTTCTCTCGAGATTGGTTAATTCCATCCTACATGGAGTTCATATATGTAGATCTTTAAGTTCTAATTGTATTCAAATTGTTTGTCGATTGACTCTTTTTTTTTTTCAGGCACTTCGCAATCGTTATACTTTCAACCAATCTTGTATTAAAAAAGGGAGACCATATATTTTCTGCTAGATGTTGTGCTTCTAGCAGACTTAATTTTCTAGTGAGTTGCGCTATTGTGTGAACACGAAGTATGAGGAGGTTAAAACGCATGTTTCCATGATAGAAGGCTTTGACAAACTTTTTTCTGGCGAACTTGGGGAGGATTACCGAGGAGCATTGAATTGTGCTAAAACACTTTTCCATCATTTTAATGATAATTTTAACAAGAATCTGGTATGTTCTTTCATTCGATCTGTTATTTTCAAATTAAATTTGATATATATTATGAACTTAATTATAGAAAGAGTTCTTACATGTATACATTTGGACCCTTTATTTATAAGTTTTCCATCCTACGGTTATAAATGCAAGAAATTAAAGAAAAAGTTTAAATGAAATGAAATGAAAGAGAAATTGACAAAAATTATTAAGTACTAGAGGTATGTGCATTCGTGATTGATCTCGGCGTAGGATGTGTTTGCTTCATTCATTTGCTTCTAGGATGTGTTGTGTTATTACTATTTTTCTTACTGAAATCAGAATTCCTATTTTAATGAACTATATGTTTTTCTTTGTTAATTATATCATTTGTTTTGTACGATTTAATCCAAGACTTATATAGTGATTTGCCCTATTTTATAGTGCAAATTACATTCTTAATGAAATAAGTGACTTCAAAGGCCCTTTGTTGCATTTAATGTGTGTTTTCATGTATTTAGGTCATTTGAGTGAGTTGAAGTAATTCGGCACAAAAAGGTTCATTTTGGTACATTTGGAGCATTTACGAGAAAAGGACGAGAAGTCAACCATTACTTTTGGACATCAAAATCATATGAGTCAAAGCTTCGGGAGTGGAGCACAAGAAGATTCCGGAGAAAAAAAGTTGATTCCGAATTTCGACAATTTTCCGAAGAACCACCGGAAACAACCTCCAACCGTGGTGGTGAGACAATTGGGCAACAGCTCACATGATTGTTGGACCATTCCTATGTGGCAAAGTCAGAAATTCCACTCCCCAGATGCCAAAAATCTGCTATATTCCCCACTCACTTCCCTCCACATTATTATTTCATTTCTCCCATCATATTCCACTTCATTTCCCATTGTTTAATCCTCCCCATCCCTATTCAGATCACAACTGCCATATTCCTTACTCCTTGCATATATTCAGAACATGAAAGAAGCCAAAGAGAGTTCACCCAAGCCAAGAGCTCTCAAACACTCTAGAGCAGCCGTCCCATCCGTCCGGACGTCACTAGGAAGTCCGGACGGATATACCCGTCCACCTACTGTAATCGTCCATTTTCTCATACTTCTGTCCATTGTTTGGACTTTCATCCTTCATGAAAGTTGTTCCTAAGACCCTCATTTACCTTAGGGACTAACATTCACAATCTTTTGTGCAATTATATGCTCTGGAATCATCAAGAACAGCAAGGATCATCTAGAATTCTGGAGGTTTTGAGCAAGGAGGAGTGAGGAGAAGAAGAGGGTGCATGGAGCAGCAAGCCAACTCTTGGGACAGCAAGGACCTGTTAGCTTTCTTCATGAGAATCTCTCAACCTATCTTTACTTTTGTTTTGTTCACTTAATTCTTGAAATTATTGATGTACTATTCAAGCATGTGTGTATAAATTCTTATGGTTTGGGACTAGGGTTGTATGCCCTAGTTGATTGATGATGGATTGTATAACTTGATATTGTATATATGTTGGTTGATTCTTGGATATGTTTATTGTCTATTTGTGTTAGATGCTTGCTTAGGAATATGTCAAATTCATGATCATGTGTTTAGGAAAAAACTTATGTCCAACCTGGGTCGGACCTAATGTGTCCGACCCCTCTTATTTTTGTTACATTCGATGATCTATTTTCATGATCTGAACCGTTCATCTTTTAAATCAACATTTCAAGATCATGCCTGCAAAAAATCATCCAAATTGAAGATCATTAACTCATCCATTTGTTGAAAGTTAATATCAAACAAATGAACGGTTTTGGTGAAAGTTAATATTCTCATTAACAACCGTCTATTTGTTTAATGCAATTGTATGAGTAAACGATTTTCGTTTTGGATATTTTTTTGCAGGCATGATCTTGAAATGTTGATTTAAAAGATGAACGGTCAGATCATGAAAATAGATCATCGAATATAACAAAAAATAGAGGGGTCGGACACATTAGATGTCGGACATAAGTATTTTCCATGTGTTTAATCTATTTTAGTGTGAATTTGTAAGCATGACAACCTTATTAATTCTAGACAAATGACAATAAACATGATGAGCATGAGTTTGAGTTTTTAACTTGTCTTGTTTGATTTCCTATATGTCAATGTTTTACGCCTTAATTTGTTAACTCAAAGATCATAATATGACTTAGGTTAATAAATCAAGAGTTTTCATGGACCGTTGTTGGCATGAAAATAACTTAGAATTAAAGACATGATCCTAGAATTAGGATGTGGAAATTGACTCATCCATCAATTGGTTTTGTGTAAGTCCTTGCTGCATTTGTTCTTCACCTCCATTCATGTTTGAATGTGAGACTTAATTCTCATGACAATAATTGGGCATGATGACATTACTTTGCACTCGGCCTTTCGCGCCCTGGCCCCCTTTTTCGCTGTGCTCGGCGTTGTCTCCCGCTGGCTTCTCCGTGCCCGGGGGGTCGGGTGGGGTTTGGTTGTTTCCCCGGCTGTTTTCTGCCGGTCTCCCTTTTTGGTTGGGGGGGGTTTTTGTTTTGTGGGGTAGGGTTTTGTTGGGGGTTTTGTTGTTTTGGGCATGATGACATTACTTTGCACTCGTTTTTCCATACCATAATATGGTTGGAATGTAGGATTTACTCATGTACCTTTACAACATGTATTTGCATTCACATTAGGTTGTTAGTTCATTAGATATGAAAACTCAATCATTCTACCATTTCTATATCTTTCCATATTCACCTTCACCATTTGATCTCAAACACACCCTTGTTGGGCTTGTCACCTCAACAATCTTAAAAACTCTAATCCACATTCACTTGTGAATTTCATTTCTTGTCCTAACCTAGCATTGTTACTTTGGTTACTGATTTGGTTACAAGTCACTCAAGGGTGACACAACTTTGAATACTACCTTCATGTTGCACATACTCCACTACACTTTGCATCTATCCATATCTTGTTTCATCATTTTAGTGCTAAGGAACTTGGTTACCACATAATTACCAAGTCAATTTTGGGCCTTCCAATCCCTTGGGTACGACAACCCCCGGTCTTTAATCTATACCATCCCCTATCTTTGACGATACGAAAACATGATTTCAACGCGAACTTATTGTCTCGTCATATAGTCATGTTCAAAAGAAAATTGAGTTTAAAATCAGCTTTAGAAAATGTTGGCTTTACCAATCATAAGCTCATTTTAGTTGATATTATTAAATTTTCATCACACAATCCATAGAAATAAAAGTCTTAAGGTTATCATAAAAAGTGCGCGTATCCGGTTATCATAAAAAATGGCGTATCCTCGCCTCACTGTTAGGATACAGTGGTATAATTTTTAGGGAACAAAGTAATCACTTCTGATGCTTTTATTCAATCTTCACTTTTTCCTTTCCAATTCCTTTCCATTCCCTTAGATTTGAAAAACAAAACCAAAAACCATTATTGTTAGGTGAGCATAATTTTTAAGGTATATTGCGTATTAAGGGGTTAAGTGTATCTTTAACAATGCTAGTTATTTTTTTAACTAGATTTTTAGCTAACTATTTGGATAGCAAGTACTCACATCATTACTGCTGTGATTGGTTCTGGTGTGCTGTCTTTGGCTTGGGCCACAACTCAACTTGGCTGGGTTGATGGTCCTTCTGTCATGCTTTTGTTTTCTTTTGTCACTTACTACACTTCAACTCTTCTCTCTGCTTGTTATGGTATTGGTGATCCTGTCACTGGAAAGAGAAATTACACTTACACAGATGATGTCAGATCCAACTTTGGTAAATTTCATGTTCTAAATTTTTTTTGGATTAAATTCAGTTTACCCCCCTGAGCTTTACACCAAATATCATGTTAGTCCCTGCACTTTTAATTTAATCAGCACTACCCCTATACTTTTCAATTTCATCAGTTTAGTCCATCCGTCGGTCAAACCCTTAGAGACATGGCCCTAGAACCATAGCATGCATAGGGTATGAAAATTAATTCACTAATTAATCGACTTTGATTTGTATGTGAATCCCTTGATGAATGTGTTATTTCTATATTCATCTTCTTCTTCTTCCTTGATCCCTTCTCATTCTCTCATTTTCTCCTTTCTCCTTCTTTCTCCTTCTTTCTCTTTCTCCTTTTTGTCTACTATCTTCTTCTATTCTTTCACTCGTCGTATTTAACTCATGAACCTTTCAACATGTATATGCATTAGGTTAATCATTCATCGAATATGGATTAGAGTAATAACTCGAAACCTTAATCATGCAACCATTTCTATATCTATTCATGTTCCTTCTCTTTGCATTTTATTAGCATTAGTTTAGTTTAGTTTATTTCATTTCATTTCTTACTATACTTTGTTACATTTCACTCATCCATCTCTAATCTCACCATCTAGTGCTGGGAAATCTAAGTTACTAATCTATCAAACGGTTTTTGGGTCATCACTCCCCGTGATATGACAACATTCGGTCTTTAACCAATACATCCACTATTTTGGCAATTACCACAAACAAACAAATAAAAAATAATAACAACATTGATGGAACTCGATCTTAAGACATATGTGGTGGAAGGTAAGGTTTCCCCTGAAGCATTGCCAATATGGATGATTTTGAAAACTATCTAGTGAATCTTACAAAACTATTTGAGTCACTTTCAAAACTATCTCATTGTCACATGTATATACATCCACATACTTGCATGCCAACCCCAACAGTGACTTTTGCAAAAGTATCAGGTTGGCAACAGTGATGCACAAAGATCTTATTACTATACTCATTGGAGTCGTTTGCTCCATGAAAGAACAGATCAAGCATCAAGCATATTAGAAGTGTCATCAATAATTTCTACTAGCAGGCTTCAATAATTTAGATCCTTCAAGCACACTTAGTCCAACCATGCCAAAACAAGTAGCACAGTTAGAGGAATTTTGAAACTAACTTTTAACTCAATTTTTATAGGTATGGAATACGTAGTTGTCCGAGTAATAAAAGCAGGAGTTGGAGGCAATATGTAAAGTCTAGGTCTAGACACTATGTATACTAGACATATTGTATCGCGAAAAATAGTGTTCCACACATAGTCAATTCTGATGCTCTTAAGGGGAGAAAGAACTGATGACACCATATTAGACCGAACCGATGAAAGATCAACACCAACAACACTTGAACTTGCATTAGCATGTGTGAGCTCAGGAAAAACTCTAATGGCATGACAATCTTTGGAACTATCGCTATGAGTAGCAATAGAAGACTTTGCATCTTTCAGTATTTTGTCATGTGCTTAGGAATTTTGGCTTTGACACTTTTCTTCTTCCTGATTAAGTGTCTTATCCTTGCCGCCATCCTTATCTAGTGATCTATTGCCTTGTGTCCATTCTTGATCGCGATCTTGTAGGAGCTTGATCACGATGGTCCCGATGAGTTTGATCGTAGAAACTGGCCCATAGAAATGAGCCTAACAACGAGTTACTTAGTTTCTAACTTATTACATCTTTTGGTGAAGACATAATTTCTAGCTAAAATGAGACTTTCAAGAGGAAACTTTAATTTTGTCGTTACTGAATTTGGCGGACCTTAGAAATTTTGTTCAAAGCTTATAACAAGAAAATAGTTATTTTCTCGTTTAATGTTGCTCAAGCGATAAAAAATTGTCGCCCAACTATCATATTTCGAATAACCAAATTCTCGTAAACTTTACGGTGTGTTTGGATGAAGAATTTTCACTTTTCAAAAATATTTTCAAATGATGGAAATTATGATTCCTTGAATTTAAATTCTGTTAATTGATAATTCTATTGTTTGGATTTCATTACATAGAACTTTTAAAATGACAAAAATTAAAAATAGAATTTCATGCTTGGAAGGAATTCAGAAAAGACACCTACTTTGGAAAGAATTCAAGTCAGGAATTTGCCTTCCCAAATTCCACGATTATTTTCCATGGGAATTGCTAATTTCATGGGATAAGGAAGCCAAACGCTAAAATTTGACAGGAGGAAATGTAAAATCCTTATTTTTAGTTAAATTCCCTCACTTTTTTCCCCATCCAAACACACCGTTAGCGATGAACTACAAACATGAGCAAAGTTATAGTCGATGCAACCCAAGCTAGAAATTAAAAAAAAATAAAATAAAATAATGTTTTCCTAATAATAATAAAAAAGTAGTATAGCACATTGTACACCTAATGCAATGGTCAATATTCAATTGTTAACCGCAATGGCATTTGTTCTATAAAGTTGACTGCAACAATGCTTGGAGTATAAGAACTTCTTTTTTTTATTACCAAAATCATATAAGATCAAAATACAAATTTTGATAGATGACACAACTAATTACAATGATGCCCCAAACCTAAAAAGCACACCACCTGCAAACTCTCATACTCTCCGCCGCATTTACCTCTACGCTGCAGATACCCCTATCCTACTCTCCATCGTACTCTCCACCACAGCTCAGCTCGTCTCTACCATGTAGGCTCAATGGTTAATTTGAATTTAACTATGTTGGGGTCGTCATTCATTGGTTGTGCTTCCTTGGGGCTTGCTTTTAAAAGATTAAATGATAGGAGGAGAGACTCCGCCGAGAAGAAGCTGGAACGACTCAACTTCAAGGACACCGTCGAGGGGTCGTCGAAGTTCTAGCAGTTCATATAGAAATTTAGAAGATAAGAGGTCTTCATCAAGCCTCTGTGTGGAAGAAGCTCAAGGAGACCACCCCAAAATGACCCAATCTGTTTTTCATCTGCAGGTTTTTCTTTGTTAATTTTATCATTCGTTTTGTAATATTTAATCCAAAACTTATATAGTCATGTTCAAAAGAAAATTGAGTTCAAAATTAGCTTTAGAAAATGCTGGCTTTACCAATCATAAGCTCATTTTAGGGAACAAGGTATTTTAATTGGTAAAAAAAGTTTTTTTGCACTTTAAAAAAGAAGAAAAAAATGGTTGATATTATTAAATTTTCATCCGGTTGCCACACAATCCATAGAAATAAAAGTCTTAAGGTTATCAAAAAAAATCCACGTATCCGGTTGTCATATTTTGAAACAAGGATGAGTGGGTTTTGATACATAATTGACTTTAAATGCTTATTCTAAATGGTTTTATCCTCGCCATAAGACAGAATATGAAGTACTTTGTTGCACATACCAATTTATGACAATAACTTAAATAAAAAAAAACTTATAATTCGCAAAACAAAACATCAATTTGTAAAACAAACAGTTGAGAAGTAATTTTGATTGAAAGATGTTTAAAGCATTAAAAGTCAGGTAATATAAAAAATTATATTATAGGAAGGATGTATCCTCATTGTCAGGATACGGTGGTATAACTTTTAGGAAACAAAGTAATCACTTCTGATGTTTTTATCAATCTTTACCTTTTTCTTTCCAATTTCTTTCAATTCCATTAGATTTGCAAAACAAAACCAAAAATCATTATTGTTAGGTTAGCAGAACTTTTAAGGTACACTGCGTATTAAGGGGCCAAAAGTATCTTTAGCAATGCTAGATATTTTTTAACTAAATTTTATCTAAAGTAGCTAAAAACCTATTTTGACTTTGCTATTTTGAAAATACGTATGCACAAATGCTCTCTACTTTATCTAGTATTGAATTTGACTAATTTTTTTAACAAATAAAAAATAGTTTAAGTGTATTTAATAATTACACAAAACAACTAAAAATGAATTCAAGCTCACCGAAACCCAAACCCTAGCAGCCGCACTTTCTTTCACTTCATCCCTGGTCATCTGCAAGGGTGTTTCCAACCCGGGCAACCTTGGAAATTTGTCCGCCCAAGGGTTGTTCAATTTCCTGGGTAATTTACCCAAAGCAATTTCTATAGCTCCAGCAGGTTCAACAGCCTCAGCCGGTGACCCACAGTTCCGTCAACCAGGGTTCGTCTCCTTGAATTAATTACGGTGTTACGAGTTACTCATTCAAGATATGGGACTATCAAGTTTCCTTTTTGAAGGTGATCGGTATCATTGTGATTGGTGGAGTTGCAAGCTTTGGGATAATGAAACTTGTGGATGTGGAGAAATTGATGTTCTACGCTTTTCTATGGGTATTGTTAATTAGAAGCTATATATATGTATTGACATGGTCGGCTTTATCCGTACGTACTTGTTTGTGTATTCAACAATGTATATATGTGATTGGACTTTGTTTCATTTTGTTGGGACTCCCTACAATATGACAAAGGTTCGAAATTATTTTGTAAAAAAAAATAACAATGAATGTTTTAAATTCATAAAAATAATATAGTCTCATATCGCTCTTTATATTTAGGAGTCATATAACTAAAATTTAAAATAGAGAGTCATTTAGGAGGGTGGTGTAGCTGCTAAAAAAGCTGAAAAACTAAACATGCTCTCTAAAATAGCTAAGGAGGTAAGATAGAGAGTCTGCTAAAAATGTTCTAATTTGTATTGTGTTTTGATCTAATCTATGTATAAAATTTGGGACCTCCATTTTTAGCTGAAGATTAAGCGCGATAACCAAAGCATGTAGGAATATCACTATCCTTGACAGGGGATTATAAAAATATGCAATGATATATGAAAGTGAATAGTGGAAAGCTTAGTGAACTAATATGTAATACCCCATTTTTTTCATAAATAAATTCTCTAAGTGAGAAATAATTATTTGTGAAATTTTGCTATTTGACGTATTTTTGTATTTTATCTTACGTATTTGTATTTTGTCTTGTATTTATTTTGTATTATTATTTGTATTTTATACTGTACAATAGTATAAATACAAGTGGCGGCAATCTCATATTCGTCCACATGGCATGTTCTCATTGGTCCTATACTTAAAATAAAATCAGAAAATGGTGATTCACCATGGTGACACATGTCACGATGTGGTTAAATCGTAATTTTAGTTTTGGTTGTTCAGTTTTTGAGAATATTTTTCTTCATGAAAGTTGTAGAGCTCGTCGATACGAGTACGTAAACATAAAGTATGCGTAAATAGGAGTTCATATGAGTGAGATATGAGTTTTTCAAGTTCGAGATACTATTTAAGAATTTTTTTATATATAGAAAAATTCTGATTTTTGAAAAATTAGAAAATTTCGGAAAATCCCAAAAACCCTCGGACGACCCGCCGACACCTCGACCCGACCCGACTTTTCCCGGCAACCCCGACCACCTCCGGTCACCGGACCACACCAGACTGGATCTCCGGATCCCGTACGTCCTCCCTGAGCCACCGACCAACGTTGAAGACATCCGGAAACCCGAGATCGGACGACAGCAGTTCGAGCGTTTTTCAACCCGGCTTTCATTTTCTTGTCCGGCCACGGCGGCACTTGAAACTCTTTTGGTTGTGTTTCTCTCCTGCCCAGCTACCTCCCTGTGGTGTTGGATCATCAAGACATCTAGTAGATCGTGTCGAATCAAGCTTTGAAATTTTGGGCAGCCTGGACTTTTGACTGCAATAACTCTACATTCGGTCGTCAACTCGCTTCGAAGTAAGTTTTAAAGTTGTTCCATATGTTGTGTTCTACAAGGCTACCATTGGGATTTAGTTAGTTATGAGTTTGGATAGGCGGCGATTTTGAAACCCTAGCCACCGCTTGTGGTAGCGCGTGGCGGCGCGTCCGGCCATTACAGGAGCTGTTCTTTTGCTCCGTTGATCTTGGTTCGTCAATACGAACAAGTTTCATGTTTACCATTTTGTGAGATTCGATCGTTTGGTCGATGATCAAATAACCGGAAGTTATGATTCATTCGGTTCGTGATAATTCGACCTTCGGATCGTCACCAGAATTTAGTATATTATTAGGATGCTAGAAACAAGACTCCTGATATTTTGGTGTAGGATGGGACCCTAGATGAATAGTTGACGTGGGACCCACATGGACCGAAAGTTGACTTTTGGTTAAACCTTTTCGGTTATAGTTTTCGATGTTCTAAGTACATCCGAACAACCTTAGGAGTGATACAGACACTTTTTGTTCGTCGTTTAATTGTTTTTGTGCTGAGAAATGAATTGCTTGCTCTTAGGCATTTTTGGAAAATCGTGGAGCCTAGTGAACGTTTCTTGTTGATTAACTGTTTGAGCCTAGTGGAGCCTAGTGAACATTTAAAATACAAAAAACTATTTCGTAGAAACTTACTGAACGAGCCCTTAATTAACTGTTTGAGTTAGGTATAAGATTTGCTCATTCTTTTGGATGAATACTGATTCAGATTTTGGAGTGATGCTAGGAAAAACTTCTAATTGTTATCAAACAAATGATTTAGAAAATGAAGTTCTCAAATAAATTACTTTGCATAGTGAAAATAATGAGGAAGGGTACTCACTCAACCTTCTCAAATGTACGAGATGCACAAACCAAGAGAAATCGACTTATTTAAGTTGTAAATGAGTATTAGTCTTTATGATGTCAGCAATAAATTATATGATAAATGTTTGGTTTGTTTATAACACCACCAAATTTAAGAATTTCATATAATGAGTTATTTAGTGGTTCTCTTTCACATAGCTCTACAAGAACTACTCCAAATTTATATACAATACTTTTCTCGGTGAGTGTGTTAATTGGTTAAGTGATACTTACTCATAGAGTTAGTGTAAATCCATTAACATACGAAGAAAACGAATCCTTGAAAGTCAGCATATATTAGTATATAACAATTCAAAAAAAAATACTCGGGATCAAGATAGCAAACCAACAATGCTGTAGAGAACAATGATCACATATCCATATGAGTTGCATAGTTTTGCATTATTTACTCACGAAGGCCAAAATGAAAAACCTTAAGTATGTTACTGCTATTTACATCACAATATATGATTCAATGTTCATTCTTGTTGTGTAAATAGTCGATCATACAAAATAAATGAGGCTCACAATTTAGACACATTTATAAACATGTACATCATATGAGAACTCGAAAAAGATAAATTAGAATGAATCAGAAGAAGAAAAAAATGTATATTTTTTGTAGCATCAACAACAAGTTTTAGTCTGATAAAATGATTACTTTTTGTAACTTAATCATTTCTCTTGACAGACTAACTAATTGAGCTGTTCCCACTATATGTTAACAATGCAAACGTTATTTCTTCTGCTCATAACTTATCGTACTCATTTTTGCAAACTAATCTTTCTTTTGGTGGTGACCAAATAAGAGTGTTATCTATATACTGTATATTTGCATCCCTCCCGTAGTATCATTGAGGTTCATATTTGTAGGATGGTACAGATGAACCTCCACAATTCAATGTTGAATTATCTACATTATTGCATTACAATGCATTTTTTTTCTTCTAACTGTTCATTGTGTAATTTTTTTTAGGAGAAACGACAGTTTTTATTCATACCCAACACATCTCTAGATGCTAGTGAAATTCGAACATGCGACCTCCACAGTGTTGATTATCTCAATAACCAATAGGCCATAGGTTAGCAGTCATTGTGTGCTTTTGTCTTAGGTAAAAGTAGCTATTTACAGTTCGTCTGTTCTCTTAACTCATCTCTTAAAGTAACATTGTAATATGAATATGATTAATTTCCTTGTCAATTAGGCATTGTGCAACCGTCCTATGGTTGTAACATATTTTTACATTTTTGGTGTTGGGATGTGGCAATGTTCATTTCCTGACCAGGTATTGAGGTTCATAGTATAGCTTTTGTAACTATTCTTTCCAAGCACATATTGTTAGCATGCTCCATGGTCCAAGGATTGAAGTCAACACCAGCAGGCAGATTAACTAAATCAGTGGTTACTACTATATCCTATGGCTGTGTTTTACTGATGGTGTTTCCAGGAAGACTTGCCCTGAAAATGGAGGAAAAATTAATCGGATCCGTTGGGACTAGCTGGTTTTACCTATATATAGGGGTGGTATGGGTTTCAGATGTAGTGTCAAAGCTTACAATCTACTCTACTGGCAAAGCTCACAGATTCTACATGCCTATATGGATAGGAAATTGCCCTCTTTGCATAGTATTGATAGGGGTGGGTTTGGAACTTGGTAAAGGGTCTCTTGTGTTGAGAATATGATTGCAACTAAAGAACTGTATTAAAGGTGTGGAAAGCAAAAGAAATCCATAATTACATTTCCTCAAACCATTATTTTCCCCTCCAAATCAATCGGTCAGAAACAGAAGTTGCGTTTGTAACACTGTAGGGAGAGATTCTGGATATAAACAAAAAGAAGATTCTACAATAATGGATAGTTTGTAACACTGAATGCCTCTTTGAATTTTAGATCTGTTGGCTATACACTTTTTCCCGTCCCATTAAAACATGACTCATAGGTGTTCAGTTAACACCCCCCTCCCAAACATCAAAATAAAGCATAAAAACTTGGATGCTGCAGTCGAGTGATTCAAAACCTAGAAAACAAGAACAACCAGGAGTTGCTTTATTCTAATCAAAATTTCTATCAAAATTGTCAAAAGAATACATACATATGTATCACAAGTGAAATAATTTCAACGAATGTTGGGTTCCCTGTACTCCTCGAAAACTTGGTATCATCTTTGCCCCTTTAAATGAGAAGTTGAATCATTCGTATGCTAGTGAACTGCAACTGCTCGAGAGCTACTTTCTCTTTCATCCGCTTCTATCAGTATATCTATTCAGTCAGAGAAAAAAAGTACCTACAAAAATCCGTTGCTTTAGGAACCATGCTGCCGCGTTAGAAAGAATAGAGCTTATCCTCAGTCCTCGAGAATCTTTTCCCACTCCCAAGTTGAGTTATAAGGAGATCAGTAGATGTTTGATAATTGGAGTGATTCGGAACTGGAAGTAGACAATTTCCCACAAACTATACTAGACTTTCTATCCCCCAAGCGTCTTCTGCTTGTATCCATACTTCATTCTTTCAAACAATTTCTCTTTTGTTTTCCTTTTCTTGTCCATCTTTAGCCTATATCTCTCTTCCCTCTCCCTCTCATAAATTCCTTGCCAATGCACTTCCCCAATTAATGGCCACAGCCACATCTCCCTCGGATGGTCACCATCATCTGCTGCTTCTGCTAAATCTTCATCCATACTCTTAAGTAACGTACTATCAAAATATTTTGCCCACATGAATCCTTTGCGTTGCTCAACTGGATGCTGCTCTTCCAGTGAACCAGAAAGCGGATCTATGTAAACCATTTTCCGTGCACTATGATAAGCCCAGACATTGACAAGAAGTTCTAATACCCGACAGTAACAATGCTTTTTCTGTTCATAATTATTAAAAAAAAGTAAGTGAGGAATGTTAAACTTATAGTGAAACCCAAAAAATATACACCGAAAGAGCTACATAACATACCTCAGGGTCCGAAGATCCCAACAGGCAGATACTTCTCTTGCTAGAGTTGGTGTGCAATGCATCAAGAGAATCAACAAACATCCTGCAGTTCAAATACAAAATTTCAGTTATACATCTGCAAGTTCCTTTTTGTGTCAGAAGCTGTGACTAAAAGACCCAGAACATGCTCTCAAAATTACCGAGAAAACATCACGAACTCAAGGAAGGAGCGAGTTGGCATCACCCAGCTATGCGAGGCAGACCAGTGACCACCATCCTCTGGCATGGGAGGAAGAGCTTCAGTATTAGATGGCAAGACATACATCCGGCGAAATGCATCTTCAAAAACATTTCTGCAAGCATTTTGGGTGGAAAAAAAGTTATGTTCAAAGAACATCTATCTTCATAAATTGATCAAATTAAACTCATGCCTATAAGACCAACTAATCCCGTATCACAATGAAAGTGTGAAAACATAAAACGCTAGATGCCCATATATCTGCGGTGGGTGTCTATATGTATGCATGTTTTGCACTAGCACAAATCTATGAAACCTGTATTTTGAATACGGTTACAGTTTTTTTTTCTTAAACAACAACACTAATGAGCAATTGGCAGCAAAAATTTTCATCCAAGATTTTATGAAGCATCAAAACTAGTGTTTCGTTGGTCTGTAATCCAAAATTTTATTGCAAAATAACAATAATGCAACTGGAACCATTCTTCCATGAATTTTGCACCATTGACATTGGATGACAAGGAAGAGGGCAGGACAAGAAGCCTCAAGTTCTGATAAACAGCTTCATATATCCATTGTTCAAGCGAGTATCTCCTTACAACATGCAACCACATATTAAATTCACGAGCCTTGACAGTAGTGACAAATATAACACGTTCACCCAATTTAAGTAAGAAAACAGTAGTAGTTTGAATAATGTTTCATATAATATACCTGCAATGCCCCTCATTCAAGATGTCACATGCGGACCAAAAAGTGAGTGCATCTTTGCTTCCTGTAACCCCACCATTCATGTTCAAGCGTGACCAAAAGTACATCACATCTCCTTTAGTGTTGTCTTGAATTGCTTCTTCCAAAACTCTTTCAGCTTTCTTGGACAAAGATACCTGCTTTGGGAAACAATGATGAATATGATGGAAAACTACATAAAAATGTATACATGCATACATGCTTGCATTGATATGATGGGAAAACAAGGGAACATATACAATGTATAGATACATCAATACACTGTCGGAGTGTGGGGTGGCCCCTATGGGACTGACCAAATATTTTTAAATAAAAATTCCCACCAACTATTAGAAATACCTTCCTACCGGCAGCACGCCAAGATTGAAACCCAATCCAGGGTCGTTTATGAATGTTGTCCACCTTGTTTGCAATAGCAAACATTCCTCCAATCTCACAGAGAACATTACGATAGTAAGTTTCGTTCAATATGGGAAGCCGGTCAACGGCATCCACATCATCTGATTTTGATCTTCGTGCTCTTGTAGACTAACAGATACATTGCAGGATAAAAACAAGTATGAAAACAGTCAGATACAAAATATTATTTGGAGTTCAAAAGAGAAATAGAGTATTTGAAATAAAAAAATAAAAATTTAAAATAAAGGAACAGGGACTCACAAGACTTAGCCCACGGTACAATGAACCATGGTGCAAGAACGGCCAGGTCCCAGATCCAATGTATATCTCATAAATGCACACTGGCTGGCCTGTCCTCTCAAGTTCTCCCTCATCCCTCTCATTTGCTTCAAACCTAAGCTTTTCAGCTTTCCGGGCATTACGATATATGTCATCCCATTGACCAGGATCGCTCTCCATTCTTTCTGCTAGCTACAAGTAAGCAAAAATTTTACTGGTCAAGATTACATTATCGCATAAAGGGAGGGGAAGAAGAGAGCAGATTGAACTAGACTCACACAAGTTGTGTAACAGGAATACTATACCTCCTCCATTTCTAGCCTCTCATATTCTTCAGAAAGTTCAATTTCCCTCAAGATATCCCAATCTAGTTGAGTTGGAATATTGCGTGCCAAATTCTCAGTTCCATTCTCAGATATGTTTGTTGAGTAAGAAAAACCGGAAAACAATTCTTCGAGGGCATGAACAACACTCGAGTTTTCCAAGGATGCCTGATTCTCATCAATGTTTAGCATATCGCCAGTATTGTAATCTATTTCACTCCCAAACAAATTCCATTCCCATGTACCCTGTTGAAGCTGGGAGAATGGACCTGGCAGCAGAGAATCTGATGGAAAATTTAGTGCACTCTCCAGAAGCCTTGCGTAACCAGTTATGGATTCTGATGCAAGCAGGTTCATAGCAAGCAGTCTTCCAGAGGAAGCAACTGTTCGAGCAAATTTAGAAAGTTTCCCATTTGAAATCATAAGCGAGAAAGCCTTCAGTAAAGCATCAGGATCATGTCTTGGAAAAAATATCGTGTGAACTCCATCAACTACCTATAATTTCACACATGTAAAGGACAAGGACAGTGACACAGACCCCGCATGGCAATAAACTATCAAGACAAGAAGAATTTGAATAACTCACATATTTCTTCAAGACGGGAAAATCAGGTGCAATAACTGGGATTCCAAAAGACATGGCACGGATTAGCAATGGAGGAAAACCCTGTACATCTTGTGAAGAACCATAGAGCACAATGTCCGCCATTAATAACACACTATTGACATCACCATTCAAGCCGTAATGTCTTACAGAACCATGAAGAAGTCCTAGACGTGAAGCCACTTCCTACACAAGAGAACAAGGGATCAAAATGCGCTTCATACTTCATCCTGTGAACTAATGCTGGTAAGACATATCAGAAGATTGACCAGAGTACTGTAATGAAAAATACAAAAAGACTTGAGATTACCAGGCTGTGAGCAATCTTATTCATATTTTTTTAAAAATTAAAAATTAAAAAATTACAAATAAATACAAAACAAAATTTTGAGTCACCATCGGCAAGAAAAATCTTTCGTTAGGAAAGGGGAGCCACTTGAATGCATTTAGATCAGATGCAAGAACCTCAAAATCTCATAATTATTGTGACGACAACATATTCTAGTAGCCATGATTCAAATTAACTACCTGGAAAGCATCATCATATCCATCAGATGAATTACCACATAAAAAAACAAATTTAAACCCTCCTGCATCTTTCCTCCTTGCATATTTTATTAGCAGTGGTCCTATAGAATGCATCGCTACAGCATAATCCCATGAAAGCTCATTGAAGAAAAAAGAACTTCCAACAACTAGAACCAACATATCATCTTCACTGAATCCGTTGTTCTTCCTCAATTGATTCTTGGAGTGGGTTTTACTGTAGCTTTCGGCAGCCCAAACATCGACTGGGGATCCAGGAATGACAAAGAAGTTTCCAGTGTCAAGAACACTGTATAACATCTAATACAGGATACAAAGACAATCATAAGAAACATAGAGATAATAATACAAATAAGCAATCAATTAGCAAGAATTGTAGAATAAGGAACAACCAAGAAATTATAAGTAAAACAGGTGGCAAATTTACCGGCAAAGTGAAATCTGGAAACACCACAACATTAGCTCTGCTAAAAACACTTTTCCAATGAGAAACAAGATGCTTCCAGCCCATTTCGGCATACAATGGAAGACGCTTAGCAAGTGTATCTTCTTGAATTATCCATATCAGTGGTACTGAACAAAAAGGCTCCTGCATAAGGCTGCATGAATCTAAAACTTACTAGTCATCGCATGTCCAACTTAAGCAACTTTATATATGCATTTCCTTATATGCAAGTCTTAGTTTGTGTATGCCTTTTTTTTTCTTTCTTTTTCTTTTTTTGTGATAAGAAAGTATGCTTTTAGTATGCTTGACTTGTGTAGGAAGCAATTAAAAAAACAAGAAGAGAATGGAAATGGCAAAAACTGTATGGGACTATTTATATTGTTTACCGGAAAATTGAAGATTTACAAGGAACTAAAATTAGCTTTAAGGACTAAGCAATAGCACTTTAATTATTGTTCACTGCCTCACTTCGCAAATCACCAGTCAGTACTCAGTAACCATAATGTTTTATTTATAAATGTAATTATACTAGTGAAGTACTGCTTATGAAAAGAAATATAGTGAAACATTTACTAATCATAATATATTCCACCAGTCTACCATCGGTAAATACAATAACTCCTCAATGTTCCAGTTTCAAACAAAACCCAAACACATAGATAAAACCTATTGAACTTTTATTTCCATATTGGATCCAAAGTTTGCATGCTTACGAGCAATTTAAGTGTGATCTAAAGAGTCTAGATGTTGATATGATCAGACACTGGAAATACTTTTTGTTTACTAGATGGAATATAGATTATGATTGGCTCTGTGGTCCATCAAATAAAGCAAAAGCCACCAAGGTAGTCCATGCAAGAGAAATCCTCTTACACATAGTTATAAAACAATAGAATTCAGCCAGCTACAAAAAGAATGTCAAACAAACCCACCTTGAAATGAATTCTTTTGCTTCAACAGAGTCAACAATAACACCTTCGAAACTGTAGAAATGAAATATGTCAATTGTCTCAGTAAGATACCAACAATAGATATGGGCAAGTTTAAAGTCATTGACTGCTCAACAGTAGAAAAACTGCCCTAGTAACCAAAACTGAAACACTTATACCCAGCCAGCTAAAAATTAGGCTAAACAACAGCCCTTAAAAAAGCGGACATACATCGACCAATCAATAAGGCTGTAATGCTCTGGAGCTAAAATTGAAATTGGGCCACCATGTTCCTCCCACATTTTACGTGCTTTACCATTCGCTACGGAAAAAATCTGTCATATAGGCATTGGAAGATTGCATAAGTAGCAATTCAGAACAGTTGCTTATGTTTATTAATGACTTAATTTAACAACATCAGTTCAACTTCTTTTATCAACATGAAAATATGCTACTACCAATGAATACAATAAAGAATACCAGCCACTTCCCCAATAATATACAAGAATCATCTTGTTTACCAATACAATCTGCTACTTCAATTCTACAAGTTTCCTTATTATTAACTTAATTTAACAACAGACCTGTACATCAATTTGCAGTTCAACTTTCTTTATCAACATGAAAATATGCTACTAACAATAGATAAGATAAAGAATACCAGCCACCCGCTTGGATAGTACAATGCTCATCAACGATCAACCAAATGCAGGACTCCATAATCACCAACAACAGATCAGAAATCATGAACAACTTTTTTCTTTTGGCCATTGTGCCATTGTTTGGGGCTTCATTTTAATCTGAATTCTAAAATATAGTTTTCTTATTTATTCATCAGGATTGGTAGGTAGCTGCTTTGCAACCTTAGTTTGATATAAAGCCAGAGATTCTATAAATGTTTCTAGCTATTTTCAGCGTAAAGCTTGTTCACTACATATCTATGTCTGTATTATACTGACAAATTTATTTAGTTTCATCAGGAAAAGAAAAAAAAAAGGACGAGTAGAACAACTCACCTTAAGCCCATAACCCAATTTCTTGATATTCTTCATCACAGTAATCAACATCAACGAATGTGGATCCTTCTTCATGTTTCCCAAGATCTGACATCATCAAATGTGGGCATAACCAATATGAAAAGCAACTCACTGCACATACATATTAAGAAGAAACCCATTTGTGGAAAGCATTGTACCCAAAGATATTGAGGCACCTAAAACCTCCATTTTACGATCAAGGAGGTAACAATAAGATTTAACTATGAAAGGCTGTAATAAATTACTTCTAATATCAACATAGTTAGTTAACAAAATCACAGTAAAACTGCTTGTGCAATACAAGCAACTCTAAGCTTGCAATAATACATAGAAAGATGAGGACAAGTAGTGTCTCAAACACAGAAGATTCACATATGAAGCGGAATTATAAACACAAACTTGAGCTTTTCTAGGCAAGTTCAATTGTTTAGAAGTACAAATACTTTAATATTTTCTGCATAAGAAAATATATTAATGCCATAGCTTTATATGGAAAAGACAAATATTTCAATGTGAGAGTCATAGACTGTCTTCCAATAAGTAAAATCTGTCATTTGAGTTACTAGTATAGAATTAGTATAGAATGAATAATGATTAGAAATGTATCATATTGCTCCATACACTACTGTAAACTTCCATGGCTAGCTCTGCTTCAACAACCAAAGTTAGTTTGAGACTGACTGATGAGAGAAGTTTTAATAACGTACGCTCTTGACAGACAAAAATAGAGTACATAGAATGAGTTCAATATCTGAATTGGAGAGACCAATAGATTCAGCTACTTGTCAAAACTTGGATTTCCTAGAGATGTATATCTAAGTCAAATAGATCATAAAGCGAAACAAAAAGGACCAGAGGAATACGTCACACCAAGACAAATAATTGTTTATTGTAGAAGGCCAACAGAAAAACCTGCAGACTGCTAATAGAAGTTTTTGAAACTGACCATGCATAGAATACATAGCTAAATACTACAAAAATACCCACGAAATATGAATGTACTTGTAAAACCCCACGAGCTTACAGGAATTGAACCAAAAAAAAAGGTAAGTTAAGGAACACCCATGTTCTAAATTTAACATCTCTCAGGAATAAATTAATTTTTTTATTTTAGAAGAATCAAGAATAAATTATTTTTGATTTTGTGTTCCAAAAGTTTTAAAAAAATCATGTTGCAGATCAAACATATTATCCTCTTCCCAATTCAAAAGCACATAACCTTCTCACATAGTGCAAACAATTCAATGAACTTTTTTCTTAAAATGGGTTTCTCACTCTACTAAGCAAGTTAACGAGAAATCACAATCCTGTTGGGAAG
Source organism: Rubus idaeus (assembly GCA_030142095.1). Classification (NCBI taxonomy): domain Eukaryota; kingdom Viridiplantae; phylum Streptophyta; class Magnoliopsida; order Rosales; family Rosaceae; genus Rubus; species Rubus idaeus. The sequence goes on from CM057971.1 coordinate 24,635,252, forward strand.
TCAATCATATCCACATCAGCAAAGAGTGTTTACCACATTGACATATCCTTACCTAATCTCCTCACCTTTGCAACAAATAAATGTTTTTCCATTCTAACCTATCCTTACCTAAAAACTTCCGTGAACATAATAATTACATGTATTAATACTAGATGAAAATTAAAATTCTTCTTTAACTACAGATTTTATTTATTTTTTGTTTGAACTTTGTTGTTTGTTAGAGTAATGAATTCTATATAGCAAATCAATAGTCTTCTTTCTTGAGTAGATAATTGACTACAAGATTAATGAATCCTCCTTTCTCAAAACAAATGATTACCTTTCAAACATCACTGACTTCATTTAGCAAACTACCGACTGTGCAGCTACTAGAATTTAACAGGTAAAGTCCGCTGATCAATTCAACAAGATTAATCCTATAGGTATAAGAGAACAGCCAGTTTGTGAACCAATCTTTGTCAACTCGCCAGTTTCTTCCTCTTAGGCCTTAATTACGACTAGTTATTAGAATCATTTAACTTGTTCGAATATTCCCACATTTACTCATAAACCTTAATAGCAATTTATACCCAAATATCATTACCTGTACCAATTCCTTGTAATCCTCAAAGAAGTCAAAAAAACAAGCGGAAACAAAATTTCGGTATCTGGACTTGAGAACCCACAAGCCCCCACAAAAAAAGTACCTAAAGCAGATACTATGTATTCGTCTTAACTGAGGAGAACTAGGTGATAATAAACAAATAAAATGTTGAAACCATTAAAACTTGTGCTGAAAGATACAGCAAACTACTAAATTCTAGCTCATTTATTTATTAGAAACCAAACATTCTATGTCCACTCCATTTACTAGCTCTATCATAGTGCTTAACCAAATGATTAACAGACTAAAGCCACACTTGGATAAAAACGATTTACTAATTTCTATTCAGAGATGTATTATTCACAGAGAGAGAGACCAAAATTCAAGCAAAAGCAGCAAGCCAATGACACTCACAAGAGCTAGCCTGGGCGGCCGAACACCAATCCTCGGGTCCTTACGAGCCCCATCGAGCCCATTACTCTGGACGAATCTCTGAGAAAGCCTCCCAGGCACAAACCTCAAGGTGCTCCCGAACTTTAAGCCTTCCCTCAGCAACCGCCCTCTCTCACTCCCTTGCCTGAAGACCAAAGTCATGGAGCTCTGCAACACCATTGTCGCCACCGCGAAGCCGAACACCACGAAGATGAGCACCGAATAGAACGCCGACTTTCCTTTGAAGGGGAACAGCCCCAGCCATCCCTTGCGATAGAAGCGGGTGTGATGCGGTCGGTGACGCAGGGACGGGCTGCGATCCGCCAAGCCCCGGTCCCGGCCTCGGTGGTGGCTAGGGTTAGGGTTCCGTTTGAACGGAAAACGATCGCGAATCGAGTGGAAGCCTAGATCGTTACCGCCGGCACCGCCATTGTCGTCGAGGATAGCCGGAGGAGACGAAGAGTTCCGGCCCATTGTAAGGATTAGATTGTAAGTTAGCTCTGATTGGCGGGGAAGGTGACGGAAAGCGTCAGAGCTTTGGAGAGAAGGTGATGGTGATGACTGGGGAGAGGTGTCATGGAGAAGAGAGGATGTGTCAAATACTAAAATGAATGTAAGTGGGCAAGTATTTCAAAAAAATGTAACCATGGCAACAAGCCAGAACTGTTACCGTGTTAGTGGAAGCGCAGTGGACCAATTTGGAAATTTTTTTTTTTTATAAGAAAAAAAAATACCTTATGGTTTTGGAAATGTTGTGCTTTCAAAATAAGTAATTTATGGTTTTGCTGTGTGAATAAGTGGTCGTAAAACAAAGCAGTTTGCATTAGCTTATTTGTAATATTGGGTTTGGGTTAAAGAAAAGCATATTATTCGCTCTAATTACATTTTGAGCTCAAATGACCCGATCACCTACTTACATCATTGCTTTAATACTTTATCTTAAGCCTTGTTTGGATAGGGTGATTTAAAGTCGTGAATTTGGATTTGAGTTGTTTGGCAATTTTTTCAAGTAAGCATTTGGATTTTCCCAAAATCCACCCTAAGATTTCAGAGAGAAGAAATTAATGATTTCAAATAAGTAGGGGACCATAGTTATTTGAAATTTGCACCTCCTCACTTTTCGCAAAAAAAAAAAAATATTGTCCCTCTTGAGTTCTTCTCTCTCTCTCTCTCTCTCTCTCTCTCTCTCTCTCTCTCTCTCTCTCTCTCTCTCTCTCTCTCTCTCTCTCTCTCTCTCTCTCTCTCTCTCTCTCCCCCTTTTTCCTCTCCTTTCTCACTCTTCTAGTTTCTCTCTCATCCTTTGTTCTCTCTCCCTGCGATAACGGTTTGCAACATCAGAGAATTTGTGTCTTCAACACTGACAAGAGGGAGAATAAGGAGTAGAGCACGAGTTGGAGGGGAAGGGTACCCAATTTGGCTTTTGATGGTAGAAGTGCAAAATCTAAATCGCTAATCCCAAATCTTCATATCAAAATTTTTAATACAAACAGTAAAATTTCAAATTCCTAGATTTCAAGTACTCAAATTTTAAATACATTTGATTTGAAATCAAAATCAAAATAAAAATCTTGTTTCCAAACAGAGCCTTCGGGTATTTTTATGAGCATGGTCAAAACTTATGGAAACCGGACAAAATAATACACAAACTTCAAAAGTGATCAAAATGGTACCTAAACTTAAAAAATGTGATTAACTTGATACTTCCTTCTGATTTTTGTTACTTCACCGTCAATTTTTTCCATCTGCCACGCATGTGACCGATAATTGAGGGCTATTTTGGTCACTTCTTCTCTCTCTCTCTCTCTCTCTTGCTCGACTTCCACCTCCCTCTTCTCTCTATTGCCAACGCTGCACCACTACGATCGGCCACCGCCGCACCTCACTGCCGCCACCAAAAGGAGCGGCGTGTACCGGCGACCCTCCCCAGCCAATTTCGGACCAAACTTTGCCGGAAAATAACTTGAATTTCAAGCTTTTAGTCTGGGTCGTCCGGCCACCTCCAACCTTTAAAACTTACAAGGCTTTAAAGCCCTCAATCCAAGAAACCTAGTGGTGTCTTCGGATTTCAATTTCGACCACTATAGGAGGCAGATCGAAGTCAAAAAATTTAGGTTTCGGAAACTTTCGGCACCAATATCTCACGATTTAATTTGAATCTCACCTTAAAATATATAGTTACTAACCTTGTTGGGTTTATTGTAATGAACACGATAACATAAAGAATTGAGTTGCATAAGAAAGAAAAAACAAAGAAATGAAGAAGAAGAAGGAAAAAAAAATCTCTTTCGGTTTTGTCAAATTAGAAATAAGAAAGTATATAAATATAATATTTTGTATACTACGAAACAAGAGCACCATGTGTCTTGGTGGCTGAGCTATACGGTTGTATCCTAAGGATTCGAGGTTTTAAACGTCACCTCTTGCAAAAGTGTTTTCAAATTATTACTTTTCATGCATTGATATGAGGGTAAAAATATAATTTTGAATTTAAAAAGTGAGTGAAATGATCAAAATGCCCTCACATTTGACAGTGAAGTAATGAAAACCTCGCCTCTTGCAAAAGAGTGTTCAAATTATTACTTTTCAATGTTTGCATGCATTGATATAAGGGTAAAAATATAATTTTGAATTAAAAAGTGAGTGAAATGACTAAAATACCCTCACATTTGATAGTGAAGTAATGAAAATTGGACGGATATTTCGAGTTGATCGCATTTTGAAAGTCCATATACAATTTTGATCACTTTTGAAATTTGTGTATCATTTTGTCGATTCCTATAAGTTTTAACCATGCCTATGAAAAAAACTCTTTATCTTATTAGGCTCTGATGTGAAACTAGGTCACACGTACATGCAACTTAAAATGTATAATAATAAATACATAAAAAAAACCTGTGGAACTCTAAGGCATCTCTAATGGAGGGTGTTAAACCCAAATTTGGCACCCAAACAAGCATTTGGGCTCTCCAACAATGATAAAATTTAAGGCCAAAATCGGTCCAAGACTAAGGGTAAAAATTTTATGCGGGACCCACAACACGTTGCTGACAAGTGAAGAGAAGGAAAATCGCTGAGAGGAGAGCTAGAAGCCAACGCGTTGAGGTCAGAGGGTAAGAGAGCAGACAAGCGCATGCGATTGAGAAGAAACAAAAGCAGTCAATAATTGGGCCACCCGTGCTATCGCCTGCATGTGGGAAGGAAAAATTTACTAACGATCATCTGAAATGGACATCTAGGATCAGTCCAATTAAAAATGGACGGTCCTGATTTGTGATCTAATGACCCAGATTTGACCAAACAAAAAAATAAAATTTTAGCACTTGGGTTTGGCACCCCATTGTTAGAGATGGTAGTTTTGTGATATGAATAGTGCTCATTTTGGGGTACTAAAATAAGTTTGGCACTTGAATGTGGCACTCACCATTGGAGATGCCCTAAGAGCCTTCAACTCTAAAACTGGAATTCTCACAAAAGTGAGACATACCAACTGGATCGAGTGCACTCATGAGGGGATACTATCAGCTAGATGAAGAAAATTTGATGCTAGTGTATGGGTACATGGCTCAGGGGACACTTGGAAGGCATCTCTTTAATTGGAGAAATAAAGGGACGTGCTGCAACCCCTTGATTGGAGAAAAATGGTAATTAATTGCCTTAAATGTTGCAAGATGGCTTGAGTATATCCACAAGTATGCCAACAAGAAGCTTGTCTATATGTACTTGAAGTCTTCTAACATTTTTTCCCTACTCAACTTAAATCATAGTTTTTCTAGAGACCATATATATATACATGTATAAATATATATATATATATATATATATATATATATATATATATATATGTCCCCTTCACATGCGCACGTCCGCACGTAAAATAAAATGCGAACATCCTCATTGCGAGTGCAAACTAATGATCAAAACCGTCTATATTTTAGGTCATCCTTCAAAGATCATTTTGATAAAAAAAAATTCAAATTGGAAATTATTTAGCCATTTGATTACCACATTCATCGTTTCAAGCTTATCTGACGGACTGTATTTGTCTGTAAACTATACAACGAACAGATGACCAAACAATCTCCAATTCGGCTGATTTTTTGCAAGGATAATTCTTGAAAATAAATCTAAACGATGAACGGTTCCGATGATTGAGTTATGTTGTCAATTAGTCGGTATGAGGATGTTCGCATTTTACTTTAAGTGCGGACGTGCGCATGTGAAGGGGACTGTATATATATAGTCCTACTCACCTAAATATACATATATATATAGCATAATTAGTAAAATACATAACCGTTTTGAAGTGCAGAGTCACGTAAATAATTATTACTATATACTTTATATTACTATATATATAATATATATACTATATACTATATACCATATATATACAAAACATTTATATCGTTTTAGGTGTGTGTACTACCTAATATGATTTCTTTTTTGGTTTTGAACATCTTCAACTAATGATAAATTAGTCCTATAGAGAGAGTTTGATGTTAAATTAAACTTCAATACTTGTCCATCCTAAATTAGTCCATAAATTATTAAATTTATGTTAATTCAGTCCAGCTTTAACAACATGGCCTTTTATTTTTTCGTACCAATCTTGCCCTTCTTTCTACATTCTTTCTACAACCCGTCTTCCCCCTCCATTCACTCGCAATTCAAAAATCATCATCAATCTCAAACCAAATAACTTCTTTGTTCCTCCTGCAATTAACACAATACAATAACAATCGAAGCTCAATCCCCAAATAGCAATCAATAAACACAAAAATATTCACCACTCAACATTCAGATTTGGTAATCAAAGGCGTTGATTGAGCCCACCCGGCGCACGCACATCACCACCATCCGAACCGACGACCGCCATGTACCCATCGATCCGCGAACCATCACCGCAAACAAGCCCCGCACTCTCATTCACTTAAGCCACCAGCCCGTCGCCGTTTCCTCTCTGTTCTCGCTCCCACCATCCCGAGACACGCACCAAGCACGAAGCACCCAATCAATCTCTCACCTGCAGAAGTTGTCATCAGCCCGCGCACATCGAGCTCGGCTCGTGCACATCAACAACAGGTTCTCTCCCGCCCCGCCATCACCTCCTCTCTCTTGGACCCTGCTTTAGAGCCTCCAGCGCCTCTCTCTCTCTCTCTCTCTCTCTCTCTCCTCTTGGGATCATCCAAGTCTTCGTCTCTTAAGGCCTCATTGACCGTGACTGTTCGGGACTTTGTATGACTTGGTACGTGTTTAGTGACTTGTTCGGTGACATGTTCGGTGACATGTTCGGTGACATGGTACGTGTTTAGTGATTTGTTCTCTCTCTCCTCTTGGGATCACCAAGTCTTCGTCTCTTAAGGCCATCATTGACCAGTGACATGTTCGTGACTTTGTATGACTTGGTACGTGTTTAGTGATTGTTCGGTGACATGTTCGGTGACATGTTCGGTGACATGGTACGTGTTTAGTGATTTGGTCGGTGACATGTTCAGTGACTTGATACATGTTCAGTAACTTGGTTAAGTGAATATAAGATTGATTGAAGCATAACGATAACGTTTTTGTAACTCGAAAAAAAAATCAAGGAGATTTCGTGGGAAAAATGAAATTTGGAGATTGGTGTGGGCTTAAGGGTCAGTTTTAGTTGGAGAGAGAAAAATTTTCTAGTTTTTATTTTAAATGAGTTATTAAGACCTTAAGGGACATAAGGGTAATTAATTATAATATTTAATGTCCTTGTTTAGTTAAGTGGACCAATTTAACATAAGTAGAACTTATGGACTTATTTAACATAAGGTTAAACTTTATGACCTTATTTATCAAGTCCCCTTATTAGTTTTGATCATAGTTTTTTTAGAGACCATATATATATATAAATATATATATATATATATAGTCCTACTCACCTAAATATACATATATATATAGCATAGTTAGTAAAATACATAACCGTTTTGAGGTGCGGAGTCATGTAAATAATTATTACTATATACTTTATATTACTATATATAATATATATATATATATATATATATATATATATCGCTCACATTCACATGCGCACGTCCGCATCAAAAATAAAATGTGAACATCCTCATTGTGAGTGCAAACTAAAAATCAAACCCGTCTATATTTTAGATCATCATTCGAGGATCATTTTGATAAAAAAAAAATTAAAATCGGAAATTATTTAGCCATTTGATTATCACATCCATTGTTTCAACCTTATCTGACGGACTGTATTTGTTTGTAAACTATACAACGAACAGATGACCAAACAATCTCCAATTCGGCTGATTTTTTACAAGGATAGTTCTTGAAAATAAATCTAAACGATGAACGATTCTGATGATTGAGATATATTGTCAATTGGTCGGGATGAAGATGTTCGCATTTTACTTTCAGTGCGGACGTGCGCATGTGAAGGGGACTGTATATACTATATACCATATATATACAAAAAATTTATATCGTTTTAGGTGTGTGTACTACCTAATATGATTTCTTTTTTGGTTTTGAACATCTTCAATTACCCATAAGGCCAATTTGGGTGACCATATTCTTCTAAAAGCCACAATAGCTTTGTTTTCCAAATAAGGTCACTCAGTAGCTTTAACTCTTTCTATTTGACATTAAATTTTTTCAAAATTACGATTCATGCCACTGACGTTTTATTGTCTTTGGACAGTAGCTTTATTGTCGTTGGACAGTAGCTTTATTGTTGTTGGACAGTAGCTTTATTGTCGTTGGACAGTAGCTTTATTGTCGTTGGACAGTAGCTTTATTGTCGTTGGACAATAGTTTTATTGTTTTTGGACAGTAGCTTTAGTGTTCTTTGACAGTAGCTTTAGTGTGTTTTGACAGTAGCTTTAGTGTCGTTGGACAATAGCTTTATTGTCGTTGGACAGTAGTTTTAGTGTGCTTTAGATTTAGTGTTCTTTGATAGTAGTTTTAGTGTGCTTTGACAGTATCTTTATTGTCGTTGGACAATAGATTTATTGTTAATGGACAGTAGCTTTAGTGTGTTTTGACAGTAGTTTTATTGTTGTTTTCGTATGCAGTAGCATTTTTGTAAATAATAGCAAAAAATATGCGGTGACATTTTTGTAAATATTGATGCGGTGACATTTTTGTAAATATTGGTGGCCTTATTTGGGTAAAAACTATTTGGTGGCTTTTTGAAGCATAAGGTCACCCAAATTGGCCTTATGAGTAATTTTTTATATTAATTTTGATCATAATATATATTATTTTGGATATTATGCTTTGTTTATTTTTTTTTTCTTGGATTTGTGTTGATAAAAAAAATGTATACGTGTTAAAATTTGAGAACACAACTTTTAGAGTTCGCCCCATGTCTCAAAATCTAAAGTTCTGCCCTGCTAGTGCTGGAGAACAAGATCAGATGATCAAACAACAGTCTCTCTTAAAGGAAATTGGTCCATCAAGGCTAGCCTTCATAATCTGTTATCTCTTCTATATTTGTCGGTAACAATGATTGAGAGAGCTATTTGATGTGTACTATTTTGCTGGTATTATACTCTTATGTCCTAATATATAGTAATATATATTAAATAGTATATATATAGTATACAATAGTATATATATAGTATCAGTCCCCTTCACATGCGCACGTCCGCACGTAAAATAAAATGCGAACATCTTCATTGCGAGTTCAAACTAATGATCAAAACCGTCTATATTTTAGGTCATCCTTCGAGGATCATTTTGATAAAAAAAAAATTCAAATTGGAAATTATTTATCCATTTGATTACCACATTCATCATTTCAACCTTATCTGACGGCTGTATTTGTCTGTAAACTATCCAACGAACAGATGATCAAACAATCTCCAATTTGGCTGATTTTTTGCAAGGATAATTCTTGAAAATAAATCTAAACGATGAACGGTTCCGATGATTGAGTTATGTTGTCAATTGGTCATGACGCATATGTTCGCATTTTACTTTACATGCGGACGTGCGCATGTGAAATGAACTGTATATAGTATATAGTATATATATACACACATAAAAGGACATAAAAATTTTGTTTGGTGCCCTCAAAAATTATTCTTTTGACTTTTAAATTACTAAATTTAGTCCAATATTAAGTTGCAAATGCCACATAGGATATTTTATGTACCATATCTTTTCAATTATTTACAAATCTGTCATAATCGATACACATATGCAATCTCTTATGTTAAACAAAAAATTAACATAAAAAGATTAAAAAAAGAGCCAATTAGCATGCACAGTTTGGCTAGTAGTATTGTGCACTACCCGGATTGGTAGGAATATCCAAGAGAGCTTCCAAGCGTAATCTAACATGCATCATCTGAGTTCAAAATTAGCTGTAGGAAATGCTGGATTTACCAATCATAAACTCATTTGAATTGGTATTATTAAATTTTTATCACACAATCCATAGAAATAAAAGTCTTAAAGTTATCATAAAAAACCACGTATCCGGTTGCCACATTTTGAAACAAGGATAAGTGTGGTTTTGATATATAATTGACTTTATATACTTATTCTAAATGATATTTTCTCAAGGTAGAATATGAAAGACTGTTGCACATACCAATTCATGACAATATCTTAAATAAAAGAACCTGTAATTCGCAAAACAAAACATCAATTTATAAATCAAACAGTTGAGCAGTAATTTTGATTGAAAGATTTTTAAAGCATCCATAGTCAGGTAATGTGAAAAATCATATTATAGGACAGAGGTGTCCTCACCCCGAAGCTGTATATATCACACTTGTCTGTGAACTTGAGCATCTGATGGTACGACGGTGCAATGTAACCAACAGTTCCCGCCACATTTGAAGTCGTGATATGCGTCTGGTAGTCGGGCATTGCTTTTGCGAGCCCAAAATCTGCAATTCGAGCTTCCATATCGTCATCGAGCAACACATTTGCTGGCTTCAAATCCCTGTGAATGATGTGAGGTGTATGATGCACATGGAGATATTCAAGCCTCGAAGCGATTCCTAATGCAATTTTGTGTCTTGTTGCCCAATCCAATTCCCTTCTCCTTTCAAAAGTCTCATTCAACATCTCTTGTAAACTCCCATTTTTCATGTACTCATACACCAGCAAATGACAGTCCGGACGAGACACATGTGCCAACAGAGGAAGCAGATTCCGTTGTCGAATTTGACCCACGATGTTGATCTCCGACTTAATTTGACGCATTTTCTTGTGCATTTGTTTACGTGCTGTCTTCCTCATCTGTTTAAATATATAGTCTTACTCACCTTTAATATATATATATATATATATTTATATATGTATAAATATATATAGTCCTACTCATCTTTAATATATATAGTCCAAATTTCCTATGATATTTGCATTAGCAGCTGAGAATATTTGTAGCGCCAGACAAGTGCCAAAATAGGTCATGGAGCCAAGGGGTTATGACTAATATCAATGTCAAATAGGGTGAAAGACTAGAGATCTTAGGGAATTAATGAACTGAAACTATTGTTATTAATTGGTGAAAATCAACTCAAATAATTTTAGTTCATATAGTCTTGAGAAGGGTCTGTTGGGTAACTAAGAAACACTAGTTACCAGAATTTAGAGACACGTACACTCTTCAAGTCGCTGGCCATTATCGCAAATGCTTCAACTTGTTCTTCGGGTATAACAATTCTAGTCGAGATGGGTACGTCAGAAAGGAAAGGATGTTTGAATGCCCAATCCAAAATTTCTTCTCCTAAAAAACTGCCTCAATCTCTTTAACCATTTGGAATCACAAATTTTTCCAGCTGCACCATTGGCTGTGTAGGTCCATGTAATGCCTTGGGTGATGAAGAACATATTCATAAGTGGTTTACCCTCTCCAACAATGTACTTGTCTAATTTTGTGTAGCCCACTGGCTTAAGATGGTCAACAATTCCTTTCAGAACATTTTCATTCATAGTTTCAAGCAGTGGAACCTATATATATGCTATATATAAAAAGGGAAATACCCAATAGATACATAAATTCACCTTGTATTTCCCATTGACACAAGTGTTTTTTAATTTTGCCCAATAGATCTCAATTATGCATGTTTTACTCCCACTAAGGTAAAAATTAATGAAAACTGATTAATTATAATTTATTTCGGACATTTTTGCCCTTTGTTACATCATCATACCAAATTTGTCAACAACTATCGGAATCACCGGAAACATCGCCAAAACCGCCGGAAACTTCAAAACTTTGATCCTTCGATCCGCCGTCGTCCATGGCCGAATTGAAAATATGTCACCTCTCACCGAGCAAGTACTCGGGGGGGCGAGGGGGGGGTCGTTCGGTGCTCGTCAGTCCGGTTCGATAGTGTTAGATTAACGGTCCTATCGCTCTTTTCTATTTCTTTCATTAAATAATTTTTTATTCCAAACTAAAATACTAAAAATGCGGGAGTAAATGTTCTCCAAAATTTGCGGCGTGATATGTCTTTATTTTTGTTTTCAAATTGAAAATATTCTAAAAAATGAAAGTTTTCCGACTATCCTTAATTATTGTCGAGTTCTTTTTAATCTCGTATAATTTTGCAACTGAAACCTGGGGTGTTAAAATTCAAGTTGGGATTGAAATGATATCTAAACCTTCTATTGACCACTCAATAGAATTATACTCCACTTAATAATATTCTTTCGTCCTTTTGAGATAAGATTCTCAATTTAAGGCCGAGAATAAAATTCTCTTTTGAAAATATAAAAAAGCTTAGGAATTTAAAAAATTTCAGAAATTTTTAATGTCCTAAATTGGGTTGGCAAAAAAATTTCTAAGATATTATGGAGCCTCATTAATAACCTACAAACTCTATTGACACTCAATAAGTTCTACGACCACTCAATAAACCAAACTTCTAAAAATCATTAAAAATAGCTGGGTTCAAAACTTCCTCGAAATTTTTTAACTCCTTAAATCGAATTTCGACATAAAAAAAAATTCTAAGATATTATCGAGCCTCATTAATAACCTACAAAAATTTCTATTGACCCTCAAAGGTTCTACATATAATAAAATTCCAAACTTTCGAAAATCATTAAAAATGCTCGGGAGTTAAAAATTCCTTGAAATTTTTTTAACTCCTTAAATCGGAGTTACGATTAAAATAATTTCTAAGATATTATCGAGCCTCATTAATAACCTACCAACAATTCTACGACCACTCAATAAAGTTTTGCACTCAATAAACCTTTATTGACACTCAATAAAGTTTTGAATAAAATTTTATTGGCCTCTTTGATGACTCAAGAATAAAGTATATGTCAGTCGAGTTCATGGAAATTTTTTGGGTAATTTTCGGATAGCGGAGTATTTGTTTTGAATTTCGGAAGGTTGAGAATTAAAGAAAATGTTTTTGAAAAGAAAATTGATGGCTTGTAATCGGCCTGTTAATTGCAATTAGGAGTCTGGACGTCAATTTAAATCAATGGAAGGAGTATATATAGCCGTTTGATCAGATCTAACTCCAGAACCCTTTTAGAATTATCGGTCTCTCTCCTCTACGCGACAACGCGGAGCCGACGTATTTTCGGCCAATTCACGGCGAAAAAGGGTACCGCAGGTTCGTCTCGTGACGGTGGTCACGTAGGTAGTCGTGGGTAGCCAAGAAGAGCCGGAAATGAGAGAATTTGAAGAGAGAAGTTTGGGTTTTCCGTCGGGATTTTCGATTGGCTAGGCTCGAAACTTGTATTTAGCTTCGTGTGTTCGAGGAGATTATAGATATGGTCTCGGATTCGAAATAGACGAACGGTGAAGGAGAATCGAAGTAGAGGCCGGCGGGTCGTGGGGAGAGAGAGAGTGGGGAAAGAGAGAGGGAGAGAAATGCCGGTGGCATTTCGTAATAATGGAAAGTTGTCCGTACATTTTGGTAATTTCCGTTGGGCTTCGGATTTAAATGGGCCAGGTGGGCAAATTGATTTTTTACTTGTGTCAGTGGGAAATATATTGGGTCAAACTGACCTAGTGATCAAGAACCCTATATAAAAATGAACTCATCTAACGGTTGAGATCAAAACTCCGCACCTTAAAAAGTAAGGATCTCCTTATCTGAGAATCATTATGTATATTTGAGACACATATATATGCAGTCCTCTTCACGTGCGAACGTTCACACATGAATTAAAATGTGAATATCCTCATTGCGACGTACATACTATGATCAAAACCGTTTATATTTTAGATCATCATTCAAGGATCATTTTGAAAAATAAAAAATTCAATTTGGAAATGATTTAGTCTTTTTTTTTTAACACACACACACACACCCCCACCCCAACCTGGTATCTGAGGGGAGTCGAACCCAGAGTCTCTTCTGGGACATTCCATTTGATTACCACATTGGAAATTATTTAGCCATTTGATTACCACATTCATCATTTCAACTTTATCTGACAGACTGTATTTGTTATAAACTATACAATGAATAAATCTAAACAATCTCTAATTTGGTTGATTTTTTGCAAAGATAATTCTTGAAAATAAATCTAAACAGTGAGCGGTTCCGATGATTGAGTTATGTTGTCAGTTAGTTATGTTATGTAAACATAAATACATATACATATATAACTAATATTAGAATGGATACATTCTAAATAATAAAGGTCGCCACTGATGGATGTACTCAGATATCATTTTGAAATTTTAATGCTCGAGAGTCGAGAGTTGAGCGAAGTAATGTCAAGATAAGCAGAGTAGTCACGACAATTGTAATCCATCAGTTCGCAAGTTTACCAAAGTTGGTGTTTTGAGCTCATCTCCATTTCAATATCATCTATCCAAATGTAATCACTGCAAGTGGCCTAGTGGATCAGCTTCCATGTTGGAAACCCCCTTACCCGAATTCGATTCACGAAGCCATCAAAGTGGCCAGACACTATGCTGCAATGCATAGTTGGAGCATTTTACATGCGCCGCAGAGATTAGTCCTTAGGCCTAGGAAGCCTTTGGGATACCTTGACCTTGGTCAAAAAAAAAAAAAATCTATTCAAATGCTTCAGTCAATACATGCCTTAACAAATATCAATTATAATCACATTAGAAGTTTTCATTATTCAAACTGGAATCGGTATTTATTGATTATTAACTATACCGTAATTATTTCAAGTACGATACATTCAGACCAAAAGTGGGATTACGTCTACTGATTCAGATAAGAAGAATACATAAACTTGTACTGTTTATACTTTACATGCAGAGATCTTCGTATGGTCCTTCCAAAATTCATTCATCACTGGGATGAGCTTGAAGAAACTGTCTGATTTTAAGTCTTTCGTCTGTCGTAAGATCCGGATCATCACCCGTTAACCTCTTCCTTATGGTAGCATTAGTACTGTCAGGATCATCCTCAACAACCTGCATAACCAAAGCAAATGAGAGGACAATATAAAAAAAATATAGCCAACGGTGAGTTGCTGCAAAAACACCAAAATCAACAGTTCCCGCAGTGCATGCAAACTATATCGGAAAGAAAGAGCTCATATTACTGCTCTACAGACAGCAAAAGAAGTCCTGGCGGGACACCAGTCAAAGCTGAAACTTACTTGAACATAATTGTTGACATGACCATCCTTGTTTGGAGAGGTGACAAGCTCATAGTTATTGTATGCCCATTCACCATCAACAATGTACTTATATTCATACCGTCCTTCCTGTAAAGATTGTTTATTCCAATAAACTGATCAGTAAGATGCAACATTCTATCTTTGAATGCAATCTACTCCATTTTAAAGCCAGCATTCTATGTTTGAATGCAATCTAATCCATTTTAAAACAGCATGATAATCTATATATAAAGATCTATCCAAAGGTTAACAAACATATTTGGGCTTTACTAGAACGATAACCCATGTTTTGACCTGAAAATGCCAAATATAAGCATACTTGAATTCAGACAAATGCTTACCGGTAATTCCCTCTTAAGAATCCATGAACCCAGTTTGTCATCAAACTCTAAAGGTATTCTCTGTAAAAGCATCAAAAGAGAAAATCACAGATTGAAAAAGAAAGCAAACATAAATCGTGCATCACCCAAATAACAACTGTAAAAATTACATTATCTAAAACAGATAAAATGCTACTTTTCATTCATCTCTTATGAAATGAAATCTTCTGAGTCATTGTTTGAAGGACGAGAAGAAACTTCTCAAAGCTAGACAATTATCAATCCATTTAGTAGCACATGCAGTACCCCACTAAGATGCTGGAACTTCACAGGTGGTGTAGTTGTTGAGTTTAAAGCCCAATTTGATAAGAAATTTCTTTCGTTATCTCTAATTACTGAGGCTAGATATGAATTGACTACTGAGAATGATGAAATCCTTGACAAAATAAAAGGACTTTGGAGAAAAAGTCCTTCCGTGAAAAACCATTTCCTATTTAATTGATAAAAATGGAGGAAATTTTTCAGAGGCAGTGGCAACTACATTCAAAGATGAGAAGATCAACCAAGAAGATATAAAGAAAGAGTCCTCTTTTCTTCCTCAAACCAACCCAGACACATCATGAAGAACAGCATTGTTTTGAGGAAATCAAGATCATGGTTGTTGTTCTTGTACGTTGTAACAGAAGATAGAAGGTAGTGGTGAATACTTAAAACATTGCAGTAGACAGGAAAAGCAACATTTCAAGTGGACTAAAAATATCATTACCTGACCCCATCCGATATCAAGTCCAGAGATTTCCACTGTAGAGCAATTACCACCGCCCCATGTCAATGTGACGAGCTTTTTTGTCATGTCTGTAAGCTTTAAATGAGAAGATATGTGACAAATGAGATTGTAATAACTTCCTCTTCAGATGAAAAAAAAAAGAAGACGGCAGGTATTATATCTGACAAAACTTAAACTTTATGTTAAATCAGATTCATTTTAGTTCATCAAACAAGACAACCAGTCTAATGAAAATGTTTAATTTCTTGCAATGTAAGATGAAAATAGAAATTCTACTTTTCTTATTCATTATACACAAGAAAAATTAACCAAATTATTAATTAGATTAAAGATAAAGTTTCTATAAAGCAAGAGATACTAGTAATTTGAGAGAGAAAATTTAATCACACGAAACTGGTAAGGGATTCTGAAATTTGGGGGAGCCCTTTTGTCACAAACAGACAGATTTTAGACATGTGAGAAACCAGCTCTTAATATTATTTATAACAAATAATATTAGAAAGAAAAAAAGACTCACAATATCAGCAGTTGCATTTTTTATGGCCTCCAGGTTTGGGCAGCACGAACGTTTGCTCTGCATTAAAATAAGAGTGAGATACTTCTACATCATTGCAAAGATCCATAAATATTTATGCTACAGTAGCCGACTTTCTCATTTCACAAATTAGTCATCATAACATCAGCATCGACTTTCCAGAACTTTTTTCTTCCAAAAATAAAAAGCAATGTCATACGACTGCATAAAATTCATAACTGGTTTTGAAACCTGACATGGAAGGTCCCCCTGTCATAGTTTCAAGAATCCATGATTAACATATAACTTCATTCTTCTTTTTTTCAATAAATAACTTAAAATTACCATTTTCGTTAAATGAAAGGCACGGGGCCTTTTACAAGTATGCAGATCATAGTCCAACAAGATTAGAATGTATTGGCAGATTATGTATAACGGAAGAAGTAGATCAAACAGAAAGTTACCAGCAGTAATTTGAACGCATCTTCAAGTTTGTATCCCTGTACCCAGAACATGTAAGCCAACTGCCATCATAACAGCATATCAGAACAGTGATAATAAGAGACAACCAGCATACCAGATATGAAGATCACGGACAAATAACGAAGTATATGAAATGAAAGTCTTTTTTTTTTTTTTTATGAACTATGAAATGAAAGTCATTGCAAGCTGGAATATATGCAAAAATTTAATGTAATGATTCATGAGAACCCATTATTAAATAGTTCTCATAGTCTTCTCTTAAATTAGGGTTTGCTTGCTATAAATCTATGTATTTATGACTATCCAATTTTAGTTTCTTAGTATGATTTTCTACAAAATTTGCATGTTGCCAAACCAATCCAGGTGAAATCATTCTGTCTTTGGAAAATGATTGAATGATATGTGCAAGAAGTCGCTTCTTCTTTTATTAAGTACACCACAAAGCCAGAACATCAGAACAAAGATGTAGTAAATATAAGAAAAGAATTTAACTACTTTGATGCAAACACATGTCAATGCATTTATTTCAACACCAATAAACAATCATCTCAACCTTATTGATTCAAAACTGCATAATTGTTCACAATGTCCCTTGGTATCCTGATGGATTATGTTATGCAACTGTTCACCAAGTAGTCCAGGGTTTGACTGGCATAACAATGAATTGACCGAAAAAGGCAAGGCTACAGAGTACTATTCACACTTCAACAAGAAAGCACCCACTGGCTAGTTATCATTCCCCTTTGGAATATGTATAATATATATATATATGCACACATTTATATATACATACACATATATATTGCCTACAAGATGAGCTAAAATATATAGCGCCAAAGCATATGAGCAACTACAAAGACGTAGTGCAGGACTAGTAGTCTCATTGGTTAATGACAATAAAGGAATCTATTTGGAAAGTACCAATGTTCAGCATTTGACCACAAATACCTCCCATGTTTTCCCCCTGTACTAGGCACTAGCTTACATGAAGCATCAAGGGTTTCTTTCCCCTGGTCAATTTACTATGGTAATTCAGACTCCAAACAAGTTCATTTCAAATTCCAATTGAGTGCGAAGACTAAATTCAGAAAAGTGATTGATTCTGCCTAAAGGAAAAAGAGAGAGAGAGAGAGAGAGAGAGAGACTGCAAAAGGAGTAAACACACATACAAATTTGCACACAAAAATATAATAGCAAACTAAGAAGAGCACTGAGCACAATAGATAACAGGTAGGATGGGGAGAGCTTCCATAGAATGGTGAACGTCATTAGTTCCATAGGGCATTTGCTGACAAGTTGGGAAGAATAATAGTGATTTCAAATACAAAGTTAACGGGCATACCGCAGTAGCAGGAGCTCTTCCCATTCCGGCAGTACAATGTATATAAGTGACACCTCCATTTTGGTTTATGGCCTTGTATAATTTACTGACAACAGCAGGAAGCTGGAGACGTAGATCATATGCATCAAAATCCCTGCACAAAAAATTAACCAGCTGTTTATAGTGAAGCAACAATAACTGAATGTATCATGTGTCCTTGTGCACACAGGGATATCAGATTGAAGTTAATCACTGCTTCTGCTATTCTTAATTTCTTTTTAAGAAACAAAGTATCATGCTTCCGTGTCAGGAATTTATTCTTAAAAAAAAAAAAACACCCACAATTTTAGCATAACTAACCTTATTTCAGCACGCAAGTGTTCAATGTCATCAAATTCTTTGGCATACTCTTGAATGGCACCAATGTCAACCCCAAAATATCTGGCAGAACTAGTTAAGGAATTTATAATTTTATGGTACTAATTTTCTTCAAACTATCACAATGGTCTTAAATGTTCAGCACTTCACACATTAACACCTCATGCTGAAAGAAGTGAACCACACCAAGAATACTGTTTTCTAGTCGCAAGTTCCATATGTAAAATTGAAACTTTTAGGGCAAAAATAAAACTCTGGATACTCCAAGTCTGAATTTTGTTGCACGCAAAAAATAGTCTTGACTCCGATGCTGCGAAGCTTGTCAACATCTTTAGGAGTCTGGTTATAAGTAAACAGAAAAAATCAAACTAGGAAACGTTTAGATATAAACAATTTGTTCATATGGCCTGCCATACAAACAAAGATCACCTGAAGGCAAGACCCCACAATCAGATCTGGACGTATGAAGTTGTAGTTCATACCCAGCTCATGCCTATAGGTCAGGACTGCTTCAAAATGTTATATATGAAAAGGTTAGTTGCATTCACAAAAACAAAGTGACAATTAAAATGCTATAGATGAAAGAAGTCATGGAGAGCGCGTGGAATTATAGCTAACACTCAAATTCACACCACAAAGTAAATAATTCTGAATCTTACAATTTCATATGAAGTTTCTGAGTATATTGACCCAGCAAACACAAAACTCAAGAATGATTTAACTTACCAGCACCCATGGCTTCTGTCATGGTATTACTATATATCTCAGATTTTTCCTCTTTCACTTCAGCACCACTTGTCTCAGCACTGGGAGTGGAACCAGAAATTGCCTACAGACAGATACATTTAAGAAAATAACATCAACTTGCATGGTTGATACCAGTCTAGAGGAAAAAATCTTTAATAACTCAAACAGTGAGTCAAGAAATTATGCATTCTGCTCATGCCAAAATACTCGGCAAAAACACTAAAACCTACAGAGACACACAAACATAATGACTATTAAACAAAATTGAGCCATCAAAATCATATGATTGAGAGTGAGAGAACGATGTCCGTTACCTTAATAAAGTTTTCACTTTTCAGCACATACCTTTTATTATAACTTTAATCAGAAACACGAGCCTTTAATTATGGAAAATGTACATATAAGTTTCAGACCACTGATGTGTAGCGAAAAGGATAACTCATAATGCACCAGATCATGTACAATGCCATAACTAGAAGTTGCAAGTTCAACTTAAAGGCTACAGGATATGTGAATAGTGCATCCATGTAAGTTCTTGTGTGAGTGTACTTCATTATCGAAATGAGTAGGACAATGAATCCGTCTTAAATCATGATAAACTATCAATCACTGTAGATGGTTAAACTAGTAACAAAAAGCTGATCGTTAGACTCTTTAATTTCAAATTCTCTTCTGAGAGACGACAAATTTTGGGTAAATTCAAGTGCAAATTAGAAAATAAAAAATACACACACATATATAGATGATACCTACATATATATACATACACACACACAAAAACAAAACAGAAAGCAGCTTTGAGTCAGAAATGATGTATTTTACCCAATCACAAAGTTCCTTTTTTTGTTTTTGTTTTTTTAAAATGAAGGGGGGGGAAAATGGGTTAAAAAAAAAAAATAAACCAGAAATTATTCACTTTCATCTTCAAGTGAACATAAATTAAATTAAAAGTCCAAAAAAAAAAAAGGATCATGAGATCCATATATTCGGGTATAACAAACCATTGAAGCAAATATTCATCAAAAGACATAGACATTACAACAAGATTCATGAATTGTTAATCTACCTTCACCGCCATTCTTCTGGGTAGATCGGTATTACTCATCATTTCCTGCATTCAGTAAAGAGTTTCGTTAGAAATTTCACACAGACACACACATATATATATGTACTGTGAAAGATGATTGTACCAGAGTACTATTGCCGGAGAAGTAAGGCTTTCTGGGATTGCATACGAAACCACGAAGTGGCAAAACAGAGGATCTGAAATTGAGAGAAATGAAAGAACAATAAATCAAAGCGTTAAAGAAAACTGGGATGCTGGTAGTTTAGAATATGTGATTGAAGTTGGATTGAGAGACTGACCCTGGAAGATTCTGAAGACAGTTCATCGCTGATGACTAGAAAAATCTTTCTTTCTTTCTTTGTTTCACAGACAGACAGAGAGAGCTCACTTCACTTACTCACTCATGTGATATTTTGATGGCTCGGTTTATATAGATTATAGACCGTTGCTCAGCATCGCCTTTTTGGAGATTCTCCAAAATGCCATTTTCCTTTTTTTTTATTGACCATTTGACCCTACGAAAATATCCTAAACTTTTTTTTTCTTTCTTTATTTATTTTTAAATGCATTTCTTACCTACTGGCTATTATTAGCACTATAAAATTCAACACACAACTTTTCCCTAAAAAAATCTAACTCATGAATGAAAAAATAAATAAAAAATTGTAACCCATGTGTTGGATTTATTTGCACCGACGATTTATGAATAAATTTATGCAATTTAGTGAGGACCTGTATTATTATTATTTAAAAAAAAAAGATAATTTTTATTTTTATCTTTCGAATCCTCCACAATGTTAATTTTTCTAATAACTAACAAACTACAGCTCACCGGCGCTCTATACGACTGTACCACACTTAAATATAGAGGCCGGCCGTCGGCCAAATGCAAACGAGTGCAAGTGTAATGCTGCAACTCACTTTTGGTAATATGAGCTGATTTTGCGATCGGTGTAATATTAATTTACCACCCAATCCAATCGATGCCGATCACATTAGCAAGACCAAACTTATGAGGCACTGCAATCAAGCATAACAGATGCAACTATCCAGCATCTGTTTATTTTAAGGGTCAAAATGGTCTCCTACACCAATCTCCCAAGCAACAACTGGCTTTACATGGAAAAGACTTTCTTGAGCAGCATTAACTCTTTCCGCAGTTGATGCCAAGCATCTCAAGTACATAAAACATTCAATCTGTACATGTAATACTCATCTTCTAAGCTAGTTGATAGTGAAGATTCCAACAATTAGACCTCCCAACTGTTTTTAGAATTCTTCTACCTCCTCGTTAGATCACCGAATAACCATGAATGTGACTCCAAACTATTGTCATGTTGTCCGTCAGTGGAATGGCACCAAAGAATTGTAAAGTCTGAACTAACAGAAGCTTGCAGCTCTCCATAACACTCTGGGATGCAAAAATTAATGTAATTGTGGAAACAAGTTGTTGGCTCAAAAGCAGTAAAATCAGCCCATACCATTAAGGACTGCAATATTTCCTTCCTACGTTGAGCAGGTAAATCAGGAAAGACGGAAGCCAAAAAGTTTGCATCTGCTCAGAAAGTCATAAGAAAAGATTTGGCTTAATACAGACATGTATTACCTAGGAGCACGCCTCCATTCAGATTCCAGTAAAGGAAGAACAGCTGGTTTCTGCACTGCTGTACAGATCACATATTAAGCAATAGCACAATTATGTTCCTGCTTTTCTGCATATGCGGAAGATAGGTCTCTGAAGGCTGTTTTCCCTTGTATCTACCTACAGAAGAATCAAGGAATGGCTCTAGCATCTCTACAAGAAAGAGCATCGTGTGCTTTAGTTCCTGATAAGTGAAAATTATACGGTAAAGAAGCTAAAAAGCAAGATTTCTTTAACTTCACAAATCAGCCAGGCTTTTGTAGCACTTTTACATCTCAACAGTACCAAGAGGATAGTTTAGAATGACATTACAAAACGCTAACAGTCTAATAGCCTCACTCCAGAAAGGTTTATTTTGTAAGCAGAAAAAAATATAACCTCTACTGAGGCAAAACCTAATTTCTTATCCAACGCACATAAAACATTTATGAACAAAACTAATGAAGCAAATCAACTGCAATGAAAAAATTGGCCAGAACACTGTTAAATACCTTATACTTTCCCAGGATATCATCCATATGACCAGAGATAGACAGAGCGATGTAGTTTAAGGCAGCACGAGCACAAGCCAGGGAATTTCGATCACCCTAACACATGAGCAACAACAGCATGGTTACATAGTGAAAACAAGAGCTAGCTGTCAGAAGATTTTATATCACGAAAAACATAAAGGGAAACACAAGGCCTAACATATAGCTGACTTTGAAACTTGAACCACAAGATATAATACTAAATTGAACTAAATTGCAAGATTGATTCACATGTCTTCGGCCTTCACCCAACCATTCCTTTCATACTTGGGCATTCCATTGCACTCACCCGTGTTCTATAACATTGAAAAAAAATGTTATGTTTAAGTGTGGGGGAAGGTTTATTAGTTTTTGCTTTGAAGTTTTTCGACTTTTCTTTTGAAAAATATTATAAAAATCCACAAAAACTTGAAAAATTGAAAATCAAAAAATATTTTTGATTTTTAGTGGTTAGATTCTTCCCAGCCTGAAGGATGAAAAATGAACCTAAACTGTTGTGAATATTTTTTTTAAAAGCATGAATGCATGATTTGGTCTTTAGAATTTATTCTTTGATTAACTATTTCATGGGACCTATGCTTGAAACTTTTATGCATGTTAGCAAAAATAAAATCGATTTTTCATAAGTAATAAAAGCATATCAAGACTTTTCTGAACTTGCATGCCCCGAAGTGATATTTTGAGCCTAAAGAGAGGAGGGAGATACAGTTGGGCTCTTTCTAAGCTCAGATTTAGTAATGGAATGGGTATTACATAGGTTAAATTTAGGATTAGGAATGATTAAGGGAATAGGATAACCAAACAACATGAGTGAGCCATTCCATTTCCAACTTGATTCTGTCCAAACAACATCATCTATGAACCCTTGTAAGTTAAAACCTAAATACACAAGCCAAGAACGAGATATACATATTCATTGTGCATGCTAAATCCGTAGCAATCTTTAGCTACTATTGCTGTCAAGTTAATCTGCATAAGATCTATGTGCCTGCCTTTGTATGAGATAAACCCAAGATTAGATGACTTGCATTTTATGAACAGAAATAGGATCAGCTATGCACACCTGGTCACAGATATTCACTCAACTGTACTGAAATGAACAATTGGAAACAATTCAATAACCGATAGCAACTAATTAAAACTATGGAACAATGGAACAAATATGTACCTTGAAAACGACGGGACTAAAGGGAAAGATGAAGAAGATTGAAATATTGAATATATATATATATATAGATATATGTACATATATTGATATCAGCTCTCAGAAAAAAATAAATTCAAAAATCCAAAAAGAGTGAGCATTTGCTTTATTCATTCTATCCAAAAACTTAATAAAAAAAACATGACAATTATGATCCAGGAAAAGAAAAAAGAAAAAAGAAAAAAGAAAACCTAGAGTGAATGAAAATCAAACTACTACAGGAATTTTAACATTGTATCTATAGGATGGAAAGATAGCAAACCCTACTTGAAATTGAAAATAAGGAAAATACGTACAAATCAACCTCATGTAATCTCACAAAGAATCACCATAACCATCAAACATGGTGAATAAAAATCAGACTCGGTGATTAACAAACTATCATGTTCATCAAGCTCAGCTGCAGTTTGGTTTAAAATACTGAAATTAAAAAAAATAAAGAAATAAACAATGGATAACATATGAAAAGGAAATCAGAAAGTACCAGAGATGAAAACCCAAACATACCTGAAGATAGATGAGATGGTCTCATTGCTGCTGTAATGAGATTACTGGAGATATCCACCGGTTGCTGCCGGAGGTTGGCTGCTGGAGGGTGAGGGTGAGGGTGAGGGAAGAATCTAATTCTATCCAGCTGCAGATATAATCAGTTGTCGTAACCTTTCAATTGCAACAGCTTACTCCAACTATCATTGAACGATTTGAGCAGGACTTGATTGTGTATAATCCATTTAAAACCCAATTTGATATGAATGCTTAGATTTGTCTAAAACAGTCCAACCCCATGCTTTAGCCTGCCTGACAAATAAGCCTTAAAAGTACTGCTGCAGGTGCATTATTTATTCATAAGCCTTTTGCTCTTCATGGAATGCCAATCTCCAAAAACTCAGGTGCCCCTACTGTAACAAACCTTCCTCTACTGTCAAATCCTATGAAATCCACATATCACATTAGTTCTGTCTATTGAAGTTTGGAGATCTCCCAAGTGAGAATTTATGTTACTGAAAAATCTTCATCTCCATTCAAATCATTGCTTGGTACATACCCAATCTTCTTCAATTGTTTATGTAAACCGTTAAGTGCAGAATATATAATTTGAGATTGACAATGAGACTTATCACCGACCACAAACACGTGCACCATATTACCAACTTCTATCCAACTGCAACCAGGCTGCTTTTTCAACCCCTTCTCCTTCATTTTAATCCTCATCTTTGCAGCTTCTATCCAATTCCCAGATCTAGCATAAAAGTTCCACAACAACGAGTAACTTCCTGCATCATCTGGTTCCTCCTTTAAAAGCTTCTCAGCAGCTAGCTTCCCGATATCCATGTTATGATGATCAATACATCCAGCAAGAAGAGCCCCCCAATTAGATGCTGATGGGTTGGTCCCAAGCTTCTCGAGGATACCAAAAGCCTCCTTGAGCCTCCCTGCTCGACCACAAAGATCAACTAAGCATGTGTAATGATCTCCCCTCACTTGTATTGACCCATCTCTAAGAAGCTCATCAAAAAGATTTAGTCCCTCCTCCACCAACCCAGCATGGCTGCATGCAGAAAGCAGCCCCACATAAGTAACATCATCTGGTTTACACCCCAATTGCCGCATTTCATAAAACAAGTTAACTGCCTCAATACCGCATCCATGATGTGCATAGGCTGCAATCATTCCATTCCAGGAGATCAAATCCCTATGGCTTGTCAATCCATCTTCAAACATCTTCCTAGCAGAGACCAACTCCCCGCATTTTGAATACATGTTTATGAGTGCAGATACCAAATATACACATTCCTGATAAACTGTTTTACTTATCATCTGATGTATTTGTCGTCCCTCACAAAGACCAGCTAAGTTACTACAAGCACTCAAGATACTCACAAAAGTTCCCTGATTAGGTTTCACCCCATTATCTGCCACCATTTTTGAAAAAATCATCAATGCGTCTTCATTTTTACCATCTTGTACATACCCGGTGATCATCGTCGTCCAGGAAATGGCGTTCTTTTGTGGCATTTGAATAAACAACTTCCACGCCCGTTTCAAATCTCCATTCTGAATAAAGCCAGTAATCATTGTATTCCATGAAGGCATGTCTCTCTCGGGCATCCTTTCAAATAATTCAAGAGCCTCATCCAATCTCATATTCTGAGCGTAACCCGTGATCATTGCATTCCATGAGACCACGTTCCTTTTGGGCATCCTATCAAAAAAATTTCTAGCTTCATCAATCCTGCCATTTCTTGAAAATCCCGCAACCATTGCTGTCCATGAAATAACATCCCTTTCAGGCATCAAATAAAAAAGCCTCGTGGCGTCTTCAATCCTGCCACATTGTGCCAAAGCTGTTAAAATTGTATTCCAAGAAACCACATTCCTCTCCGGCATCCTCTCAAACAAGTCCAAAGCCAGATCAACGTGGCGGTTCCTCGCATAACCATCAATCATAGTGTTCCAAGAAACCACATTCCTTACCGGCATTTGATAAAACAGCCACTCAGCCTCCTTGATTCGTTTCAGCCTTATATACCCGCCAACCAATGCAGTCCATGTGATCACGTTCTTCCTGGCATCCACTCTACCAAACAGCCTCCTAGCCTCCTCCAGCATCCCACATTTGATATACCCTGTGATCACCGTCGTCCATGTGACCACGTCCTTCTCAGGCATTTCATCAAACACTTGGCGTGCTTCTCCAATTTTGCCATCTTTGCTAAGCTTCGTAATCAGCCAGTTGGATTTTGCCACATTAGAATTGGCACTGTAATCTCTATCCGTCATTGTGATTCTGGGCGCCACTTTCTGGCTCATGGAGTGGTATGCAAGTTTGAGATGGCGGATAGCCTGAACAAAACTGAAGAGAGGTAATCTAGCTCTGTTGCTAACATGGGTCATAGCAATTGGTTATCGTAAAATGGGTGGCTAACAGTTGAGCTCGACTGAGACGACGGTCTTCCTTGGCCGCCGTCCGTCGAGTTCGAGTCGATCGATTAACTGGTCTGACTAGACAACAATGCCGAATGTTTTTTCTTTTTGATCGGACGCTTTTTCCTGTTTCTTACTCGACTGTTTTTCCTTGTTTGTAGTTTGACAATTTCGTCCTTAAAGATCAAAATACTTGTTCAAAATCTTTTAGACTTTAAAGGCTATTTTGGTACGTTTCTCTATTATGCCCAAAATACGTACCAAATAAACAAAAAAACAAAAACAAAAACAAGTTGTTTTACACTAGCCTACATCAGTACATCACCAACTCAACTCAACTCTCTGCGTGGTCTGAATGAGTCGGTCCTCACGGTGTCTCCGGAGCTCCGGTGGCCATTGAGGACATCGATCAATAACCCCAATGCGAAAGAGAGAGCTGAGTTTGTAGTCTCGGAGTTCAACGAGCAATCTCAATCCCACAACAAGAAGAAGAAAAAGTTGGTCTTGCATAGTGTGGTCGAGGGCACATATCAGCCTAGTTGGACTTATTTATTGGCTTCTCATTACTGGCAAAGTGTGGGGGTTTGGGTTATATTGACAGAACTCACAGGAGCTTCTCCCAACACAAACCATAGCTCTTGATCCTATTCCCGGCTGACTGCATTGACAGTGGTAGCTCGATTGAGGCATAAAAGTAGAGAAAATGAATTACGATTTAGGCCATAAGCACCAAATTGGCAAAACCCCCTCACATATGTACATACAAATCAAGTTGCTCATCCATAATCAAGAGTCCCTCACAGTTAGACGAACAAGTTCAGACATACAACACAAAATCATTTTGAAGAAAAAATTGACTACATTTCTGTGAATACTACGAATCACATAAAAATAAATAAATAAATAATGTTGCACAAGAGGTTAGTTTGCGTTCAGTTGCCGATGTTACATTGCAAGGTTGGTAGGCGACGAGGCGCAGGATAGTTAGAGTTCTCACATATCGACCGGACCCCAAATGTTTCTATCGTCTGAAGGTTGTGAGTCTTTGAGAAATGCCCCGAATTGAGGTCTTGCTGGTTGATTTCTTCCGAGAGGAAAGTTCCAAAAATTGTCTGACTTCTCAAAGAAGATGTAAAATGCAATGGCAGATGCCAAAAACAGCCCTAAAAGCAGCATATAGATCTGCCACTCTGCAAATTTCAAGCAAGAGTTAACAAATTCACCATACAATCAGTGTATAAACAGATTAGTATTTAAACACAAAACCAAGGAGGATGGGAGATAAACCTTTCCAATCTGCAGGAACATTTAACTTAGTCACCACAGCTCCCCATTCAGTAGAAGTGGTAAGCACAACCCTGGAAACAAATCAAATACGTGAGTAGGAGGAACGAAAAAGGTAAAGTAGTTGCATACCTAAATAGGTACAATCTCATCATTAAATTTCATTACTTGAAAAGTTGAACTTTTTCAGTACAAAAGATGATAATTAGTAGTAGTAGTAGTACTAGTAGTTGTAGTGTTTATTTTACTTTTTTAAATTTATTTAGTTTTTCTTCACAATAACACAACCTTCAGTAGCAAACAGAAAGGATACAACAACAGTGGACAAGAAGGCCACCTAATCAAGCACAAACAAAGACAGAAACTGTACACAACCTAGAATTCTAGACCAACAAAACAAAGATGGCCTATCCAAAGTTCTAAATAGTGATATAGCAGCTTGCAATCCGAATAAATGACCGGAAAAAAAAAAGCCCCAAAATTCTGAAGATACAGAACCCTTAAAGAGACCCAGAAGTGAATCCTCTCCTATAAGATCCACTCCACTTGTTTCACATTATCAAATATAATAATTAGATACCAACATTCATAAATGCAGAACTTGGTATCTTAGAATTGCAATGCAGAAAAGAAAAAGAGAAATCATCTAAAATAAAAACTCCTTCCTGGGAAGACTCTAATTCAATGCTGTTCAGGGAAACAGCTAGAAACAGTAGAAAAGGGAAAAAACAGAATGATGCTGATCCTAAGGACATTCAAGAGATTGAATACCTAGAAGTTGGATTCAAAGAAGCAATGCCTTTTCTTGCACTTTTATTCCCGGGCATAAGTAAATTGGGTATAAAACAAGATGAGTTCTAATAACACAAGTAAAACCTTCTTATGACACATCATCATTTCACAAGAAGAAAATAGTATGTATCCACCTATCCGTATTGCAAACTAAAGTTAGATCCAATTCTATTTATATATTGGTCAAGAAATCCTGTTTAAGAATTGATATTGGTCGATCATAGTAATTCCAAACACTACAAATATGTTTGTAATTGACAGAACTTTCTTAGTTGGAAATTGGAAGGTCAAACCTTTCAGTGGGACAGAAGTCTAGAGTTGCAATGCAAGTACCAAGGTGTAGCCTCTTACTCCAGTGGCAAACCTCCATTTTCTTAACTTCAACCACACATATATCTCCATCTTTGCTTCCCCTACAATATAAAGAAGAAAACACAACATATTAGCCACAACAAACAAAATGGAATTTTGCAGAAGTTAATACAAGGGGACATCATTAAAAAATATCACATTACAATCTCACAAAGTGGAGGACCAAAGACACTGTTGATTATAAAGCACTGTGGGCTTCAATAAAACAACACATTGAAAAGTTGGAAAACATGACCTCTCATGTATATAATTTCGCTTACAGTAATATAGTAAATACATGCATACATATGTCCATGCACATGTTTGTGTGTTGCACCTAAGATATGAACAGTCTTCCACCTAGTTACCACAACATCTAATTTTCAAACTGAAGCTCCAGCTGAAGAATGTGTATAAACTATAAAGCCTAGCGTAAAACAAAATATCAAATGCAAAGTCAGTACTCACAGAGCAAGATATTTCCCATCCTTGCTGACAGACATAACGGCAGCAGACTTTTTAAGTAGCCTCTTATGCCCAATTTTCTTCCATGTACTTATGTCCCAAACTGCAGTTAAAGCTTTATCGCCTGTTTGATTCATAGAAATAAATTTAACTGTCTGAGAAACAATGATATAACAGTATAGGTTATTTACTTCAGTGAGGTGTGGGTACCTTTTTGAACTGTGCAAAATAGAAAGGGCTTTGTCCCATCCTTAGAAAAGCAACAGAGTTCAATCTTTTCATCCTGCATTAATCAAACACCAAATATGATGCCAATATAATAGGAAAAAAAAATCAGAATTATATTTCCAAAAGTTGAGTAAATACGACATACAGAGTTGCGGGTCAAAGTAGTCACAGGAACACCATCTTCCGTCTTCCATATTGTTGCTGAGCCATCAGTAGATGTTGAAGCTAAGAACTCTGAGTCTAAGCTAGAGCATAATAAACAAAGGCGGCAAAACATTCAATATCTAGACTAAAGACAAGGGAAAATCTACATAATAGTTATCTGTCCATTCAACAAAATAAAATAAATAAACAACGATAACAAAAAATACCATTAACAACTTTTATTTTCTTCATACAACCAAGACTGAAATGATTTAAAGTGAAGTTTAGAGATCAATCAGAGGAAGAATTAATGCAATAAAAAATAATGCTCTTCTCCTATGTAACTACATTAACATTGATTAAAACAAATAACTGTTCTTAAGAACTTAATAATCATGCCAAGCAAGCCAAATGTAAACAAACATCTGTTTTATGCATAGTTGTCTTGTATCTAATGATACAGGGAAAGGGCAAGGGCAAACCTAGACTAGCACACACTGGATCAGAAGATTAAACAAAGACAAAGGGCAAATACGTAAAAAGTCTTCTGTCAAATTCAACTAAAAAAAAAATTGACATTGTTTATAGTAGATTGAGACGAGACTGAAAAGGTTCACAAATGACATCTAGAGAGTCTTTGATGAGTGGAAGAATTACTGTAAGAAAACACATTGTTCTTCTCCCACGTACTACATTAACATTGATTCAAATGGGTAAGCCAATCAAACCAAATGTCAACAATATCTGAATTTAGCTTCTTTGAAAACATTATTGTCCTATATTTAAGGGTACAAAATACACTCTACCACAATACACAACCCAACAAGCTTGGTGCTCACCTGAAATCCATATCACGGACAGACTTATGCGCTTTAGGTTCATCTAAAATTATGGACAGGCTTGGCCACTCCAAAATCCTCAAATGCCCATCCTATGGTTGATTAAGAAATTTAAATAAATGTTTCAAATAAAAAATAAAAAACGCAGCACAAAGTCAAATAATAAAAATTGGCAGCATAAAAAATTATTGCTTACCAAACCACCAGTAGCCAACTTAGATCCATCAACACTAAAAGCGAGACAATTCTGTGGACCAATTCCTTGCAGAGGAGCTGATTCTCTTGCCAACAGCTTTGCATTTGATTCTTTCCCAAATAACTCAAACAATCTGCATATAAAAATCATTCATCTCATGATAAAGGAGGTATTGACACACTAACAACTTGAGGCCAAATGCTATCTCAAACTAAAATGTGAATAAATAGACATGCAATGCAGAAGAAGGAGGCTTGGGTCAATGAACAATGAACAATGAACCAAGGCAAATGGAGTAAGAATTATAAAAACTTATACAAGACACTATCCTCATCAACCTTTTTTCTCTATCTTGATTTTATGTGCAATTTGCATGATATCTTGATAGAAAAGTAACAACCATCAGACAAAAGTAAAACCAAAATGTGCAACCAGAAAGCAGGGATGCTAGACCAACTTATATTCTCTTCTGAATGTCAACTGTTTCAACAGACAGATATTGAACATTGCCACTAAGATAAGATAGCACATTAAAGAGAAAATATGCCACAGATATGTACCCTGAATTTATATCCAACTAATAATTACAGTTTGCTTAGAAAAATACAAGCAGTGTATCACATGGTAACCAGGTGGGGTGGGGTCTCGGGATTTCCATTTTTAGTACTCAAAGAGAAGAGAACAGTTTCTTAAGGAAAACATCAAACAACATTTCCATGAGAAACCCTATGCAGATTCCAAATTGGTTGATAATATTGAAAAATGTTAAATCTTGTTTACTGGCAACTGCGAGCTGTAGCATGTTTTAAGGGTTGGGTGACACCAGGAGTGATAAGAGCCTGACATCACACACCCCAAATGAGCCTGATAGGCTGCTATGCCTTGGTAAACACAGCAACGTAAACTCTTGGTTAACCCTAAATCATGTGAGACACATAATACAATAGCATTTATCACTGGAACTTCTTAAATTTGTATCCTACTAGTTGTACGATGTGCCAAACAAGCGCCACATTTTACAAAGAAAGAAAACAGCTACGAGTAAGCCAGAAAAGAAATGTTTAATGGTCAAACCAGAATAGTATATCCTACTGCACATGAGTATAGCAAGCACAACAAGTTAATCAACAGCGTGTCATATCGTTAACGCTACGGATTTCTCTGACTAGCAGATTATGATACCTTCATTATTTTTGCAACCTAAAATGGCAAGATTTCTTAAGAGAAATGCATAGAGCTTTGAGAGAAATAGCAAATGGAAACACTAGATTTGGGCATAAGTGAAAAGCACAAAGAAAGATATGGCGTAAGAGGGAACCTCGGCTATTCTAAATAAAATTTGCATGGTATTCACCATTAAAAAACTATATCAACCTTATTAATTACTCCCCGAGCCTATAATTTAACACTTGAGTTAAGAGCACAGTTTCATGATCAGAAGACGACAAACCAACACATTACCCATCATGAAAAGTACAAGGGCAGCTAATGACACAAAGAAAGCTGTCTCTTTGAACTTGTTAAAAGGACCTGAACCAATAATTAGCATCCATTTGGGAACAAAAAGAAACCCATAACCATAATGAAAGGACACTTTGGACACAGTAATAAAAAGCCGTTAAATTTCAGAGGCTCACTTGCAGCCACCATTGGAGGTAGAGCAAACGAGGTCGTCGCCGCTTGGGTGCACCGCAATCGAAACTGGATCACCTTCCACCTCTTCAAACACATAAGTGGCCTAAAACAATCAACACAAAAAAAAGAGAGTCAAAACCCGGCCCAGAGAAAGTCAACCATTTCCCAACTCCAAGTGTGAAAACCAGACCAGGGGAGTGGAAGAGAGGGAAGTGGTCTTGGGGTCGAAGGAGAAGATCGTCAGAACTGAAGAAGAAGAAGTGGAATCTCTACGGCTGGACCTCCCAAACACCACCCAATTAACGTTCTCGGGTCGTCGGATCCATGACCCGCACGTGACCGTACCCTGCTGCTGCTCCGACCCGCCACCGTCCATTCGAATTTTTGCCGAGAGAATTGAAATTCAAAAGAGGCAGAGAAGATGGAGATAGAAAATTCGTCCAGTCCCTTTTGAGTTTTGAGCTCTGGACGGTGTGTATTTATGCGTGTATCAGAAGAGAAGAGGAAAGGACCGCCAAATATTTGCTCCTGGTGTGGGTCCCGCACGACGGGGTTGTTTATGACACGACGTCGTAGTCAACTCCTTGCGAGTGTTCGTTGTTGATGGATATCCGCTCCAGATTCTGCGCGTTCTTTGCCACTCTTGGGCTTTGACCGCTACAGGCCCATAATACAACTCGCATGGCCCATCGGCCCAATTATTTTTCTTTTTTCTTTTTTTCATTAAAACTGTAAAACCTCACCAGTCTGATACTAAACCCTACCGTTTTCCTTCTGGAAATTATAAAGCTTTTGCTCTGTAACCGGTAATCTGAATAGAGAGGCTGAGTGTTGCTCTCTCTCTCTCTCTCTCTCTCTCTCTCTCTCTCTCTCTCTCTCGAACAACAAGCAGTGCTACTATATCAGTCATAGAGGTATGTCATCATTCTGTGTTTGTAAAGATGCACGCCAACTGTTCGATAAAATGTCTCAAGACTCGTTTTGAATAAAATTTGTAGTTGTTTACCGGCAGCAGTCTCACTTTGTAGCTTATTTCTGTTGGTGGTCGCGGTTTTTCTTTTCTCTCTGTTGTGTTTCTATCATTTTGGTGCCGTAGAAAGTCGCTAGGTTTGATACTCAGACCCAGTTCAATTGTTAATTCTCACTCTGTCTTAGACTACTTCTCAGTAGTATTGTTTTCTCTATTCAGCATTCGAATTGGGTGTGAAAGGACAAGGATTTGGTTTTTCAATCTTAGAAGTTTTTATATGCTGCCCATTTCTTTTCCTTTAAGAAGAACGGTTGAATATTGCAGTTTGTTTGCGTTACAGAACCTGGATTAAGCAAGATGGGTGTGGAGGGTGTGAATCAAGGCCATGGCAATATTGTGCCTCCAAAAGAACAGGTGCTTTTTGTCTTAATATGGAGATCAACCAATTATATCTTCTCTAGTAGTCCCTCGAAAATAGAAGATAAATGGGATTTATCTTAACTTGCAGAAGCTCTCTGAGGAGATGGATATAACAAGGAAGAAGTATCTTAGAGGTGGAGAAGCTAATCTCGAGGTACGGCACACGGGATTTTAGGCGTTCATAGAAACTTTTACTTGTTTTTTCTTTGAAAATTCCTTATTTATTTTTTCACTTCATCTTGATGTTCATGTTTACAGGTATTGAAAGATAAAAAGTTGAAGGGTCAACTAGCTATTAGAGAAGAATTACATGTGAAAACTGCACAAGCTGCTGCCAATGCTGAGAAGGTGAGTTTCGTCCAATGTGATATGTCAATCTGTTATAAACCGTAACAGGAGACGTCTTTTCCTATTCTTAACAGTACATTGGATTTTGTAATAATAATATAAAGGTTTGTGGCGTCAATCTTTGATTGGTCGTAATACTGTTTATTTTCCTTGGGGATCAGACCTTTTTCCAATTTACTGGCTTTATTTGAATGTCATAGAATCTTCCATGTGATTTTCGCTTTTTCCTGTCCTTTTAGTACATGTAATAACAATAGATTTGAATGATTTTTGATTTGTCATATATTATAGTACCTTCTGCCAAGTGAAGAAGGTTATTTGGAGCCTGAAGGCTTAGAGAAGACGTGGAGGATCAAACAAGAATCAATAGCCCCTGCAGTAGATATCTTAAGCGCAAGGAATCAATACGATATTGTTGTACCAGGTTAAAATCTCAACTTTTTTATTTTATTTTTGGTCAACCACCTTTTGTTACTAAATTCTAATAACTATATAGTCCATCGAGTCTGGCCTAAGGGAAAGTATAGTGCAATTGCTAACTAGTGTAATTGCTCATTAATTAAGTAGCTAGTGACGAATGTTACACGCAAAATCCTAAAATTATGCAATGAAGCTAAACTCAAAGATATGAATATAGTAGCTAATGGCGTGAACTCTAACCTTGGAAACCGTTATCAATGAAGCACAACATTAAAAAAAATTAACTAGTTCCAAAGGGCATGGTTATATGTAGATGTTACCAAGAGAATGAAGTGTTTCAATAGAGATTATGAGGACATCCTCAATACAATTGTTTTTACAGACCTTCGCTTTTCTGGCATGTAATTCAATGATCTGTACTGCTCATTCCTTGGTTTCCTTTGCAAGATTCATTCCTGCAAAAAACAGCCAAATCAGAAACCATCTGTCATCTAATCACCATCATCCTCATTTTTCTTCATAATTTAGATGTCAAATGATTTTCAATTGCAGCTGATTTTTTGCAAGGATGACCCTTGCTTGGGAACCTTAAGAATGAACTGCTCTGATTGGGTCCAAGCATGGAATTAAGTTGCATGGTGGCCAGAAAGAGGGAGGTTGGCAATGAAAATTATTTTGCCCAACACCTTTTAGAGTGGACATGTATATACGTGGGCTGGTACTAAAAGAATTACCATAAGTGATCATAACTGCTATGGTATTGGAGATTATTTGAACTCTCCCAAGTTTTAGTGCATTGGTGCAAGGTGCACCATTTTATCTGTAAAAGACGATCTACTAGTGCCTGTGTGGTAATAAGCAATGGCTTCAGATGTATCACACCATTTTAACTTGATTAAACTATTTCGAAGTAGGCCACAAGTAGTTGTTTATGTTTTATGCATTAGGTACTTATACAGATGCTACCCTTTTATGTTATTCTATTCTGTGTGTTGTGATTGTTATGATGGTCTTCACTTCATTTTACCCCAATTCATTTCGTTATCCTTGCTCAATTTTGGGTTGTAAAACTCGTAATCCATTCAAGCTTTTATTTATTGTTATCTTGACATTTCAGTTTCAATCTATTCACAGTGACAACCTACGGTTACAGTGCTTAAAGAGTGAAGTTTAGGATTATAGTCTGTTGGGGGAATGGCAGTTGTGGTTTAGGAACTGGAATTGAAGGGAAAGGAAGAGAATATAGGGAAATCTGGAATCACACCAGAAGGGTTCTTAGAATCTCACAAATCACTTCAGAGATATTGTTTAAAAAAGAAAAGAAAAAACACAAGCATTGACATTCCACTGATTTCCAGCAATACATATTGGCCCTTATATAGAACTACAAAAGATCACTCTTGTTAATGACTTCTAGGAACCACAAAAGTCTAAATATTAATGACTGACAGAAAGTGCCTTGGGAAAACTAAAACATGATCCAAGAAAACTCTAGAACTCACAAGAACCCAAGAAACTCTAAAAGAACACAAGAAGACTCTTGATTCTCCATTCAGTGAAACATCTAATTCAATTTTTCATTTCTAGCCTGCCTAATATACTTGATATTTATTATTGAATCTGAACTCATCTGCAGATCTCGGTCCGTACAGGCTGGATTTCACGCCAAGTGGTCGGTACATGATGGTTGGTGGACACAAGGGCCATCTAGCTATTGTAGACATGAAGCAAATGAACCTGATTAAAGAACTTCAGGTATTCTATGCAGTATGAATGCAAATTAGAGTTGTAGACTATAGCTTCGATACTGAGGAGTAATACCTTTTTGGTCTGATACTGTTTTTTAGTGTGCTTCAGTGCTTCTGCAACCATGTTCACATGTTCTGGACTTGATATGCGAAGTTTATATATACTAGTGGTGGTTTTGAGGCAGAAGCCACGATGACAAGTTTAGAAACAAATTAATGAATCAAAATTGTTTGTTGAAACTTTGAACCATTTACTTTATATTGTACAACAATTTTCTGGGAGAGGAAGTTTGGAAGGCATCATGCAAGTAGAATTTGCATAATCCAAACTTTGACCTTTAGTAAGTTGGTTTTCTACCTTTTGTTTTCTAAGGTTTATGTGTAAGAATTTGGTTATGCAAATCTTGAGGTCAATCTAGTTTAGAGTTAAATTCTTAGTTCAATGTGATTGTAGTTTTCCACTGTCCAAATGTGATAGTAATCCTTTTGGTTCTAGATGGGTGAACATGACCGTAATCAATTCTGTGAATATTTTCCTGAATGTGCAGTTGGGTTATTAGTAGGAGAACTGTTTTCTGTTTTTTTTTTTTTTCAATGATGTACTGCAAATTGGATGCACGTTTATTTGTACTTCAGGGTTTGAGTGGAATATGGACTGATTAGCTAATTGCTGATTTTCTTCTCAGGTTAGGGAGACAGTTCGTGATGTGGTGTTCTTGCATGATGAGACAATGTTTGCTGCAGCCCAGAAAAAGTACAAAACCATTTACTGTAATTAATTATTGGCCTGAGTTTGATAGTTAGTTAGTTTTATTTACTTGGTTGTCTTTTGACATTCACATGGTTGAATGTTTGGTCTGTTGCCTAAAATTATCTTGTTATCACAGTTATGCTTCTGCTTTCTGTTCCAAACAAATATTTTCGTGGGTCCTAATTTTTTTGTTTAACCAGTATACATGTTGGTTAACAACTTGTGCTTTTGGTTATCTGCAGACTTCTTTTTTCTTTTCTCTTTTAATGCATGGTGATAAGATTAGGTGACCAGAACTTGTTAAGTTTACAAGTTAGCTAATGATCGGCTCTCATTTAATGTGCTGCTCCAGTTTATCTTCTGTTTAAGTTGTTCTTCATCTCTATTTTATGGTGTTATCGTACTTTATAGTGATGTTTATTTTATTTAGTATGGCTAACCATTGTGGTTTACTACAGGTATCCATATATTTATAATCGGGATGGCACTGAACTTCACTGCTTAAAGGTTGGCATACTGCACTGACTAGATTTTGTCTGTTAGATAACTATTTAGTAAACAGCTCATAGTCCTGCATACATTCTAATTTCTAAAGGCTGTGCCCAGCCATTAGTGACATGTTAATATTTACTCAATATGAGGAGTTCACTGTCTTCTGTACTTGTGTTTTGATATTGTCTCATTCATTATATATTTCTTCACTTTCTTTGAGTTTATATAAACGTTCTAAACTAGTTTTTGGATCTGAAAGAACATTCCAATGTTTGAAATATCTGATTCTGTTTCTTCTCTCATTTTTTTCCTTCTTTTTTTTCCAGTTCCATTGTTCGAGTATTTTGACTAGTCACGAGTTCATTATGATTATGCAGTGATTAAGTAAATAGTCTTGAGGTGCATCAAGATGGATTGTGGAACTAAAGTTATATTTCTTATCATGTAGGAACATGGTGCAGCTTTAAGGCTTCAATATCTTGAACAACACCGACTATTGGCATCAATAAATGAATATGGTCAGCTTCATTATCAGGATGTAACAGATGGTCGGATGATAGGTAGTTACAGGACAGGCTTTGGCCGTACTGATGTGATGCAGGTGAACCGCCACAATGCACTTCTTGCTTTGGGTCATTCAGGTGGTAAAGTTACCATGTGGAGTCCTACAAGCTCTTCTGCTGTTATCGAGATGCTGTGCCACAAGGGGCCCATCTCGGCCATAGCTTTCCACCCTACTAATCGTGATCTCATGGCCACATCTGGAAAAGAGAAAAAAGTTAAGCTTTGGGACAGGAGGAATCTTAAGGGGCCACTCCAAATTTTACCAGGTCAGGCAGAGACTCTGGATTTCAGTCAAAAGGGTCTGCTCGCTCGTGGAACTGGATCATTTCTACAGGTCTTGAGAGATTCTTCTGGGACTCAGAACTATGAGAAATATATGAATCATCCATTAGTTAAAGGTTACCAAATAGAAAAGGTGTTGTTTCGACCATATGAAGATGTGCTATGCATAGGGCACTCGATGGGATGGTCTAGTATTCTGATTCCTGGTTCTGGGAACCCCAATTTTGATACGTGGGTGGCGAATCCGTTTGAAACACCTAAACAGAGAAGAGAGAGGGAAGTACACTCTCTACTTGATAAGCTCCCACCTGAGACAATTATGTGGGATCCCACAAAGATTGGCACAGTGAAACCTCCGAGGAAAGAGAAGATATCGAAGGAGGAGAAAGAAGCTGAGCTGGAAGCTGCTCTTGAAGTTGCCAAGGACATTGTCCCGAAGAAGAAAACAAAGGGGAGGAATAAGCCGAGTAAGATGAAGAAAAAGAAGCAGGAGATAATTGCCAATGCCAAGAGGCCTTTCTTGGAACAACAAAAGAAAGAGGAAGAAGTGGCTAGAAAGAAGCAGAAATTAATTGAGCAAGTGGAGCTGCCAACATCTTTGCAGCGGTTTGCTCGTAAGAAAGCAGCTACATGATTGTGCTAATGGTGAACTTTTCGAGCTGTTGTAAACCTGTAATGCGTTTAATGTTACTCCTTTGTGATTTGTGTTTTTTATCTGAGTTTTTTTTTTGAGTTAGTTATACTCAACAATTTTGTTTCACTTTTTATGTACCAGAAAAATTACGACCCAAACTTGTAGCAAAAGGAGAGAAAGAAATAGTCTGATGTTTTTTACCACACTGGCATGTGACGCATGTCTTGTTTAAGTTGGGTAAAACACTAATTTTGTCGTGCAATGCTGGGTTGGCAATGGCATTTACATTACTACTCATGGTTTAGTTCATGAAAATTTATAACTCCCCACATTCTTTGAATGGTAAATGAGCACTTCTTATATTTCTACATCTAGGATCTGACTTGTATCATTGATACTAATATGAGTTGAACATGGCAAGAAAAAGTTTGAGTCAGAGGGAGAAGTCAAAATAATTGCTCGTCATGAATCTTTTTTGGTGGTCTGAAATATTGAGAGCTCAAAAGAGCAGCAGAAATACAAGGGGAGCCTTGGGAGGATAAAAAAGCAAACCGCAACATTAGTTACTGAAGAAACAAAGAAACTCTTAAAGCTAAGAAGTAACAAGGGCGCATGAGAGCTCACCGAGCAGAAGCTCGTTTTTCAAGCTTTGTCGTGGCCTGGTTAGTTTCTCTAGCTATCCATCTCCATTTTTCACTTGAGGCTATGAAATTCATTTAAGAAAGGGTAAATGTTCCGATTGCCTCTCACGATCTTGTAGGTTGTTAACTTGAGCTTCAATTTGGTGCAAGCTTTACACCCTGGATTAGCGCGCACTCGCACAGCATTGCCAAATCTAGTGACAGTTTCTTTTGTTATCTCTAAGAGCAAATGCACCGGTATGCCAAGGTCAATTGCCAATTTGCTAGGTCAATTGACAGATTGTCAATCCAGTATTCAGTAAATACACCCATTCTGTCAAAGGCAATTGTCAATAAGTAATATTATTATTAATGTTATTATTATTATTATTTCTTATTTTAAAATATTAGACATGTTGCAATTGTCTATTGGTTGCAATGTAAATATATATATATATATATATATATATATATATATATATATATATGAATGTTGATGGCACTCACGTGAGCTGGGACAACTCCCTTGGTCGATCAATTCAGTTGCCAGCAATTGATAATCCAATTGCCCTACTAGCTGGGTCCCAGCAATTGCCCGACCAAAACACTACTGCTGCATTATTGTTTTTTGACTTTTTAGCATTTTGGCAAGCCAATCAGCCTACCGGTGCATTTGCTCTAATAACAAGTTGCCTCATCCCAAGCTCCACCAACATTTTTACTTTCACAAAGGATGTGGGAGGAGAAGAGGGGGCTAACAAGTAATGTTCAACTTCTTTTTCTGAAACCAACATAGTAGGCAATGGTAGCCTAATCGGATGGCGAAGTTCCTATCTCTGGTGTCTTTACAGTAAATCTTATACTATAAGGTCATAGGAAAACCTCAGGAACTAAGATGTTATTTGCTATTTGAATTCATAAGATGGACCAATACCAATCATTAAACTGAAGCCTAATTATATATATTGTATGAAGCTAAGCACATAATCTTGAGCAGTTGAGGAAAAGTTGGCATGCGCTTCTTTCAGTGCCCACAACCCATGCATTTGATAAAATAAATTCCCACTTACAGAGCTCAAAAGAGCAAGCATAAACCAAAACTTACAACAGACTAAGAAAGCCAGAAAAACAATAGCAAACTATAATAGAGCCCTAGATGATAAATTTTTCTTCAAGCAGATTGAAAAAGATGAACTGTACAAATATAGTCGATAAAAATGTTTGGATTGATATAATGAACAAGATATATTTAAATGTTTGGATTGATACAATGAACAAGATATATTTAAATGTTTGGATTGATACATAGAGATTCAATGTACAAACTTCCAAATTGCTGGAGACATTTGGCCAATCTAATACTACTCGATTTGAGTAACAATTCTTATTGATCAAGCCTATTAGCCTACTTACATATATAATTAAGACAATAACACAAACAAAGCATATTGCATATATATATACAGTCCCCTTCACATGTGCACGTCCGCATTGAAACTAAAATGCGAACATCTCCATTGCGAGTGCAAACTATTAATCAAAACCGTCTATATTTTAGGTCATCATTCAAGGATCATTTTGATATAAAAAAAATAAATCGGAAATTATTTAGCCATTTGATTACCATATTCATCGCTTCAACCTTATCTGACGGACTGTATTTGTCTATAAAACTATATAGCGAACAGACAACCAAACAATCTCCGATTCGGCTGATTTTTTGCAAGGATAATTTTTGAAAATAAATCTAAACGATGAACGGTTCTGATGATTGAGTTATGTTGTCAATTGGTCGAGATACATATGTTCGCATTTTAGTTTCAATGCGGACGTGCGCATGTGAAGGGGACTGTATATATATATATATATATATATATATATATATATATACATACCAGTAACAGGTTACAAAAAAAAAAAGAGAGGGATATTTAGATAAATATTTTTTCCATTTTATTTTCTAAGATATAGTCCGCTAATTTTTCGGTTATTATATTTAGTCCAATATTAAATTTGAGATGTCATGTAAGATATCTTACAGCCATAATTTTTCAATTAGTTATAAATAATCTATAATAAATGAAAATAAATTTGTACAATAAATTTTATCAATCAAATTTCATTACCTTAATTAGTTATTGATAGAATAATAAAAAAAAGTAAATTACTAAGTTTAAAATTGTTAATGTATAAAAATATATTACTAAGTGTTTCATAAAGAGGTAAATTATTCATAAAAAAATTAGGTAAATATTTGATAAAAAAAATTGGTAAATTGTTCATTCTAAAAAAAAAGTAGGTGAGTTGTTCATAAAATAGTAGGTTTGTACTTTGTACATTATAAATAAATAAAAAAGTAATATGTAAATGAATCATAAAAAAGACTAGGTAAATTATTCATGAAAGAGTAGGTAAATTATTAAAAAAATAGATAAATTCTTCATAAATTAGGTAAACTGTTCATGAAAAAAAGTAGGTAAATTAACAACAATATTGTAAAATATAGACCAATATACATGAGTGATTGGTAGAGAACCATAACAAGGAAGAACATATCGTTTATGATTGTTAACAAAATATCAACCAAACAACAATAACAATGAAAAATAAATAGAAGATATAATACCTCATGACTATTGAAACCAAAAGAAGGAGGAAGACATGCATACAAAATCTTGAGACTCTAAATCTACGGTCACCGCACTGCATCTCCCTAATCCTCATTTCTTAAAACGAATTCTCATCTCCATTTTCTTAGGGTGTGTTTGGATGAAGGAAAAAAAATGAAATTTAATTGAAAGTAAGGAATTCATAATTTCTTGACTTCAATTACCTCATTTGGCATTCTCAACTTGGAAATTATAAATTTCTTTGTGGAAAAAAATGAAGGAATTGATTGCCTGAATTCCTCACTTCAATTTCCACCAAAATAGGTGTCATTTCGAATTCCCTTGCATAAATTTATTTTTATTTCTTTATTAGTTTTTGTAACAAGGTTTTTTTCCATTTTAATCTTTTAATTTGTTTTAAAAATTCTTAATTTATTACATATTCCAGATTCCATATAGATAAACAATGGAAATTGAAA
Source organism: Rubus idaeus (assembly GCA_030142095.1). NCBI lineage: Eukaryota > Viridiplantae > Streptophyta > Magnoliopsida > Rosales > Rosaceae > Rubus > Rubus idaeus. The sequence continues at coordinate 24,678,039 of CM057971.1, forward strand.
TTGATGGAATTTTAATTGATGGAGTTGTAGATTCCATCATTTCAAAAATTCTAAAAAATTTACAATTGTCTCATTCAAACGCACCGTTAAGAAACAATTGTGAGAAAAATTATTATCGTTGTTTATGAAAAGAAATTTAAATAAAATGGTAGTATAGTGACAAAATATCATGAAATCATTATTTGCCTTAAAATATTCGTGCATATTGATTAGGTTTAAAGGAGAATTAAGATGCAAAATAGAGGGAGGGAAAAAAGTTCTTACCATTTTGAGAAGTCAATGATGGTTTAAAGTGGAAGATTAAGTTAAAGGGTATTCTTGGTATCTCAAAATATAGAAGGCTGACTCATTGTTATCAAAATGGAAAAAAACTTAGTTGACATATAGTCAAGGGATTAAATCTATCAATGAAAATTTACGTGGGTTTTAATTAAAATTTGAAAAGTGATAAGGAGTTTTTCCTAATTTCTCCAAAAAAAATTTCAAAATTACATACCTTTGTGTCGTGTAATTTCAGTAATTTGACAATAATGAATCTTAATTACAGCATTGCAAGCTTCAGGCTCTGTAATTCCTTTGTAATTTGTCAAACATGTTAAATGTTGAAACTTGGTTGCAGTCTTGCAGACTTCGGGCAATTATGCAAGAGCGAAAGAGGCAGGCATAAAACAATTAATACATTAAATAATTAAACAATTAAACCTTTTGTATAGTGATGTACTCATGCCTCAGGCGTGAATTACATCTTCACAATCTCTCATACTTTTGTCTCCTGACCTAAAAATTTTATATCATGTATATTATTTTTTTAGTTTGTACATTAATATATTATGTATACTATATTATTATTGATCCCTATAGACACTTGTTGCACTAATCTCATTCCTCCACTACTACTATGGCTTCATGCAGCTCCTGCGCACTACACCCACGCGAAACAAAATCAAGGCTGAGGGGCAAAGACAGAAAAAACCTAGAAAATTATTAAGAGCATCTTTACTGGTTCTGTTAAAAATTTCTATCAAATTCAAATTTGACAGTTGACAAGACAATATGAATTTGACAGTTGACAAGACTATATGTTATTCTGGCTAATCTAAGAGCATCTCCACCGGTTCTTTCAAACCAATATGTCAAAATTCAAATTTGACAGCCGACGTGTCATTTGACAATTCCCCTCAATTTTCACTCCAACATATATGTCAAAAAACAAATTATATTTAAAGAGGCCAAACGATCCTGTTTCCCTCCCAAATCATATCCACTATACTCAGATTATATACCCAGATCCCATTGTTATCTGAACAATTTACAAAATACAAACATGCCAAACAATTTATTTCTCTCCCTGTAATCGATTCAACCAAGCCAGGAGCCACCCAACCCCCTAAAGCCACAAAGAACCTCGCCGATTCATCTGCCAAATTAACCCAAATAAAGTAATAAACTCTTGAAATCCAAAATTAACAGAGAAGAATTATAATCAAAATTGACAGAGAAGAGGGAGAACCCAAACCCATCTACCCCCTTCCATTGATCACTCCAAATCGGCAAGCCCCAGTCGACACAGTCCCAACCACTTTGCTGGGTACAAAGAGAAAAGAGATGGAAATGAAGACTCAAAGAGAGACAAATAGAATAAAAAGTTAAAAATGAAGAGAGAGGAAGAGAAGAAAATAGAGGAGAAAGATGAACTAGAGAATAGAGATGAGAAGAAATTTTAGTTGAATCAAAGCTGGAAGTGGAAAGAAGAAGTGGGGAAGAAAGAACCATAAAGGACGAAGAGAGGAAAGAACCAGAAAGGACGAAGAGAGGAAAGAGAAATAAAGAATAAAAAAAGTTTGACATTTACTTTTTCATCTGTTATATTTGACAGCCCTCTTCTCGTCTGCCATCCATCTGGCATTTTTTGACATTTGACAGATCTATTGGAGAGCCTCTTTCTGCCTTTTGTTATCGTTAGATATCTCCACGTGGATTTGAAAGAACTGGTGGAGATGCTCTAACCTCTAACAGATATGCCAGATTTGAATATATTTTAATCTCTGCAGAAGACAAAGAAGAGAGTAAGAGAAGGAGGTTGAAGAGAGAGATGCAGCAGTTGGGGAAGAAGAGAGAGAAGGAAAAGAGAGAGAAAATAATAATAAAGAAAATTTGACAGTTGCTTTTTGATATGTCAAATTTGATAATATTGAACCACACATGTCATCCACGTGTCAACGACATATGAACTGGAGAAGAATTTTTCTGTTAAAATACACTGTTGGGCTACCATATGGATTTTGACAGAACCGATGAAGATGCTCTAAGGAGGAGCAAAATGGCTCTCGCACTGCTACTAAGCACAGAAGCTTCAAACTACGTTTTACAATATATAGAATTTGTAACTGTAATTGTAACTGTTAAAAGTAAAGTAACTGTAACTGTTCAAAGTAGTACTTAATTGCAAGCTAAACTATGTAATAACCTAAATAAATATATATATATATATATATATATATAGGATTTTTCTCTACTACATAGGACTATATACTTTTAAAGTACATAGTTTTAATGTTAGTCGTCAAATATGTTTAAATGTTATGATTGGATGATTGACATTAAAACTATGTACTTTAAAAGTGCATAGTCTTATGTAGTAGAGAAAACATGTATATATATATATTAAGAATTTTTCTCTACTACATAGGACTATGTACTTTTAAGGTACATAGTTCTAACGTCAACCGTCAGATCTCTTTAAATGATCTGATCTGACGGTTTGCATTAAAATTATGTACTTTAAAAATGCATAGTCTTATGTAGTGAAGAAAGTTTGTATATACTAATATTGATGTTGTAGAATCATTTGTTACACTTTCGGCTATATATATATGTAAATCTATGTAGTGTGGTCATAATGACACACTATAATAATATTGGACAATTGGCATTGTATAATTGAAAGGTTATAGTAATTATAACCCACTAGTGGGAAGAAGACAAAGGATAATCAATTGTCAAACATTCCTATTTAGTTTAGTATTTCTTTGGCCTTGATTATATTCATGGTGTCGGATGTTGATGGTGAAAGGTGAGTAAATATTCTTTTAGTTAGATTAGATTAAATAGAGTTTTGAGTAGTGAGGGATGGTCTCGAGTATAAAAGGGGTTGTCAGAAGGAATTAAACCTTACAGAGTTGCATGTTAAAGAAAAGAACAAATTAGGTAGGTTCCCTTTCTTTTAGCAATTTTCATAGCATTATACTATTCTAAAATCTAACTTAGATCTTGTTTACGTTTTGGTACTTGACTAAAGGGGTGGGACTGAGACATAACCACAAGGAAGAGAAAACAAACGAGTCTAGGTTGAAACCAAGGTAGGGTTTTTAACTTCCTCGTGATTGAGCTATATCATATTTAATTTTTGTGTATAAATTAGGAGTAGACAATATTATGAGTATTTTCTTATTTTGGTAATTAATTTTATTATTGTTGTTGTGTAGAAATATTTAATGGTATTATTGTTCTTATATATATTGATGAAGAGTTTGACGATGGAATGTTGCTTAATAATATATATGTTGTGTTAACATGTTATCTTTGCATACACTTGCATATAAATAAAGAAATTGAAATGATGATGGTGGTGGAAAATAGTTTCTCATGAGATATTTGGTATTTATGATTGATGAAGAAAGTGGTACGTCTGCCGGCCCATTGAATTGATTTGAATACAAGTTGCGGACCCATGAAATAAATATTGTACGGAAACTGTAAAAATTGGAATGACGAAGGCTGGGCGTTAATTCATACAATGGGTCATTCGGGACCAAGTGTAATATGCATGGTATAGGACGTGCAAGGTGTATTTAATCTGGAGTACGAATTGACGAAGGGTAGCGAATAAAACTTTAAATTTAAGCACATCATGCATACTTATGATAGGACTCATAAGAAATTTCTAATCCACTCATCAGAAAAAGTCGATATCGAATTGACGAAACATGGATAAAACTTTAAATTTAAGCACATCATGCATACTTATACTCTTTGTGATTATCTTATTTATATATTTACTGATATTATTGATACACTTAAATTAACTGTGGTAATTGACCATGAGGGATTTAATACCCTACTGAGCCAACAGCTCACACCCTTATAGATTGTGCAGACAATAATATCAATATGGCTGGGGAACATGAAGTTGACAATTAAGACTTGTTTGCTTATGATGTTGCTTGTATGCTTGTTTGATAAACAACTATGTGAAATAAGCAATAAATGAATTCAGCTAGTCTGACTCTGTGGAGCGGCTATGTCACACCCCAGCCCGAATTTTTTTCTTTCCTGGTTAAAGGCATGAATCATATTTTAATTATAGAAAAGAAAATAATTCTATAATTAAAATATGATAGATGAAATAAAAGAACATAGTTAATCAGTACTACAATTGGATTCTGGAAAAGAAATTTATATTACAAAGTATATTTTACATATGGTTGACAGTACAAGCTACTCAACGGTAATCCTTTATTCTTACAAACTTAAAAGAAAAGTAAAACACATATATTATAAAGACATAAGTACACAGTAGCAGCCTTGTTTTTATTCTAGAAAAACAAGACAAACTTCACACCTATCTCACAATATTCATACTAGTCCAAACTTAAACTTCATATTCAGCACCTGCAAAATTTATTAAGGGTGAGCATAAACAGCGCAGTAGGAGGCCAAACCTCACCAAACAACAATAATTAAAAGATCAAACACATATGCAATAAGAACTATATTGATATTTTCTCCAAACTACCCGATAATCCATATGTTAGAACACAAGAAGCTTACACGTCCCATACCGTGTATTTTACCTTTTATTCACAGGTGACTATGAACTAACCCCCAATCCCACCAATGATTCCCCTTTTGCTAGTCATCTAGTCTAACCTCGATCACCAATTTCGTACAGCTGAAATCTGGTCCGTACGAGCTAAACTCAACTACGCAAAAGATTCTCCCATTGAAAGTCATCCTCAATTATATCAATACAATCCCTCCTTCCATAATATATAAATGTTCTGATCAGATAATAAATTTTTTATCACTCAAAGTTTAACAATTGAGATCACATATATTTATCAAACACCAAATAACTAATAACAATTAGCAAACAACCAACAATAATCGGCAAACATCAACAACAAACAATGAATTAAATAGAGGCTCCCCAATTTTCCCCCTACCTCGTTTCTGAAGCTAGTTAATCTCCCGTTGCAGTTGTTGATTCTCTAGTAATCCTCCAAGTCTTAAATCATTCACCTTCCTTTCTGGATTACAAGGCCTAGCTCTCTCTGTCTCTTTTAAGTATTTAAAGAAGCTTAAAGAGACTATGAACAGTAGCAGAAAAACTTAGCTATTTATAGTGTAAATCAAAGAGAAAAGAATTTGATTCTAGATAAGTATGAAGGTTACCGACTCTCTGAGATTCTTACACATTGTGGGTAGGCTAGCCACCTCCTGGTTCATAGCTTTGCTGAATCATTGCTTCTAGAAACCGACTTACCGAGGAAACCTTGGTATGTTGACACCTCTTACTTCCTGGATCATCCTTAGCATGGTTGTCTAGGGCGCTGGTTTTGATAGTGGAGCTAGTCTAAGGCGGTCGTCGCGAAGAGAATCAAAGGAGGAAAAATAATAAATGAAAGAGACAATGATTCGAGTTAAATTGCAGATTTGGTTTGATTGTTTTTGTCGTGGAAGCCAAAACATAATTGGTTTCTAAAGGCTGGGATAAGAGACTTAGGTTTGGACTGTAAAATTGGGCTATAGTAAGGTGGGTTTGGTCTGGTTCCTAGCCTAAATGATCTTTTTTTTTATCAAGCCCTAGCCTAAATGATCAAGTATAGATATATAGAATTCATACATGAATATATAATTGCACACACGACACAAATTTTAATAAAAATATAAAACAAATAATTGAATACAAGAGAAAACAAAATAATTGAGCAACCAATAATTTTCCTAATATTATTAAAAATATAGGTCATCACATGCTAGTATTTTAAAGAGTGACGTATTATGTAATATATTGTAATATTTGGCTTATGCTAAACTCTGAACACCTATGTAAAATATATATTAAATAAAGTGTTCGATGTACCATACTCTTAACACTTATAAGTTTGATAAAAATTTAATTATCACAATCATGAGTGATTCACATTTCAAATCCGATATCATTGAATTTGGGGTGGGACAAGCTATGTAGCACGGAAACTCCAAAACACCTCGATTCCCCGTTTCGTACCGTTTCGAAAATGGAAACCCGTGGAAAACACGAAGGAAACACGTTTCCTCTAGACACCTTAATGGAATTGTTTTACAAACACGAGTTTTCAATTTTTGAAATGTTTTTTTTTTGTAGTTTATTGAGAAACACGGGGACAAAATAGACTTTATAACTCAAAAAAAATAATAAACAAAATTGGAAAGTGAAAACCCATAACCTAATCATAGTAATCAACCGTATACTCTTATCTTTCTCTTCACCCAGAATTCTTCTTCTCTTTCTCTTCACGCAGAATTTTATTCAGTCTCTATTCTTCTTCAAACAATTGGTCGACGCTTCAATTGGCTGTTGAGAAAGACTGGGGTACGGTGACTTTGACTCGCGCCTCAAGGCGGAGCAACTTGTCTCCAATATCATCTCCGTTACTTGATAAACTCAGCTTGACTGGTCAAGATTTTTTCTTCTATGCAAAACGAGTATGTAATTTTGATTTGTCTACGTCTTTTTTAGAGCATTATTACATGAATGCTATGTTTAGATTTGTTAAGAGAATAAGAGTTAAATCTAGGTCTTTTGGCATAAAGTTATTTTTTCTTGTTCTAAATTGTGCTTTTGAGAATTGAAAATTAAGTTTAGTTGAGAATTCATCCACAAAAGTGAGGATCTTTGCCACGTGAGTCGTCAATTTTGGGCTGAAATATGCTTTTGTTATTCCTCCTTCAAAAGTTTGAAATTAGGTGTCAATAGGTATGTGAATTGGTGCCTATACTTTACTATCTGCTTTTAAGTTAATTTGGTGAAGTTTACTGTCACGCCCCGGACCCGGTGTCGGTGAGTTTTAGGTACCTAAATCCGAATTCGAGGTGTGAGCGTTGAAAAGTAAAAATAAAATAAATTACAAGAAAATACATTTTCCGCTGCGCACTCTGATCTAATTAATAATTACAATATTCTTTACAAAAAATACAAATAAAAATACTTCGTCCTATGCTCGTCATTCTAGCCTCATCTAATCATTTCGATTCTCAATTCCAGAACCTGCAAAATCTGTAAAGGGGTGAGCAGTGAGCAGTGAGCTTAACCAGCGGCTCAGTAGAGACATCAACCTTTTTTAGGTCATTATTAGCTATGTGTCCATAATCAATCAATTAATGAAAAGACAATGCATGAATGTCATGCTGACTCATCACCTTGTCAATAACTCAAAGATATACTACATTTCTCTTTTGTTAGTCATCTTGTTATAGTTCTCGTTTCGCCAGTGTCAATATGCCTGATATGATGATTTTATCAACCTCGTTGAAAGGGCTTCACTCCCTTATTTGTATACAGTGGGCTGACATTCTCTGGTCCCTGGCCAGAACTTAACTCAACTACACAAATAGAGTTCTTTTCTCTTAATCCCTCTGGATTACGTACAATATTTCTGATATCAATATACTCTATAAATACTGGCATTTCCTCATAATGCAAATGTATGATAATTCAGTGTTATTGTAGATAAAATATTATCTTATGTACACATGCTTTTATAGAAAACAATAACATATAATTCATGTAAATTAATAATTAACCTAATTAACCATACAATTCATGTAAATTAATAATTAACCTAATTAACATTTTATGGAAAAGCTCCCCGAGAATCCCTACCTCAATTCCGAAAATTATCGAGCATAATAACGACAGCACGAGCCTTCTTGAAATAGCCATAAAAATATCCACACCCAATCTAGAATTTATTAGGCTAGATGGATAGATCTCGTCAATACGATTCCGTAGGATTTCACGGATCCTAGATTGGAGTTATAGATCAAAATTTATGATCTATAGAAGTTTTAGAGAGAGAAAGTGAGGTGAGAGAGAGCTCCGAAAATTGTGGAGAATAAAGGTTATGGGGCTGACTATTTAGAGCATCTCCAGTAGAGATGTCAAAAGTTTTCAGTCAAATTTAAATTTGAAGGATGATGCAGCAATTGACAATTTTGCTAAAATTCTGCTCCAGCGGATGGATTAAAAAAATATAATATTTTATCAATTTTTGAAATATTTTATTAAACTTCTCTATCTTTCACTTCTTATGGAGAGATGATAAGAAAGAGCAATAGTGTTATGGAGATTAAAATAAGAATAACAGATGCCTTTTTCATCTGTCAAATTTGATAGACCAATTCAATTCTGCCATCCACGGTGGATTTGCATAATGGGATGGAGGGGCTGTCGTCTGTCAAAAATAGCGGTTAAGGCCTCCACCTGTCATTTGACAGTACTAGTGGAGATTCTCTTATAGAGTAGTAGACCGACATTGTTCGGTTGGTTTAATTGAGTAGTCCAATTAGCATTTGCCATGTGTCACCCAGACATTGGCTACTCTTCCCACTTGCCACTAAGTGTCACATATACACTAATAGACATGCACTCTTGTGACAAGTGTCCTATGACTATACAATTATTAGCAACACGTATGGTTCCTGCTTCTTGGGCACCAAGTAGCCATACCACCCAATGGCAAGATGCCATGTGTCACCCTTGACTAATAAGAAAGCGCGACGTCGTAAATTTTAGTTAAACTTCGATAAATCATAAAAATATGTCGGGACTCCGAAATATTATCTGAAAAATACCACGAACTCGTGGAGACGACTACTTTTCAAATATGAGATTAAAAATAAAATTTGACCAACTTTAAAATTCTTCAAAATTATTTTGCGACTTAAAAATAAGATATTTAAAATTCGGGTTCTCACATTTACTTTGTCTCGGAGAAATACATGGTATTTGAAACACTAAGTACTGTTTGATAGAAAATTAGAAAGTAATTGTATGTTCATTCGGGTATAATAAAATTTGTTTTGATTGAAATTAATTGTGCCATGTATAGCTCTGTTCAGGAAAATGAGTGATGTTGCTTCTCATCCAAGTAGTAGTTCAGCCACTAATTCTGAAATTGAGAAAAAAGATAACAAAGCTCCACTGTGGATGTATGTTAAGAAGATTGATAAATTGGCGGGTGGAGGAAGTCAGAGGTGGCAATGCAATATTTGCAAGTTGTATTACAATGGATCGTATACTAGAGTGTGTAAGCATCTATTAAAGGAAGAAGAAGTTAGGCTAGTAGTTTGCTCAAAGGTTACATCAGTACAGTTAGTTCATATGACCAAATTGGTGAAAGAATGTGAGGAGAAAAAAATGCAGCTCCTAAACAAGTTCCTTTGCCATCATCTAGAAGAGGGATTTCTTCTTCCAATGACAGTTCTAGATTGATGTATTCACAAGATTAAGTTGAAGATCCAAAGAAGAAAAAAGGAATGTCTGGAACCATTGGAAAAGCTTTCCAAAAAGATGCTAGGGAACAATGTGACAACGAAATTGCAAGAATGTTTTACATCAGCGGTTTATCATTTAATTTTGCAAGAAATCCACACTACCGGAACTCTTACATTTGTGCTTCGAATCTTTCAGGCTATGTTCCACCAGGTTACAATGCATTGAGAACCACCCCTCTTGCAAAGGAAACAAAAAATATTGAGTTACATGTGCAACCAATCAAGAGTACATGGAAAGATAATGGTGTGAGTGTGTGTAGTGATGGTTGGTCTGATGCACAAAGAAGACCGATCATTAATGTGATGGTTGCCTGTGAAAGTGGTCAGATGATGTTGAAGGCAATAAATTGTGAAGGTGAATACGAGAATGCGGCTTTAATTGCAGAATTGATTATGGACTCTATTAAAGAAGTTGGCGGGCAAAATGTGGTTCAAGTTATTACCGACAATGATCATGTTTGTTCGAAGGTTGGTTCATTGATTTCTAGTAAGTATCCTGCCATCTTTTGGACACTGTGTAGTCCATACTCTAAATCTTGCTTGCAAAAATATATGTTCACCCACTCCAAGAGATGAAGAGGTGTGAGATGAATGTAACTAGATAACTGTAGTGTCAAATGGTGTTTTGACCATAAAGAATTTTATAATTATGAACCATGGAATGAGATTAGTCATGTTCAATGAGCATTGAAATTTAAAGCTACTCTCAATTGCTCCTACAAGATTTGCTTCCACAATTATGATGCTCAAGAGATTTAGGCAGATAAAGAATGGTCTGCAACAAATGGTGATTAGTCCAAATTAAGTGGGATGATTATAAAGGTGATCATATAAAGGCAAGAGCTATAAAGGAAAAATTATTAAATGAGTTGTTTTGGGATGACATTGATTATATTCTTTCCTTTATAAAACCTATCTATGAGATGATTAGAAATGCTGACACTTATAGACCCTCTCTTCACTTGGTGTATGAATGGTGGGATAGTATGATAGTGAGGGTGAAGACAGCTATTTACAGGAAAGAAAGGAAAGGATTGCATCAGGACTCAAGTTTTTGGGATGCAGTGTATAAGGTTTTAATTTCTCGGTGAACGAAGAGTAATACGCTCCTAAATTGCTTGGCACATTCTTTGAATCTCATGTAAGTCTTATTGTCTTGTCTTCTTTTGGTTTGGAATATTGGAGTTGTATTATCTTATTGTCTTAAACTTTTATCGATTTGTTTATAAAATTTATTGTTATTTTATATCTAGGTATTATAGCGAGCAATGGCTTAGGGAAGATACCAACTAGATTGCTCCCCACAAAGATATGGAGATTACAAAGAAAAGGAACATATGTCTCCTTTCGGTACTTTGATAGTGAATGATAGATTTTTAATGCCACCGATAACATGGTGGACAGTTCATGAAGCTTCTGCACCAATTCTCCAAGCCTTACCTTTCACATTACTTGGACAACCTTGTTCCTCCTCATGTTGTGAAAGGAATTGGAGTACTTACAATTTAATATACTCTTTGACAATGAACAAGATAACACCACAAAGAGCAGAAGATCTGGTATTTGTGCATACCAATCTTCACCTTTTATCTAGGAGGAGCCCGAGTTACAATGAACATGTGCCTCAAATGTAGGATGTTGGAGATGATGAGTTTGATTCATTGGAAGCAACTAATGATAGGAGGCTTGAGATTGCTAACCTTTCCCTTGATGAACCACAATTGCAGGGTATTTTATTTGATATTGATGATGATGAAGATGACATTGAGATGAATGATGTTGAAGATGAATGAAGTTGATTGAGGATTATAGTTTGTGTTTTAGTTTGGATAATGAACATTTTGTTTGGAAATTGCTCTATGATATTTTATTTTCTATGAATTTTTTTTTTCAACAATTACTATGAATATGAATTGATGTTTAGTGTTTTATATCTTAATTTTTTGTATTTAATTGATTATTATTTTATTCTTGTTTGATCCATGTCACGTTTCCAAGTGACATTTTTTAAATTTGTCATTTTTCCATTTCATTTCGTGCCCAAAACGGAAATGCGTTTCAGTTTTTGTGCTTCATAGAAGCTAAGTCTTTGCACATCACATAATTTTAAGTTTTTAACTCACTGTTAAGAGCAAATGACCCATTAAATAAGATTAATTGTCAATTTGCTAACTTTATCTATTTACTATTCATCCAAATGGATAATTATATTCAGTTTGTCAATAAATTATTTAAACTTAAAATTTAAATTTTTAATTAATTAAGCGTACAATATTTAATTTTCTGGAATAATATATTGTACGGAAAATTTTATGCAAATAAAACATAAAAAGAAAATTAAAACAAATTGAGATCTACTCCCAGTCTACTTCATTGTGCAATCAAGTCAGGCCGATACCGTCGTACTTTTGACTGAGCAGCCATCGTTTGCTCTTGTGGTTGAGGTTTTAAAAGAGTAAATTTTTGACCTGATCTCACGAATGAGTCTTTTTTTTTAAAAAGATGTTTAACGTTGACATTGGATGAAAAGTAATTTCAATAGATGATAAATGACGTCAGCATTTAAAAAAAAAACGGTGCCTTGCACCTAGTTCCCTAAAAATGTTCTCGTACTGACCTTTTGAGTAATTTGGTCTATATATAAATGTACAGTGTTTTAAAAATCGGCCTAAGCGGCGCCTAGGCGCTAGGCGTCGAACCACCGCTCGGATTAATGGCAAATCGTTGAGAAAAATCGGTCGGGACCTAGGTGGTGGATTAGGCGATCTAGGCGGGGCTGGGCGGGCCAAGTTCGGGATGGGGGGTAACTGGTGTGGCCGGAAAACTCAAAAGATTTATCACTTTTGAGAGGCGCGTCTGGCAATGTGGGGTGGCAAATGGTGGTGAGGTTTCCAGATTTTGGTATAGAGAAGAAATGCTTCAACTTGGTGGTGCCAGTGTTATTTCCTGGTGCCTGAAAACGGTGATCGAAAATCAGAGAGAGAGGTGAAAGGGTGACTAAGAGAGAGAGTTAATTGTTTGACTGTCCCACAAGCTTAATTAAATTAGATGGGTTTTTGTTAACCAGCACATAACTCCATAAGAACAACTCCAACCCAAAGTCCTATTTTGGGGGTGCCAAATTCATTATAGCACCCCTCTCTATTATGGCACATCTATCATTTCCATCATCTCCAACCCAAAGTCCCATTTTAGGAGTGCCAAATAATATTTTTGTAATTTAAGACTATACTTAGAATATAATAATAATTTCTAATTGATATAATATTTGTAAATAATAAATAATAATTTTGTATTTATTTTTAGGTGACCACATAATTGTGTGCCACATTAAATTTTTGATAAAATATGATTTTTTTAACTAATGTGTGAATATGGTTGTTTTTAATTTCCAAAAAGATTTGATTTCATATCTATATCCCAATAAGATTTTTTTTGCCAACCCAAAGTGTGATATATACTTGTTTAAATTTAGAACTATGTAGATGAACAATATTGGTGAAAAATGAAGAAATTTGGAAGATTGAGAGAATTGTTTGGTGTGAACAAATAAGAGGAATTGACTGATATTTATAGAATACATCTCTGATACTGTTCCAACGGACATATTAATTTTTATAATTTTCTGAAATTTTCTTAATATTTTCGTGGATATATTTTGGTAAAAGTGTTGTGTGATTAATTATAGCCGTTGAATTAATCTACACATTTTTTTCAGCCATTAGATCAGCATATATAAATAATTGTTTAAGTTTTTTAATTAATAGATTTTAATTATCTCAGCCGTTTATTTCAAATTGGAGTCATCTCAGCCGTCCATCTCGTCATGCAAAGCAACTGATTGTGAAAGTGGGCACATGCAGCATGTGGGGCATGTCGGTCTGGTTTCCAACCCCAAGCGCACGTGGGCGAGTTGGCTCTCCATAATCCATTATTTTGTCCTTTTGTGGGAGTATGCATCTCAGTCTCCTTCAGGTGAGTGGCTCAACAGAACTTGTTTTGCAATTGGGATAAGCAAGTGGGCTCGTCCCATAAATAGAACCGAACTAAAAAAAGTCCTTGATTTGAGACTAAATATAGATCTAGTCCCATATATTTTAGCCTTAGTTCTATTTTTTTCTTGGGTTGGAGAAGCCCAAAAACGAAAAAAGTTCCATTCTAGGTATTTAGTACCCTAGTACCCTATGGGTTGGAGTTGCCCTAACATCAAGTTGAATGGGTTTAATTGTTTAAATGTTTAGTGTGTTGTTTTGATAAAAAACAAACAAAAAATATATATTTATAATAGGGATAATTATAACTTTAGTCCCTGAACTATAACTCGTTCGACATTTTCGTCCTTGAAGTTTAAAATATATCACTTTCGTCCCTGAACTTCAACACCAACTATCACTTTCGTCCCTGACCGGAACAAAATGGTGCAAAACCTATGCCAAAATGTTCGCAAGGATGAGAGGAGTAACTTTTATAACTGGGGCTAAACTGGATTCGGCCTAGAATTGATCGAATTTAGCCCGAACGCTTATGGTGGCCGGAACTTTAATCGTAAAATTTTCCGCTGTCCGGCGACGGTTTGAGGCGAGGTTGATGGCGTTGAACTCGCCTCAAGGAGGGCTTCAAAGCCCAATAGGTGTTGTCCACCGATTTGGCCGGAATCGGAGGTGTATTCGATGAAAACCCTCGGTAGGAACGAAAGTGATATAAAATGTTAAAGTTGAGGGACTAAAGTGATATATTTCAAACTTCAAGGATGAAAGTGTCGAATGGATCATAGTTCAGGGACTAAAGGTGATTTTTTCTCTTTATAATATAATCAAAATTAAAATGTACATTTATATATATAATTAGAATTTAAAAAAAATACCGCCTAGGCAACAGATTAATTCCCACCTAACCGACTAGGCAATAGGCCCCTTCCCGCCGCCCGACTAGCGCCTAGCGATTTTTAGAACATTGTAAATATAACTGCAACTGTAACTGTAACTGTGACTATTCACAATAACTGTAACTGTAACTACAACTGTTTAAAGTAGTGCGTAATTGCAAACTAAGTTTTAGCCTTTTAAAACCCTTGCACATCACACAATTTTAAGTTTTAGCCTTTTATCCATACCGTATTAGGAAACCGAACATACTGAAACCAATTTTCCTTCACTCTTTCCTTGAGGATTCCATCATTTCCATGAATAAAACAAAAGAACCAATCATGAATGTTCTTTTTCTCTGTGCCTATTTCTCACGACCCCAAATTCGAGACCAATATTATAAGGAAATAAGGCTCCCAAATTCGCGGCGTGAGTTGAAATTATAAATAAACTAGAAACAACAAATTGTGAATAACTTATGGATAATACTTATGTTACTGAAATAAAATTGTTATTTTACATGTACTCATTAAAATCAAAATAAAAGTTACAGTAAAGAAAACCATGCTTATTTTACGAAAAGCATTTGTAGAAAACGTCTGTTATTTATTATAATACGACATTCCCATCCCAAGGCATCTACTTCTCTCCTGAAAATAAGAAATGTGTAGCATCATGAGTAACACAATCCAGTAAGCACAGATAGCCAACATATATTAACATTCTAACTTATCATAACTGACAAACAAGAACATATTCATTAATTCTATTATTAGTTCTATCACATAGTGTGCCTTCTTAAAATTAGCAACACAAGGATCTCTTTGGAGTGAATATTTTGGATTAACTGGTAATAGAACATAAACCCGTAATATAACGGGACAAGCCGCAGCACACCCAGTCCTTAATACCGAGCATGTATACTCACGGATCCTTAATACCATAGTAGTATAGTAGTGCACTACCTGAAGGGACTAGATCTCACAGCTAACTCCAAACGATAAAATTCCGTTCTTACTAGAAATTCACTTAAGCACGAGATTTACTATCTCTCGGCTTTATAACTTCTAAATCATATTAGCAAGATTATTGTAATAAGAGTTTGGTACAAAAATGGGTACCGTAGTATTCTATCTACACATATATCTTGCAGCAAATAACCATATGTAGGTAGATGTGAACAACTCATAGGCTATACGCATATATTGGTAATAGTAGCAAGTATATAAGCACATAATCAATAAAGCAAGTAATTGCAATGATCAAGAATATATGTACTTAAGGAAGAAATTAAGGAAACACAACATAAAAGTTGTATTCTTTGATGTTATTATAGTTCTTTTTAGTAGAAAAGAGCTTGTCATTGTCCTTGGTTCCATGTTCTAGGAAACATCTCATTTGATGTTCATATGATTCTCACAGTTGTCATGAATCATCAATGTTCTTTGTTCAAAAGTCCAATCCATGTATGGTTCACTTCACTTGGGATTTTAACTATGTCATAGAGTCCTTAAATGTCACAATAATAGAGTGACTTTCGCGTTACTCTCAAAGGTGATTAAATTCTGAAGTTTTACAACAAACCCCAACAGTTTTTAATCCCAAAAAAATTAGCTTGTTTTAAGCTCTATTGCAAAAATTACTTTTCTGTGTACATGTAACCACAACTCCTCATAATTTCCAGTTTTAAAGTTCATATTACTAGCTTCGTTTTGGTATAAAATACATTAAAAATAGTTCACAAATGACTGAGTTACGCCTGTTTGAAGTTATGCACAAGCTTTAAGGTTTCCGGCGAGTTTGGCCGGGTAAAGTTTTGAGGTTTAAAAGGTTTTGATACGTAAAAATTCATAGAGAACATATCTAAGGTCCTTGAAATCCTTTAGCTATTAAAAATATACAGTTTAGTTGACAAAACAAGGAAGGAATTGAAATTCGCGATATTCCGTTGACCGGAGAACTCAAGAACAGCCGGATTCTGGAAAAATTTTCAGAAAATTTAGAATATTGTTTTAGCCATAACTTACTCATTCCTTAACCTTTTCCAGTGATTAAAAAGGCTAGATTGAAGTAATTTTAACATAGAATCCATATAATTAACTAGAAGTAACATATAATTATGTTTTCCTCACGAGAATTAAAGGTTACAGAGACAACGTTTCCATTTCTTTCTTCTTCTTTTTTTTAACTTGATTAATCAATTAATCAAAGCTTAAAAGAAAGAGAATATATGAAGGTTTCTCATGTACTTACTCAGTGCAAAAAGGTTGACTAATTGCTTAGACTCTTGCCCCCGGCCCCTACTTTGGGGGGTTCTTCTGAGCTTTTTTTTATGTTGTGGTTGTTTTTATGAATGTTTTTTTGGTTTTTATGGACCCCACTACTTGGGCCCCTCTTAATTTTTAAAATTTTCAATTTGTCTATAATCTTGCACTTGGGTGTTTTTTATTGTTGTTTTTTTTTTAATATATAGGATGTTAATTTTAAATTTAAAGGAAATTTTAATTTTGTTTCTGTATTTGTGGTGGTGGTATGAGATGTTCTCAACCCCGAGGCGCAGCGGGGGGGCGGGGGTTGGGGGTGGGGGGGGGGGGTCCGCCCGCTGTGGTTGTTTGTTTTTTTTTATAATTATAAATATTTTTTTTTATTTTATAATAATGGATTCTTTTTCTTTTCTTCCCTCCCCCCCCCGGGGGGTTTGTTGGGCCCGCCCCCCCCCCCCCCAAAAAGGACTTCTTGTATAACAGAAAATCCAAGAACCCATTATTTGAATGAAATAAAATCTATGGAACAGGGATAAATGGATCCATTTATCCACGATCGGATTATATTTATTTGATACACTGTTGTCAATATGAATATTGATAAAAGCATACAAAAGATAAAACAAATTCTAAATCGAACTAACAATTCTGATTTCAATCAATTAAAATTAATCAAATTCAAATTATTTAAATTGAAATATAAAAAAACTAAGGACTTGTGTTGGATTGGCACTATATATAATTATATAATATAGGTGGAAGACTAAATTAAGGAAGACGGGGGAGAAGTAGAAAAAAATGAGGTTTATTCAATAACTAAAATAAACAGGTTTAGTCCTTTGTTTTTTTTTGTTTCTTTCCAACGAAAATCACCCCATAGTTCCAAACGACTTCCGTTGTTGCTTGCTAAAAGATTAGTGGAGACAAGTAAACATGAGGTATATCCATTAGTCTATATGCTAATTCAATTGGCATTAACACTGCCAGTTGCAACAGCTTCTGTGGAAAGGGCTTTCTCTGCCATGAATATTGTGAAAAATTAAATGAGAAACATAATGAGAGACCAATGGTTGAATGATTGTTTACTATATATCTTGAAAAAGATATATTCAATGCTATTGATAACGAGTCGATTATGATTCATTTTCAAAACATGAGATCTCGTCGAGGACAAATGTAATTTTTTTTTTCCATGTATTGATTCCCAAATTGAAATATTATTGACATTTTGAAGTTTAGATGTTGTGTTTGGCTATTAATTATTTAATTGTTTTTATTTCTTGTTTAATTTTTTTCCGAAGTTTTATTCCACGGCTTCCGCCCCCATATAAGTAAAATCCTGGGTCCGCCACTGGCTATACGTAGCCAACTAATCAAACAGCATAATTCCTAAACTAAACCTAGCTAGAGCTACAAAAATATAAACATGCCAGTTATATGAAACATGTGTTAAGAAAACATGATCATGAAGATATTTGTGTACGAGTATGTTAGAATTCCAACTCATGTAGAATTTCTAATTTAATTTATTGACCTAATATATGCATGAGAAAATGTCGTAGTTCCTAAAAAGTTTTAGGCAACGTGGAACAATCTAAGGCTTATGGGACCCTATAATCGTTTACTGTTTAAATAAAAAGTTTCGGGTTATTACACTATTGACGCACTATTGACAAAAGCGTCAATGCTTCAATGTAGATATGTTGAATCCTTGTTTGTATAAAATAGACCAAAGGGATCAATCAAACAACAGAGAATGCAAACAACACCATCAACATTGATCTTCAGGCGGCGTTGGGGGTGGGAAGGGGGGGGGACGTCCCATTTGGAATGTTGGAGAGTACGTGGAGATCACGCATCAGAAAAATGACAAAAGAAAATATAACTTATAAGTTGGTGGCTTACAATTGTACCTATGCCTTTTGTGATAAAACTCAACACCTAATAGGTGGTTAAATTGGAACAATATTGGTGAAATAGTGGGCTACGGACCACGCTTGTCGTTGTTTAACTTGAAACCGTATACTGCTTGTTCTTTTTGAAAGGGAGATGGTGTTGGCTGCAAATATAATATATAACACAAACATAATAGATACATATACATATAATCAATATATACTAGAAATATCCAGACACCCTATGGGTGTGGGAGTGGAGGTTACCTAAAGAGTGGGTAGTTATGCAAACTTTTTCTTTATTTTTTAAATTTTTTTTTGCTATTTGTAATTTGTCATTTTTACTCTTATTGATTAATTTGTTTTCAAAGTATTTTAATATATGAGGGGTATTAACGTAAAAAACTCTGTTATGGTTAACAAAACCTGTAAGGGCAAGATTTCTTGCATATTGGCTATTTCCTAATTTGACAAAACCTATTCCCTGTAATTGCATTCAATTGTATAGTTGATAGGGTTTCATAAGTCGTGGCATTAGGATTATGTTCGTTCGGCATCCTTGAAGTTCATCTCAATGGTTCGTGGTGATTTCCTATACTTCCTCAAGGTATGAATCATGCATTTGCATCTCATACTTATTTGTTTCTCTTAGGAAGTCTTTTCAATCACCTTAGGGTTGCTAGAACTTAAAATTGGTTTTATGTGAAAATTGCAAAACATGTTTAAAACTGATTTTTACTCTGGACGATCGATCGTCACCTATCGGGCGATCGATCGCCCAAGGTCAAGAATATGACCGTTGTGTTTAATCTAGTGCGCTTGAGTGCGGAATATATCCGTTATGCTTTTGGTCTCTGAACGATCGATCGCCCTTGATTTGCGATCGATCGCTTTTAAGGTTTTTAGCTACTGGAACGTGCGATCGATCGCACCCTATCGGGCGATCGATCGCCTTTCAAGTTTTCTCTTGCTGAAAACGTCTATGTTCACTATGCGATCGATCGCACCTTCCTGGGCGATCGATCGCTTAAAGCCCTGCTCTATATAATCAGATTTCTGTTGCTTCATTTCGTAACTTTCATTTCTATAACTTTGAGAAACGATTCTGAGAAAGTTCCTTTGATATTGAGTGACCCTAGTTCCATGCTATAGGTTCCTCCTTTGGTGCTCCACATATAATCCACATGCTAAACCTTTGTTTTGCTTGATACAAGCTTGTTTAGCTTTCCATAGGATTAAGGAGAGTTTTGTTCATCTCTAGCAAACATTAATTGTTGTTTTGCTGAGGTGAACGATTTCACACACAACCATTCATACATCATTGCATTATAGCTGTTCTTGGGATTGGAGGTTCACACCGGTGGAGTCCATTCAAAGAAGCTTGAGGAAGGTGCACTTGAAGAAGCAATTGGAAGCTTGAAAGGTTAGAACTGCCACTAGTCAATAGGTTGATAGTGTTTGAGTTTGGAATTGGATTTCCCCTTGTATGTGCTTGCCGATTGGCTTTATTCATAGTGTGATTCAAGAGCGTGGGGTACGGCTCCCCTCCGGTTTTCCTCTAGAGGTAGAGGTTCCGGGTGACCATATTGTGTGTTGCTTGTATGTTTGCTTTGCCTATCTATATTATGCTTAATTGATTAACAAGTTGCATGCTTAATCATTCATTGATAGATATAGTCCGTGGTGAGCTATTGATGATGCTCACTTTGGGATCCTAGGTTGTTCAATTACTTGTTAGTGTTGCATAACTTGTTTGAGTTCAATTGAACATTGCTTGAGGTGTGTAGTTTTTCGAAGTATCGTGTATCCGTGTTTAGTGTTTAAAAGCAACGAACAATTATTGGGACTATTCCGTGAACTTGGAATTTCAATTGGTATCAGAGCCTCTCTCTAGAGGCAAATAGAGTCGATCCGTTTGTTGCTTTTCTCGTCATGTCAATTAGAGAAATTTCTCCTAATTCGATTATTTGTGATGACTTGGTTTCGTTAAACAAAGACTATGATAAATTTCTAAAAAGCTTTAGAAAATTGAAGTCTAAAGGGTATCATTGTAGAAAACCTCAAGAAAGTCTTAGTGTTTTAGAAGTCACCAATGCAAACTTGGTAGAAAATAAGTCACCATCTTGTGAAGGAGAAAATGTCTTAGCCTTAGTTGTGTTAACCGCTCTTTCGGCCTTAAAATCAAATATGTGGTATGTTGATAGTGGTTGTTCAAAACACATGACCGGTGATAAAAGTTTGTTTATTGATTTCACTTCTCTCGACAATGGAGGGTGTGTGACTTTTGGTGATGGAGTTAAGTCGAAAATCATTGGTAAAGGAACAATTTCAGCTCCCGGCATTCCTAAGTTAGAAAATGTTATGTATGTTGAAAATCTTCAATCAAATCTTATTAGTGTTGGGCAAATTTGTGATAGTGATGATTTGAATGTTCTTTTCTCTAAAAAGGATTGCATTGTTTTGAATAAACATTGGAATTGCATCCTAAAGGGTGTAAGGACTAGTGATGATTGCTATTGCCTTGGCACCCTAGATTTCAAAACTCAAAATGTTTGCAACAAAGCAAGTAATGAGTCTTTAGAATTGTGGCACCAAAGACTTGGTCATGTTAATCTCAAGAATTTGAAAAGATTATCTAGAAAGGAAATCGTTAGAGGTCTTCCTAACCTTGTGTCTAATGATGATATGATTTGTGGACCTTGTCAAATTGGTAAACAAATTAAAAGTCCTCATAAGAAATTAAATGAGATCACAACTTCTAAACCACTCGAGTTAGTGCATCTAGACTTAGTTGGACCGGTTCAAACCTTGAGTCTAGGAGGAAAGAAATATTTTCTTGTCATGGTTGATGATTTTTCTAGATTTACTTGGGTAGCCTTTCTTAAAGATAAAAGTGAAGCTTTTGAAAGTTTTCGTGCTACTTATACTCAAATTCTAAATGAAAAGGGCTCCCAAAATTTGACTTTAGTTCGAATAAGAAGTGATCATGGAACCGAATTTGAAAATGTTTCATTCAACGATTTTTGTAAAGAAAAGGGGATCAAACATGAGTTTTCAGCCCCCATTACCCCACAACAAAATGGTATTGTTGAAAGGAAGAATAGGGTTCTACTAGACATGTCTAGAGTCATCTTAAATAGCAAAAATTTGGCCAAACACTTTTGGGCCGAAGCGGTAAATACCTCTTGTTATATTGCTAATAGAGCTTTTCTTAGACCCGGTACTAAGAAAACTCCCTATGAACTTTGGAAAGGTAAAAGACCACAAGTCAAATATTTTAGAGTTTTTGGTAGCACATGTTATGTCCTTAGAGATCGTGAGCATCTAGGAAAGTTTGATCCTAGAAGTGATGAAGGGATATTCTTGGGTTATTCCACTACTAGCAAAGCTTATAGAGTCTACAATCTTAGAACCAACACAATAATGGAGTCCATTAATGTGGTCATTGATGATCTTGGTGCCACCTTGGAAATTGCCCAAGATGATGGTGAATTGTTTGAAATAACTCAAGAAATTGGCTCTAAAGATCCTCAATCTATTGTTATTCCCTCTTTGATTGATTCACCTAGTAATGATCCTTTAATTGTTAATCAAAGTCAAAGGGATCCAACTAGAATTAAAGATGGTCTTGATCCCTCAAACATTGTTGGTTCCTCTCAAAATGGTGTCAAAACTAGAAGGCAAATTGAAGAAGAGATTAATTATGTTTGCTATGTTTCTTCCATAGAACCCAAAAACATAAAAAGTGCCTTATTAGATGATGAATGGATTGTTGCTATGGAAGAAGAACTAAATCAATTTGCTAGAAATGATGTGTGGTACCTTGTCCCTAGACCAAAGAACACAAATGTCATCGGTACAAAATGGATTTACAAAAATAAAACCGATAATGAAGGGAATGTTGTGAGGAACAAAGCTAGGCTTGTTGCTCAAGGGTATACACAAGTAGAGGGAATAGACTTTGATGAAACTTTTGCTCCGGTTGCTAGACTTGAGTCCATTAGACTTTTGTTTGCGGTTGCTTGCCATCTAAACTTCAAATTGCATCAAATGGATGTGAAAACTGCATTTTTGAATGGTGTTCTTCAAGAAGAAGTTTATGTTGAACAACCAAAAGGTTTTGAAGATCCTCATTTTCCCAACCATGTTTATAAATTAAAAAAGGCCCTCTATGGTCTTAAACAAGCACCTAGAGCTTGGTATGATAGGTTGTCTACTCATCTCTTGAGTAAAGGGTATACTAGAGGAATTGTTGATAAAACTTTGTTTGTTAAAAGAAATGATGGTCATTTTACTATTGCTCAAGTCTATGTGGATGATATTGTTTTTGGATCCACTTCGGATGATGAAGTCAAAGCTTTCACTCATGTTATGTCAAATGAATTTGAAATGAGTCTTATGTGTGAGCTTACTTATTTTCTTGGTCTTCAAGTTTATCAAAAGGATGATGGTCTTTTCTTTTCACAATCTAAATATGCTAAAGACCTTGTTAAAAAATTTGGCTTAGAGGATTGTAAAATTGCTAAGTCTCCCATGAGTACTAGTGTTTCCTTGCAACATAATCCTAGTGAAAAATGTGTTGATCAAACTTTGTATATGAGCATGATTGGTAGCCTACTTTATCTCACGGCTAGTAGACCCGATATCTCATATAGTGTAGGTGTTTGTGCTCGTTTTCAAAGTGATCCTAAAGAATCTCATTTGCATGCGGTAAAAAGGATTATCAAATATGTCCTAGGTACCATTGATTTTGGCATCTTTTACACAAAAGACACAAATATCTCCATTGTAGGTTTTTGTGATGCCGATTGGGGAGGTAACAAGGATGAAAGAAAAAGTACTTCCGGTGGTTGTTTCTATGTTGGAAATAATCTTGTGTCTTGGCATAGCAAAAAGCAAACTTGTATTTCTCTTTCAACGGCGGAAGCCGAATATATTGCTGCGGGTAGTTGTTGTACCCAACTTCTTTGGATGAAAAACATGCTTAAAGATTATGGTTTCCCTCAAACTACTTTTGATCTCTATTGTGATAATACTAGTGCTATACAAATTGCCAAGAATCCAGTTCAACACACTAAGACTAAGCATATTGATCTTAGATATCATTTCATTAGAGATTTGGTTGAGAAAACTACTCTTGCTATTTTATACATCCCAACTGAAAAGCAACTTGCTGATATATTTACTAAAGCCTTGGATGTCATTAGATTCACTGATCTTCGGATGTCTATTGGTGTTAGTAAACACCATTGAGAAAGCTTTACAGAAGCTTTTAACGATCGATCGCCCAGGCTTCACGATCGATCGCACGTTCATCCTGTTTGTTATTTTTCTTCTAGGCGATCGATCGCCCGACCTGTGACGATCGATCGCCCTTATTGGCAGAGAGCATTATTTTCTGGTTGATCTTCACGATCGATCGCACGCTCTATTGCGATCGATCGTCTGTCTGGGAGTTTTACACTTTGTTTTTGCATCCTGTTGCTTACTTTTCTTGTTTATTCGTGGTTTTTCCTGATTTGCTTATTTTCTCTTGTTAGTGGCCATGTACTCTTATTTTATTTTTAGCCATTTTTTTTGAGGGGGAGTTCTACTTTGTAAACTCTTTGGTTAAATCTTAAGTCATTTTGTGCTTTAATTCTTCATATTATGTTTTGCATAATGTGATTGTGATGTGACTAAGTTATTTATCCCCTTTGGCCTTCCTAGTCAAAAAGGGGGAGAGTATGTGTTGTTGGCCATATTGAATTTATTTCAACTCAATATTATTATCTCATGCCATATATGCTTCACGGTATCGTGTGTTTAGTATTGGATTTGCAGGTTTGATTCCGGCATATATCTTCGATACGTTTGTAATAGCATAGTCGATACGTTTGTAATAGCATAGCTTTGAATTGAGTTGTTTTTGTTAATTAAGGTTTTGTCTAGGAAATGCCAAAGGGGGAGATTGTAAGGGCAAGATTTCTTGCATATTGGCTATTTCCTAATTTGACAAAACCTATTCCCTGTAATTGCATTCAATTGTATAGTTGATAGGGTTTCATAAGTCGTGGCATTAGGATTATGTTCGTTCGGCATCCTTGAAGTTCATCTCAATGGTTCGTGGTGATTTCCTATACTTCCTCAAGGTATGAATCATGCATTTGCATCTCATACTTATTTGTTTCTCTTAGGAAGTCTTTTCAATCACCTTAGGGTTGCTAGAACTTAAAATTGGTTTTATGTGAAAATTGCAAAACATGTTTAAAACTGATTTTTACTCTGGACGATCGATCGTCACCTATCGGGCGATCGATCGCCCAAGGTCAAGAATATGACCGTTGTGTTTAATCTAGTGCGCTTGAGTGCGGAATATATCCGTTATGCTTTTGGTCTCTGAACGATCGATCGCCCTTGATTTGCGATCGATCGCTTTTAAGGTTTTTAGCTACTGGAACGTGCGATCGATCGCACCCTATCGGGCGATCGATCGCCTTTCAAGTTTTCTCTTGCTGAAAACGTCTATGTTCACTATGCGATCGATCGCACCTTCCTGGGCGATCGATCGCTTAAAGCCCTGCTCTATATAATCAGATTTCTGTTGCTTCATTTCGTAACTTTCATTTCTATAACTTTGAGAAACGATTCTGAGAAAGTTCCTTTGATATTGAGTGACCCTAGCTCCATGCTATAGGTTCCTCCTTTGTTGCTCCACATATAATCCACATGCTAAACCTTTGTTTTGCTTGATACAAGCTTGTTTAGCTTTCCATAGGATTAAGGAGAGTTTTGTTCATCTCTAGCAAACATTAATTGTTGTTTTGCTGAGGTGAACGATTTCACACACAACCATTCATACATCATTGCATTATAGCTGTTCTTGGGATTGGAGGTTCACACCGGTGGAGTCCATTCAAAGAAGCTTGAGGAAGGTGCACTTGAAGAAGCAATTGGAAGCTTGAAAGGTTAGAACTGCCACTAGTCAATAGGTTGATAGTGTTTGAGTTTGGAATTGGATTTCCCCTTGTATGTGCTTGCCGATTGGCTTTATTCATAGTGTGATTCAAGAGCGTGGGGTACGGCTCCCCTCCGGTTTTCCTCTAGAGGTAGAGGTTCCGGGTGACCATATTGTGTGTTGCTTGTATGTTTGCTTTGCCTATCTATATTATGCTTAATTGATTAACAAGTTGCATGCTTAATCATTCATTGATAGATATAGTCCGTGGTGAGCTATTGATGATGCTCACTTTGGGATCCTAGGTTGTTCAATTACTTGTTAGTGTTGCATAACTTGTTTGAGTTCAATTGAACATTGCTTGAGGTGTGTAGTTTTTCGAAGTATCGTGTATCCGTGTTTAGTGTTTAAAAGCAACGAACAATTATTGGGACTATTCCGTGAACTTGGAATTTCAAAACCTCTTCTCTTAAATATAGTTTAGATAAGAACATGAATTATATATGCTCTAAGCAATAATGATAAACACACCTTGATGGGCCGTAGTGCTTGAACGAGAACAGAGGGTTTCTGCAAATTAACTCTCAGTGAATACTTAATGGTTAGTAAACTATTTTCACGTACATGAGCATTTGCAAGGAACTCTATTTACATAACCATTGGATCACTCAAAGGTTATCCTATCATAAGAGATTGAGTTTCAATACATTACCTTAGTTAATTATGTACTAATTTGTATGTGATTTGCATACAAATTAGGCCTCTAATCATTATTATTATGCTAGTTTGATAGCCAATTAAGAGTCTTTAACCCGTATTTGCACATTTGTAGGTAAATCGAGCATCGTATTGATTTTGGGTGCAAAAGGGTGCATTTTGGAGCTTTTTGTGCATTTCTGGCTAAATGATGAAAATTCAACCCGAGGACCGTCGGTCAACTCGTGGTCAACCTCGACTTAGGAGCGCTAAGGAGTCAACATCGAGTCCCGAAAGTGAGGCACAAGAGAATTCCCGAAGATTGACTAAGAAACTGAGAAGTCAAGCAAAGTCAACCATGGTCAACTCCGAAGATAAGTCCTAGTCAAGGTGAACAATGTGACTCACCAAGAAGCTTCCAAGGCATCAAGGAGTATGCTAGATATGGTGAGGTCACCCCTAGATTATTCCTTCCCTTTGCCCCTTATAGGATTTTATCTCATCGCCCTTCATTAAACTTCCTAGCCATTAGATACAACCCTACCTCATCCTAGCCCTCAATTCTTTTCCCCTCTCTCCTATATAAGCCTAGCTTTCCTTATTTAGGTCATTCTTAATCTTCATAGCAGCCCCCATTTTGAAATCACCCAATTCTCTCCATTCTTTCTCTCTCAAACCCTCTTCACACACGTCCAGGGTCGACATGTCGACATCCCCTTGTCGATCGGTCGACAGGCGGCGGCTGCCATGCTTTCCCTTTGTTTTCTCCTCCTTCCACCACTCAAATCCCTTTCCTTCCTTCACCAACTTTCTTCCTCACTTCCTCCTCTATATCCTTGACCAATTTTCTCCATCATTCTAGCACTTCTACATCACATATGCTTGGATCTATCAAGAACACCAAGATTGGGAGGCCAAGAGCAAAGAGAAGCTTGGAGAAGAAGATGGAGGCTTAGAAGAGGAGCTGCTACCATCTTCATGAGAATCCCTCAACGTCTCTTTATCTTTTCCTAGTTTATAGTTGATGTGTAATCTAAGCATGTGTGACTAATTGTTTAGGATTGGGAACTAGGGTTGTGTGCCCTAGTCCATTTGTGATGTGATGATGATTTGAACTATATGTGGATGCTTGAAGATGAATAAATATGTGTATTGTCTATTCTAATATGTGTTGGATGCATGTTTTAAGACTTAGTCACTCTTGATGTGCAATTGACCTATCTAGTATGTGAATTGTTTGGCTTGACCTCCTTACTCTTCTCTAGACTATAGCAATATGTGTGATGATCATGTTATTTTGTGTAATCCTCAATTCGGTGCTTTACGCCTCCTATTCTTTCTCATTCTTCATGAAGAGTTCTAATGACCCTAGTAAGGCTTTAGGATACCTTAGAGAATCTATTCCACATCGATAGCATCGGTGGAATGGTGGATTATGCATGTCATACTTGTTTAAGCGTCTTTGTGTTGACAACTTAGCCTTCTTAAGCACTTAGGGGGTTTGGTATTAAGCAACTTAGAGAAATCCCCTAGAAACCTAGAGACTTAGGGACACGGTTCTAGCTATGGCTAGGATACGAGACTTGATTTATTCATCACTTAAGCATAAATGCATAACCGGAACATCATTCGTCATTGTGGGCTTTGGTAAACCCCGAATACTCAATCATTTTATCATTCATATTCCCTTCATGTTCCTCCTCTCTATGTTTTGTGCATTACTTAGTTTACTTTATGTTGTGTGTTTGCATTTCACTCATTTCATTCTCCTATAACATTACACTACACTCACTTGTAAATCCACTTCACTCATGCATCTTTCCATCTCTTGCCTCATCACCTTTGTGCATCTTCTTTGGTTACTTGTTTGTCAAGGGATTGAAGGGCCATCGATTTCCGTTGGAACGACAACTCCGGATCTTAAGTATACACACCACTTTTTGGCAATAGTCATGTACATATCTCTATATCTTGACAAAAAAAAGATATCCATAAGCTCCTTTTAGTATTTATATAGTTAGATCAGTAGATAAATAATGTCAAGATTAGTATATATATATACAGTCCCCTCACATGCGCACGTCCGCATGTAAAGTATATATATATATATATATATATATTTAACCTATTTGTTATTTATTCTCCACATATAATAGTTGTTATACTCTAGGAAACTATTGTTCAGACTACTCTAACAAAAGGAACCTTTGATACTCTTCGAGAAGCTTGTGACCACAAGAAGACATATACAAGGGATTGAAGGGGGAAACCATCTTGAGTACGTACGGTTCGTATCAATATAATACATAACTTTTTCAATATCTTTGTGCTTGAGTGTCAACCCTTTGCCACTCCTTTGCCACCTCTCATTCAATTTTGATATTCATTTTATTTTATGATTATATTTTTCTTTTTAGTTTAGATTTCACAAGATTTTAGGATTCGTTATTAAATTATGTTTAAGACTTAGATGCATGTATAAGCACCGGCTATGCTTTCTATTATGCAATTTATCATAACCAAATCAATAAAAATCAGAGAATTTTTTCTACTTGTTTTATTAGGAAGGTAGAATTCATTTAAAAAACCAAAGGCAAACATACATCAATTCTTAGAACCCAACTATTATACCCTACTGGGAACTAAAGAAAAAGATAAACAAAACTCATTAAGACTACAAAGCTTGACTCAAAACAATCGCCTGAGCACAAAAAATAAAAGTTTCTAAGCATCTAGAAGGGTAACACAACTACAAAAGTCTCCTGAGCACTCAATTGTGGTACAACTTTGCAATTGTCTTCTAGATGAATCAAAACTTCAACCATTGTAGGCACACCACCACGGAAGAAGAAAAACTCAAACCTTTACCTTACCCTTACTACGAAGGGCAAGAGTAGCCATAAGAAAAGTGAGGCACAAAGGACTCGGTTCCTTCGTTGCTTTTGTGGCTCCATACTTCTTATTTCTTGCACCAACGGGTCGACCTCGTTTCTTTTGGCCAGTAACCATAACAGAAGAGACCAAACCAAAAGCCTCCTTACCAGCAATAGAACTACGAACAGGAAATTCGGGTTTGAGTTTTTTGGGAGAAATATATAACATAGGTTCAAGAAGACAGTCTTTGAATACTATCACTAGGCTCATCAAGAGGAATACGATCACCCATAGGCCTAATAGTCATAGTCCGGTGTTCCTTGCTATAATCCACCTGCCGCTCAAGAGTTGCAAAAAGATTGGTCACAAGAGCCTTAGGAATAAGGGCAGTCAAGACCAGAGAAGTAGACCCAGAAGTGAAGACAGTGTTTGAACCCAAAGTTAAAAAAATACCTTCAGCAAGCTTAGAGATACTAGATGACGAACCTTGGGACATAGGAATCTTAAGCGTAGCAGCACAGTCACGCCCAAAATGAGTTATAAGCCCGCATTGCTTACACCAACCTGCAAGATTTTCAAACTCAAATTCCAACAACGCCTCCATGCCCGTATCCAAGAGAAAGGATCTCTTCTTCAGCAAAGGATAATCAATGTCAAGAATGACCCGAACCCTAATATCACCCATATGCAAGGCTTTCGGATCAATAGCAAGAAACTGACCCAAAGTAGAACCAATAATGATAGCAGTTTCACGAGTGATAAATAGAGAAGGAACATTGTGAACCTTAATCTAGAACAGAATGGAACACATATGCACATCAGAAATCGGAGAAAGGCCATCATAGTCCGCAAGGATAATCTGTGCCTTCTCAAACCGACAATGCGATCAAGAATCACTGGAATTCAACGCTCCGGCGCCGGAGGCTGGCTGAGTCTTCGTCCAAAGTCCCCCACGTAAAACCCTAGTCTTGTCTTGGACTGTTTTGAAAGAGATAAGGAGACGAGCGTCCTTCTCCTGAAGCAATACTTGTTGAAGCAAGCTGTGAAAGAATCCATGTTGAACGGCTTATGAGTGAGCAAACGTGCGATCAGAAAGGATTGAGTGGTTTTAGTGACCGAGCTCTTCCCACTAGGGCAGAGATTCACCGGTGCGCCATCATCAGCTAAGGCCAGGACAGAGGCAAAACGGGCGTTCATGGCTTCCACAGTCGACATAGAGATCGAAAGTGAAACTAGGGTTCAAGCACAACACACTAGACGTTGCTAATATTTTCCAGTATTTATCTTTCAAGAGTTTTGACGCTAGAAATGCTCGTCTTATTACGTGACCGCGACTGCAACGTTGCGTCATCCACTAGTTCAATGGCTATGAATGAAACGTGAACGAAAAATTAATTATTTTTTAAGTAGGACTACAACAAGATGAAACAAAAAAAAGGGTAATGTGTACTAGACGTCTTAGAATAAAGTATGTCTACAAATGAATAGACAAACTATACATGCACAGTAACTTATATAAATGCAACCATATCGAACTGTACCCTTTGTTTGTAGGCAAAAAAATCAAAACAGACACTCAACTTTTTCACGTTTGACACTTTGGTCACTGAATTTTCGGAAATATCACTTTATTCATTGAAATAAAACATAATCTTTCACTTTAGTCACTCATCTGTTTTCTCTATTAAAATTTTGTAAATAATAAAAAAGTTTAGGCAATGTTGCAGTCATTCAAGGCTTGTTAATTGGAGTCGTCTTACATGCTCCGCACTAGCCATGCCCCATTTTTTAGGGTCCATCCACGTGAGATGCACATGTCACTTTTTTAACAGAAAATACATATGGGAAAGACTTGGCCAGTTCCCGGTTACTGTTATTTGATTATCATCCTAACCAAGGTTAAGTTTTTTATTAATTGATTTCTTTGGCTCGTGCGCGTGGTTCTGTCTCGTGCGTGTGGTCTGGATAAAGGGGTCTTTAGAACTTCGGAAGGAATTCGTTTGGTCACGAGGAATGGTGTGCAAGGAGGTCTGCTCTGAATATTTCTGTTTACTTTATGTTGGGTAGTGGATCACGAACGAAGCCTTCGAGAAGCTGAAGAAGATTCTTCAATGGAGGAAGGAGTCCACTTGAACGGCGTCGTATCCGCCGGTAGCAACGCCGTTAATCCACGCGCAGATGTGTCTGCCTCAGATCCTCTTCCCAAACCTGTTAATTGAGCTCAAGAGCTGGTAACCTGGTACGCGCGTGAGTATGGTGATTACCTTGTGACCCAGAAGCCTCATTTCTTCACTGGGATCGCTTGGCTCGATTGCTTGAGCTGCTCTTTCAGTGGCCTCTTGCTCTTGCAAACCTGTACGGCATCTTGGCTTCCAAATCTTGGTTTAACTTCGCTTTCCTTCTTCTGTCCAGGCCTCCTGAGCTTCTGTTCATCTCCTTTCACCTCCCCATGGCTGCCATTACTAAAATGACAGAAAAGAAGGCGTGATTGTTCCAGACTCACAAGTATTTCTGACATCGAAAGAGAGTGCATTTGGGTCTCAACCTCTATGACTCCATATATAGCTATTATCTCTATTGCAACTTCTATTATTGATTAATTCAATTATTGGTTGTTGATCAAAGTTTTGGTTTCCCTTCATCAGATCTGCAATTGATCGATAAGAGTTTCTTGCATCGGAATTGTTTCTTTTTGAATAATTTTTTTTATCAAAAAATGCTCATAATATTTAACCCGAAACACAATGGACATCCATGGCAGATCTACCATGGAGCAGACGGAAGTGGAAGAAGGGTGGGTACTGGGTAGAGTCTTTCAAATTTTTTAGTACCCAATTTTTTAATAGTATTCAAAAAAGAGATGCAAGAAATTTTTAAAAGTATTCAGAAAACGAGAATTCTACAATGCTAGGGAGCTAGGGAGCATTGAAGCGTTGAAAAGGGTAAAAAAATCAAACTCTAAATAATTGACAGTTGAAATGTTATTAATTGAAATATAAAGGTTATTAAATTTTTGGTCTCTGATATTCCAAATCCACATGCTCTTAAGAGATAGAGGAAAAATAAAATAGTCAATTCCACCGTTGGATGCGACTATTGCAATACGTGTAACTATGGTAAAAATATTAGATTTTTTTGTCATTGTTTTGACCTCGATTCATGTGGTCAACTGTAGTGATTGTAATACCCCTACCGTTAAGCCACTCGTATTCATTCCGTGACAAATCTTGCAAAATATCGTAATAAGTACACGTCACGACGAGTCCATTGAAATTTTTGGAGAATTTTTTAGACACATAGCTATTTTAATAATGTTTTGAAGTTTGAGAAATAAGAATAATATGGGTCACTATGGTTGACTTCATTGATCGTGGTCGAAACAAGGTCGAAAGTGGCTAATATTTTTTTCATGATCATAAGAAATTGCATTAATCGAATCCAACGGTCAATTTTATCATTTTCAATTTTTATTTTTCAGATTGCACAAAATCTCATTGTGCCTGCTAATGTAGTATAATTTTTTCATTGGTTGTAATGAAAAATGTACATTTGAAAACCTACGAGATAGAAGAAAAATAAAATAGTCAAATCCACCGTTGGATGCGACTATTGGAATACGTTGTAACTATGGTAAAAATATTATATTTTTTCGTCATCGTTTTGACCTCGATCCATATGGTCAACTGTAGTGATTGTAATACCCCTACCGTTAAGCCACTCGTAATCATTCCGTGACAAATCTTGCAAAATATCGTAATAAAGTACACATCACGAAGACTCCATTGAAAATTTTGGAGAATTTTTTAGACACATAGCTATTTTTAATAATGTTTTGAAGTTTGAGAAATAAGAATAATATGGGTCACTATGGTTGCTTCATTGATCGTGGTCAAAACAAGGTCGAAAGTGGCTAATATTTTTTTCATGATCATAAAAAATTGCATTAATCGAATCCAACGGTCAATTTTATCATTTTCAGTTTTTATTTTTCAGATTGCACAAAATCTCATTGTGCCTACTAATGTAGTATAATTTTTTCATTGGTTGTAATGAAAGGTATACATTTGAAAACCTACGAGATAGAGAAAAAATAAAATAGTCAAATCCACCGTTGGATATGATTACTGCAATATGTTGTAACTATGGTAAAAATATTCAATTTTTTCGTCATCGTTTTGACCTCGATCCACATGGTCAACTGTTGTGATTGTAATACCCCTACCGTTAAGCCACTCGTAATCATTCTGTGACAAATCTTGCGAAATATCGTAGTATACGTCACGACGAGTCCATTGAAATTTTTGGAGAATTTTTTAGACACAGAGCTATTTTTAATAATGTTTTGAAGTTTGAGAAATAAGAATAATATGGGTCACTATGGTTGACTGCATTGATCGTGATCGAAACAAGGTCGAAAGTGGCTAATATTTTTTTCATGATCAGAAAACATTGCATTAATCAAATCCAACGGTCAATTTTATCATTTTTAATTTTAACTTTTCAGATTGCACAAAATCTCATTGTACCTACTAATGTAGTATAATTTGTTCATGGGTAATAATAAAAAGTATACGTTTGAAAACCTACGAGATAGAGAAAAAATAAAATAGTCAAATCCACCGTTGGATGTGATTATTGCAATATTTTGTAACTATGGTAAAAATATTAGATTTTTTCGTCATCGTTTTGACCTCGATCCACATGGTCAACTATTGTAATTGTAATACCCCTACCGTTAAGCCACTCGTAATCATTCCGTGACAAATCTTGCGAAATATCGTAATAAAGTACACGTCACGATGAGTCCATTGAAATTTTTGGAGATTTTTTTAGACACATAGCTATTTTTAATAATGTTTTGAAGTTTGAGAAATAAGAATAATATGGGGCACTATGGTTGACTTCATTGATCGTGGTCGAAACAAGGTCGAAAGTGGCTAATATTTTTTTCATGATCAGAAAACATTGCATTAATCGAATCCAACGGTCAATTTTATCATTTTCAGTTTATATTTTTCAGATTGCACAAAATCTCATTGTGCCTACTAATGTAGTATAATTTTTTCATTGGTTGTAATGAAAGGTATACATTTGAAAACCTACGAGATAGAGAAAAAATAAAATAGTCAAATCCACCGTTGGATGTGATTATTGCAATATGTTGTAACTATAGTAAAAATATTCGATTTTTACGTCATCGTTTTGACCTCGATCCACATGGTCAACTGTTGTGATTGTAATACCCCTACCGTTAAGCCACGCGTAATCATTCCGTGACAAATATTGCGAAATATTGTAATAAAGTACACGTCACGACGAGTCTATTGAATTTTTTGGTGAATTTTTAGACACATAGCTATTTTTAATGATTTTATGAACTTTGAGAAATAAAAATAATATGGGTCACTATGGTTGACTTCATTGATCGAGGTCGAAACGTGGTCGAAAGTAGCTAATATTTTTTTCAAGATCATAAAACATTGCATTAATCGCAGCCAACGGTTAATTTTATCATTTTCAATTTTGATTTTTCTGATCGCACGAAATCTCTATTTGCTTACTAGTGCGATTTAAATTGTTTGTTGGTTACACATAAAAATATATAAATGAAAACCAACAGGGTGGTGAAAAAATTATTTCACCAATCCGACCGTTGAATGTGATCATTGTAGGGTAAAATGATTAAGTAAAAAAAATTAGCAAATTTCGTCCCTGTTAGAGCCTCGATCCACGTGGTCAACAACATTGACGTTGTAAAAACTTGAAATTTTGTAATTAAATTATTTAAAAATTTCAATATTATTTAGTGTTGGATTATATGTTTTCCTTGTGAAGTGTATTTGCGTATATTTAATTTTTTTGTAACGAATATTAATTCGATTCATTTTTGTTTTCGAAGCGTGCAAGGTTAACTTTTTATTCGTACATTTCTCGATAAAATTTGTTCATGAAAATCGTAGAGCAATTAATACGAGTTCGTTGATGCATTCTATAAGAGATTCCGAGTTCGTTGGAGTGTGTTATTAATTGTGAAAGTTCTGTTTCCATTTCAGGTATGTATTATAAATAGTGGTTGCCATTTTCGGAAAGTTTCCAAATATAGCTAGAACCCCTTGGAGTCCGCAGCGGCGACCTTTGGTCTCCCTCGACCCGGTTTCGCCGGATCTTTGAGGCTTCCTCCCTTCACGGCAGCAACATCTCTCTCTAGATCAGTAGATCATCACTACCTCACACAAGTCACAACCACAATTCAACAACAACACAACAACACAATTCAATCAAACTCTCTAATTGCTAAAGCCCAAATTTACACCTGCAATTGATCATCACAGTCTGTTATGCAATTCCAAATTACTCACAACAACACCACCATATCCGAAGCATTACCACCAGTCTGTGTTCACATCTAGACCAGCATTGGAAGCTGCAATCCCAGAGCACTCAATTGCTCTCGGAACCCATTTAGCGCAGCCATGGCTTCAATAAGAGCCGCCGACGCCAATTCAACTCGGATCCTCTCTCTTTGTTCCACCGCTCAAACCCCAGCTCATCTCCACCAATTTTAGCCATTTGCTTCATCCCGCACCTCCAGCTTCTTCTTTGCAAACCCAATCACCAAGGACACCCATAACCGATCTCTGCAGCGCAGCCAAGCTCCATTGTGTGCCCCCCTGCTGGGTTCGATTCCGCCAAGAATGCCCAGTCTTTCACTACCTCAGCCTTGCTTCACCGCCGTTGCAAGCTTCTGCACCAGCGCCGCCGCTGGCCACAACCATCACCAAAGCTCCAGATCACCATCGTTCACCACAAGCCGCCGCTGCAATCTCAATCATACCCAAACAGAAGCGCGGCCACCAATTTCCAGCGCCCAAACCAGCGACTATGCACCTCTCAGCTCTCGGCGCCGCGCCTCGGCTCTGCCACCACCGTTCTCTCACAACTGATCCACCGCAAGCCTATTTTCCTGACTGCAAATCAAGACCGACAACCCCATTTTCCCCCTCATCGGAATCGGATTCAAATCCGTAGCCCCTCCCGCTCCACCCCTCGAATGCGAAATGATCCTCAGTTGCTTGCGTTGCATCAGATCTCTCCATCATAAATCACAAACTCTTATGTTGTGTAACATTTACCCGTCTAACCCAATTTTACCTCTCTGACAGTTTGACTCACCATTTTTCGGATCCATCTCTAACGCAGCAATGGATGTTGACTGGAAAAGAAAAGTAAGCACTAATGAACGCCTTAGATTGAATAACTTGCAATGAACGGCTGAAAACAAAGATTCTCTATTAAAAAATTCAAACGCGTGTCATACACTCGCGCCGTGTATTAGCACGACGTGCACCGAAGAATTTCCGTTGTTCGCTTGCCTTTGTTATATTTACCTTTGCTCTCTCGGGACTCAAATTCTCTGTCTACCACTCTACCCTGTCTCCCTATGAAACGTTGCCAGCTGTCCCCTTATCTTGGACACTGTTTTTATTTATGTTTTTTTTTCAGACGCAACGGGGTTTGAATTCAATTCTCTCTCTTCTCCGGTATTTGTTTT
Organism: Rubus idaeus; assembly: GCA_030142095.1. NCBI lineage: Eukaryota > Viridiplantae > Streptophyta > Magnoliopsida > Rosales > Rosaceae > Rubus > Rubus idaeus. The sequence goes on from CM057971.1 coordinate 24,714,722, forward strand.
CTTTTTCTTTCTCAATTTTTTCCAGTCGTCTTGTGCAGAACAACAAAAACCGTGACTGATTGTTTTTCTTAATCTCAAATTACAGTTACCCTATTTCTTTTGGAGATTGGTTTTTCAATTGAAATCCAACAAAAACTCACCTTTGAAATATCAAGATTCCCAAATTGAAATCAACCCACACAAGATCCAATTTGAATCCCAAACAGAGAAAACTAACTTCCGACCTGTGACGGTGTTGCTCCAGTTTGGGTGGAGGTTGCAGATCAAAGAAAGACATGGGCGCGAGCTTACTGGGTCGTGTGTGGTGGCCTGAGTGGATGAATGGTGGCGATCGAGCTCAGGTTGTGTTCGCTGTCATCCCTTCTATCGTTTGGACTACTTTGCCGCCCGTAATTCAACAAGAAATTTCCTTACATGTCCAATTGGCTCGAAGAAGCTCATCATGCCAGCTTAATGGTCATGACTCCTAGCTATACCGGTCTTCATGCTCATCGTAGTCACTGCATAGTGGGTCTTTTTCTTCTTGTTGTGGGTTTTGTTGATGATGTAAATGGGTTTTTGTGGGTGAGGAAGAAAGAGGGTTTTGTGGGTAAGGAAGAAAGATGGTGACTCCGAATCTCCGATCATGGCGGCATACTGGCCGTGGAGTGGGAGAGCTTAAGAGTTAATTAAATGTTTAATTGATTATTTATATTAAAAAATAAATATTTAATATAAAAAACTTAACCTCGGTTAGCTTTTTTATTTTTCCAAAGGTTATGGGTTATGGGTTTGGAGAGTTCTTCGGTTACAACTTTTAATGGTTGTGATTGACAACCAATAATTAATGGTTCAGATTTGTGCTGACTAGGCAGAGCATTGATGCATGAAGCATGTAAGAATTTTCCTTGTTAATTAGAGTATTTGATTAGACATACTCTATAAAATAGATTAGACATTAGTTTTTTGCTAAAGAATAGACATGATTTAGAAGATTTTTTTTTTCCTATTTGAAGGTATGGACTCATACCTATGCATAGGTCCCATTATAGGTTTTTTCATCTCTAACAGTGAGATTTTTGGACCCAAACTTGAATTGGCGATATCTCAAGTCTCAAACTCAGCCCCAAGCTAAGTCTAGACCTATAATTTTTCAGCTGGGCCTAAGTCCATGTGGAAGAAAGAGAAGGAAAAGAAGAGAGAAAAAGTGCGCTGATGCGCTAGAAGAAACATGTGGGATGTGCGAGTGTGGGACAGAGAGAGAGAGGATGGGGCAAATGGCCGACACGCTAGGCCCCACCCAGTCAGACCGCAAAAGCCCACCAAACTGTAACAAAATAGACGGCTAAGATTTGTTCATTTAAAAATAGACGATCATGTGGCTCGAATTTTTTTATTTAAATTAAAATTGTAATAAATATATTGGAGATCTAACTGCCCCTGATTGTTTGAAATTAATTTGGACGGTTTGTATTTAGAGATTCTAAAACCGAAAAGAAAATAATAAAAAACAGAAAAAAATAATTTTAAAAAAATATACCCGTTGCAACAATGTTTTAATTTTTTTTTCATAATTTTTCACACCATACTTCCACAATCTCATCTTATTGTTGTTTAATTACTTTGTATAATGTAGAACACATTATTATTATATGACCAAACAAAACAAAAATATTAATAGGTTTGGATTTGACACTCAACCATTGAAGAATTTTTTTTTTTTGAGCAATAACCATTGGAGATTTATAAACTCAAATATAAGTTTTGAGTTTGAGTTTGAGTTTGAGTCCAACCATTATAGATGCCCACTTTATTTTAGTATACACTTGATTAATTAGATTAATAATGAACACCGATTAATTGTCTTCAAAGTCTGCCATTTGATTCCTTCTATAAGAACCCACTGGAAAAACCAGAAAAATCAAGCAAAGCAACTTGAGAACCTTGTCCTCGATCTTTAATTCAGTTCAAAACACAAACGAATTCACAAACTCAAAATCGATCATCACTACCCCTTCCACGCTTTTTTTGTGCTGCATGTTGTTGCATACTTGAACAGCTTTTCATTCATTCATAAGTACCCCGTTGTTGCTCCTTGTTTTGATGTTTTCTCCTTTCTCCACTTACTTTTGGATCAAGAAAGGATACTTTACGGTAGAATCAATCCCCGAGCGACAATTAGCCTTCAGTTCAACAAGACCTAAATACCGGAATGTAGATTACAAAATCAAATGGCTCTTGGAGTGCACTGAAAGGAAAAATTAATAGACATATAGTCGAAACTTTCCTACACTTAACCATGCATAGAGATAAGACTCCTAAATACCAGAACAAGCCATCATAGCACTCAGAAACCATCCTAACAACGATCAAGCCGATACAACATCCCTGACCAAAATTTCCTGTTTAACGCTCATGAAATCTGTCCATATAAGGTGCGCAGTAGTTTTATCAAAAAGTTTTAATGATTCTCTCAAACAAACAAAAGTTAGAATGTGTTTGCCTAGTAATTTTGGCCATATGTCCATATTAGAAATTTCCTGATAAGCCTAACAAAGGAGAATTGGTACTGGTCCTCACTTGAAGGCTGAAATAACCTTATATTCAGGAAAGATTTGACATTTGAACAAAAACAGCAAAATGGTGAATATAATGCAGGCTGCAGGCATTTTGATGAATATATTCAAATCTACCATTTGTCTTTGTGATGAATATGGTGTAACCTTCCTTATTATGCACTCTATTAGAATTGCTTTCCAAGCCATAAGACCATGAAACCGCATACTGAAAATATAATGCAGGCATCTTAGTGTTGTTCCTTTAAGATGAACAATTTTTCTTTGCTAAGAAACAAGAGAAGCAACTCAAGCAAGTAAACCTGCATTCAGATGCCAACAAGTGTTTTGGGTTAACTATTATAAAGGAATATGCTATCAAAATACGTATCTGCTCAGCAATAAGAATTTAACTTGCTCAGAAATAGGAATCGTTGACCTGGAAGTAAGTTTTGAGAGGAAAACCAGCATGGTAACCCGATAATCCTCCTCTAAACACTCTAATAACAGCTTCACACCTCTGCAATGAAGCAGTAAGTAGGGCACCGTACATTTATAATCATGTCTATAAGAAGTAAAAGTGTAAAAGTACAATGTGTTAGAACCTTGTGAGCATTATTTGCAATGGAATGTGAAAATACAATTTTGGCAAACATGTGTGCTCTTTATACTGGGCAATGTTCCCGATGAAGTCATTGTCTGAAGCAGCATCTCCAAAACAATGCAAGCGAAGTCCTCCGATATCTCAGCAAAGCATCCTGCCGCAAATAAAGATGGCTCCTTATTATACTGGGCAATGTTCCCGATGAAGTCATTGTCTGAAGCAGCATCTCCAAGACAACGCAAGCGAAGTCCTCCGATATCTCAGCAAAGCATCCTACCGCAAATAAAGATGGCTCCTTATTATGCTGGGCAATGTTCCTGATGCATTCATTGTCTGAAGCAGCATCTCCAAGACAACACAAGGGAAGTCTTGCAATAACTCAGCAAAGCATCCTGCTGCAAATAAAGATGCTTTTACCTCCAGAGAGTGAGAAGACACCATACTAGAAAGTACCAGGTATCTTATGCTAGAGCTTTCTGTAGCAAAATGTGCCCAACAGCCCTACAGACGCAAATCCAAAGCCCTATATTGAACATCCCCACTGTCAAACACAACCTTAACTCTCCCCAGAAATTCCACCTGCACATGAACCTGAGTTTTGGACAAAACCTATTTGTACTCTTTCCGTTTGTTTCTTTTCCGGTACTCAAACCAAAACGCCGGAGCCTTGTGTGCTTGTCTCCAGATTCGAAGGCACTTGCGAGACGCAGAATGATAGCATTGGAGAAGAGTTTGTTGGGAACACTCTGGTTCTCTGCTCAACCGTTGGAGTTTTGGACCAATTTCTGATATGGCTTCGAGTAAGTGACCTGGTTTCTTGGAGGGCAAGGCCTTCCCTGGCTCTATACTCCATACCATTACACATGCTACCGAGTTCTTTTCCATTTAAGCTCAAACTTCAAACAGAACTCTAGAACCAGATAAGTATACAGAACCATACATATAATAGATAGCCAACTCATAATGCATCGATCAACAAAAGTTTTCACTTCTCACACTCGACTCAAACGTGGTTGAGAAGAAGGGGGAATAATGAAAATAGAACCCATATAATTTAACTCTAAAACTGAAATGTGGAGGCTTTTGTGGGCCTGAGAGAAGAATATGTGTCCTGAAGGGAGAGAACAGAGAGATGTAAAGTCGACCATTCACTACAAAAGTCTTTTGGTCATTGACGATCATTACTCGTATCTTTTCCTTTCAATAGAAGAAACCAAATTAGAACAAAAGGAAACTTTAAGCCAATGAATGTAAGGGAATATAAAGTATGGGAAACATTAATAGAAGATTAATAAGCCTTTCAAACTAAATTGAAACTGATATGTGCTTAAGTGTCAAGTGAAAACATCTAAGTTAAACCTTTGGACATCATATTCATTCTTCCTATAGTACTTATACGTGATAAACACAACTTTTCAGATCTTCCACAATAGAATGGATAAGAACCAAACAAGACACGATTAAAATCTCTGAAAATTAATCAGCTTCTTAATATCTTCTCTGCTTTATTATCAGCAACCAAACATCACCAACTTAAAGAACAAAGCTACACCACATCAGCACTCCAATTGTATATAGATAATGAAGTCAAATAAATAGAAAAGACAACTTATTGAGTATCATCTCTGCTTCTGAATTTTCTGCCTTTTCTAGTCTCTTCTCTAATAAACTACCAGGGAACCAAACAACAAAAAGATAGTTTTGGAAAAATAACAAGAACTTACTAAATAGAAGAGTGCCTAGATGGAGAGAGGAGGTGGGATGGAGCTTCTGCAATTGAGATAAATCTCAACCAAGAGAACCTGAGACATGCAGCAATCATCATCAATGATTTTTCAATAAATTGTGTATATAGAACCTATCGTATTCCTTTAGAACATGGGACATAGAAATATTTCCAACAGAAGCATTTGAGGGTCCATGTTGAGACCAAATAAAATAGATCAGAACTTTACTCCATCCCTCTCTCCATCCTTGATTTTTTTTTTTAGTTTTATTATTACAGGAGATAATCGAAATTCCAACGAATTTGAAATAGAAATTGAACTTATTTTTCTTAATCAGGGTCCCTACAACTCCAATGACTAAAAAGACGAAGGGCATTGCATATTTAGTTGGCATTTTTGGAGCTAGCTAGTGACGATCAATGATAGACATGGCATTACCATTTAACAAAAGACACCGTCTTTGGTTGAATTAAGAAGATATATGCTTTGATGTTGAACAGTAAGAGCATACAAGAACACCTTTCATTTTTCTTGACAAGTACAAGCATCATATAACTGATAAAACTCATAGTGAGATACCAGTGCATACAAATTACTTCACTGCCATCCATTCATGTCAAGACAAGTACAGAACCGTGTTCAAACAAACTCAATTGAGAAATCATTCAGCATAAATAAATGATTAGGAAGATTATCAAGGCATATTGAATTAGTATCTATAGTTCAAATGTACGTGTACCCAGAACAAGCAAGCAAGCCCAATAAACAAGCCAGGGCAGACCATGAATGATGAAAAGAGAAACCCAGATACTTATAATGCAAATGGAAACGAAAAATGGATGCTTTATCAGTTTCTAGTAGTACCTGATAGAGAAGCAAGCAAGGAGAAAGTAGCTCTTTTAGGGATGCAGAGAAAAAGGGCTAGTGAAAGAGAAACTAGCCTATATTTATGGGTTTAAGGGACGGGTTTTATAGAACCCGCTTAAAAAAGCGGGTGGGTTTTGTTGACCCGTTTACTAAGAGCTCTTCTTTACCTTCCCCAAACCCATGTCCTACAGAAATGGCGGGACGCAAAAGACACTGGCTTCCACTTCTCCTACTCGTCTCTCTCTCCGCCCTCTTTTTCTTTACCTGCTACCACTCCTCAGTCCCCTTCTCCTCCCCAGACCCAAACCCTAACCCTAATTTCATTCTTCGCCCCCAAAATCCCTACAACCCCAATTTCACATTCATCGTCAAGGTCCTCGCCTACAACCGCCTCGACTCCCTCTCTCGCTGCCTCCGCTCCCTCGCCGCCGCCGACTACCTCTCCGACCGCGTCCACCTCCACGTCCACATTGACCATTTTGCCCTCGGTGATGCTGCTGCTGCACCACCACCACCGGACGACGTGGATCGCAAGCTGCACGAGTCGCGTCGGATTCTGGAGTTCGTCGATCGCTTCGAGTGGAAGTTCGGCGACAAGGTCGTGCATTACCGGACTGCGAACGTGGGCCTCCAGGCCCAGTGGCTCGAGGCCTGGTGGCCCAGCTCCGATCACGAGTTCGCTTTCGTTGTGGAAGATGACTTGGAGGTCTCGCCGCTCTATTACAAGTTTCTCAGAAGTCTGATTGTGAATTACTATTACAACGCCTCCAATTTTCGTCCGTACATCTATGGAGCTTCGCTACAGCGACCAAGGTTTGTTCCAGGTACCATTCTATATTTTGTTTTCTTTATTTCAAATCCTATTAAACTTATGGCTAGTGCTGGTAGAGTATATGATCTGAGGAGTGTAAATTATACAAGAATACGTTACATTACATAAATGATTTCATGCTACTATTTCAGTTTTAGTCCATAGAAAAATCAGCATTTTTCTTGTTTTTGTTCATTTCAGTTATTTCATAAAGCTATTGACTATCCATGTGTACCATTTCAGTGCATTTTCTCAGAAGTTCATTGCATTTGTTTTTGTTAAGAAGTTTCGATTACACTCTCAGCTGTAGATTTCTTATGTCGACTTCACTGCAAATGCTTACATTTAGACATGGTACACGAAGAAGAATAACATATAGGATATAGGTATATATGTACCAGGAAAATTATGCACATGCACACAAGCATACACATCCTCATCTTTCTGCATGTTGTATTAGTGTGTTGAGATTTTTGGCATGGTTCGATTTAATTTTGTGAAGGGTGATGGGCATTTGCTACCGAACCATAGCATAGGAGGAAAGTAAGCCTTGATGGTTGAAGAGCAAGTACTTGCATGCAAAATGTTAATGTTTTCTATTTTTAATTTAGGTTAGTGGTTATATTGAATGGGATCGAAGTCTTAACTATCGTAGTCCTAACCTATCGTCCCCACCCTTCGTCATCATTTTAACTTATAGGACCCCATGTTATATATTAAAGAACCCCCCATGCCTCTGGCTTTTTCATTTATAGGACCCCTTGTTACTGGCTTTGATCGTAAACTAATTGAAACATTGCTGATGAAAAGTTTCAATTGAATTTCTCATTCCATCAAAAGTTAGAGAACTGATTGTTCTTGATTTGTTGTTCGCTTATAGGTAAACACGGGAACAAACTAAATTTGGATGATGGAACACGAGTCTTTTTGTACCAATTGGTTGGCACATGGGGTCAGCTTCTCTTTCCTAAACCTTGGAAAGAGTTCAGGTTGTGGTACGACAAACACAAGGCAAAAGGCATTAAGCCAATTCTCGATGGCATGGTACTTTCTTTCTTCTCTCTTTTGAAGAAGAGAATTGTGTATGTTGATTTGTATCTTGGTCAGTTTTTCACTTTGACGTTGGGATGTGAAATTTATGTGTAGGTAACAACTGGGTGGTATAAAAGAATAGGAGAGAAGATATGGACACCTTGGTTCATCAAATTCATTCATACTCGTGGCTATTTTAATATCTACACCAATTTTTTACATGAGAGAGCACTTAGTGTCTCTCACAGAGATGCTGGTGTCAATTATGGGAAGACAGCTGGGCCTGATTCACATATATTGGATGAAAGTTCTTTTGATTTTAAGTTATGGGATATGCAACCGTTGAGTGATCTCAAGTGGTATGATTTTTGTTTCAGAGAAATATTTCCTGAAAGAGTTGTTGTGAGCCTTGATGAACTTGGGTCCGTTCTTAATTCTGTGCAAAAACACAACACCGTTATTATTGTCAGCCTGTTTGGGGCTAAGGAGATGGTAATAAGGAACCTGCTCTGCCACTTTGAGAGTTTAAATTTATTGAATTATGTACTTATTGGCTCTGAGTCTGAGTTCCTGTTTGATCTGGCAAGAAGAGGACATCCAGTGATCGCTACGAACCGGTTTCTGGAGAGTGTGGGAGCTTATAAATTGGTTTCTAAGCAGGATCCTTATGTGCAAATGATCAATGAAATATTAGTCAAGGTCTATGTATTACAGAAGTGTTTAGAATCTAGGTACAGTTCCTGGGTGGTGGATGCGAACATGCTTCCAGTCAGCAGTGACCCATTTGTCAAGTCTGATCCCTCATATGACTTCTATATCGGGAAGAGCTCGGAACTTTTCTTTGCTGGGAGACCATCTTCTGCTCGAAAACTTTGGAGTAATGATTTTATATCAAAATTTGCAGCGAGGGTCAATTCTTTGCTAGTTAAACGACAGAGCATGAGTTTCGGTTATGTAATGGCAAAGCTTTTGGAACAGAAAAAGGGTGTGCGGGTGAAGAATCTTGATGAGACAAGTTTTGGTCTTAGGATCGATAACAGTAATGCCAATCAATCTTTAGGTGATGGAAAGCAGATGGCATTTTGGTCTAATGATATGGCTTCAGATTTAGTTCAAAAACGGCTTCAGGAATTGGGTGTTTGGATAGTAAATGATGACCTTTCTTGTAAGGCTGTTATTTGTCACCAGTCATAACATCTGGTAGAAGTTATACACTTTTTTTTTTGGTCATCTACTCTATTGAATTTTATTTCATTGTACTTATCTGTGCCGTTGCTTGTAATGCAATGTGTTTCAGCCCTTAATGTCTTGTGGCCAATTTTTTCCCAGATTGTCATTTATCAAATTTACAGGAAGATGGTTGTTTAAGTACCTTCTGCTATTTATGGTATTTGTAGAGTATTAAGTATGGTGAACATCTGTTAATTTTTAGAGCATCACTGTCAACTTTTATGGTTAATCTACTGGTTCTCAAAGCACAACAAGTGTGCGATAAAATAATCTATCGACACAGATTGTCATATTGACGTCAGTGATGTATGATCCATTTACACTGCTCAGAAACAAAAGAATTGTTCATGTGGAACTAGCTTTGAGCCTTTGAGAGGGAAGCCAGCATTGCGACTTGATAAATCCTCGTCTGAAGACCAAGTGACCAACTGCTTGAGATGTCGTCTGCAAGAATATAGCATTCATCCCATAGCGCAATCTTGGCGAACACTGGTGCACACTGGTGCTCCGGCCAACCTTAGAGCGGGCAACATTCCTCATGAATTCATCATATGAAAGCAGCATTTCCAACTGAACAACTGGAAAGTCATCCGATGAGGCAATTGATCCTGCTGCAAAGAGTGGCATTTTATCTCTTATGTGCGGATTCTCGAATGCTCTTTAGCAAAATGCCCCCAAAAACCAAATAGACAACATCAACTCTCATCAGCGACTATGCATGCACTAGAACCCAAGTTTTGGGCAAAACGCTTTTGTACGATTTTCCACCTGCTCCTTTTCCAGTGCTCAAACAAAAAGGACTTGGCAACACCTTTGCGTGCTTGTCTCCGGATTTCAAGGCACTGGCAAAGATGATGGTGCTGGAGAAGAGCTTGCCCTCAAACATGTGGTAGACAGCAGGCGGGGGCTGTGGCTCTGTTGTGAACTTATTTGGTGATATTTTCTCTTTGAGGGAGAGCATACTGGTTTCTGGAGCACAGGGCCTGCTCTAGCTCTATGCTGCATTCCATCAAGCATGTTGCTCAGTTCCTTTCCATTATAGCTCAAACTTGAAATAGAACTCTAGATTATATAAGCATTAAGTGCAATAAAAAAAATTACAGTAAAACCGCAGACCATCTTCGAAATTACTCCTCACACTTCATCAGTTCATCTACAAGGTGACATTTACTGACCAAGAAACTTTTTTTTTCTCTCCGAGATCATTTACACACTTCTTTTTCCTTTGAACAGAAGAAACCGGAATTAGACAAGAATATCATTTCAGCCAAAGAAATTAAGAGGATAATAAGAATGTAAGGGAATATCAAGTTCCCAACATGGTTTACATTAACATTGTATCATTTGATACTACTTGAAAATCAAATCATTCTTTGATCACCTAGTATTATCACCCCTCTTTCTCTACACCAGAACTAGAACTCATTCATTCTTCTGAAAATGCAAAATATAAAATATAAAATATAAAAACCAAATTGAAATTAAAACTTTTCACTTTATATGAACACAAAAAGATCCTCAATTTCATTCTTTAAACAGTTATGTAGATTCTCCACAAAGCAACCAACAAAACACAGGTAAAACTTTAGAATCCATCATTCTTAATTATTTTCAATCTATTTACTCACTATATAAAAACCCCATACATATAACCAGCAACCAAATATAACCAAGTTATAAACACAATTACGGAGCTTTTTATGGTATCCATTGTAGCATTACCAAATATAACCAACTAAAAAACACAATTACTCAGCTTTGTAGGGTATATACCAGCAAAGTGGAATTATATTTAAAAGAGGCAGATCCTCTATGCAAACGAGATAACAGTAGATAAACTATACTTGGAAGTTTTTGTGGAAACAAACCTCTTGCTATATCTGTTTCCGCTTAACCCCTTGTGTTTCAGTGGCAAAACTAATACATGCATGTTATATTACCATGACAATGCTGGAAATTTCTAAATCTTTAGCACTACACAGTAATCTAGGTTCACTATTCTGAATAGGTTCAAATCTATCCTGAATACTGTTCCATTACATATAATAACTAATCTACCAAATATTGGCTTCGTAACTCATAAAACATATACCTTCAATCCCAGCAGAGATGAGAATTAGATAATTTTCAGAAGATTCTGGGAAGAGTAAGCCAGATAGGTATTTTAGATGTGATTGCTTACACCATATCCAAGAAATATCCAAGAGTCACAAAAATAATATTTGTGCACCACAACATCTATGCAAACATAAATTAGCCACTAGAATTTACAGAACCATTAGTAGTAAATATATATGTTATACATATATATGATTTGAATAATATATATATCATTTAATCAAGATCACAAAGGCTAAAGCTCAACTAGAAAAACAGATTTGAATAATTATAATTCTTTTTTTTCTTTTTTTTGTCTTTTCAGAAGCAACTAAACAAAGTCAAGGACTTCAATATCACCAAGAAAATTATATGTTTACAACTGGTGTTAGTGACTGATATATAAACATAACTACGAACTTCAAAAGAAGCCGAAACTTAAAGAACTCCAGTCCTAACCTTGTCTAGAATGGTGAATTGAGTGTCCTTTCTCTCTACGCTACTATGCACCCTAACCTTCTGTAACAACTTTTTCCCTAACATCTACTCCACCCATGTGTCAGAAGTAAAGAAATGAGTTACGGGAGTTGAGCAACCACAGATACCTACACGCACTGTCGTGGTTGATTAATCTTCATCATAATCTTCCTCATCCTCGTCTATCCTCCTAGTTAAATTGGCAAGTTGCATGGGATCAATGGCCATCGTTTCCATGCCTGTCAAAGGCCAACCTAGGAATTCCACATGCTTCATTTCAGGAGTGAACTGTGATGATAAATTATCAGGAGCAGGTACCGGGGCAGGTGCAGGTACCGGGGCAGGTGCAGGAGCCGAGGCAGGTGCAGGTACCGGGGCAGGTGCAGGTACCGAAGCAGGTGCAGGTGCAGGAGCCGGAGCAGGAACAGCGGCTGATGTAGTTGTTGAATCCTCGTTTTCATTCAAGTCCACATTCAAATCAAAATTCCAAGCTGGTGTTTCTGCACTGTTGCCACCTGAAATGTTTTCCTTTGACCCTTTAGGCTCTGTTGCATCATCCAGCATCTCAAGGGGTTCATCGAGCTTATCATCGCACTTATCAATGTCCAAATCATCCTCATATTTCTCAATACGTGCACTTGTCTCCCTCCCTACTGTCCGACTACCACGTGGGCGACCTCTAGGCCTTCCCCTGCCCCTCCCCCTTCCTCTGGCACTTCCAATCATGTTACCAGCATCAGGCACAGTCATACTCGTCTTGGACTCATCATCGGTATCAGTGTCTTCATCATCGGCAACTACCTTCCTCCCCCTGCCCCTGCCCCTACCCCTTCCTCTGCCACTACTAATGGTGTTACCAGGGTCATTCATCATCTTACTCCTCTTGGCCTCATCATCACTCTCAGTGTCTTCGTCATCAGCAGCTACTTTCCTTCTTTTTGCAACAGGACAATCCTCCCCACCAGCAGCATCAGAGCCGCCTAAATCAGGAACCTTACTGACAATATCCTTCAAGAAATCAAAAACACTGAAGGTCTTCACACACTGTTTTAAATGCAGAGAATTCATGGTCTTGGCTCCTCTCTTCAGGGTTATATCATAAGTTCTGTCACATAAATCTTGCAGAAAGAGTTCCAAGGCTTTGGATACTAGGAGAGGCACAGCCAAAGCTATCTTTCCAACATCCTCATCAGTTTGCATAATCTTCTTAATTCGAGCAGCTGGGAAACGAGTATCAAGCTTCTTCCTCATACTGTCAAACTCTGACCACCAAATCAAATATTACCTAACAATCCCAAAACAGAAAAAGAAGGAAGAAAAACCCCAAGAGCAAAACTATTGGAAATCAAGCTCTGGAAAAACACCAAGACTAAGACCAAAATCCTAATAGCGTGCCACGATTAGAACCCAGTGACTATAAACAAGCATTACACCCTTGAGCTAGATAATCATCATGAATTTCAGAGCGAACAATCTATTAAAACATAAACCCTAGACCCAAAACCCTAAATTAATAACACTCCAAAAGCCCTAAATAAGAAGAAATACCTTGTGAGTCCGTAAATGGTCGGAGGGAGTCAGGGCCGATCGAAAGGATTAACCGCACGAGAAGAAGAAAAGAAGCGAGGAAGAAGAAAAGTCATTGAAAAGAAAAAGGAACGAAGAAGACGAAGAAGAAGAAGTGTATAAATAAGTTGAGCGGTCAAGAAACAAATTTTATTATGAAATTTCCACAAGGAGGAATGGGGGAAGTGAAGTCATGCTAGGGTTTGGGCTTGGACTGGCCCTTCTTTGGTGTCAGCGCGTACGAAGAATCAGTCGTTTCACGAAAAGGTACGGGCTCGGTTTTGTTTGACCCGTTTGTCTGTTGTGGACTAGTGGTTGAGTTTCTCGGACTTTCTCCAATGCATTGGTTTTTTTATTTTTTATCCTAGAACTCGGTTTACAATCGTACACACGTATAGTTGTCCAATGGAAATCGAACCAATAATCTCTCCTGAGACAACTTTGGTGTTAAACTACTACACTAATCACCTTGGACCCAATGCATTAGTGTTTAATTAGTCTATTATTTTGACCCGTGATTTTATCGGTCCTTGACTAATAAAGACATTTTCAAGAAATTTGATGATTTTTTTTATTTGCCAAAAAAATAAGATTTTTTTCTTTTTTGTTGAGAATGTTTTTTACTAGTGAAGCCCAATTGCATATGGACAAAATGCTGGTCCGACCTAAGACAGACGCATGCATCCAAACTCTCTCTTATTTGCATATATTTCGGCAGTATAATTTCATGATTTAAACCGTTGATCTTATAAAGAAACTTTTATAAATCAATTATGCACAATTTTATTAAAAAAATTAACGTAAACAGAAATTATTTATTCATGCAATTACATCAAACAAATGAACGGTTAGTCATGAGAATATTAGCTTTTACCAAAATCATCCATTTGTTTGATATAGTTGGATGAGTTAACGATCTCCTGTTTGAAATTTTTTTATGCAGATTGCAGAGATAATCTTTAAAGGTTGATTTATAAGATCAACGATTCAAATCAGGAATTTTACACTACCGAATGTATACAAATAAGAGAGATTTTGGCACATAGATCCGAACTGGTTTGGACTAGAGTTTTTTCATTGAATATTCAATTGTCAATAAATAACTCATGCGTGTCATTCATGTGCATTGGTGCCCAAGTCATTTTCGGGGATCGTTATTGGGCATTTTGGGCTATATTATAAGGCATGAGGAGAGTGAAGACAAATTGTGAGTATGATTAAAAAGATTCCTACAAGATTACACTTGACTATAGAGGGATTCTACCTTTTTTGTCACTTTAGGATTTGTTTTTATATTTAAGCACGATTGGGTCAAAAATTGGGTCACCACTTGTGTCAGACAATTTTTGCAATAACAGTTGGCGGTCAATATTTGCAATAACAGGTAGCGGTCAATATTTTCAATAATATTGGCAGTCAATTTTTGTATTTATAGTCAATTTTTATAGCAACAGGTGCCGGTCATTTTTTGTAGTAACAGCTAAAGTTTGTTATGTAGTACCAGCTAGGGTTTGTTTTTATAGTAACATCGTGTTTTAGAGTATTTTCTTATTTTTTTACATAATTTGTGTATAAGTAAGTCTTTTCATTAGTTATATGTAGCCATGGAAATTGATAAGGTATGCATAAAAAATTATTGATCCAAGAAGTGTTAGCTCTTTCAATTTTGTAGTAGCAACTCTTTCAATTGAGATTACTAATGTTTGTGTTGTGACAACTTTTAAATTGTGTAGTGGCTACCTCTTTGATTGAGAATATTAAATATTTTGTAGTTTAGGGTAATGGACATGAAAAATTGGTTATGTGTCACACATGCTATTTTTAATGATTTACAAATTACATAGACTTAGCATTTATATCATTTGAGATGAAACTGAGGAATTCTAGTACTAGTTTTGTTTTTTTTGTTTTTGGAAAAACAAGCTTTGGTGAATTTATGTGAATCAGTTACATGAGGATCTTTTTGGCATGCCACAAATGAGTGCTCAAGTAGATTGAAGATCGTTAGTTTAGCTAGGTGATTAGGAAGTTTGTCCTAATTTGTAGGATCAATTAAATATCAAGCTATATTAATTTTAATGAGTGTGGTTTATCTTTTCTTGTAGTGTCTGGCAAGAGTTATTTGCACAAGTCTACAGATTTGATGTATACTTCATTCTGGCTTCAGTGGAATATGAATCTACATTCCTCAACCTTACTCTCTCGATTTTACTAGTATCTAGTTCCTATTTTGAAGTCATGATGTACTTATTGATTGATTATGATTACTTTCATAGGTTGGGGACTAGGGTTGTGTGCCTTAGTCAATATATATTGATTTGATGATTTGACTGTGTATGGGTGCACGCTTTATGATGAATGAAATACATGTGTTATCTATTTTACTATGTGTTGAATGCTTGTTTGAGAATTACCACCTCTTGTGCATATTGTCTAATCTACCTTTATGTGAATGTGTAAATTTTGTAACCTTGGATGTTATAGGCAATTGGTAGCATATATGATGAGTTTTCCTTGTTTGAGTTTCTATGTTCGATTTTTTATACCTCTTAAGCACTTTAGGAAATTGGATATTAAGTAAGGGTGGGCACAGGCCGGGATAGAGGCCATCCCAATCCCTATCCCGAAATTTATTTTCGGGACGGGACGGGATTGTTGTTTTTCAAACCTAATCCCGGCCATCCCGAATCCGATCGGGATTGGGATGGTACGGGCCGGGATTGGGATTCAAACCTGATTTGAAATATATAAAAAAAAAACTTGAGAAGATGAAATTTGATCCAGCTTATGACAATAACTAATACCACAACGAATAACCAAATCAATTAATCAATACTGGAAGTCTAGAACATAATTATCAAAATGAATTGGAACTACTTCACCAATACTGGAAGTCTAGAACATAATTAGAATGAATTGAAACTACTTGTTTTATTTTCTTGCCACAAGAATAAAAAAATCCACAAAAAATCTAAATCCATTCCCAACCGAAAAAATGGTAACCGGAGGAGGAGGAGCAACCTCAAAAAAGAGGCAACACGCCGCAAATTCAACCATGGCTACCAGCCATTCGGACCACAAATCCACCGA
Source organism: Rubus idaeus (assembly GCA_030142095.1). Lineage (NCBI taxonomy): Eukaryota > Viridiplantae > Streptophyta > Magnoliopsida > Rosales > Rosaceae > Rubus > Rubus idaeus. The sequence goes on from CM057971.1 coordinate 24,730,757, forward strand.
ACCCGATCCACAAATCCAACGACCCATCTCTCCTTTCCTTCAAAGACGTCAATCAATGACTGGTATGACTGAACCCGATTGAAATCGATCGGTGATAGAAGAGATTGAACATGATCGATGACTTCTAATGAAACTAAAGATAATTGAGCGGAGAGAGCGGGGTTCTAGCAAGAGAGAAAGTGAATAGAGAGAGGAGGATCTAGTTTGGACATAAGAGATAAGAGAAGAGGGAGTGAGGGAGTGAGGATAGAGAACTGGAAAAGAGATCATTGACCAAAATTAAAGGAAAAGAGGAGAGATCGAGAGAGAAGGGTAGAAGACAGTACGGATAAATGGGCCAATGGGCTAGGCCTATTGGATTTTTAAAAAAAATCAACATCGGGACGGGACAGGCCTATCGGGATTTAAAAATCAAGAATCGCGTCCCGTCTCGTTTGTTCGGGATGGGACGGGACGAAACAGTAAAATTCAGGTTTTCAATCTCGCCTCGTCCCGCCTCGGGACGGTTCAGAATCGATTCAGGACCGGGATTTCCAGGATTTGTGCCCACCCCTAATATTAAGTAACATAGAGCAATTCTCTAAGACACCTAGAGAGTTCTAGTGAACCATAAGATGACATTAGAATATAATTGGACACACGGTCCTAAATTCTTAAAGTGGATAGGATACAAAACTTGATTCACTAATCACAAGCACAAATACTAAATTAGATCATCATTCACTATTTGTGGACTTTGGCTTACCGGAAAACCCAATCGTTTTCTAAACTCGCACACACTCACTGTTTTTGTTTGCATCAACTTTCTTGCTTGTCATGTTTGTTATATTTCAACATCTTTCCGAAAATCGACACATCACTACACTCAACCATTGTTTATAACACACACCCACTCTTTTCACATCTAATCTCTCCACTACTTGCTAAATCACCTTATTTTTATACACACATCTTTGCATTCATCAACAAGTAAATCTGATGTCCACTTTCAATCCAAGCACAAATCCAAAACTGGGGAAGTTGGGGCGTGGAAAAATGCTGGTTTCTATTGATGAGAAAGATTCGTTGAAAGATAAGGGGTGGTATACTGGTATTATGGTGAGGTGTCGAGGAAGAGTGGATGGAGTGTGTTGGAGGTTTGGAAGCAAAGGAGGAGTAGCCCGAGTTTGGGTTTTGCATTCATTGAAAAATATAATAATATATTATTAATCGGTCATCATATGTCAGTGACTATCAGCTCTATTCTCGGACATGAAAAAAATTTCCCATATTTGAGGCAGCAACCGGTCGTCAGACAAGCAGTGACCGGTCTCGTTTTTCTCAGACAATTATTTTATACAAGTGGCGACCAGTCGTCCAAGGATGATGATGAGTTGCTCAGGAAAAAGTTACTCCAGATTTCCAGCTATAAACTCAATCAATTTCTTTTGCATAGAGTTATAAAATCTTGAAACTTGAGTTTTTTGTTTGGAATTCTAGGTTTCCTTTAATTTAGTGCCAAAGCTTTGAACTTTTGGGATTCCTTTGTTGTCTAGGGTAAAATTTTGAACTTTGACGTAATTTATTTTGCATAGAGCGAGTTATAAATTTCTAAAATCTTGAGTTTTTTCTTTTGAACCTCTGGTTCCTTCAATTTTTGAACAAAAGTTTTGAACTTTTGAGATTTCCTTAAGCTAAAGTTTTGACCTTTGACATAATTTCTTTTGCAATAACAATAAATTGATTGAGGTTAAGTTACATAAAGTTTATTGTTATTGTTATTGTTATTGCAAAATTGTAACAATATATATGTTGTTGTTTAAGGGAAACGTAAATAACAAGAAATAGTAGAGAATACTCAGAATAGGATTAACTTTATTAATGAATAAAGGGCCTCTATATATAGAGGAATACATGATACAATCCATATTGATGTAGGAAATATCTAATCCATATTCTAGAAGGATAACCTATACTAAGAGTCCTAGTTTGACAAGGCACACAATAATGTTTTCCTTCAACACTCCCCCTTGTGCCGGTCACAACTAGGTGATGCTTTCCATGTTGTCTCGTTAAAAACCTTGCCAAGTAACAATAAAACCCAGTGGGAAAAAATAAACTTGGTCGAAGGGAAAAAGAGTACAACGCACCCTTCACATTTGAAAATGACATGTATGTGCCAGACTACCCCTCAAGTCTGCACCTCCCCCTGATTCTTACAATCATGGGAGCTCAGAGAACTTAAGCATACCAATGCTTCTAACATGTTTTTCAAACGTGGACTTAGGCAAAGACTTAGTAAATAAATCTGCCACATTCTCCTCAGAACTAACTTGGTTCACTTGAATCTTGAGGAGAACTTGTTGTTGCTGATTATAAAAGAACTTAGGTGATATATGCTTGGTATTGTCCCCTTTAATGAAACCTTGCTTCATCTGCTCGATGCAAGGAGCATTATCTTCATAAATGCATGTAGGTTCCTCAGTGGTTGACTTCAAACCACTAGTTCCTCAAATATGTGCAATGACAGACCTTAACCATACACATTCACGAACAGCTTCATGTAGAGCAATTATCTCTGCATGATTCGAGGAAGTAGCAACTAAAGTTTGCTTGGTGGACCTCCAAGATATTGCCGTGTTACCCATGGTAAAGACATAACCAGTTTGGGAACGGCCTTTGTGCGGGTCAGAGAGGTACCCGGCATCAGCAAAACCAACCAAAACATCACAAGGATTTTCGGTATAGGGAGTAAAAACTTTCTTGTCCGAGTGTCGACCGGTCGATCATCGTCGTCGGTAGTAACACTTCTAGCCAGTTTTTCATACTTGGCTCTCTCTATGTAGGGATAAAATAAGCCCAAATCAATTGTACCTTTAAGGTAACGAAATATTGTCTTTATGCCACTCCAATGGCATTGCGTGGGCGCAGAGCTAAATCTAGCCAACAAGTTCACAGCAAAAGAGATGTCAGGTCTAGTGCATTGGGCTAAGTACAATAATGCGCCTATTGCACTCAGATATGGCACTTCGGCCCCTAGAATTTCTTCGCTTCATCCTTTGGACGAAATGGATCCTTCTTTGGATCTAGGGTCCGACCGATCATGGGAGTGCTAACCGGATGTACTTTGTCCATGTTAAATCTTCTTAACATCTTGTGGACATAAGCATATTGGTGATTCAATACTCCACTTTTTCGGTGCTCTAGCTCAAGGCCTAGACAAAACCGAGTTTTCCCAAGATCTTTCATCTCAAATTCGGATTTCAAATATGTAGCAGTATCTCTCAGTTCTTCGAGAGTGCCAATTAAATTCATGTCATCAACATAGACAGCAATAATTGCAAATCCGGAACTTGTTCTCTTAATAAACACGCATGGGCATAAATCATTATTTATATATCCCTTCCCAATCAAGTAGTCACTTAGACGGTTATACCACATCCGTCCGGATTGTTTTAATCCATAAAGTGAGTGTTTTAATCTTATCGAAAACGCACTCCGTGGTCTAGAGTCACTTGACTTGGGTAATTGAAGTCCATCAGGCACCTTCATATATATCTCTGAATCTAGATCCCCATAGAGATATGCTGTAACCACATCCATGAGCTGCATGTCAAGTTTTTCGGAAACTACCAAACTGACAAGGTAGCGGAACGTAATAACGTCCATTACGGAAGAATATGTCTCCTCGTAGTCAATCCCAGGGCGTTGTGAGAAACCTTGCGCCACGAGGCGAGCCTTATACCTTAAGACTTCATTCTTCTTATTACGCTTTCTAACAAATACCCATTTATGTCCTACAGGCTTTACACTTGGCTGTGTTAATACTACGGGCCCAAATACCTGTCTCTTTGTTCGTGAATCTAGTTTAGCCTGGATTGCTTCTTTCCATTTAGGCCAATCGGCTCTTTGTTGACATTCTTCAACAAAGCGTGGTTCGATGTCATCATGCTCTATAATCTCTTGAGCAACAGAATATTCAAATACATCATCGATGATAATGGAATTTCTTTCTAACGTCTCAAGCATGCATGCATAATTCATTGAGATTTCTTTGTTCTCTGAAATTGATTCAATCATTGAGGCGTCCCCCAATATTGATTCATGGACATAACTATAATCAGAGATAATCTCATGAGACGGGTTTCCTGTATTGATGATGAATGGATTAGGTTGTGCCAAACTCGCTTTTTTCCTTGGGCGAGAATCCATCGAACCAAGTGGTCTCCCCCTCTTCCTTGGGGAACCACGGCCTCAACTACTCCTCCACTAGGGGTAGTTGCGACGCCATTAATGGCGCCATGTCCCGTTGTAGGGACTTCCAACCTTGTAGGCACGTTTGCAGCTGGTATGTGTGATCTCGTCACTTTAGCAATATCAGAAAACGCATCAGGCATCGAATCTGCTACATTCTGAAGATTGAGAATTCTCTGCACCTCATTATCACACTGTGTAGTTCGGGGATCAAGATGAGACAGAGTGGGGATAGACCACGACAATTCCTGTCGTTCCTGTTGAACATGCTTGTTCTTATCTCCCCCTAACGACGGGAAGACTGTCTCATCAAAGTGACAATCCGAAAATCTAGCGATAAAGAGATCGCCTGTCAAGGGTTCCAAATAGCGGACTATTGTTGGAGATTCGTAACCAACATAGACACCTAAACGTCTCTGAGGACCCATTTTGGTGCGCTGTGGAGGTGCAATTGGCACATAAACCGCACAACCAAAGATGCGTAGATGTGAGACATCCGGCTCATATCCAATTACCAGCTGGTACGCAGAAAAAGGTTGGGTAGTAGTGGGTCTGAAACGAATAAGTAAAGCTGCATGCAATATTGCATAACCCCAAACAGATAATGGGAGATTGGTGCGCATAACCAATGCCCGAGTGACCATTTGAAGTCTCTTAATGGTGGCTTCTGCGAGACCATTTTGTGTATGCACATGGGGTACGGGATGCTCAACATCAATCCCAACAGACATGCAATAATCATCAAAAGTTTGTGATGTAAACTCCCCGGCATTGTCAAGACGAATTGACTTAATAGGATGATCAGGGTGGTGAGCCCTTAATCGTATAATTTGTGCTTGGAGCTTTGCATAAGCAGCATTGCGTGTGGACAATAAAGCAACATGTGACCAGCACGTCGAGGCATCCACCAAAACCATAAAATATCTGAAAGGTCCGCAATATGGATGGATGGGTCCACAAATATCTCCTTGGATACGATGTAAGAATGAAATATTTTCTTTTGTGTCCTTAGCATAGGATGGTCTCGATCCTAATTTGCTTAAGGAATAGGCTTTGCAGAATGAGCCATTGGCCATAGAGGCGATAGAAGCATAAGAGGCATCCTGATGAATGTTCGAGTCATGGTTCATATCAGGGGAAAAACGGCCCGAAAAAGGCAAGGAGGCATCGACCGGTCGACGGGGGGGTCAACCGTTCGACGAAACTCCCTGGACGGGTGTCGACCGGTCGATGATTTTGTCGAACGGTCGACGACGCTCGAGGGATCGAGTTGTTTCACCCTGGAGGGAGATCGACCGTTCGACGATGGGGGGTCGACCGGTCGACGTGCGTCGGACAGTAGCATCTTTGTGCTTGTTTTCAACTGTCTCATCTCCTTGAATCAATTTTTGATTCTTGCTTCTATGAGCTCGATAAAAGGGATGTCCGTGTGAGGTTTTCAATATACGGATCATCATATCACGACCTGGATGTCCCAAGCGGTCGTGCCAAAGCCTATATGTGTCGGAATCCAAGAGATCATCTCTAAAAACATTGTTGGATTCAATAATACGAATAGTGGTTAAATATAACCCACTAGAACGACATATAAGTCTTTCTAAGATGCGCTTTCTTCCGCATTCATTAGAAGTAATACATAAGTATTCGTTTCCATTCTCACAATGAGTTTCCATGTGATAACCGTTGGCGCGAATGTCTTTAAAACTTAGGAGAGTACGGTTAGCTCGAGGAGCATAAAGTGCTTCGGTAACATTGAGCACTGTGCCATTGGGCAACATAAATTGGGCATTGCCTCGCCCATTGATCAATGGTGATGACCCAGTCATCGTAGTCACAGAAGAGTTATAAGGAACTAACTCAATAAACAATTACCGGTGGCGAAGTATTGTGTGGGTAGTCCCACAATCAGCAAGGCATTCAATCTCTCCGGGAAACATACCTACAAACATAGGGTATGAAAATAAATATATGTCCATGACATAACAAAAATTTTGAAAATAACTTGCAAATCTTTGAAGGAAATTCGAAATTTATTGATAATCTTGCCAACGATTATATCGAGGTCTTGTCCAGAAAATTCTAATCCAAAATAACTATGACAAATGTCAATTAAAATAAGGCATCAAAAGCCTTTACATAATAAACTTGGAAATAAAACAATTGCAATTTAATCGAAGTCTAGAACTTCTAAAGTCTTCTCATTGCTTTGGTCGACTTTGAAATCTGCAATTGTGAGATTGACATCTTTCTCATCTCCGGTATCTTCTCCATAATGAACTTCTTGCTCTCTGGATTCACGGTACATCTTGTAATCCGCAGCCAATTTGTTGCTTGCCTTGCATTGTCTAAACCAATGATCATATGATCCACATCGGTGACATTGCTCGTTGGCACCACCTGCCTCATTGTTGCGTCTAACAACTTGTGCCCTTGGAGGATGATTTTGTGTACGGTTGTACACCTTGTTGCCGCGCCATCCATGGCCAACATTGGCATGGCCACCACGGCCCATGCCACATCCTCCAATCCCTCTTCCACGTGGTACAAAGTTCCCACGATTTGGTGCAACGTTGTTGCGGTTACCTTCCTTATTTGGACGATTATATGGACCGGGGCGTCCATTAGCATTACCCTTAGCATTAGGGTTTCGTCCTCTCTTGGCCAATTTTCCATAATGTGTTTCTGGAACTCTTTTTGTTCCGACAGGCCGCGAGTTATTGTTCAACATGATCGTGTCATGCTTCTTAGCTACTTGTAGAAGATTGATTAGCTGATTGAACGTAGTAATCCGCTTGGCGTTATACTCCATCCTATATTGCTTTGAGAGGATGAGTGCCGATGCGGGGAAGGTAGAGAGGGTCTTCTCTATCAAGTCTGCTTCGGTAAGAGTCACCTTACAAAATTGAAGCATAGCCCGTAGACGTAGCATCTCAGAATTAAATTCTGTTACGGTTTTGAAGTAGAGAAAGCGAATGTCGTGCCACTTGACTTTCAAATCAGAAAGTAGTGTATCCTGGATGTTTCCAAATCTTCCATGAAGAGCTGTCCATAATTCATATGGATCCTTAACTTGCATATATTCCCATCTTAGGGAAGGAGCCATATGGCGCCTAAGAAACATCAGTGCTTGGGCTTGGGTAGACGCAGGTGGAGCTTTCGTGTTCGCATCTGGAGCACGAATTGTGGAAATAAGCTCTTTTCCAATGAATGTAGTTTCAACATCCGTCACCCATCGGTGATACTCGGTTCCATTTGGATCAAGGATGTCGAATGCGAACTTTTGCGTTTCAGGCATCCTGAAATAGACAAATAAGAAGATACATTAGTTTCGCAGTCATAAAAGATATCCACGAACACTAAATAAAATTTCCAAGTATTTTTCGGATTAGAACAAGACCAAGATGGATATGACCATAGCTTAAACCGTTCGATAGCTCCACGCAGGCATGATCGGATAAGAAAAGGAATGTCGGTGGAGCAAAGCTCTCTCAATACCACTGATTTCAATCCCTCACCTAAATCACACCTACGTAGGTGAGTCTAGTAATGAATAAGCCATGACCAAAAATTGGTCGAATTCGATGCCTTTGTGAACTTTCTTTATCACAAAGATTTTCTTGGATGCTCATGAAATTACTTTATCATAGCATATATTATGAATCCCCACGATTCATTAAAGCTCTTTAACTTTTACTAAAGAATGATGACATTAGGGGTGCTAATGACTTACATATATCGCAAGCGATATAAAGCTCGATCACTCCCCTAATAGTTCTCATAATCTTTCGAAGTAGGTATAGCTTGTTGTCTTTTTGCTCATATATTTTCACCAAAAAAGTCTCACGCCATAAGAGGGGTCGGGATGTAGAAGAAGGGAAGTTTTTAAATCCCTGAGAAAGAAAACACAACCGCATCAAAAGCAGGAACTTTTATAAAAGACTTACTTGGTTTTCTTGGAATTTGAATATCTGGAGATCCAACGGTCGGAATGGGCTGAAATTTGAACCAGAAGTAGTAGACACACGTAGGAAGTGCTTGACAAAATTGCAGCTTGATCCAACGGCTGATCAGGGAGAAAATTGCTTCGAAAGTCGGCTGTCTCGTGCAGGCAGATTCTAGAGGTTTAGGTTTTTGTAGCTAGGGCTAGAACTCGTGCTGATAACGTGTTTAAGGGAAACGTAAATAACAAGAAATAGTAGAGAATACTCAGAATATGATTAACTTTATTAATGAATAAATGGACTCTATATATAGAGGAATACATGATACAATCCATATTGATGTAGGAAATATCTAATCCATATTCTAGAAGGATAACCTATACTAAGAGTCATAGTTTGACAAGGCACACAATAATGTTTTCCTTCAATAGTTGTAGGTTAAGTTACATAAAGTTTTGCGTAATAATCTTTAGAGGCAATAACTTAACCTACAACATATATATTGTTACAATTTTGATTCAATTAGATGTAATTTTGGTTTAATTAGATGCAAAATGGATGTATAATAAACATCGCAGTACCATAGCCCATCATCTTCATCATCCAAGTACAACCATTATCAATAACAATGACAAAGGAAACAGAAATCCATCTAGCCATTTAGTTGAGTTCTTTATTTCCAATTTGAACTCCATTCGATATTGATTTTTTTTTTGCCTATCAAGATACCACCAACAATCCACCTCTAAAAACCTGTTATTCATTCACATATTATGGGAAACTAACTTCATTGCTAATAGCTTAACAAAACTTGGGTACTCCTTAAGTTCAAGTTAACTTCATTCATAATGCTTTTAACTTTGATAATATTAGTTCAGAATTCCTTACGAGTTTCTCATTGTTATTTGTATTAGATAATCTTTTTCATATAAAAAAAATCAAAAATTCGAGTCATCGACACTGACAGTCTGACACCGACAAGAGTCACAAGACCATTAATTGCCTCTCTCTCATTTTCATTTCGCAGCTTAGCAGCTAGCAGTTAGCACCAGTGGCAGTGCCAATACTGTAGTTGACTAGTTTATGACGATGACCCTCTTATCCTTCACCCCCTCTCGCCACCTCTACTCCACCACTTTGTTCTCTATCGTGCGCCGTCCCCTCAACCTCAACCCAAATCCCTCCTTCTCCTTCTGCCCCACCCCCACATTCAACCCACCACCGCTTCCGCTCCACATCCTCTACCGCCCTCCACGCCCCTCCCTTTCCGTCGTCTCCGCTACACGCGCCGCCGATTACCTCTTGCATGACGCCGGAGCCACCGCCCTTGTACTCGCCGGCGCCTACGTCCTCGTCCTCTGCTTCGATAATCTCACGCAGCGGAACCTCCTCCAACAGGTCTCCCATTAATTTTTAAATTTCTCATACTCTTTGATTTGATTAGAATTGTAGCCTTTGAATCTTTGATTGAAAGTTCAAAGTACCTCAACCACTAAACAATAATCTGTAAGGGTAAGATAGACATTATAAATTCAAAATCATAAGGTTGCAGTGTGAAATTCAAAATCATAAGGGTGTTTGTTGTTGACAATTCTGTCTGCTAATTAATCACCTTATGATTATACCAGAGATTGAGCAGAAAATTGGTCCACATATTGTCTGGGGTGCTCTTCATGCTTTCCTGGCCAATTTTCAGGTAACGTTTGTTTTGTGTTCGAAATTTTTCCGCCACTTGTTTTGTTCATTCATTCTTTTGAACTCAAGTTTGCTTGATTGGTTGAGCTCATCCATTTTGATCCTAGAATAGCATGTCAACAGAAGCTCGCTACTTTGCCTCTGTGGTTCCCCTTTTTAATGGCTTGAGGCTTCTTCTTAACGGCCTCTCCTTGGTCCCCAATGAAGGACTAGTCAAATCCGTTACTCGAGAAGGAAACCCAGAGTAATTTCCTCAGTTGAAACCTTATAATGCAGCTGGCTTAGCTATGTCGATTTCTCTAAAACCGTAGTGTGGTTTATCTTTAGTTTTTTCTTTTTTTAATTCCATTTGCAGGGAATTGCTTAGAGGTCCGTTGTATTATGTTCTTATACTGATCTTATGCGCTCTTGTGTTTTGGCGCGAGTCTCCGGTTGGAGTGATCTCCTTAGCAATGATGTGTGGTGGTGATGGTAACTAGTCCCTACTTTCTCTAAATCTCTAACCAGATTGATCTGTTTCTTACTCCCTGCATTAGAATAACCCTTTTAACTTTGTGGATCATAGGTGTTGCTGATATCATGGGTAGAAAATATGGGTCCATAAAGATCCCTTATAATCAAAAGAAGAGTTGGGCTGGGAGCATTTCCATGTTCGTTTTTGGGTCCTTGGTTTCCCTTGGAATGCTCTACTATTACACATATCTGGGATATTTCAATTTGAATTGGATGGAGACGGTGCAAAAGGTTGCATTTGTTTCTTTGGTGGCTACAGCAGTAGAATCCCTTCCAATTACAGACGTAGTGGATGACAATATATCTGTTCCATTAGCAAGCATGGCAGCTGCATATTTGAGTTTTTCTTTGTAGCTTGTGATACACCAAATTTTATCCCCAACTCCTTATATTCTATTTTGGGTTTCATTGGTTTCAAGATCATTTCGGCCCTCACTTTAGCTTGTTGAGATTTGAGAATGTTGGTTCAGCTGATGAGACTTTGCTCCATCTGTGACCATATGTTCATCAATCATGGCATTCCTAATGTTCATGATTCTTTTTTTATGTTTTGTGAAGTGTAATGCTAGTTTTGGAAGTAGTTGTTTCTCACTGAATGCATCTGCATAAAAATATGACTAGGAAGATTTAGTTGATAATTAGTGAAATCAATTTTTTCAGCAGTCTCTTACATGACTGATATTTCCAGCACCTAGCTTCCAGAAAAAAAAAAACGATCTTCAGTCGTGCCCTGCTCCATATTCCTCAAACTTCACAACCGCAACTTTCTTGTATTTAGCATTAGCTTCGTCCAATAACTACTAGGTAGTTTCATATGAATGTGTCGAAACGGGGGCAACCACAAGTGGAGACCTCAGTTTGTAGCCATATATGACATAGAAAGGCACTACTACACAGTTGTTTTATTACCAGATTAGATGAAAGCAAATTAACTATGCCTGACTTAGCTTCTGATCCTAGTGGTTCAAAATAAATTCCCACCAAACTTCTCATGAAGTTTGTAAGAAAATTGATGAACCACTTCAGTTTTGTAGCCATCAGTCCATCAATTCAATTGTTTGCTGGCCTGCTAGCCCCCAGACACTTCCAAAAATGGCCAAGAAACTGAGCATCCCAGTTAAGATTTCCAAATTCCAAGTAGAAATGGTCGGACGTACTCGGAAACTAGGACATTGCCATCCAACATATATGCCACTCATTGCTGGAGTTGGAGTGGAGATGAGCATTAGGGTTTGGGGACAGAAATGGCTGCCTCAGGCTTATACATTTCGGATTGTCTCTCCAGAAGCATTTGCTTTTTTTTTTTGTTTTGTTGAATATTTCAGGGAACAAAGTGATGCAGCTTGCATGCCAACATTATCCGATAGATGTGAATCTTTTGCACATTTTTTCTTCTTCAATGTATTGACTATTCGATCACTAGCTTTATGTCACTTTATCTATCAAACGTTGTACATCAAACAATAAAGTCGATGGTTTTTGTACTAAATGATGGAAAGTGAAAGCCTTGTCCTGTGACAAGACGGAGAAAGTGAGGCCTAGCTTCTCAAATTATTTGGTCTTTGTCATCATTAGTTGTATTCCTCATTCAACAGAAAAAGGGACAAAAGAGAGGGGAAAAAAAACTAATCTTGTATAATTTTTATTTTATTTTAAAAGAAATAACATCACATCACTCATACATTCAAGTCCACCCGTTGGATCAGGGTCACCAGATTATTGGGTCAGATACAACTGTTCATTCACTTTTTCATGATTTAGATGGGCATCACTTCAAATACAAAACTAAATACAATTGTTCATTCACGTTTTCATGGTTGGATCCTAATATTAATACAAAGTTAGATAATATATGCCTAATATTAATACAAAGCTAGGTTTAATTGTCTTAATTGGGATCCAACCATTTGTGCTAACAACCTTCCCACACAAAATTGGGAGAAGGTTGGATTTGAGAATATATCAAGGCTGAAATGTTATGAGGGAGGGAAATCAAATTCATTTGGCGCTCGGATTTCAGATTTAGGTCAGTCAATTTTGGGAGGAGGAATCAAAGCGCTCAAGTGAGTCTGGGACTCTGGTCCCTTTCGTTTCCGCTTTGCCTATCTTCATCACTAATTACATGTGTGTAAATAGCAAATAGATATTAGTAAGGAGCCCAAAAAAATTTACCAACAGCTCATCACAAATGGTTTATTTTTGGGACCTCTAATTCTTATTCTTCAGTGAGGAATCAGTCACATCATCACTAATTCATACCATTCTATCATGAACAAAAATTTCCCTACTAAAAATTTCATTACTAAATCCCAGATTTCTTCTAGTATACTATACTGCCTATTCCTCTACAAATGATAGCTCCAACATGTCCAGCAGTAGCTGTTATTTCTAGTGGTTCTGTTATTCTTGTTCTACAAGAATGTGCTTGTTTTTAGTTCTCTTTTGTGTTGCCTTCTTGTTTGTATTGTTCCTTCTTTGTTCAACAATTTTTTGCTTACGAAAACAAGCTCACAATTAGGTCTAAAAATTAACAGTTGGAGCTTCGATATCATGACTTACACATTGTGGTTGTGCTCTAACAATATGACTCAAATTAAACACTCTTTAGAACCTTTTATATTGAAAGGTACAAAAAACAATGCATACAATTTACATGTTTCCTAAACTGTTAGAGTTCTCATCCTCTACTCTACAGGAAATAATTTTTCCCATGTCAAAACCTTGAGGAATAAGGCGTCTAGCCTCCATCTCACTGCATAGCAATTCAACCAACTTTTCTTTCCCGCACCGGTGAAGTCCCAGACATAAATCAGATAAGATGCCAGAATCAGGAACAAAATGTCTCTCAAACATTTCTTTCAAGACTTCAACTGCTCCATCAAAATCCCTATTATTGCAGAAGCTAGATATCAACATCTTAAAAGTATGTTCATCAGGATGATAGCCACTCCTTATCATGCTCTTATATAACAGAAACGCACGATCTGAGTTCTTTCTTGCACACTGCCCACCAACAAGCGCAGAAAAGGTCGAGGCATTTAGGACAAAGTTCTTTCTGTCAAGTTCTTTAACTAGATATGCAGCTTTCTTTGTCTTACCCTCCTTACATAGTCCCAAAATCAAGCCATTATAAGTCAGAATATCGGCGGTAACTCGATCCTTTGACATCTCCTCAAAAAGCCTACTGCCCATCTCACTATTACCTGCTTGACCATACCCATTTATCAAAGTATTATAGGTTACTGTATTAGGAGCCACATTCACGGCTTTCATCTCACTAAAAATTCTATTTGCTTCAGGTAGTTTTCCTTGCTTACAAAACCCATCAATAAGTGTGTTAAAAGTTACCACATTCGGGTGCAATCCATTCTTCGCCATCAAGTTTCTGAACTTCATAGCCGAACTCAGAAGACCTTTATCGCAATGTCCTGCAATCAGTGTATTATACGACACAATAGTAGGACTAAAACCCATGCTCTCCATCTTCCCAAGGACCTCAACAGCATTCTCTAATTTCCCCACTTTACAATAAGCTGACATAACCATATTAAGAGTATAAACATTGGGTGAAATCCGACAACGCCTCATTTCTCTATAGAATGCCAAAGCAACATCAGCTCTATGCAAATCAAGCAATGAGCTCACATACGCATTGCAAGACTCAACTGTTGGGAAAAAACCATAATCCTTCATTCGACAAAAGGTGTCTGTGGCATTCCTAAGCTTCTTCATATGAGCAAAAGTCTTGAAAAGCGAATCAAAAACCCGAGGAGAAGAATCACACAAGCGGTACGAATACAGTATCGCTTCAAACAGCTTGGAAGGCAAGTCTATGGACCCTGACACAAGAATCTTTCTCAAAATAGACTCTGCCGATTTGAATTTTCGGAATTTGGTGAGAATGTGGAGGATCATGGAATGTGTTTCAAGGGTATGTGAAGTGGGTTTTTGAGTTCCAACCCAGTTGAAAAACTCAAGGGAAAGAAGATAATCCTGCTGTATCTTGAGCAAAATATGTTTCACTCTAAAAGCAGTTAGACCATTGGCTAAAGAATTAAGCTTAGCCCAGTCAGAGTGAATCAGATGGCTGTTTGCAACATTAACAAAATCAAGGTCTTGGCCTCTGGGTTCAAGAATTGTTCTGTGGGGAATAGGAATTGGATTCCAATTCCTTCTTTCCAAATTCCCAGTAATTGAGGATTTTATAAAGGTGGGTTCTTTTGCAATTGAAATCTGATGAAATGGGAGTTTACTCATACTTTCCTACTGTATCATATACAGTTCAAAAGTCAAAACCAAGAACAAGAAACGATAAAATAACAAACTCATATCAAAATTTCAAAACCAACAGCAAACTCAAATACTCAATTAATCTCAACAAGTAGCCAACAGCAGAAGAAGAAGCAAACAAGACTTACGGACACGTGTGGTGAGGTCGGAAAAATCGGAAGCTAGACCAGGCGCGTCCCGCTGGAATAGGCTTCGGGGTTTTAGTCGAGAGGCGCGCGAGAGAGAGGAGACAGACTCGACTCTAGACTCTGGAGGACACAGAGAGATAGCGACTCTGTTTGTTTCAATTTTTTTTATTTATCGTTTTGTCATTTAAATCGCAAAAAAAAAAAAAAAATTTTGAAAAATTGGCCGATTTAGTAATCTGGGCCTACGCTGATCTTTATAACCTTGGTCTTGATGTATATATGTCTTTATAACCAACACCAGTAGATAAATCGAAATTTGATGCGATCTGAGAAATCAAAAATGTCTAATGATAAATTTGTCTTCGGTCATGTATCTACCGCATAGAAACTTGCACCTTATGAAGCTGCAGATTTTGTTTTTGTTTTTTTTTATGTCGAAAAACTGCACATTTAGTACGAACCTAAAGTCACTAAAGGGGAAGGTATACATGCTTTTACGATTATATTCTGCAAATTCTTATGTAACTATTTGATTGGGAACGATTGTTTCGATTTATGTATCTACATGAAACTAGAGGAATTGCCAAAAAAAATACTTGTAAGCACATACTTAAACTTAAGACATACACAATCATAAAAACACATATGCTTTATAGGGAAAAACCTCCATATGGTACCTGTACTATCACCAAATGCAATTTTTGGTACCTGAATTTTCATAAAGAACATGGTGGTACCTGAACTATTGTTCCGTTAGCCATTATAGTACCTACCGTTAAATATTTCGTTAAGTGCTGACGTGGCAAGGGTAAAAAAGTCATTTCATTTATTTTAAATTTAATATTAATTTTTTTTATTTTTAATTTTTTTAATTTTTGTTTTTTTTAACAATTTTCTTTCATTTTTTAATATTTTCTTAAGCTTAGTTTATACAATTATTTTTTTGGTGTATTTTTATTTTATAAATACTTGTGAGTTATTTTGAATAAATTCTTAAAACGCAAAATAATTTGTGAACTTTGTATTTTACAATGAATTTGTGTAAATTATTATTGTGTTTATTATCTAGTTGAAACTTGATTTTTTTTTATTTCTCATTTTTGTGAGTTAACTTCAAGTTTATTTTCTTAGTTAAATATTTTTTATATCTTTTTATTTTATTTTTTTAACTATATCCTTTCATTTTTTAAATATTTTCTTAAGCTTAGTTTATACAATTACTTTTTTGGTGTATTTGTATTTTATAAATAATTGTGTGTTGAAGGATACCCGTTTTGTGTGTGCTTGTCAACCTAGGAGAATCTAGTTAGGATTGCATAAGGAATGTATTGAGTAGGAATCCTTTTTCATTATGGATTGTATCTTGTATTCCTCTATATAAAGAGGCACCTATTCATCAATAAAGATATCTCTATTCCTGTGCTACTCTCTCGCTTTACTTTTCAATATTCTACAACACGTTATCAGCACGAGCCTCTAGCCCTGAGAAGAAAAAGAAAACCCGAAAATCAGAAAATCGATTTCCAGCCGACTACCATCGACCGTTCGATCCTCCCCCGCCGACCGGTCGACGATCGTTGCCGAAGCTTACTACTCTTGCTGCTGTTCTCCTTTTTATCAATCGCAATTCAACAAAGTTTATTCCAAGTAAGTATTTACTTTAAAACTATTGTTTTCTTCTGCTGTTGCGGTTGTGTTTTTCATCGGGGACTTGCAACCTCCCTTTCTTCTACCTCCCACTTTCTTATTCATGTGGGATAACCTTTCGAGACTCACCAAACTATGAGAAGTATTAGTGGGTGATCGAGCTTTATATCGCTTGCGATATATGTAAGTCATGAGCCTCCTAATATCATCATGCTATTGGTGATGTTCTCAAGAGCCGAATTGTGGGGATTCGAGCTATACCTCCGGATAAGGAATCCGTAGAGAAGAAGAGACCTTGAACGTGGTGTTCATTGTAAACCTCCGGACTAGTTATCCGTAGAGAAGAAACGACCATATTACACCAAACGTCTCACCTAAATCTAATACTTGGAAACAGTTTTCTTGGGAGCATAGCTCAGAAACTATATTGTGTTTTCGTGGGAAGATTCTATTCCGAAAACTAACCTCAATTCTCTTGTGTTTTTCAGGAATGAGCAACCTGAACAAGTTGGACTTTACGCCTCTTGATACCACCGGTATCGGATACCACAAGTGGGTTCGCGACGTCCGCAACCACTTAAAGGCAAAGGGAATCATCTCGGCCATCCGAGAACCATCAGCCGCCGCCACCACTTCTGCTGCCGCTGCTCCCCCTGTTGCCGCAGCCTCTGGCGCTGCAACCGATGCCGCACCTGCTCAAGGAGCAACGAGTGCCGCCGCTGCAGCAGCCATAGCCCGCGCCGCCGCTGAGGATTTAGAGGCTAAGAATGCCAAAGCTATCATCCTCATGATTCGCCACATGGACGAATCTCTACAATCCGAGTACCTCAATGAAGAGGATCCCCGTAGACTATGGGTTGCACTCGAAGAGCGGTTCGGCAATGTCCGTGAATCCCTGCTTCCTGACCTCGAGGTGAAGTGGCAAAATCTGCGCTTCTGTGATTACTCCTCGGTCCTAGATTTCAATTCGGAAGCACTCCGCATCAAATCCCTGATGGAATTCTGTCAGAGGACCATAACTGATGCGATGTTGATTGAGAAGACCCTCTCTACCTTCCCCGTCTCAGATTTAGTAGTTGCAAAGAACTACCGCATTGAAGTGCTTAATCGACGGATCACTAGATTTCATGAGCTTATCTCAGCTCTCTCTGTTGCTGAAAAGCACGAGAAGATTCTTGTGAAGAACTATAATGCGAGGCCCGTGGGAACGAAAGCAATTCCGGAGACCCATTATAGTGGCGCCCCAAGAGGAGGTCGCCGCGAGCGAAACCCTAAACCTAGGGACAATTCTGGACGTCCTGGTCCATATAATCGCTCTGCTCAAGAAGGTAGTCGCCGTACAAGGCGAGGGGGAGGCCGTGGGGGCCGTGGAGGCCACCATAGAGGCCATGGCGCCGCCGGCCCTGTGAATCCCACAGGAGCCAACGCCGTGCCCCTTCATAGGGTTGCACCGCATGCGAAAGCTGCCTCTCAATCAAAGGATTCTGGAAATCCCCCTACATGTTTTAGGTGTGGGCAAAACGGACATTGGGCAAAGACTTGTAGGGCACACGTGAGTGTTGCCAATGCATACAAGCTATATCGTGAGGCAACTGAAGTTCACAACTTGGAGCAAGAGTTTGACGAAGAAAATGTCAAGTTGAGGGTTGAAGATTTTAAAGCTGGGAAGAATGATGAAACACCTGACTTCGCTTAAATCTAGTTATTTCCATTGTATTTTGATTTAGCTTTTGGTCAAGAACCATATTGAGACTTTGGATGTAATCCATTTTGGCTATATCTTTAATAAAATTTCGAGTTTGATTATCTTCCTCAATTTTATTTTAATTATGAGCTTTTATCTAGGAATGAATTCCGGAGAACTTGAATGTCTCGCCGATAGTGGAACCACGCATACCATTTTGCGACATAGGCAATTATTTCTGAACTTTACGCCTTCATCTTCCACTGTGACTACGATGTCTGGGACATCAAATATTGTGCGAGGAAGGGGATCCGCTCAATTCCTCTTACCTAATGGCACCATTATTGAAGTCACAAATGCTCTATATGCCCCAAGGGGTAACCGAACTTTGCTGAGTTTTAAAGATATAAGGGCCAATGGATACCATGCTGAAACGCATGATGAGAATGGGAAAGAATTCCTTTGCATTACCTCTAATGACTGCGGTAGAAAACGCATCTTAGAGAAGTTCATGTGTATCTCTAGTGGGTTATATTCTACCACTATTCGAGCTATTGAATCAAACCATGTCATTCGGGATGACCTCCTTGATTCAGACACATATTGGCTTTGGCACGATAGACTGGGACACCCAGGTCGTGATTTGATGATCCGTATACTGAAAACTTCACACGGACATCCATTCTTTCGAGCTAATCAAAGCATGAATCGAAAGGCGATTCAAGAGGATGCGACAGCCATGAAAAAGGAAAATTTTCCTGCTGTCCGACGCCTGTCGACCGGTCGAGGCAACCTTGCCGACCGGTCGACCCAATCCAGGGAGCATTGTCGACCGCTCGATGTTTCTGTCGACCGGTCGACCCCGTCCAGAGAGGATCGCCGACCGTTCGACCCCCCTGTCGACCGGTCGACACCCCATGACCTTCGATCCCTCTCTCCAATGCTCACATCCTCTTATGCTTCAGACGCCTCTAGGGCCTCTCGCTCGTTTTGCAAAGCCTGTTCCTTAGGGAAATGGGGACCGAGACCGTCCTATGCAAAGGATTCTAAGATACTTCTCCCATTCTTACAGAGAATCCAAGGGGATATCTGTGGACCAATTCAACCAACAAGCGGACCATTTAAGTATTTTATGGTATTGGTTGATGCGTCGACACGCTGGTCACATGTCGCGCTCTTGTCCACTCGAAATGCTGCTTTTGCTAAACTCTTGGCACAGATTATTCGCCTGCGGGCTCACTACCCGGATCATCCCATTAAATCTATCAGGCTTGATAATGCTGGTGAGTTTACGTCGAAAACTTTCGATGACTACTGCATGGCTATTGGGATAGATGTCGAGCATCCCGTCCCACATGTCCATACCCAGAATGGTCTCGCAGAGGCTGCCATTAAGAGGATTCAAATGGTAACGAGAACATTGGTAATGCGCACCAATCTTCCTCTCTCTGCCTGGGGACATGCAGTACTGCATGCAGCTATGCTTATTCGTCTGAGGCCCACTGCCACCCAAACATTCTCTGCGCAACAGCTAGTGACTGGGTACGAGCCAAGCATCTCGCACTTACGCATTTTTGGGTGTGCTGTTTATGTGCCTATTACGCCGCCACAGCGTACAAAGATGGGTCCTCAGAGACGAATGGGTATTTATGTTGGGTATGAGTCCCCATCCATAATCCGCTATGTAGAACCCTTGACAGGTGATCTTTTTACCGCTAGATTTGCGGATTGTCACTTCGATGAGACAGTCTTCCCGTCGTTAGGGGGAGATAAGAATGATAACATTCAACAGGAACGACGAGAATTGTCGTGGCCTGTCCCCACTTTGTCTCATCATGATCCCCCTACTGCACAAAGAGAACTTGAGGTGCGTAGAATTATCGATCTGCAGAAAGTCGCCGACTCTCTTCCGGACGCTTCTCTCGATCTTGCTAAAGTGACTAGATCTCATATACCCGCTGCAAATGTACCTGCAAGGATGGAAGTACCTGAAAAGGGCTTCGGACTCAAAGACGTCGCAAGTGCTACCCGAAGGTTGGGCGAGCACTGTTGGCGCCACTCCTATTGAAGGAAGTGATGTGGCACGGGCCGCGGCTCCTCCAAAGAAGCGTGGGAGGCCGCATGGTTCGAGGGATTCGCGCCCCAAGGAAGCGGGCTGCAAAGGCACACGACCCTCTCATCATTGATACTCAAAATCCGACCCATGAAAACATTCCGGATTATGGTTATGTCGAAGAGACATCTATGGAGGACGCTCCACCGCAAGAACCTATCCGCGAGAATGTAGAGATCTCGATTAATTACACTAGTGTACATGGGACGTGGGATAGAAACTCCGTCGTAGTTGACGATGTTTTCGCATATGCTTGTGCACGAGAGTTAATAGAGTCGGATGATATTGAACCCCGCTCCGTTGAGGAATGCCAACGTAGAGCAGATTGGCTGAATGGAAAAATGCGATCCGAGTCGAGTTGGACTCACTAACAAAGAGAACGGTATTTGGGCCTGTTGTGCCAATTCCTTCGGAATAAAACCTGTTGGATTTAAATGGGTCTTTGTTAGAAAGCGTAATGAGAAGAATGAGATTGTACGATACAAAGCTTGCCTTGTGGCGCAAGGTTTCTCTCAACGCCCTGGAATCGACTACGAGGAGACTTACTCTCCCGTAATGGACGTCATCACGTTCCGCTACCTTATCAGTTTGGTAGTTTCCGAAAAACTGAACATGCAGCTTATGGATGTGGTCACTGCGTATCTCTATGGGGATCTAGATACGGAAATATACATGAAAGTTCCTGATGGACTTTCATTACCCAAGTCAAGTGGCTCCCGACCACGGAGCGCGTTTGCAATAAGGTTGAAACGCTCACTATACGGATTAAAGCAATCTGGGCGGATGTGGTATACCCGTCTTAGTGACTACTTGATTGGAAGAGGGTATGTGAACAATGAATTGTGCCCATGCGTGTTTATCAAAACTACAAGTTCCGGATTTGCAATTGTCGCGGTTT
Source organism: Rubus idaeus (assembly GCA_030142095.1). NCBI lineage: Eukaryota > Viridiplantae > Streptophyta > Magnoliopsida > Rosales > Rosaceae > Rubus > Rubus idaeus. The sequence continues at coordinate 24,751,899 of CM057971.1, forward strand.
ATGTTGATGATATGAACATTATTGGTACTCTTGAAGAACTAAGAGACACCGCTGAGTGCTTGAAATCCGAGTTTGAGATGAAAGATCTTGGGAAAACACGGTTTTGTCTCGGTTTAGAACTTGAGCACCGTGATAGTGGGATACTGATTCATCAATCAGCTTATACCCATAAGATGCTCAGGCGCTTTAATATGGATAAGGTCCATCCTGTTAGCACTCCCATGATTGGTCGCAGCTTAGATCCAAAGAAAGATCCGTTTCGTCCAAGGGATGATGACGAAGACGTTTTAGAAGCTGAGGTGCCATATCTAAGTGCAATAGGCGCATTATTGTACTTAGCACAATGCACAAGGCCCGATATCTCATTCGCCGTGAACTTGTTAGCTAGACATAGTTCTGCGCCCACGCAACGCCATTGGACTGGCATAAAGACAATCTTTCGATACCTCAAGGGTACGATTGATATGGGCTTGTTCTATCCCTACAGAGAGACACGAAAGTATGGAAAAATGGGTGAGGAACCCATGCCTTTCGTAGATACTGTCGGACACGGCGATCGACCGGTCGACAGGCTGCTATCGACCGGTCGACGGACGAACAGAACTGATGATTCATGTGTCCCGCGTCCGGATGTTTTCCTTCCGTCCGGACATATTACTGGCAGTATATCTATTACCCCATATTCTCAAACACCTAGTGATGTTTTGGTGGGTTTTGCTGATGCTGGGTATCTCTCTGACCCGCACAAAGGTCGTTCCCAATCTGGTTATGTTTTTACCATGGGTAACACTGCTATTTCTTGGAGGTCTACTAAGCAGACTCTTGTCGCTACTTCTTCCAACCATGCTGAGATTATAGCACTTCATGAAGCTGTTCGTGAATGTATTTGGTTGAGATCCATAATTGGGCACATAAGAAGTACGTGTGGTTTAAGGTCTACCACAGATGAACCTACATGTATCTATGAGGATAATGCTGCTTGCATTGAGCAAATGAAGCAAGGTTTCATCAAGGGCGACAATACCAAGCATATAGCTCCAAAGTTTTTCTATAATCAGCAACAACAAGAAATTCTCAAGATTCAAGTGAATCAAGTCCGTTCTGAGGACAATGTAGCAGACTTATTTACTAAGTCATTGCCTAAATCCACATTTGAGAAGCATGTCAAAAGCATTGGTTTGCGTAAATTATCTGACCTCCCATGATTGCAGAATCAGGGGGAGACGCAGACTTGAGGGGGAGTCTGTTGTCTTGCTATGCCAAATGTGAAGTGGTGTGTTGCACTCTTTTTCCCTTCGACCAAGGTTATTTTTGTCCCACTGGGTTTTTGTTACTTGGCAAGGTTTTTAACGAGGCAACGCGAGGAGCACCACCTAGTGTTGACCGCACAAGGGGGAGTGTTGAAGGATACCCGTTTTGTGTGTGCTTGTCAACCTAGGAGAATCTAGTTAGGATTGCATAAGGAATGTATTGAGTAGGAATCCTTTTTCATTATGGATTGTATCTTGTATTCCTCTATATAAAGAGGCACCTATTCATCAATAAAGATATCTCTATTCCTGTGCTATTTACTCTCTCGCTTTACTTTTCAATATTCTACAACATTGTGAACTTTATATATTAAGTTTACAAAATACTAGTGGTTTATTGTTAGCTCAGTGTTAACTAAGAAAATAAACTTGAAGTTAACACACAAAAATTAGAAATAAAACAAAAATCAAGTTTTAAATAGATAATAAACATAATAATAATTTACACAAATTCATTGTAAAATACAAAGTTCACAAATTATTTTGCATTTTAAGAATCTATTCAAAATAACTCACAAGTATTTATAAAATAAAAATACACAAAAAAAATAATTGTATAAACTAAGCTTAAGAAAATATTAAAAAAATGAAAGAAAATAGTTAAAAAATAAAAATAAAAAAATAATAAAAAATAATAAAAAAAATTTAAAAAATAATAATAATAATAATAAATATATAAAAATATTAAAAATAATGACTAGGCATGCCATGTCAGCACTTAACGGAATATTTAACGGTAGGTACTATAATGGCTAACGGAACAATAGTTCAGGTACCACCAGGTTCTTTATGAAAATTCAGGTACCAAAAATTGCATTTGATGATAGTTCAGGTACCATATGGAGGTTTTTCTCATGCTTTATATAATCAACTATGAATATAAGCCGCAAAAAACCCTAGAAACCTTGGTTTTCTTCGCCAAGTTTTTCTATTCTCCTTTCGACGGCGCATCTTCGAGGCGTTGCCGTTGGGCGGGTGCGACAATCCTCCATGGTTTTCAATGATGGGCGATGGGTCACCAGCAGGGATGTTGGGCGATGGGTCGTTGTGGGTTGGCTTAATTCTGTGGCATCTGTGGTGGATTCTCAGGGGGTTTTACCGATGGAGGTTGCGCATGACGGTGGAGATCACCTTTGGTGCGGTGGGGCTATGTCAGAGATAATGGTGTAGCTATGCTATTGATCTGCTTCCTTGCTGGCGTTGGGGATTTGAACATGAGCTATGTCATTGGGTCTCTGCTAGCCTGAGTTTAATTTCATGTTTTTTTTACTAGTTTTTTTCCCTCGTCTGTAGCTTTTGCTACTAAATAATTTCCTATCATCGTTTGTTTCTATGATGATTTGGGACCCTAGTGAGGATATTTTCTCCACCTTCAGGTATTACTCTTCAGAGTGTTGAGTCTGCAGATATGAAAATTCGTATAATTATTTGACCGATGAATCTTTTCGCCGTACCACAATTGTGTGCATTAGCGGCAGGAGATTCGCTAGTTGTTTTAGATGATTAGTGAGTTTTTGTCTTTGTAAGTTCGTTGTTTCAACGAGGTCAGTGGTCTACAATGAGAGGTATTTGTTAAAGTCCTTAGTTGCCTAACCGACAGATCTGGTTACAGGTCTAGGAGTTTGATGTATGTGCCCTTCTAGCTTTGATAATATATGAATTATTTGTTTCTAAAAAAAAATCAACTAAGAATATAATTAAGATATATATATATATATTAAATTCAGTTTATCCCCCTAAACTTCACACCAAACATGATGTTAGTTCAACCACTTCTAATCTCATCAGAAACACCCCTTACACTTCAATTTAATCAGTTTAGTCCATCAGTGAGTTAATCCGTTAACTTTGACCCTTAAATGATGATGTGGCATGACTGAGGCCCATTCTTGGCTGGCGTGGCATGCCCTGACGGAAGGATTAAACTGATTAAATTAAAGAGTATAGGGGTATTTCTGATGAAATTAGAAGTGCATGGACTGACATGATGTTTGGTATAAAGTTCAGGGGGATAAACTGAATTTAATCAAATATATATATATATATATAAATATTTTTTTAACTTAGAAAAAATGTAAAATAATTTAGTTATTGGGGCTTCTAAGATCTATGATTGAACAATGCAAACAAGTTTTGACTTTCACAATCTACCGAAATCGAATTTTCGTTTTCTTTGGTGAATTGTGTCAAATTGAGAAAAATTTCCTTATAGCACATGATTTCTATGAACAATGGTATCCTTGAAATTCTTAAGTACAGTTTGTACGGGTTCTCAAAATTATTTAAGAGTTTTAGTGAAGTCTAACATGAGATCTTATGAGGACCTTTAACTATTTCATCAAATTAAAATAAACAAAATAAAAAAATAATTAGGAGCCTCTTGTAGCGACGACCAATTCGTCGCTACAAGTATTTAAATTTTATTTTTATTTTTTAACTTTGAAGAAATATAAGAGAATTTACTTATTAGGGCTCTTTTGAACTCTATGATTAAACAAAGTATATATATGGACTTTGACAACACAATGTCTATTGAAATTGGTGTTTGGCTTATTTTTGTAAAATGTCCAAAATGAGAAAATTTTCCTTTCCTTATTATAGCACTTGATTTCTATGTAAAATGGTATTTTTGAAAATGATTAAATTTAGTTTACCCCCTGAACTTTACACTAAACATTATGTTAGTTCCTACACTTCTAATTTCATCAGATCACCTCTATACTATTCAATTTAATTAGTTTAGTGCCTCTGTCAGTGATTTGCACTTATTTACAGCGCAAATTGTATTCCTAATCACGAGAGTTAAGCTTGTCCGAAGGCATTTTGTTACCACTAATATGCGTTTTCATGATTTCAGGTTACTTATGTGACTTGGAGTAATTCGGCACAAAGAGGTGCATTTTGACTACTTTTGGGCACAATTCCGAGAAGAGGACAAGAAGTCAACCGTGGCTTCTAGACATTGAAGATTGCATGAATTCACCTTCGGAAGACGTTGCCATTGGAGGCCTTGAAGAATCGAAGAAATGAAGGAAAATGAAGAAATTGCATTTCGGGCGATTTTTCCGGCAAACCACCACCACAAGAGGCGACAAGACCGCGGACCACCACGGAGCACCACCACAGAAGGGGAGATCCTCCTACACCAGCTGCACACATGTGTGACATAGGTCACACATCCACTCAGCCACCCACCAACCCTCTCACATGTCCACTCACCATTATTCCCTCCACTTCACCTTTCTTTTCCATTTCTTTTCCCTCCACTCACCCTTGCCATGTCACTCCACTAGGAGTCCCTAGGGAAGCTTTGGAGGCTGAGGAGACCAACCAGACCCTGTTCTCACTGAGTCATAGACGTTTAGGAAAAACCCTAAGAGAGCCACCCAGTTTTCTCTCGGCAAAGCTTGCTGAAACACACACAGACGCACCAAGAGCCCGGACGCCGATACCATCCGCCCGGACGCCCAGTGTGTCTGCCGGATTTGTTCTTCCATTTTCACCACTTTCCACCACCCATCTCACTTCCATCCCTTCACGAAATATCTTCCACACACCCCATACACTACAGCCATACACTTTTCACCACCATTCCATCGATCTACCTTCACCACAAGTTGCCATCCATCAAGAGGAGCAAGGAATCAGAAGCTAGACTTGCTAGAGCTTGAAGGAGGAGAGAAGAACGAAGAGGAGGCCTGCATATATCTTTGGAGTCACCAAGGAGCTGCTGGCTACGACCCTTGAGCAATTCTTAACTCTTTCTTTCTTTAGTTTTATGTTTATGTTTTCATCTTTGAGATTAATGATGTATATGACAATGAATTGTGAGTAGTTCATTAGATTGGGGGCTAGGGTTGTGTGCTCTAGCCCATGATGATGTTTTGATGATTTCTCTTGAGTATGCATGATGAATTCGTTTCTGGATATGTTCATTGTGTAAATGCAGTTTTGTTTGATGCTTGTTCATGAATCTAATTAATTCTCAAGCATGTGTAACTTAACTTGTTAGGATTCTATGTTGATTACATTTTATCCTATGTGTTTACAATGAGCATGATGAGTTTATGTCAATGGACTGAGTTTGTTTGAATCTTGATTCTTGAATCTCTATGCCTAGAAAGTTTGTTTGAGACCCTAACAAGGTTTGGATAAATGGACTAGGAGTATTTGTGACCCTAATAAGGCACAAAATAGGCCTAGAAGAGTCAATTCTAGAACCATAACATGGCTAGGATAGGGGTTTGATCCTTAGTGAATTCATTGTTGCATGTTCTTGAGAGTTGTCATACATTTGATTGGGGTAGAGTGAACCCGAAACTCCAATCGTTTCCATCCATTTGATCACACACAAAGCATACATTTGTTAGGCTTGTCACCTCAACAACACACAAAGCTATCAACACAAACACTTGTGTTCTTGTTACCACAATTTCATCTAGATTAGATTGGTTACTTAGCTATTGTCCTTGCCACATTTGGTTGCTATTCTGGTTACAAGTCACCCAAGAGTGACACACCTTGAACACTACAAATCCATGTTGCACATACTTCACTTCTAAGTACATAAACCATCTCTAATCACACCACTTCTAGTGCATAGTACATCTTGTTTGCATTTGTTCACCAAGTAGGGATCTTGGGCCTTCCAATCCCTTGGGTACGACAACCCCTGGTCACAATTTACCATCTACTACACTTTGACGGCGATACTCACATTCACCCCGTAATTATCGTTGAGTCAGTCAGTAACGTGGCATGTCAAGTCAGCTTTGATTGATTACTAGGTATTTCACATCACTGTCAAGTCAGCCAAGAATGGGCCCCACTCATGCATGTCACGTCATCACGTAACGGTCAAAGTTAACGGATTGACTGACGGAGAGACTAAACTGATTAAATTGAAAAGTGTAGGAGTGTTTATGATGAAATTAGAAGTGTAGGGACTAACATGATCGATGTTTGGTATAATGTTCAGGGGAATAAATTGAATTTAATCATATATATATAGAATGATTCTCATGTAAGTAGATCCTTAGTTTTTCATGTTAAGGAATTTTAATCTCAACCGTCAAATCAAAACAAACGTGGGACCCAACTGTCATATATGTTTTAAATGATTTACTCTGACGGCTGAGATCAAAGCTCCTTAACTTAAAAAAGTAAGGAGCTCACTTGGAGAAGCCATTTGAGAATGATGACCAAGCTTAGCCTTCTGCTTTCTTCAATACTCGTTAGGCAATTTATAATGGAGTAGACGAGTTACTTGTATATATTGGAACTTTGGAAGAGCAGGGACTAGCTTTATATGTAGGTGTTTTTAGATATATTTTTTTAGAAAAAAATAATTCATATATTATCAAAGCCAGAAAAGCACATACATCAAACTCCTAGGCTTGTAACCAGATTTGTCGGTCAGACAACTAAGGACTTTAACAAATACCTCTCATTGTAGACCACTAAGCTCATTGAAACAACGAGCTTACAAAGACAAAAACTCACTAATCATCTAAAGCAACTGGCGAAACTCTTGTCGTCAATGCACGCAATTGTGGTACGGGCGTACGACGAAAAGATTCATCGATCAAATGATTATACGAAATTTCCGTATCTGCAGGCTCAACACTCCGAAAAGTAATACCTGAAGATGGAGAAAACACCCTCACTAGGGACCCAAATCATCATAGAAACCAACGATGATAGGGAATTATTAGTAGCAAAAGCTACATACATACTAGGGAAAAAAACTAGTAAAAAAAGATGAAATTAAAGTCAGGCTAGCAGAGACCCAATGACTGTTGAGTCTGTTAAGGTTTTGAATTGGTCTTCCTTTGTTTGTTGATTTATGTTAATAACAGCCTTGATTGTTAGGGTGTAGTGGCTAGGTTTGATTTATTCAACAGTATGTTTACACATTCTTAGGATACTTTGATCGTGTATTGTTATTCCTTATCTTTCATTGTAAAAGGCTTGATATAAAACCAGTAGCTTTCAATTGAAAAATACATGTTCCTTCAGCAACTTTGAGAGTCAAATACAGTTTGAACTTCACAATTGGTATCAGAGCTCTGATAAGGGCCTGATTAGGAGTGTGTGAGAAAGATCGGAGTGAAACACAAGAGTTTGAGAGAGAATCTCTGAGAGAAAACACAAGAGATAGAGAGGGAGAGAAACACAGAGTGACTGTGTGAAGTCAAAGATGTCAACCTCAGAGCAGTTTATGCAGGCTTCAATTCCGAGATTCAATGGACAATATGATAACTGGTCAATGATGATGGAAAACTTCTTGAGGAGCAAGGAGATGTGGTGTTTGGTGGAAGAAGGAGTTCCAGCTGTAATACGAGGACCGACGGCAAGTGAGGGACAACGGAAGATAGTAGAAGAAGCCAAGCTCAAGGATCTGAAAGTCAAGAATTTCTTGTTCCAAGCTATTGATAGAGAGATCATGGAGACAATTCTTGACAAAGGAACAACCAAAGCAATATGGGAGGATGTTTACATAGAACAACCTCAAGGGTATGTAAAGAAAGGACAATAGGAGAAGGTGCTCAAGCTTCGAAAGGCTTTATACGGTTTGAAACAAGCCCCACGGGCCTGGTACAGCAGAATAGAAGCTTACTTCTTCTATGAAGGGTTCGAAAAGTGTCCAAGTGAGCACACTCTGTTCACTGAGTTCAAAGAAGGAGGAAAGCTGCTGATTGTGAGTATCTATGTCGACGATCTAATATTTACAGGTGCTGTGATGTTTGATGAATTCAAATCATCGATGAAGAATGTTGCTACCATTTCATATCTGTACGGGGATAGGCCCCGCGCAAGGCCCGAAGTAGCTCACTATCACCGGGAGCAGCCTGCCTATGAACCCCATCACACAGAATCGGTCTGCCGACTCGGTAGGGATCCCCTACCGAGCACATAACCTCGACAACGCCCCGGCGGCATCTACCGAGTATGCGCCCCGGCAATGCCCCAACGGCAGAGTAAGCCCGGGCCGCGGTCGAAGCCCACGGCAGTACCCCGGCGGTACCGGGTGTACCGACAACAAGCTCTCCCTCCGGCCGCACATGGACGTCTCCTGACCAGGTACCGAGAGTGGCCAGCCCCACAGGTACCGGCACGGCCACCTGGCACATGTGCTTGTCCACTACCTCACAGATCGCACTAGGTCGCATACCCATGCTGCACTAAGCGCCGCCATCCCTCGATGCGCACATCGAGGTAGTGAACCAGGGAATATTCCTCGTGTCAGGGGATGTCCCCCACGCCAGGGAAGCTTGTCTCCGACCTCACCTCATATATAAGGAGTCCTCACTCCTTATTCAGGTACGTTCTCTCCGAATCCCAAACACACTGCTCTTAGAACTTACCGGCACTAACTTGAGCGTCGGAGGGCCTTCGGTCGGTACACACCGACCTCCCCTGACCAATCTTGTGCTTTCAGGTACCCGCGTACGACACTACCGGCAGATTGGGAAATGGCAGAAATAATTGGCGCCGTCTGTGGGATCATTTCCACCACTTCATAACCAAAGCATACTCACTCCGTGAGGTGTTCTACCAGTCGAGCAATGACGAAATCAGCTGGCGATGACTCACCGCCAACGAACCAAACCAAGAAGTCTAAATCCGCCATGGAAGCCTTGACTGTTACTGGTCTTGGGCCTCTTCCGGAGGAGACGCCAGCGGCGGTCCACTCCTGTCACGCCCCTAAATCCGAGACCAATATTATATTGAAATATGGTGCCCGAATTTATGACGCGAATGAAATAATTAAAGCATAAAATAAATCAAATGAAACAAATGTCTGAATAATACTTTTATTTGAAAATTAAAAGAATATTATCTTACAATATCAGAGTTTAATAAAAATACATAATATAAAATATTTGTTTAAATGTTCATCCCGTTTTCCCCCAAGCATCGTAACCTGAAAACAAGAAGGTGTAGCATCATGAGCAACACAGGCCCAATAAGTACAGCTTACATTCTTATATTAATGTATCTTATAAGACATCATAATCGAACAACCAATCAAAAATGTACTAAGAACATTTTACGTTGCTTCATACCAATTATAGTGAATATAATCCACATATATCAAGAACGTTTTTAACCCAAATAATTCAGTCTCAAAAGTAATCGACTAACATTGCAGCATTGATATAACCTAAAATTAAATATGTTCAATCGACATATTATAATATCAATATATCACAAGTAGATATTAGTTATCTCAAACACTATATGCACCTTAGCATATTACAAATATGTATTGATTATCTCCATGCTAAACAATATACGCAACTTAGCATGTTACCATCGAAGTTCATAAATCAAATAATAAGAGTTAGAGAAAAAGTATACAAACCAAGTGAATTTATAGTTATACTGGTCACACACAAAATAAATCCTGTAATGTAACAGGATAAGCCGCAGCATACCGGGGTCCAAAATACCCAAGCATGTATACCCGAGGATCGATTTCTCGTTCCCTAGAGGTATAATAGTGCACTATCTGAGGGACATGAGCCCATAGCTAATCACCCAAAATAAACCCTTGTGATTCCAGTATTTCACTTAGACCAAGTAGTACTATGACTTGGTACAAAAATCTCCAAAACAAAGAATTCTAATTATTAATATAGAATTAGAGACTAAATTAAAAGCCTATAATAAAACTTATAGATTAACTTATAAGTCTATAACAAAGCTTTATACAAAATAACCAACCATTATTTCACTCCTAATAATATATTCTTCCATACATGTTAATATATATACATGTATAATACTAAGTTGATATGTTCACTTTAATAAATAAAATCATGCACCAATATGAGATTAATAGATAATCATGTGCAAGTAAAATACATACAAAAGAGAAGCATATGTAAAACAAGATATACATATGTTCATAAACATAAAACATAAGTAATTGAACTTATTATGTATTAAGCAAGATCATATTCTTTAGTAAATAAGTATAAACATATGTATTACAATAATAAGTAGAAACATATGTAATTCAAGATAAACATATGTAAAACACAAGTAATTTAATAAGAATATAATTTATAGCAAATAATCATAAACTTATGTAGAACAATATATATGTATGTATATAAATATAAAACATAAGTATAACAATAGAATATAATAGCATGTATAACTATAAATAAAATACAAGTATTAAAGAAATTAGTTATGATATAATAATTCAGGTTATTATTAATATTTTTAGTCTTTAGTCAAAGTCCATGCAAGTTCATCAATGATTCTTCTATTAGAATCATCAAACTTCAAATTTGGTTATATTGTCCATCACAAGTCCAAAATAATCAAGTGAGTACACCATTTCAAAGGAATTTTCATAAGGAATCAAATGGTATAGTCCAAGTCAACATATCCAAGATGTCCAAGTCCATAAATGAAGAATGTCCAAAACAGTCCATAATTATATATATGCTCTGTTTTTAACCTTTTTAACTTAAACTGTTACGTACTGTAAACCTGACTAATAATTATGATATTCTCCAGATTAGAAGTTCAGGTTCTAAGCTTCATTTTGATATAAAGATCATAAAATTTGGCTAAGCAATGAGTGAGATATGACCACTTGAAGTTATGAACAACAAAGAGGTTTTCCAGTGAGCATACTGGATAAATACTTAGATTTAGAAAGTTTTACCCGTTGGATGAATACTAAATTTGGATATAGAATACTAAACACAATATGGAACAACTTTGATGAAGAAGTCAAGATGATAAATGGAGCCGAAGTATATGTTTAAAGGTTCACAAGTTGACTGCCGGAATAACTTTAGAAAACAGGATTTAAGTTTTCTATAAAACTTATCCCTTTCTATTTTCTTCTTGCTTGTGCACTTTGATAAACTTAAAGATAAAAGACTATAAGGATGTATTCTGTACTTACATGAAATTGAGTGATCAATAGAAGGTTGGAAGATTGAATTCAAATTGGGACTTCACAAGATAACCAAGTTCTTGGACAAGGTTACTTTGACTAGTTAGGGATTGTTTTCTCTTCAAAGAGCTTCTAAGTGAAGTTTCTACACTATTGGGAGGCTGAAGTAAGAAGAGCTAGAGAGTAGAGAGAAGAGTATTGTGAATTGGCAAAGAACATAATAGCTGAAACCTTGTATTTATAGGCTAGAGAATACACTAACCTTACTTAAATTAGTTTCTAATCTAGCTAGTTAACCATAGTAAATAGGCAAGTTAAACAAAGACTTTTAGTCTACCTAGTGAACCTTAAATAAATAGCAATGTTCACAAAGACTTTGAAGACTGAAATTGGTGTGCTGGAAATGATGAAATCAGCAGCTAAAAAAATGCTTAGGTCAATATATTAGATCATACTTGCATCACAAGCTTTAATCCCTTTCTTCTTGTGCTCTACATAGATTGTAAAAATCATAACTAAATCTAGAAATATGGTTTTCAGGTGATTCCAACTCTGAGAGTTTCTTTAAGATGTCTACTACAAATCATTAGAAGACTATGTCATCAAATAATGAACATATTTGGGCAGGTTTTACGAAATAATCGACTGGGTCAGAACAGCTTCGAAAATACATTAAACTTCCGCTGACCATAACTTCTTCGTATGATCTCGGAATTTAACGCGCCACATGTCTATGAACTCGTATCGACAAGCTCTACAACTTTCATGAAGAAAGTTATCAGAGAAAATCAACGGATAAGAAAGTCAACTTTTGACCCCCTCGAAAATAAAACATTTCGAGTAAATATTTGTTCCAAAATATTTCCGCTTCACAAATTAGTTAAGAAAACTAATATCCAATCTTTACTTAATTTCAAGAATATTCAAGAAATTAAATATGAAAGGTCGGGGTATTACAACTCCACTGAGTCAGAGACCCTAGACTCCCACCAAGTTGAGCCTTCAACGGTGGCAAGGCTCGAAGCCATGATCCGAGACCTCCAGGAGGGCAACGAACAGTTGCGCCGCGATCAACTCGCTGCTCAAGAGGCTAGCGCGCGGGAGATCAGCCTGTTAAGGGAGCGTCTTGCCCAGGGCACAAACCCCGGTCAATCCGTGTCGGCATCCCTACCGAGGATCAACACCCCTGCGGGGCCAAGGCACCAAGTACCGGATAGGCGGACCGAGTCCCTACCGGTTCCGCAGGTCTCGTTCCTTGACGGCGAGGGCGTGGTCCACTCCCCGGGGGAAGAGGATACCGATGAGGACTACGACACCCTCCACGAGGAACCAGTTACCGTCGCCCCCGGGCCGCGAGTGGAAGAAGACACACCGACCGGCCCTCTTCGAGAGCTCAACGACCGTCTCGGAAGAGTTGAGACCGATACCGCCGGGGAGTGCGCCTAGCCTCTTAAGGACTTCACCAGGAGGATCCATAACCACAACCGGGACTTCAAGAATCTGAAGATGGATCCTTACACCGGCAAGGAGGACCCGGTGATGCATGTGACTGCCTTCCAGTCTTCCTATAACGGCAGGGGTTATACCGATGAGGACTGGTGCCATGCCTTTGTCAATACCTTGACTCAGGAGGCCATGTTATGGTTCTATCAACTAGAGCCGGAGTCCATCGATAGCTACGAGCAACCGGTTGAGGCCTTCACCACCGAGTATGCCACCAAATCCAGCTTCTTCTACTCGGTAGGAGAGCTCACGGCTTCCGGCGGGCCACGGGCGAACGATTGGGCGACTACATGGAACGGTTCAAAGGCGCCTGCGGTGCCGCAACACCAAGGATGACATCCGTGCAGCCCGGATCTTCGGGATGGTCTAGAACCGGGAGAGTTCCTCGAGAGCTAAACTCTACCAAGCACGGTCTTCACCTATACCCGGCTCGAGCAGAACCGGCCAAGACGCCCGCAACTACTACCCGACCTACGAGAGGAAGTCTCGGCTCAACGAAATGCACAAAGGCAACAAGGCCTCCACGGTGACCGTGGACCCTACCGGGGATAAACGCAAGCAGGAGCAGGTCAGCGCGCCTAAGGTTGAAGTACCAAGGCAGAATGACAAGCGCAACCGGGGCAACAACTACCGGGGGAACAACCGGAACAACAGTTGGGGTAACCAGAATAACAACCAGCGGTATGATCGTCCCCATAGGGAGCAGAATCACCAATACCAAGCCCCCCAGAACCACCAGCACCGACCGGTATACCAAGTTGACTCCGGATACTGGGAGCCAAAGGTACCGCCCTACTTCAGTCAGTACGGCCAGGGGCAGAGCTCCGGCTACTCAGCCCAGGGTACACCCCCGGCTTACCAAGGCGGATGGCCATACACCCCGGCTCCCGACGTCAACCAGGTGAACACTCCAAGCCAAGGCTGGACTGAAACCGGGTACAACCGGTACCCCAAGAAAAAGAATTCCTGGAGGCAAAACCGGTCCAAGAAGTCCAACCGGCAGGACCTCGCAGATGACAGCCTACCGGTCTGTACCATATTCAACAAGCCAATGGAGGACATCTACAAGGAGAACCCCCAACTCTTCCCTCAGCAGTGGAAGAAGCCACCCTATGCTGGCAACCGGGTCAACACCGGTAAATACTGTACTCACCATCAGTCCGGTACTCACAATACCGAGGAGTGCCAGGCCCTGAGGGATGTTGCTGAACAATTGCACCGGGATGGGAAGCTCACCCAATATGTTGGCCAAGCCCCCCAAGGGTACCGAAAGGAAATCTTCACCATCAGTGGAGGACCTACCCTTTTCGGTACCACTCGTTCCTAGCAGAGATCCCATGTGAAAGAAGCTAAGCAGCACCTGCAGTGCTTCTCGGTACAGTCTGCGCCGGTGCAGAAGAGGCAAAAGCGGGATCCTTGGAACATAGGATTCTCCAGCGAAGAGGAAGCCGGCATCGTGACCCCCCACGATGACCCACTCGTAATCTCGGCCAAAGTCCATACCGATCTGATGCACAAGGTATTGGTCGACGGTGGCAGCTCTGCCAACCTTATCTTCAAGAGTGCCTACCTCAAATTGGACCTGCCCCTCGAGAACGGTAAACCCGCTCATCAGCTTCTCGGGAGACCTTGTCCAGCCCCTCGGTAGCGTTTGGCTCAACGTCGAGGTCGGACAATACCCATGGTCCCAGAAGGTATCGGCTCACATGCTGGTAGTGGATTGCGAGTCCTCCTACAACTTCATACTCGGTAGGCCCATCCTCTGCCAGATCAGAGCTTGCGTATGCTACTACTTGCTCATGCTGAAATTCCCCACTCCCGCGGGGATCGCCTCTATCCGAGGAAGCCAGCCCGTGGCCCGGTCTGTATGTCCAAGAAAGAAAGCCACGACGGCCCTCCGGGACGTGTGCGGCATCACCCCCGGTGATAACGCGGCAGCGAGCGGACGGCCGGATGACCCGAGAGGGAGCGGTAGTCATACGGGGAAAACCCCACGAGGTGGTAGAGCAGATTGCCTTGTTCCCTGAACAACCTGACAGGGTAGTCAAGATAGGTACCGGCCTACCGGCCGCCCTGCGTACCGACTTAATCAAGCTCCTCAAGGATAATGCTTCGGTCCTACGCCGACATGCCCGGTATCTCTACCACAACCATCTCCCATATACTCGAGATTGATCCTGCCTACCGGCCGGTACGGTAGAAGAGACGCGTCGGTGACCGGGAGCGATATGAGGCTATGAAGGCTGAGGTTGACAAGCTATTGAGCATCGGTTTCATCCGGGAGGTCCAATACCCCCGGTGGTTAGCCAACCCGGTATTAGTGAAAAAACCCAACGGGAAATGGCGCATGTGCATCGATTTCACCGACCTCAACAAGGCATGTCCCAAGGACAGCTTCCCTCTACCAAGGATCGAGCAGCTTGTCAACTCCACTGCCGGCCACGAGGCCTTAAGCTTCATTGATGCCTACTTAGGCTACAACCAGATCAAGCTGCATCCCGAAGACCAGGAGCAAACCTCCTTCATGACCGACCAAGGTCTATACTGCTACAAGGTCCTACCCTTCGGATTGAAAAATGTCGGGGCCACCTATCAACGGTTGGTCAACCGCATGTTCTCCAGGCAGATCGGGAAGACCAAGCAGGGTGACCACCTCACCGACCTACAGGAGACATTCTCCATTCTCCAAGACTATGGGATGAAGCTCAATCCCGAGAAGTGCGTCTTCTGCGTAGGCAAAGGAAAATTCCTTGGCTTCATGGTCAGCCACCGGGGTATCGAGGCTAATCCCGAGAAGATCAGAGCACTCCTGGACTTGGAGTCTCCCAAAACCTTCAAGGACATCCAAATCCTTAACGGCAGGATCGCAGCTCTGTCCCGGTTCATATCACGGTCTACCGACCGGTGTGCCCCATTCTTCAAAATTTTGAAGACCGGGAAGAAGTTCGAAGGCTGGACCACCGAGTGCGAGCAAGCCTTCGCAGCATTGAAGGAGTATCTGGCAGCAGCGCCGCTGCTCAGCAGACCGATATTAGGCGAACCTCTATTCCTATACCTATCGGTATCAAGGACCGCTGTGAGTTCCATCCTAGTCAGGAGCCACAACAAGGAGGACCTACCGATAGACTATACAAGCAAATCTTTCGTGGATACCGAGACTCGGTACCCTGAAATCGAGCAGCTCATCCTCGCACTCATGATCTCGGCAGAAGGCTCCGCCCATACTTCCAGACACACCCCATTGTGGTGCTTACCGATCACCCACTCGGGCTGATCCTACAAAAGCCATAGGCATATGGCAGACTCATGAAGTGGAGCATCGAGCTCAGTGAGTTCGACATCACCTACCGGCCTCGATCGGCAATCAAAGCACAGGTACTGGCTGACTTTGTCTCTGAATTCACATCTACGCAGTCCACACCCACATCGGTAGAGGGAGCCGGCTCGGCCGTGACGGCCCAAGCTGCCAGCGAGGAAACACAGTTTGATCTCGCACTACCGATCTGGCAGCTATATATGGATGGCGCCTCGAACACCCACGGTAGTGGGGCCGGACTCATCCTCATCACTCCTCACACCGGTAGTCCCGACACATCTCGGCTCGAGAGTGCTCTCCGGTTCAACTTCAGAGCTTCCAACAATGAGGCCGAGTACGAAGCACTCCTGGTCGGCCTTCGGTTGGCCCGACACATGGGAGCCCAGCAGCTCCAAGTCTTCAGCGACTCGCAGCTCATTGTCAACCAAGTCTCGGGGGATTACCAGGCCAAAGATCCCACCATGTCTCGGTATATGACTTTGGCAAAAGAGCTCACTGCCGGTTTCTCATGCCTCAAGCTAACGAAGGTACCGAGAGAAGAAAATCAAAGGGCCGACGCTCTGGCAAGAATAGCCGAGGCTATTGATCCCAACCCCGGGAACTCGGTACCTATTGACATGTTACAAAACCGAAGCACCGAGACAATGCCCACCGAGGTAAATCACTTACGTCTAGAGGAGGCGAACTGGATGACACCAATCCTTGAATATATGCGCAACGGCTTCCTCCCGAGAGACAGTGATGAATCAAAGAAAATAAGATTCCGGTCCTCCCGGTACCTCATCATCAACAACCATCTCTACCGGCGGGCTCACTCCCTACCATACCTTCGATGCCTCGGACCGGCCGAGTCCCGAGAGGCCATCGAGTAAGTACATGAGGGCATCTGTGGCCACCACCCGGGAGGACGAGCACCGACCCACAAACTCGTCCGCCTCGGCTACTTCGGCCAACGCTCCTCCGGGACACTTGTATCATTTACAAGGCAATGCAAGGCCTGCCGGTTCAACGCACCGAACGTACCAAAACCATCCCAGCCACTTGGAGACGATGGTCAACCCTTGTCCTTTCGCCCAATGGGGAATAGACTTAATTGGGCCCGTCCAAGGGTACCGGCGGTGTTGAATACGTAGTAGTCGCCACCGACTACTCCACCAAGTGGACAGAAGCTAAAGCCCTCAAATCAATTACTTCCCAACAAGTATAATCCTTCATTTGGGAAAACATCATCTGCCGCTTCGGTATCCCTCAAGTCATTATCACCGATAACGGTAAGCAATTCGACTCTGCATCCTTCAGGAAATTCTGCTTGGAGAAGGGTATCACCCTTTTCTTTGCATCGGTAGCCCACCCACAGACCAACGGTCAGGTGGAGGCAGTGAACAAAATCCTGAAAGGCGCATGGCCTGAACTGTTACCCGAGGTTCTCTGGGCATACTGCACCTCATACAAGGCTGCCACTGGCGAGACGTCATTTTCCCTTGCTTTCGGTGCAGAAGCCGTGGTACCGGTTGAAATCAATTCCACAACACACCGGATCGACACGTACGATCCAAATGAAAATGAAGAACAGTTGTGCCTCAACCGGGACCTACTCGAGGAACATCGGGAACAAGCCAACCTCCGGATCGCAGAACAAAAAAACCAGCTCAAACGCAAGTTTGATGCGAAGGCAAAAGTCCTATACCTCAAACTGGGGGACTGGGCACTACGTCGAGTAAGGCAAAGTACGAAGGACTCTGCAGCTATGACATTCAACCAACGATGGGAAGGTCCCTACCGGGTGATCGAAGTCCTCAAGCTAGGAACCTACCGGCTCATGGACTCCACCGGCTACACAGTCCCACGACCATGGAACATAGAGCACCTTCGCTACCACTACCCGTAGACCATGCCTAGAAAAAGCCCGAAACATACCGGCAGGGTAGGCCGGTCGAGCAATGCTCCCACCGGTACTCCTGTAGAAACCCCTTATGTAAATTTCAAAATATCACGGCTCGGTCGAGCAATGCTCCCACCGGTACTTATGTACAAGCCCGGTGTTAAACCGGCCAGAAGTCACCTTCTGTTCCAAAAATACTAAAACCTGCATTATTCACTCAACACCGGTACATTTACGTTATTTAAACCATGTGGTATTGTTCTCCTACCGATCTAGTGAGGGACGCCTCCGACGGAAATGGAACAATCATAAACATGTTGCAACAGCACCGTACCGAGGTGAATAACATGCCAAGAACAAAAATGAAAGCAAAACTTCTGTAAGCCATGTGGCCGGTACCAGCGACCCCCACGCATAAGTTTTTGTTATATTT
Organism: Rubus idaeus; assembly: GCA_030142095.1. Lineage (NCBI taxonomy): Eukaryota > Viridiplantae > Streptophyta > Magnoliopsida > Rosales > Rosaceae > Rubus > Rubus idaeus. Next base: position 24,770,268 of record CM057971.1, read on the forward strand.
TAACATGTGGCCGGTACCAGCAACCCCCATGTAAAACTTCTGTAAGCCTTGTGGCCGGTACCAGCGACCCCCATGCATAAGTTTTTCGTTAACATGTGGCCGGTACCAGCGACCCTCATGCATAAGTTTTCATTCCTAATTATACTGTTATTTCATCAATCATGTTGCCGGTATCAAACATCCACATGAAACATACTCAAGAAAACGATACCGGGAGAGAGACTAATAAACCAGTCCTCCCGAGTGAACACTTGATATGAAAAACAGAATTTATAAAACAGGCGAAAACACGCCATTGTTCAAAACAAAAACAAAGGGCCTTATAGCCAAATCAAGTACTAGCTCCCAAGAGAGCACTCCCTACCGGGAGAGTTGTTCGAAAAAGGGTTTAAATCCCCTAACAAAGAAAAAAAGAAGAAGCAAAAAGCAGTTAAAATACATGGCCCTCGGCCGGTACCACCCAGACATGGGGGACTTCACTCTTCCGGCTGCAGCTGCTTCTCAGAGGTACCGGCAAGCTCCTCCTTGATCTCCTGGAGGATGCCCTTGTGCTCATCATCCACTTGATCCTCGGTAAGCTCGGGCACGGGAGCCGGCTCCAATCCTGCTCGGGGAAGGCCTCCTTGATTTTGCCAAGGATATACACACCACCCTCAATATAAGCGGTGGCCCGCTCCACGGCCCGACCTCGACCACGACGGTAGGCAAGCACGGCCTCTTCTTTGGCCTTGGCAAGAGCCAACTCCCGGCGTTGATCGAACTCAGCCTGGAGCCGGGCGCTCTCAGCAGCCACCGTAGCCTTGGCCTTGTCCTCAACCTCTTGGACGCGCCTACCGGCTTCCTCCTTGACCTTGGCAAGTTCAGCCTCAGCTTTCTCCCGGGCAGCCCCAATGTTTTAGCAAGCGTCCTGCAGGCTGGCGACTTTCGTACCGGTATTTTGGAGCTCCTCCCAGGTCCGGCGCTCCAAGGCCAACTCCTCATAAGCCAACTGCGGTACCGAGAAGAGTGAGCACACAAAAAAACCAAGAAAACAACAAAAATGGGAGAGGTAAAGCAACGGTACCCTCTGCTTGCACTGAAAGAGGAGATCCCTCTGATCCTTAATGTGCATCTCTGGGAAGGAAGCAAGCCGAGAGACCGGGAGCGGGTCCTCTAGCGCCTTCTTCACACAGCCACGAAACAGCAGGGCATTTTCAGAAGGAATGGACCTCCCGAAGATAGGAACGGAGTCGGAGCTGTGCATAGCAAGGGCAGTACCGGCACCCTCCGCACCTTGAGCCACCTCATCAGCGGCAACCTCTTGCACCTTTTGCTTTTTCCGGTGCTCCTTCACCTGCTCAACAAACTACCATAAAAGTTAGTGCCGGTACACAAACGCCGCATGCCAGCACTAAAAGAGACTGAGGTTACCTACTCCCGAGCAGTACACTTCTTTGAGGACCCATCCGGGCCCTCAGAAACAACCTCGGTCTCGGGACCGGCAACCAACTCCACCTCTATCTCCACCTCCACTTCGGTGGTAGACCGAGCTCTGTGGGCCTTCTTCTTCTTCCTCCTACCGACGGTATCAGCAGCAGCACCGACCAAGTCCGACTCCACCAACTGAGCCTCCGGCACCGGGTCCTCACCCGTGGCCTTCTTCAGCTGGTAAAAATCTCTGCGCTCTCGCACCATACTTAAATCACCTTTGAGTGTGCGGTACCGGCGGTATTGATAAATGACTGCAAGGCCAAGTACCGGTGTTAGCAAGCCAACAACATCAAACAACAAAAGGGGACCTACCGGTAAACACTTACAAGGGTTCGGTAGGAGAGCTAGACCAGAGCAATCCAGAGAATACCGGTTCAGAAGCACCGTCGATCTCCTAAGCACAATGGAGATATTCTCTCGTATCCACTGGATCTCCTTCCCTTGGCTCTCGGTAACCCTCCTCCAAGACTGATCCACTGCACACAAAGAAACAAAGGGTTAGTACCGACATCAGCAAACAATACTATACATCTCCATGCTCGGTAAGGGCTAACAACCGGGGGCATCCTTGAAACTACACGGCACCCTCTTCTCCGACGGTACAGATCCTGCCGGGAACTCCCACTCCCCACCGACGAAGAAGTATCTACTCTTCCAAGTTTGCTGGGAGGTAGGGTTGCCCAAAACGAGTGGGTCCCTGATGATCTCGGGACTCCCAAACTTGTGGCTCTCCACGTCACGGGTACCGGTCATCCCCTCCCGGTCGAGAGCATCCTTGGTCGACAGCACCGGATCACCTTCTTGTACTTGTGCGTGAACTCAATCCACGCAGTGTCCCGGGGACAGTCGGTACATGGCTTCACCACCGACTTGAGCTTGTACCAGCCCTTGTCCGCCTTCGAGTGCTCCTCTAGTGCCCACTGACTGAAAAACACAGCCAAGTCCGGCTCCCCAAACCCACAGTGGTGATACAACGTGTAAAGCGCGTTGAGGCACCGCCAAGTGTTGGGGTTCGGCTGCGCAATAGCCGGACCCACCTATGCCAAGAACCGTTCTTGGTACGCCGGTGGGGAATCCTTAACCCCTCACCGAAAAAGAAGGGGTGCACCAAAGTCTTGCCGTACTGCCGACGAGCTCCTAAGCTCCCCCTTCTCGGGAAGGCGTATTGTCACCCGAGCCGGGGATGTTGAAGGCCTCCCTCGAGCTACCAAGTCCTCCTCGGTAGACGCACTCAACTTCGGCCGGTCCACCGCAAACTCGACCGTGCGGAGTCACACTACTACTCGCACGGGACTTCACATACGGCTCCGAGGCGAGAGGCACTATGTCCTCCCCGGTAGTAACTCCCCTCACCACCGTTTGAATCATACCGTCTAGACAAAATCGACTGGTTCTCGGCGAACAAGAACTACTGCTACTGGTACTCGAACTGGAGTCCGAACCAGCCTCCTCCACCGATAAACTCCTCTCCTGCTCGTCGCCAGAAAATGCATTACCACTGTTGGCACTCTCACTCTCCTAGTTAGACATCTGCAAAAAACCGTACCAAGGTTCTTATCGGGAGGGATAACCTATGCCTATGCAACCTAGCTCGGTACTAAGGCTGGACACCGGTACTCAAACTATGTTACAACATCAACACAAAAACGCAAAGAAACATACAACAAGGTACCGGTACTTACATTCTCTGAAGGCTGAAAACTGACAACCGGTTGTTCGCAACTGCACTACCGAGACGAGCTCTAGTCCTTTCTACCGACAGAAATCAGAGCTCTAGATTGAAATTTGCAAGAATGAGGTGAAATGAACTCTCTTCACCCCTATATATATAGCGGGAGTTAACCCATCTTGACCGTACGATGTGAACCGTCGCGGTCCAGTATGACGACACGTGGCAACGCAACGGTTGAACTTCCCACGGCAGTTTTAAACCGGCCAGAGCTCGACACGTATCACCCCACTACCTCGGCAGTTACGCCGAGGAGCTCAACAGCCACGACGCTTCAACTCCCCTTGGAACTCGGAGTGGTTACAATTCCCAACCGGGAGGAACCCCTTGTTCGGGGACTTGGGGACTATATGGGACGGTACCAAGCGCCGCCGCGGCTGCCCCACCGACACTTCGCTACATCCCGATATGAACTTCTGGAATAAGTCCTCGACCAAAAGTTTCCTCTTGCTCGAGACTTGGGGGACTTCTGTTGCTACCATTTCATATCTGTACTGGGATAGGCCCCGCGCAGGGCCCGAAGTAGCTCACTATCACCGGGAGCAGCCTGCCTATGAACCCCATCACACAGAATCGGTCTGCCGACTCGGTAGGGATCCCCTACCGAGCACATAACCTCAGCGGCACAGACCTCGCCCCGGCGGCATCTACCGAGTATACGCCCCGCAATGCCCCAACGGCGAGTAAGCCCGGGCCGCGGTCGAAGCCACGGCGTACCCCCGGCGGTACCGGTAAGACCGGGCCGGGTGTACCGACAACAAGTTCTCCCTCCGGCCGCACATGGACGTCTCCCGACCAAGTACCGAGAGTGGCCAGCCCCACAAGTACCGGCAGCGCCACCCGGCACACGTGCTTGTCCACTACCTCACAGATGGCACTAGGTCGCATACCCATGCCGCACTAAGCGCCGCCATCCCTCGATGCGCACATCGAGGTAGTGGACCAGGGAATATTCCTCGTGTCAGGGGATGTCCCCCACGCCAGGGAAGCTTGTCTCCGACCTCACCTCATATATAAGGAGTCTTCACCCCTTATTCAGGTACGTTCTCTCCGAATCCCAAACACACTGCTCTTAGAATTTACTGGTACTAACTTGAGCGTCGGAGGGCCTTCGGTCGGTACACACCAACCTCCCCTGACCAATCTTGTGCTTTCGAGTACCCGCGTACGACACTACCGGCAGATTGGGAAACGGCAAAAACAAAGAATGAGTTTGATATGTCAGATTTGGGGAGGATGAAGTACTTCCTAGGTGTTGAAGTGGTGCAAAGGGATGAAGGCATTTACATATGTCAAAGAAGATATGCACAGGACGTGTTACAGAAGTTTGGTATGGAGAACAACAATGCTACAAAGAATCCTATGGTGCCAGGTTTCAAGCTAACAAAAGATGAAGGGGGAAGAAGAGTCGACGCCACTCTGTACAAGCAGGTGATTGGAATTTTAATGTACTTAACTGTTTCTAGACCTGATCTAATGTATGTGATGAGTTTGGTGAGTAGATATATGGAGAAGCCTACTGAGTTACATATGGTGGCGGTGAAAAGGATCTTGAGGTATTTAAATGGTACCACAGACTTGGGGATTTGTTACAAGAAGGGAGGAGGAGTTGGTGAACTTGTTGCTTATTCATATAGTGACTATGCTGGTGACTTAGATGATAGAAGAAGCACTTCAGGCTATGTGTTTATGATGAGTTCTGGAGCTGTGTCATGGAGTTCCAAAAAACAAGCAGTGGTTACACTTTCAACTACAGAAGCTGAATTTATTTCAGCTGCATTATGTGCTTGTCAAGCAGTATGGATGCAAAGAGTTCTCAAATATCTCGGCTGGAATCATAGTAAGTGCAGTGTTATTTATTGTGACAATTGCTCTACAATTAAGCTTTCCAAAAATCATGTTATGCACGGGAGGAGCAAACATATAGCTGTCAGATATCACTTCCTTCGTGATCTTTCAAAGGATGGTGTGGTGGAGCTAAAATACTGCATTTCACAAGAACAAATCGCTGATGTCATGACAAAGCCACTGAAGCTTGATGTGTTTGTGAAATTGAGGGAGCAACCACTACTAGAATTTTGCACATATACATCATCTCAAAGAAATCGGTTGGAATTGCACCTGATGTAAAAATTTGTTTTGACATCGCTTTTTGAATAATCGATTTCTGTTATAGGCAATAACATCGGTCCTTAAAATAATCGATGTCTACAATTTTTTTTCAGGTTTACGGTTACCTTCAAATTCCAAAAACACGGAGCGCTAAGTTATTTTTTTAAGTGAAGGTGCCGTACAAAAGTTCGGTTTCCTCCTAAGGCTCAATGTTCACGACACTTAGAATTTTTCAACCCTAAACCCTAGTGTCCAAAACTTCATAGCCCATTTCGAGCCCCCGACTGAAAATCTTCAAGCTCCAAAACCACACAACAAAAATCGATCTTCTTCTCCACAATCCTTCGTCTTTCTCTCCGTTTTCTCTAGCGTCTTCTGTCTTCAGGTCCGTCTCTCCTCTCCGAGTCTTCGTCTCTGCAATCTCCGACGCCTGTTTTCGGTCGTCGATGTTTGACACCGCCACTACCAAATGGAAGATAAGAGGACAACGAACATAACCCAAGCCGAATCGCCACACTGCACCACCCAAAGTCGCAGCCAAGGTAATTATTAATAATTTTATAATCTCTGAGTGTTCATGATTTTTAGTCATTAATTTTTCAACTTTTCAAGGACGTTGGGATATATTTGGGGCTTAGGGTTTTTGATCTTTGGGTGATTTCTTTATATGGTATTGATTAATTAGGGATTAGGATTTTTGACAAAAGATGGGTTTGCTCGATGACCACGAGCTAGAGGAGCTTGACTTTGCTATTGATCCTAACCATCGAAGTGGTAAAGTCTTCCATGAGTTTAATTTAATTTAAACAAAGACATAATAAATTATGGGCTTCTTTACTTTGTTGTGAATTTGTTCGGGTGGAATTGATACATGGTATGTTGGTATTCTTGAGTCGAATTGATTACATTTTTATGCAGACAGCCTAATAGATTGAAGTCCTAAAGAATAAGCATGTTGTAGGGACATATAGAAGTTGGGTAAGTTTCTAGTTGAACTGTAAATGGATCCTGCATATACCAATAGGTATGCATAGTATTTCTTATGACAATTTTAGCTTGCTTTCAAAGTATAGTACTTGATTTTATGTTCACGATAAGATTCCTCTCAAAATAAGAGAATATATGATCTAAGTAGAAATTTGAAAAATGATATACATCTAGAAGGAGATGAATCGAATCCTAATTTAATGGCAATTGTTCTGTATCATTTCATGTCACTTTGTTTTTTGGTTTTTTGTTTTGTTTTTGTTTCTTGTTCTGTCGATGTCCATGGGTTTATGCTTTGAATATATTCAAAGCAATAGGTTCTAGGTGTGAAATAGGCTAAGCAAAGTGGATCAAGAAAGACATTCCATTTATTCATTAGGCTTAAATGAGAGAGTAGTATACTGAAATAATAAAACGATAAGTTAGCTTTTGAGACTAGTTATAGGACTAATAAACTGCTCTGTTATGATTTAATTACCAACTATATATATATGCTATGCTCATAGGTTTAGTTTGAGATGATTGATAAGCTTTTTGTACTATATATATAATTTAGCTTGTATCCTTGTGTAGTTGTGTTACACATTGTGGATTCTCATTTAAATTTAATTAGCTGTAACATAAATTTTGGTGTTCAACTTTGCAATAACATAAATTTAGACCTAAAATGGTGTAACCATGGTGATTACTAGATTCTTGTTTTAGTTCTTCATTGAGAGACAGTCAAGTTCGAATTTTTGCTAAAAACAGGCTTGGTTGATGTTGTTTAATTAAATGAATTTTGTATTATTATTGTTATCTTTGTTTCTCTTTTAAGAAGAGGGTTTAATAGAATGGTCAGTCCACTGTTTTGCTAATGTTCTGGGGTTCAAACCCCCTCGAAAAATCAGAGGTACCTAGCTATAATTGCTAGAATTTCCGGCCAGCATCCTAAAGATCAGAGGTTTGACTGGAGGCCCCAGTTTTGAGCACGAGTTTAGGGGATTAGCTTTATAGTGGCAGGAACAAGCTCTTACTTTTATTTATTGGGTATTAATTTTTCTTATATAGAAGTTCTGGCTATTGATTTGTTCTTAAAACTTTTTCCTGCTTTGATTTCCTTGCATGCTTATTGCTTGATTTTGCAGGAGTCCCGACGTTGCTTTGACAAGGCTATACATGTTTATGATCAGGTATTACAGATCTCAATGAAAACCTTCTACTTATGTGACTATAATGAAAACCTTCTACAATGAAAACCTTCTACCTATATTTAAACCTTAGCCTCAGGATTTTTGTTAAAAGGTTGGTTTTTGGCTGATATATTCCATTGTTTACTGATCCTTTTGCTTTGTCTCTTTCATTTTGGATTCTTTGGATTGGTCCTGTTGATACGAGGCTCGGCGGGCTATCAATTTTTTGCTTCTATGTTTTTGGAGAATAAATTACTTCAGGTTCTTCTACTAAGCAAAACGAGACCAATTGCTAGTGTGATGTATATCTTTGGACTTATTATGCTATGTATTGTTGTTTGGTATGCATTCCTTTATGGAAGTTAATGGAAATATGAAATTTGTTGCAGCTTTAAGTTCAGTTATTCTATGCCATTAGAGTTTATGGTATACATGTTATGTTGGGCTGGATGTGTTGTTGGCTGTCAATTTTATTTTTTTGCTTTGTTCCTGTTAAGTTAATTCACCACCATCTTGGTTCATATTAATATTTTTTAATTGGTTCCTTGTTAATTGAATTGACATTTTTGGTTGTGTTCTAGTTGTAAAGTCAGATACGAGATGGTTATGTTGTTAATTTTAGTTGGTTTCATTTGTTCAATGTGGCAATGCTCAACTTACAATAATGTTAATTGATTTAGAATAATTGTTGTTGGTTATTTTGTTTTCGTATCCTATGTGAATACAAACTGAAATGATATAAGTTAACTTTTGAGTCTTCTTCTTTCAAATTCAGCAATTGTGGTTGCATTCGGCTCCATTTTGGATTAAAATTTTGTTCTGTGTTTGTTTCTGGCAGGAGAGAATCAAACCATTGAGTAGGCCATGCGTTTGAGAGTGGCTCTTCATATTGCTGAAGTTTTAGATTGGTAACTATGGAGGTCATACAATGAACAACTCTTGGATCATGTACAAGGCTGAGTTTGAGAGCATGCTTCAAAGCTCTTTGGGTCACAAAGTAGCTGAAGATATTAGGCATAGAATAATAAACATATAGATTATATTCTTACTAAGAGGATGTTATGCCCATTGTGTTTTCAATTGTTTATGCACTTTGAGAATCAATATTAATGAAAATTATTCTTTACCTTATTATGTATTCTTGAGTTCATGGTTCTAGGTACAAATGCATCAGTTCTAGCTATAAAAATTGATGTCGCATAAACTCATAAACATCACAAATTAAGTAAAGAAACGATGTCTCTTAAATTGATAAACATCGAAAATTAAGAAAAGAAATGATGTCTATTAAATAGATGAATATCAAAAATAAATGAAAGAAACGATGTCTCTTCAAGGTATGAACATCGTGTTTTTATAACTAAACGATGTACAGAGGTTTGGTAGACATCGGCTGAAAACCGATGTCCCCAATTTTCGGATCTTTAACATCTGCCACTAACACATCGGTCGAATATTTTTTTAACATCGGTTTTAGACCGATTTATATGAGAAAAATTATAGTAGTGAACTTGGAGTCTGTGAGGTGCCAAAGAAGTAAACTGGTTGCAATAAACAACTCAGTTTAAGGGAGGAACTGTTGAGTACAGTAGAACCTCTTTAAATTAATAGCCTTGAGACCACCTAAATTCTATTAATTTAGCGAGATATCAATTTATCGATAAATTAATAATTATTAATATACAAAGATATTTTTAGTTTTTTGCTTAACAGTAAACATGTTATATTTATTCACTTATTAAGATCAATGAATTTGATTTATCACATCATATGATCAAGTTAACATTCAAAGTACTACAAAGAAGATAAATATTTTGGATGCAAACATTTATCTTCTACAAAGGTTTTGAGCGTATATGAGATCGTTGGCAACATGGCAGAACATTCTAAAGATGAAGCTGAAGTTGATGATGATACACAACCTTTGGTACCGGTGTCACGCAAAGAAGCACTTAAAGCATCAACGATACTCTAAAACTTCTTGTTGCAATATGAGAAAGCAACCCCAAGACTTTTGGGCGCATTGCGAACAATTAAAGATGAGATTCAATTATATTTGAAGTTTAAAAAAAAAACTACTATTTATTCATATTTTGAGAAACCTTCATAATTTATTTATTATGTACTTTTTGTTTTTTTTAGAATTATTTATTATGTACTTTTTAGCCAATTATTAATTTATAAAATATTTGGGATCTATAATATACAAAGGAAATATTTAAAATGTATTATCTTATAGTTTTATCGAGATTATTAATTTAGCACGTTGGTCCCGAGTCGGGACCGAACAATTTTATTATTTAAAAGAGAATATTAATTTATCGAGTATTAATTTAAAGAGGTTCTACTGTATGTTAAGGTTTTGAATTGGTCTTCCTTTGTTTGTTGATTTATGTTAATAACAGCCCTGATTGTTAGGGTGTAGTGGCTAGGTTTGATTTATTCAACAGTCTGTATACACGTTCTTAGGATACTTTGATTGTGTATTGTTATTCGTTATCTTTCATTGTAAAAGGCTTGATATAAAGCCAGTAGCTTTCAATTGAATAATACACATTCCTTCAACAACTTTGAGAGTCAAATACAGTTTGAACTTCACAATGACATAGCTCATGTTCAAATCCTCAATGCCAGCAAGGAATTAAGCAAATCAATAGCATCGTTGCACCACCATCTCTAACATAGCCCCGCCACAGCAAACATGATCTCCACCGTCATGCGAAACTTCCACTGATAAAGTCTCCTAAGAATCCACCACCGCTGCCACAAAACCAAGCTAACCCACAACAACCCATCGCCTGTCATCCCTGCTCACCTGTGAACCTAAATAAAACTATGCTAGAGAGAATCACTGAAAATCATGGAGGACTGTCACACCCGTCGGACGGAGAATAGCAAAACTTGGCGAAGAAAGCCAAGCTTTCTAGGGTTTTAATTTCATTTAGACTTAGGTGTTTTTAGATCGAACTTCATCCATTAGGGAATATCAATCATCTTGTAACATACACCAGCTTGATTAAAGCAATAATCTTTAATAATGTCTATAATAGAATGTTACATAAATTACAAAAGCATTAATCTATAATTAATATCACAATTTTTTTTTTGAAAGTAAAAGATAATTCGATTAATACGACAAAACGTACAACCAAGGGGGGACGTAAGGCCTAACCCCAAATAGATTACAGAGAACATGGGCGGAAATAGCCCAATCTGTAAATGAACAACTGCCGCATTTCATAGGTAACATAGACTCAATAACACCGCATTAACAACTGTCGGAGAGACGAATTCCCTGTGACGCTCCATGATCCAAACCAACCAGAACATGAGCCATGTATAAGCGTCGGTCAATTGAAAATCGGTAACAATAGAGGGATGAAAGATCTTTATCTCAAATGAGAAGGGGAAGAAAAAACTGAACCAAATAAATGACAAAAATAAAACCGTAAAACTAAACGGAGAAACAAAAAACGTCGGACTTGACGGAGTAGAAGCAAGCACACCCACACCAAACCAGATCTGTACCTGCACCACAACCCAAAAGCAAAATGAACATCAACGTTCCCTCCTCCTAGTCAGCCTCCACCCAAAACCCAAAGTAGATCCAACATATCTAACCCCAAACCACCACCTGCAAGCAATAAATCGGGGATCACAAATTAGTCATTACAGACATTTGAAATTCTATAGCAATATCATTTTATATAAAGTCTGACACTCAATTAAATATGAAACGCCTGATAGAATTGTATACACGTACAGTAGAATCCTAATTTTGGAGTGAATATATGACTATTGCAATCTTACATTCATTAGAGTGAATGTACAAAATTCAGTTTTACAATACTTCCACAGGACATTTGTATTCACATGCTTAAAATTTATATTCATGTCATACTATATATATTCTTTGTTATTCGATCATTAAGAGTAAGGGTTTTATACTCTTAGTTAAAAGTAATTTTTAAAGAGAAAGTTCTCATAGCAGATGATGATGTTAGAACCTGAGACAGAGAAGAATTAATGAAGAGATCGAACTAAAAGGTGGACAGAGAGAATATGCAAGTTATATTTGTCTGTAATTGTTCAATTAATGCTCAAAACTATCTTCAATAACAATTAATATAATGCAGCCTATTTCAAGCTCAAATAAGAAATCTAGCTAGCTGTACAACTCAAATAAGGAACCCCAAAATAAGTGTGTAAAGCAACCAGAATCATACTAAGAAACCCCTGTGTCGTCTGTGCCTTCATGGTTCAGATAAGCTTGTTAGGTGCACATTCTGCTATCTAATATCAATCACCATAAAACCCAATTTAAAATTTGATGATAATTAGTCGTAGTGATTTTACATGCATATATGTACATACATTTAATTCTCTCGTAGCTATATACATTGATTTTACATGCATGCACGCAAAGTTGGGAAAAAATACGTTTCAAGCAGAATTTTCTGCTAGATTGCTTGGTGGATCTGGTGATTTCGTAACTTGAGAATTTATGGTGATCGACAACACTCAGCGTTTGAAGAAATTCCGATGTTAGCCGCCCGATGGCAAGAAAAATTGATCATAGCTGCCACCTCAAATTCAGCAAGCTAAGCACCACAGCCACCACTACAACTTCCAGTAAAAGTGGGTCGTAACTCGATCCATCTTCAGGTAGTACGTGTTGAGAAAATGTAGAAGACTTGAGTGTGGAAGGCCTGCTAGCTTGTGGAAGAAATAAGTGGCTTAAGCAGGAAGTTTGAGTTGTGTAGTTGGGAATATATATGTCCCATAACATGTAACGGTGCTGTCCATGGTGCAGCAAAGCATGCCGGCGTTGAAGCTTAATACGCCGTTACAATGGACGGGAGGAGCACCACCTTGGGAGCACCACCTTGAAGCTTATTTCTAGTGTTCTTCAAGACAGTGTGGGAAGTTAGCCTAGCTACAGTGAGATGCATTCTTGGGCACCGTTGATCATGATCAATATCTAATCCTTAGTGAAGTTTGTAAAGTAAAGTTTGTAATGTGTTAATTGGGTGTGTGCGTGGTATCTTTCTCCTGTGTAGAGCTTATTCTACGTGGTTTATCTAGGAATTAAAATGTTTAACGAGACCATTCTCAAAATACCTTATTCAGGTAATCTGTGGGAGTTGTCTCATTTCATTAATACTAGGCCTGACATTGCATTTGCAGTAATACGTCATACTGATTAGTTATCAGTTTAACCCTGGTAATGAACATTGTGTTGCTGGAAAGAAGGTAAATATTGAGGTATCTGCAAATAACAACAAATTATATGGTTATCGATAGGAAAAATATATGATGATATTGAGTTTTGATGTAGAACAAGAAAATTGTTGGCCGGTCTAGTTAGCCGGAAAAAGATTAAAATAAAGAATCGCGCGCCACAAAATTGAGAAGAGTACGTGATATTGTATGAAGCTACACCAAGCTTGAAATGGTTGGTTATGTAGATTCAGACTACATGGGATGCGTTGATGAACATAGGTCTACTACTAGTTATATTTCCATGATTGCAAGAGGTGAAATTTTGATCAATATTGAAATTAAACGTGATTAATTCAATTGAGATATTTCTTAAGATTTATTGTGATAATGCATCTGCAGTGTTCTTTGCCAAGAACAACTAAAGGTCTACAACAGCGAAGAATATGCATCCCCCGCCCTTCTCAGAAATTTCACAAGCCCATACCATTAGCTTTTATAATAATTGCTATTAATTATTGCTCACCCCATGCCATATACTTCGAAAATAGCTAGCTAGACCGGCCATATTTTATGGGGATTATCGATTGCGTTGAGGATTCTAGCTAAAAGTGTCTTGGGATACCTATCTAGCTAGTATTAGGTAAATCACATGCAAAATGAATTTAGACGGTCGATGTACGGGTTGCATCTTCAGTGGTTGGAGTACCATGTTTGGAGGAAAGTGGGAGGGTGAGGATGCATTTGCAGGGGGGAGGGGTGGGGGCAGATGGGGATCCAAGGGCTACCAAGCATGCCATGTGCCCAAGCATGGCATGCTCACATGGCATGCTTGGAGCATGAGAGAATTTCCCGTCGATGTACCTAGATAAGTATTCCAATATACTTTTGGAGAGTTTGTTGTATATTCTTAGAAATTCATTATACAAGGGCCAACGAAATTCATTACGTATTACATCGACTGTCTAAATTCATTCTACAAGGACCAACAAGTTAGAGTTTTGGAGAGTTGGGTTCTATATCCTTGGAGATATAACAAAATCATGAAAATGAAAGAAATACAACTTAAACTCATTATTCTCTCTATTCTCAATTTTTTTTTTAAAGAAAATCATTATTCTCTCCGAACTAAGGACTCCTACACGGATTCACTATCCAGAAGCATTTACTCTTTTGTTTTTTTGTTGAATAATTCAGGGAACAAGTAACGCTTGCATATGCCAACATTATCCGATAGATGTGAATCTTTTGCACGTTTTTTAAAATGTATTCACTAGCTTTAATAATATCACTTTCTATACCAATAAAGTCGATGGGTTTTGCACCAAATGATGGAAAGTGAAACCCTTTCCCTGTGACGGAGGAGGTGAGGCCTAGCTTCTCAAATTATTAGTCTTTGTCATCATTAGTTGTATACGTCATTCAACACAAAAAGGGACAAAAGAGAGAAGAAGAAAAAAAAACTAATAAACAACCCCACCTCATCCAACCCTTGATATCAATCAAAATCGAACTTGTGACCTCCTTGATTCTGACTAATTAATTAACTAATCAACTAATACAAAAACTAATTTTTTTTTTAGAAGAAACAACCCCACCTCATCCAACCCTTGATATCAATCAAAATCGAACTTGTGACCTCCTTGATTCTGACTAATTAATTAACTAATCAACTAATACAAAAACTAATTTTTTTTTTTAGAAGAAACAACCCCATCTCATCCAACCCTTGATATCAATCAAAATCGAACTTGTGACCTCCTTGATTCTGACTAATTAATTAACTAATCAACTGATACAATATATATGTAAGAGAAATACCGGCTGGCCCGCACGCCAGATGCGCATAGGTGACCTCCAACGGTCATCAATCCAATGGCCAGGATTCGTCCAATTTGAAAGAGCAACATCTTCATGTTTGATCCATGACGGACGACGACGACGGTCATGCTTGGATAATCGTTCGTGGTGATGGTGCGAAGGGCAAAGATCAATCATCGTCGGAATTGTGGACGAAGGTTGCAACGGAATATGAGGTGACGAAATCCGTAGAATGCAAACCTAGGTCGTGGTCTAGCTGCATATCTCGTTGGAAAAAAAATTCTCAAGCATGTATGAAATGGAGAGCGGCTCTTAACAACGCCGCTCTCCTTCACCGAAGCGGAGAAAACAACAACGACGAGGTAATTTTTTTTAATATAATATAATTATTTTTGGCAATGTTATTTGGTGTTATATTTATTGAATATAATTATTTTTTTGCAATATTATTTGGTGTAATATTGATTATGTGTATAGGTGATGCAAGCTAAGTCGATATACTACAACAATAACAAGTGCAAAGATTTCGTATTCGAGCATTGTTGGCCAATTTTGCAGTATTGTGAAAAATTTTCAAATCCGCCATCTAACTTCGCTGGCCCAACTTTTTCTCCACCAATTGAATTGGATGACGATGGAACACCCTCGATTGAAGTCAATATGGCACCAAGTTCTTCAAGACAACCTCGCCCGCCGGGACAAAAAGCTCAGAAGGCATCTAAGAAAAAAGCCAAGCAAGACAACGGTGCTATAATCCGATTGCAAATGGAGAGATATGGAGACCTAGCTGACCGCGAGTTTACTCAAAGGCAACTCATGATGGATGAGGCAAGGGCAGCAGAGGAGCGATCTGAGCGACGAGTTGATGAGAGAGAGAGGCGTGCTGAGCAACGCGCTGAGGAGGCTCAGAAGCGTGCTGAGGATGCTCACACTATGCAGGTGGATTTGAGAATCTTTACCCCAAACAAAAGAAGTTATTGGGAGAGGAAGCAACAACATATAATTAACATGCAACGTCAAAATGAAGATAGTGCCCCGAATCACCCTCAAGTGCCAACACCCTCTGAGGGACCTAGTTCAGACGTAACCGCCTTTGTCCCACTTCATAACACCCATTGGATTCCGTCAAATGAAGAGAGCCCATAATTTCATATTTTCAAGAGTAATGTGTGGTTGGTTGGCTATTTTGTTTAAATTTTCATATGTTGTTTAATTTCATATTTTGTTTAATTTGTTGTTGTAGTTGTTTAATTTGTTTAAAATTGCCTATGTTATTTTCGTTTATGTTATGAAAATAAAAACTATTAGTATGTGTTATTTGTATGAGTTGCGATTGATTAATACGAAACACACACTTTTATTTAAAGGGAATTAACGAAACTTTAAAACAACAACAATAAAGAAACACACCACACAACAATCATAAAAAAAAATACAAACACCACACAACAAAAAATACTAGTTCAGTCACTGTTGGTTATGCTCCCTCTGCAGCTTCATGTTCCATAGGTGCTCAACTAGATCGCCTTTCAGATTTGTATTAACCACTGGACATCTAACCTCCCTAGTATGACGCAAGAATTGCTCAAGTTCTTGTGGGTTGCGTTCCACATGCGTCACACGGTCTTTGCGTTCTGGTCTCTCATATATCTCTGCTCTCCTTGGATCAGTTAGGATGTCATTCGGGTCAAATGGCTCCGCCGCATATTCATCACGTTCGTCTTCAAAAATCATGTTGTGCAAAATAATGCACGTCATCATGATGCATTGAAGATTCTCTTTACTCCACCCACGAGCTGGCCCCCTTATAATTGCAAAACGAGCTTGGAGAATACCAAATGCTCTCTCCACATCTTTTCGGTATGACTCCTGCATCTTAGTAAAATGCTCCTCAAGTGGCGATCTCGGATTTCTAATTGCTTGTACAAAAGTAGCCCATTTAGGGTATATACCATCCACTAGGTAATAACATTGGCCATACTGCGTATTATTGACGTGATATTCTACTCGAGGAGCATGACCTAAGCAGACTTCATCGAACAAAGGTGAACTTCCAAGGGCATTAATGTCATTGAGATATCCTGGAAGTCCAAAATAGGCGTGCCACATCCATGTATCATAAGAAGCCACTGCCTCTAGGATGACTTGGTTTCCCCTTGTAGCCAGTATATTGTCCTGCCCATTCGGTAGGACAATTTTTCCATTGCCAATGCATACAATCAAGGCTCCCCACCATTCCTGGGAATCCCTGTGCCGCTCCGTTGTCAAGTAGCCTTCGCAAATCTGCCTTCGTTGGTCGACGAAGGTATTCTTCATGGTACACATTCCAGATAGCTCTTGTGAAATGTTCCAAAATCTCGATGCAAGTAGATTTTTCTATGCCAAATGACTCATCGAACGAGTCAGCCGAAGAGCCATATGCGAGCATCCTCATAGCACATGTAAGCTTTTGTTCGGTAGAAAACTCAACTCTGCCGATAGCGTCGCTTGTTTGGACAAAGTAAGGGTCGTAGTTGGTCACGTCATGCATCATTCGGTCAAACACATGAGGATGCATTCTGTAACGCCGACGAAATACGTTTGGTTGATACCGGCTCGGATTAGAGAAATATTGAGCTATGAGTCGTTGATGCGTAAGCTCACGATCTCGATATGTGTACTCACGAAATTCTGAGGATCCACCCCATTTCGGTTCATCATCTTCAATAGACTGGAGATGCAAGGCAGCAGCAAACATCAACGTGGCTCTTCGGTGATTTCTTAATGAAGATTCTTCTTGATCTTTCATCAAAAGTTTCCTCCACCTATTCATTGCAGAAGACAAAGAAAAAAATAATTTTATGGAATGAGATTTGATTGAGCTAAATTATTTGTGGGATATGGAGTAAATGACTCAATATTTATAAAGGGTGGAGCAAATGGTTTCATAAATGACTAGATCTGTAACTGACTCGATCCTTAAATTGCTCGATCCGTAAATTGCTCGATCCGTAAATTGTTCAATCCGTAAATTACTCGATCCGTAAATTACTCGATCCGTAAATCGCTCGATCCGTAAATTACTCGATCCGTAAATCGCTCGATCCGTAAATTACTCGATCCTTAATAAATGGCTTGATCCGTAAATTACTCGATCCGTAAATTACTCCTTAGTAATTACTTTGTATATTGTAAAAATATTATTTATATATAATAAATAATATTACTAATATAATATGCCACAACCATAACAAAATATTATTTATATATGTTTGAGTTTAGGTTTAGGATTTAGCATTGGAGAAGTCTAAATATAGGTTTTGAGTTTGAGTATAGGATTTAGCATTGGAGATTCCCCAAAACCTATACTCAAATATAGGTTTTGAGTTTAGGTATAGGGCTATGCATTGGAGTTGCCCTAACAGTGTTTATGCGCACCTAGCTAGTACAATTGTTAAGGTTAAAGATAGAAAGGGCACATTAATCGGTATTTGTTGATGTAATTGCATACGTACATTGATATAATTTGCATGTCATTCGCTTATATATATTGTAATTTTCACTTGTATTTTCCTTATTAGTTGCAATTAATTAAGACAAACTTAAGCTCAAATTCACTTGTATTTCCTAATTAATTCCCATTATTCTCTTATCCTTATCGGATACTAGAAGCCATTGAGCTCGAAAGCTACAAAAAGATGCAAAGCAAAGCAAGAAAATTCCATCGTATTTTATTGTCCTTATCTGAACCTTCCAACTCGATCGATCATGGCCAAACCAGAGGGAAATTTCCCATTTCCAAACCCCAAAAAAACTCCAAATTAATTAATTTAAATAATTAATTACACTATATATCTTTATATTTATGCATACATTTCAACTAACTATTGCATGCCTAGTGGATTAGTGGAAGAATAACATGATTCTAGCCAAAGAGATCGAGATATATATATATATATATATATATATATACTATATATTAAGAGAACACCTCTTGTCAATTAAAACTGAATTTTTGTACTAAAATAACCCTAAAGTATTAAATAATCTTTGCTAAAAGTCAACTGATAGGGACAAAAAGGTAAAAGACAAAATAATTAAAAATAAAAAAATTATACCAACTACTTTTCAGAAAAAACTGTTTTTCACAACCTGAAACAAAATAATTAATAAAAGAATTTAAAAAAAAATGACCCACTACTTAAAAAAAAAAACTGTCACACATGCATAGCATGTGTCCAAAATGCTAGTATTTAAGGAAAGAAGTATTATTGATCAAAATTAATTTTTTATACGTAAAAAACTTTAAAATATTAAAAAAAAAACTTTGAAAATCAAATAATCAATAAAAAACTGAATTAAAAACTTTACATATGAAACCCTACTAGTGTCCTTTTCTCCATGCATGTCTTGTTACACGACACCCACTATATTTGATATATCCACACAACGAAACCTCAGTCATGTTCTATTCTTCTTCTTCTTTTTTCGTTTTGAACGTATATTTTTTAATGTATAAAATGTAATACTGATTCCTTACAAAGAATAAAGTAGTCGGTGCCCGCCACAACATCAGATAACGATAACACAGATAATATATATCTTTTTTTATAAGAAAAAAGAAAATTACATCCTAAAATCTCTATTACATGCAACTCAACAAAAAAATCTCTATTACAACCAACACTTGAAGAACATGAAAAGGTAGTCCATTAATTCATCCAAAGTCGCAAATTCTGGCAAGAGTGACCAAGAGAGGCAGCTGAATCTGCTACAAAATTAACTTCTCTATAGACATGATTGAAAGAAGTTAATTTAATCAAACTTTTGGACAAACTCTTTAATATCAGCGACAAGACATTTGAGACATCAAGGGATAGAAGTGCTTCTACGAATACAATGGATAACAAGTTTAGAGTTACCTTCAACTTAGATCTTTTTAATTTCTTCTTGAAAAAAGCAGTAGACAATCTTCCTAGGAGAGCAAAGGCTTCAGTAACTGGAACACTTAGTGAATATGATTTATTCACACCAATAAGAAGAGGATTACCAATATCATCACGAATAATAAAACCAATAACAATACTAGTAGAATAAGATACAACACTATCAAAATTCAACTTAGCAAAATTAGTGTCAGGAGGCTTCCATTTTTGAATTTTTTTTTTTTAGGAAAAACCATAAATTCCATTAAACCATCGGAAAACATACAACGGGGGGGGGGACATAAGACCTAACCCCATAAACGGTTACAGATACCATGAGCTTAAGGAGCCCAACCTCTAACCACCCAATCGTCTCTTTCCATAGGCTACGAATACCGGATAAACCCGAAAGTCTCGATAACACCTCATAGACCACTGTCAGAAAGACAAACACCCTCAAAAGCACTGTGTCCCAAACGTACCAGTCACGTGCAAGGTATGCTCATCAACCAGTTGACCATACAAGTACACCGAAAATAAGCCAATTCGTCCTCGGGGATGACACCACCACCAAATCACTATAACTTGACCCAACCCTAGCTCAAAAGAGTAGGGACTTATTGAACCTAACCAAAAAACACTAACAAAAAATAAAACCCTAATGAAAACTAACAAGGAGCCGCCAAAAGCCCGAGTCCCTTCCCCAAGACGCCAACCCGAAGCCCCCGAGCACCACCTCCGCCAACCGGAATGATCAATAGCACAACCTTCCACACCAAGCCGGATCTACACCCTTAACAACCCCCACCATCCCGTTCCAGCTTTAAATCTCCACCACCGCCGGCCTAGAACCCTTGCCAAAAGCCCGAGCCAGTCCCATTAAACCGCCTCCCACAAACCGGTGCCGCATCCTCAACCCGCCACCGTAAACCTGAAGTACAATCCGCAAGACACCCACCTTGCCCATCACAACCCCGGATCAAACCCCGTGCAGAAGATTCGCCACCCCGCCATCTAACCGGCCAAGGAGCAAACGGAAAAATTTTCGTCGCCGCTACCATGGAAAACGGACCAACGCTCACACCCGCTCCGCCAAAGAAACAAACCACAAACCAACAAACACCGATCGCCCGTCCGGCAGCAGCCATCCCACACCAGCAAGGCCAAAGGCCAACGCCGATATAGGGGCGCCGCCGGACGACCCACGAGAATGACGAACGAAACAAACCTTAGGTTAGGCGCGTGGAGCGCGTTCCCCTAAAACCACTAAAATTAACCCCTTTTTTGTCATTTTTGATTGAACAAAATATATATATATATATATCTTGTTTCCGTTAATTAATTAGAATATATATGAAGAACTGATAGAGAATGTTAGTGATTTGTGTCTATCCCTCTCGGTCTCATATATATATTTGTGTGTGTGTTTGTGTGTGTCTCAAGCTAGCTATCAATTTAGGACAACCTATACTAAATTGATCGAATGTTATTTTGGACGACATAGCTGGTCTTGTTAGACCACGTACTCTCAGTGCATCTTTTGCTGCTAGCTAGTTTTCTTGTTTTTGTTTTATTGGGCGTCGGGCACCCCTTATACCAAAAAAAAAACTAAATTGATCGAAGTTAAAGCTTGGAAGAGTCGACAAAGGAGAGTCCTTGGACCAAGTACTTGATCATCAAGCTTGAACGGCAGTGAAGTTAGTTTCACGAAGAATATAGATCGACAAAGATAGTACTGTTTAAAATATACACGACGTTGCTGCTTTGGAATAGGAACTTCCATGATTTGGTGTTTTCCGAGCTTCATTCTTCTTAATAGTTAATTAGTCCAATCTAGGGAAAATTAGTCAGTACACGGCGTGTAAAAACACGCCGCAATCTGAGCCGTCTAAATGTTAGAAGAAAATATTAACATATTTTTTCAACTCAATTTGAACAGCTCAGATTGCGGCGTGTATATACACGCCGTGTACTAGATACTCTCTCCCAATCTAGCTAATTATTCATGTTTATGCTCATGCTCATGTCTAACATAGATTCCTGGGTCATGAACTCATGATCCAATTAGAAGAATCAAATTGACATTCATGTCTAGTGACGGACACTCATGACTTAATTCCACTTTGTTCATTAGGTAGAGGTTCCGGTTTAAATCATATATTTTCAACCTTTGTAGATAACTCACTATCCTAGACATGAGTGCGCGTGAAATAAGAGCCGCTACTCAAACACAATATACGAACATAAAGTATATATTCTAGATCGAACTAATCGAATTAAAAGAAAATGAAGTAAAGATTCATTACTTTTCTGTGATGTTTTGCAAAGCTTCTACTCCAATATCACAAAAAAGAACCAATTAAGATTTAAGAGGACCATATATATGAAACCTGACCCTATGTTCACTCAATTAATATATGAACGTACAACTTAGTGATCTGGAAAGTAGAAACTTCATCACAAACTAAACTGATATATTCTAACTATGAGGTTTCGTATTCCACGAAAGATGGCAAACGTCAGATCAAATATGCAAGTTCAATCGAAATTAATAAGAATAATTAAAAGATAAAGGAAATAAATTATGATATCTAGCTCCGAGGAGCTAATCTAGCTAGTCTCATTCTTTACTTTTATTTTTTTTAAATGACAACACGATACTCTTGCTACTATTTTGATTTTGCTGCACCAAAATAAATGATAAAAACAACATTAAACTAATGATCTTAAGAGTCAAATGTTAAGGTATCCAAAGTGGTTGGTGCAGTAGTTTGACACCAAAATTATCTTAGTATAGGTCATGAGTTCGACTCCCCTATGATACATGTGTGAGGTGTCAATCCATTAAAGTAGAGAGAAAGTGAGAAACAACGACAGAAAGAATCACCAGGTAACCTAACACAATTAAGACTCGAAGGTAATACACAACTTTCATAACTTTAAGAAGAGGAAAATCAATTTTACTAAGAACACAAAGGAAAGGAAAGCGAGAACTTTTTTCTCTCTCTTATGCTCTGTGGTGGCAAACCCTAGGGTTTCACCAGCCGAGTACTTTGGCCCGCATCGATGGCGTTGCTAGTGCCGTTTTGTCGAGTCCTCTACGCTCGTGGATCCTATCGGTTCAACCTTTTGGAAGTTCTTTCACTCTTTGTAGGGCTCCTTTGGTCTCTGCTAGGTGTGAATTTGCTTGCGATCGTGTTGCTTTGGCTTGGAGTGGTTATGGCCGCACTCGCGCTGCTCTATTTGGGGATGATCGGCGGTGGTCTAGTGGTGCTTTGGACGACCAAATCAAAATTTGGGATTTGGGTTGGATCTTTGTTTGGTATGGATTTGTGGGGTGGCAACGTTCTTTCCCGTTGTGGGGGCAGCACGTCGTAGCTCGACCCTCTCCGACCTATTGTTATTGCGCCAGTGGTCTGCAGGTGTTGGGGTTGTACTCAGGTGTTGACTTCTTATCGGCTTCAGATCTGGTGGCATCGTTTTGTGTATCAGATTCAGCGGCAGCGACGACGCTAGTTTCCTAGTACAAAATTTGGGTCTAGTCTTGGTTGTTCGAGATTGGACTTTGAATTGGGTATGAGTTTATTTTTGAGTCGATGTCGGGATCGGTTTCAAATTTATATTTGGGATCTAAGTTGGCCATATTATTATTGGATATGGGATCCGGGTCTTTGGTTCTTGTTCTTGAGAGGTAGTTTGATATTCACCAAGTTTCTAACACCTTTAGTTGGCTTCGATTTTTTGGTGTTTGGATCACCTCTTTCCAGTGTTGGTACATTGCACTAGAATTGTTGGGTGGTTCACATCTGTTACGGTTATGGTTACAACTACAAATTTCACTGCTTAGCTGACCATCCCAGTGTATCGGTCATGTTCTTTTGGCGATTGGTTACTTTCATGTTCAGATGCGTTTATGCATCTTATTTAACTTTTTGATACTTTTTGCATATTGCTAATGTACTTCTTAGTATTACTTAATCTATGATATGTCGTTTTCTATCAAAAAAAAGAAGAAGAGGAAAAGCAGATAAAAATATATATATATATATATATATATATATATATATATATATATATATTGTTTCACATAATTGAGGGAACAATACCAACGTATGTAATTTGAACTTTTGCATGTTGTCTAGTTATATATTCACTTTATATCAATTCACATATGTAATGTTCTACATCATCGGCCACTAAAGTATTTGCCCACCCACTCTGCTGAGATCGTTGCCCACCCACTCTGCTGAGATCGAAATTATTGGTTTTTGTCATCATGACTTTTATGAAGTGAAGAAAGACGAAACCGAAGAATGAAATCTTAATTGGCAAATTGCTTTATCAACTGATAGATATATGCCAGATAGTGTTTATGCGCCACCAAATTTGTTCCCCATAGATATAGAGATAATCATATTAATATATGCAAAGCTAGCTAGGGTTTATCTTGACCATACTTATCAAAGTGATTCATTTTAATTCATTTAGTTAATTAGTAAAGTTTGTATTCTTATCAAGTGCCTAACTTAACCTTCTTGCGTGATCTCCAAGTAATCTTTCATTAATTGTATCAATAAACAAACTATATACTCATGCAGCCACTCTACTCTAGCTAACTTATTGACCCCAAACAAAAACCTAAGCTGACAACTAACTATCTAAAACAATAAAGGATTGCCCCTCACTCCAAGCTTGTCGATGTAAATATATACTAGAAATATCCACACACTTGATGAATAGATATAGTTACGTGAAGAATGGGTCGTTATGTAATTTTTTTTATAATTTTTTTTCTCTATTTGTAGTTTGTCGTTTATACCTTTTTGATTAATTGATTTTCAAAATATTTTAATATATTGTATGAGGGGTATTAACGTAAAAAAAAATATTATGATTGACAAAACTTCTTCTTTTAAATATAATAATTAACCAATATACTGTGATATAATATATTTACATGTTATTAAGATGAGTCTACATTAAAGCTCGAACTCACCAAATTAACTAATTAGACTTAAACTCATCCTGAACTGCACACAAACGTACAATTGGAGTCGATTATGCTTGTGCGAAACGTTGCACTTTGAAAATGTTTATGTATTTACATGATGTTATATAATTTGTTTGTTGACGAAAAGAAAAATTGAAATAAAAAAGAACTACGAGTCAATAATCTGGCTCACATCAGAGTCTAGCTTGTTACCTAGCACTACACTACTCCGTCACATATTCCCTATCCTTATTAGATACAAGAAGACCCCGAGAAAGACACCAAAGAAAATTCCTATATGGGTGTGAAATCAATCAAATCATTGAAGTGAATTGAATTGATAGAAACTCCATATCATACTTTATTTTTCTCCCGTCCTTATTTGAACCTTCCAACTCAGGGCCAAATCAAAAGAGAAATTTCCTAGTTCCAACCCTATACGTGCAAACAGAAAATTTTTGGGGTCTTACGAAAACTTGACGATCTTTTTCAGGAAGGGGAATCTTTACCAACTTGAAGTGACGAGTTTTTTTTTTAAAGGAAATTTTTTTTTCAAAACTTAAATACGATTAAATTGTATAGGAGGGCATCCATGATAAAATTCGGAGCATGTGAAAACCACTCGAAAGAAGAATTCGATTCATAACTAAAACTAGCCAATCTATGAGCAACAAAATTTGTTGTTCTAAGAGCATGAATAATTGATATGTTTGGAGAGGCATTAAGCAAAGCAGACTTGAATTAATTAACTTGTATAATACTAACTTAATAAAATAGGGGAATAGAATTTTCGGCTTCTTGAAATAATCCAACCACCACAAAATTAATTTTGAGCAAAGAATAATAAAAAGAACAAGGGGAATTGTCAGAAAGTTGGTTTCTTTTGATTAAGCTTCAACCACAAACGCCTCCTTGTCTGAACTCTAATGAAATTCTAGTCATTTTTTGTCCTCTTTTTTTTCGACAAGAATTTTGTAGTCTATTGATGTGTTACATATGTATTTTGAATGTTCAACCACATGCATACATGTTGCATGTTCTTAGTCTTTTGTTCAATGTTCCACTCGAGCTCTGAGGTGTTGCGTTGCTAGCTAGTCACTGCATGCCCTGAGTCTCTAAATTCAGAAGGTTAGGGGTCGTGTAGTGATGGGTTAGAGATATAGGGAAATTCTCTAGTGAGGACCAAACAATGAGGACTTTGAGGATTTTCAAACTCAACTGTTGGATGAGCTTTTAATGAGTTTTTTAAATATCAACTAACATTTAAAATACTCATCTACCGGTTGAGTTTGAAAGTCCTCAACAAGTCCTCATTGTTTGGTCCTCACTAGAGCCTCTCCCTAGAGATGTAACCCACGAGAAATTTTTTAATGTGACTGTCACGCCACGTGGCAATGTAACCTCCTGTTGTGATTGGACTACATCTTTTATTTTTTTTTCCTCGAGTGTATCAATCATTGGACATTAGTTATCTAAATAATGACGTGGTCCAATCACAACATGAGGTCACATATGCCACATGGCGTGACGGTTACACTGAAAAATCTCTCGTAACGCAGAGTCCGAGCCCCCCACTGAACCAACATCGTCAAGGAGATATTGTGAGATAGGACCCATCACTTCGCTGCATGCATGTAAAAGGGAGAGAGTAAGCGCGCGATAGCATTTTTAGGGTTACTAACTCTTATCTTGCTCAATCTTTTCTTTAAACTTAAAAAGATCTCGTAAAAGGGAGAGAGTAAGTGCGCGATGTCAGGTACTAAAGTGATGAACAACCCGTAATTCAGGTACTGTTTACGATAAAAACTCTAAATATATACTAGAAATATCCACACACTTGATGAATAGAGATAGTTACGTGAAGAATGGGTCGTTATGCAATTTTTTTATAATTTTTTTATATTTGTAGTTTGTCGTTTATACCCTCTTTGATTAATTGATTTTCAAAGTATTTTAATATATTGTATGAGGGGTATTAACGTAAAAAAACTATTATGATTAACAAAACTTCTTCTCTTAAATATAATATAGATAATTAACCAATATACTATGATATATTATATTTACATGTTATTAAGATGAGTCTACACTAAAGCTCAAACTCACCAAATTAACTAATTAATTAGACTTAAACTCATCCTGAACTGCACACAAACGTGCAATTGGAGTCGATTATGCTTGTGCGAAACGTTGCACTTTGAAAATGTTTATGTATTTACATGATGTTATATAATTTGTTTGTTGACGAAAAAAAAAATTAAAATAAAAAAGAACTACGAGTCAATAATCTTGGTCACATCAGAGTCTTGTTACCTCGCACTACACTACTCCATCACATATTCCCTATCCTTATTAGATACAAGAAGACCCTGAGAAAGCCACCAAATTAAGAAAATATGCAAGAAAATTCCTATATGGTTGTGAAATCAATCAAATTATTGAAGTGAATTGAATGGAATTGATGGAAACTCCATATCATACTTTATTTTTCTCCCGTCCTTATTTGAACCTTCCAACTCAGGGCCAAATCAAAAGAGAAATTTCCTAGTTCCAACCCTATACGTGCAAACAGAAAAAATTTGGACGATCTTTTTCGGGAAGGGGAATCTTTACCAACTTGAAGATTGGGGCCATTAATTGGTCAAGATTTTGGAATAAAGTGAGGAGTTTTTTTTTAAGGAAAATTTTTATTCAAAACTTAAATACGATTAAATTGTATAGGAGGGCATCATGATAAAATTCGGAGCATGTGAAAACCACTCGAAAGAGGAATTCGATTCATAACTAAAAAGGGGGGGCCCCCCCCCCGGCCCGGGGGGTGGGGGGGGGGGGGGGGGGGGGAAAAAAAACTAGCCAATCTATGAGCAACAAAATTTGTTGTTCTAGACTTCTAGGAGCATGAATAATTGATATGTTTGGAGAGGCATTAAGCAAAGCAGACTTGAATTAATTAACTTGTATAATACTAACTTAATAAAGTAGGGGAATAGAATTTTGGAGAATTTTCGGCTTCTTGAAATAATCCAACCACCACAAAATTAATTTTGAGCAAAGAATAATAAAAAGAACAAGGGGAATTGTCAGAAAGTTGGCTTCTTTTGATTAAGCTTCAACCACAAACGCCTCCTTGTCTGAACTCTAATGAAATTCTAGTCATTTTTTGTCCTCTTTTTTTTTTCGACAAGATTTTCTTAGTCTATTGATGTGTTACATATGTATTTTGAATGTTCAACCACATACATATATACATGTTGAATATTGTTCTTAGTCTTTTGTTGAATGTTCCACTCCAGCTCTGAGGTGTTGCGTTGCTAGCTAGTCACTGCATGCCCTGAGTCTCTAAATTCAGAAGGTTAGGGGTCGTGTAGTGATGGGTTAGAGATGTAACCCACAAGAAATCACAACATGAGGTCACATATGCCATATGACGTGACGGTCACACTGAAAAATCTCTCGTAACGCAGATTCTGAGCCCCCCACTGAACCAACATCGTCAAGGAAATATTGTGAGATAGGACCCATCACTTCGCTGCATGCATGT
Source organism: Rubus idaeus (assembly GCA_030142095.1). NCBI lineage: Eukaryota > Viridiplantae > Streptophyta > Magnoliopsida > Rosales > Rosaceae > Rubus > Rubus idaeus. The sequence goes on from CM057971.1 coordinate 24,798,214, forward strand.
AAAAGGGAGAGAGAGTAAGCGCGCAATAGCATTTTTAGGGTTACTAACTCTTGTCTTGCTCAATCTTTTCTTTAAACTTAAAAGATCGATCGAGTTTCGTAGGATATTTGTCATATGAATATTTTTTTAAGTACGTAAAATGATCGAGTTTTTTTTTTGGTAATTAAAATGATCTAAGGGTTTTTTAAAAAATGATCGAGTTTGATGAGTGTAGTAAACTTGTAATTAATAGCCAAGTTGGAAATGTATAAGATATATATAAGATCACAAATCTAACGAGGAATCAAAAGCCATGTTAGTTGTGTATATAAGTCATGCATGTCAAACCCTAGGTAGGTTTAGTTGAGCTTCCAACGAATTTAAAACAATTGTAAGACAAACCCTTTCTTGGATATGCAAGTACCAGTCAACTATTGTCCAACAAAAAACGTACCAGTCAATTGTACCCCAATTACGCCTCCAGTATTCTTTATATATATATATATATATATATATATATATATATATATATTATTACAGATTAGTTTAACCTAGCCCTAAACAACTACTACAAGCTTTGGACCAGTTGCATCTACCCCAGAAACCTCAGTGATGCGACGATATAAAAATCTACAGAAAAAAATGCAGAGAGGAGAATCCTTATTGTTCGGATTAATTTGAGGGTAGGTCATGTGTCCTTCATCGGCTACCTCCATTATTCGATTAAAAATAAAAACGTTTTTATGTTAATCCGAAAATTTAAGAATTATTAGAGTCTTGTTTTTGTGTGGATGTTTTATTATTGCGTACACAATAGTAATTTACCTTCTTACAGCAAACAAATGAAAAAAAAATAATTAAAAAAAGTTATAAGGGCAGGTTTACTGTGTGACAATAAGTTTTTGTATACTTTTTTTATGAATTAATTACAAAAGACTCCTCGAATTATAAAGTCATTTTTCAATTTCATATTCACGTATCAAATTTTGTCATTATCATACCTCACATTTGATTTTGTTAACGAATTCATACCTGAGAGGTAGTATTAATTTGTTAATTATTCCGGTAACAATTTCATACCTCCAAGGTATGAATTCGTTAGCTAAATCAAACGTGAGGTATAAAAATAATAAAATTTGATACGTAAGTGTAAATGTGAGTTTCAACCCATGCATATACGTAAGTGTAAATTTGATAAGTGTAAAGGTGAGTTTCAACCCATGCATATAAGTGTAAATTAAGGTGAGTTTCAACCCATGCCATTACCATATTTATAGTTCGTATTCATGAATTCGCGAATCGTATGTGTCTATCCCTTTCATTTTTTATTTTTCTCTTTTATTGCTCAAAGTCAAATAGAGAGACTCAACACAATTGCATACCAAGTCCATATTTTGATGGTGTTGTATCTAAATAAGATAATAAAAAAAAAAAATTCTGTTGGATTCACATTGGGAATCATAATGGTATTACATGTATTTCTTATTTGCCTATTTGGAGAGATTCATATGCGTAGTTGACCTCTTCGTTAGACTAGTTCAACCTTATTCTCAAAACGTATTTTAGTGTAATCATTTTTCTTTTCACGTTGCTTCCTAGGTTGTTGATGTTTGATAAATCTTCGTGTAAGATATTTTTCGTACGTAGTACGTACTATTTGAATTATATACATGTTGCTGCTTGGGAATAACCGAATAAGAACTTCCATTGTTTATTTATTTTTGGTATAGTACTTACTAGAATATGATATTTACAAAGTGCGCTCTCTAAGTTTCTAATTAAGTATCATTGAGTTTAATTTGTATTGCATTAATAAAGAATCTATGGATTTTGTTTATCCATTAAAGGGCTGCAGGCACTTAATAAAGTCTTCTTAGTAGTTAGTCCAATCTCATTATTAGTTTTAATTATGCTTTGCACATAGATTCATGGATAAAATCATAAATAAACGTACATCAGATCGCTAATTCGAACCCCAGTTTGTGAACAACATCTCTTGAGAAGAGATCATACCCCAGTTGCTCCCGGCTCCGGAATAATAGCCCCTTGGAGAAACCCCTTGGAGAAAATTTTCAATGGGACCACCATTTGTGCAACAAAAAAACAAATCATAAATAAACATAAACCAATTAGAAGATGCAAATCGACTTCCACTTTGTTAGGTAGCTAGGTTCCTGTTTAAATCAACCCGTTTCAAACTTTGATACCTTTTTCTTTCTTTCTTGTGGTTTAGATTTCAGCTATAGATAGTTAAAGCCGGTCTCATGTATCATTATCCACTTTTGATACCTACTTATTAATTGATTTCTTGTTTAAAGTTCAACTCAATAATGATACTTTTGTGGTGTTTAGTTTGTGGATAAGTCATTTATAACTTTATATTTGCCTCTATTTGAATTTTCTGATGAACCAATGATGGTAGACTTGAAACCTGACCAAGTGACCAGTCCTAACCCAATGTTCAAGCATCTAGAAACTAAAGACGGCTGTTGTCAAAAAAAGATGGTTCATGAATACTGCCAGATACAAACTCTAGAAACAATTTAGATGAAGTGATCGAGGAGGTTTTCTTATTTTTGAGAGCAAAAAGTATTGTATGACCATCTGCCTCCACTATGAGAGAAAGAACAAAAACAAGTTGGATTAAACTTTTCCAAATTTGATTTGAATTAGCCAACGTCAATAAAGCTAAATCCTTCCTCAAATTTCTTCTTTTCTTTTGCTTTTGTGTATATAAAATTCACCCATTCCCTCTTTCCAATGGGAAAACCCGGTTTAGGTTTTATATGAATGTGCATGTACCCTGGCGCGGAGCCAGCATAGTATGAGACTATGAGGTTACGTTGTTGAACTCCTTGACAGGGACGAAACCAAGATTGAAAACTTCGGGGGGGGGGGGGGGGGGGGGGGGGGGGGGAGGGGGGGGAGTTTATATGAGTAGTGATCGAAGACCTACAATATTCATCAATTGATTCTTTCAATAAGTCAATATTCAATTAATAAAATTATGCTACTATACTGCCTACACAAATTAAGATTGCAAGAAGTCTCAACTCCCAGGAACCAAAATCAAAGAACAAGAAAGCTCGAGAGTGATGAGAGCTAACTTATTAGTATACCAAGCAGGCGAGCAAATGTTGAGGTTGTGGGGCGGAGTTGCTTCAATGGGGATGAGAGATTTCCACGTTTCTGTTTGGTTTCGGGACATAGATGTAGGGAGGGAGGTTGCTAGGTTCATACTTGGATCTACAACGGCAGATTCGAACTCCATTAGTGGTTATGTTGTTGGCCAAGTTGCGTGGTTTTTTGGATCGAGGTTACCGGCTTTTTATCTCCGTTCTGATTGATGTGGTTTTCGAGAGGTTGGAGTTGGCACCATGGAGGAGGAAAGTGGATTGTTACGGTCTATCTTTTTTGTTTTATTAGGGTTTTATTTTTTGGTTAGGTCAAATAAGTCTTTACTCTTTTGAACTAGAGTTTGGTTCTTTTGAACTAGGGTTTGGTTCTTTTGCAGTGCCATGGTTATGATATTTTTCCTGGTGACTAATTGTTTTAACTTTGGTATGCTTTTGTTGTCAATAGGCTGACACGTGATCCCTTGCATGTGGTATGGTATGATTTGGGACACGACGGTGTGGAAGAGGCCAGGATGTTGTCTTTTTGGCTGTTATCTATGAGGTGTTATCGAGACTCTCGAGATTCAGTAGCCTGTGTGAGCGGTTTAAGTGGTACGTAGCTGAGCATTTATGACTCAGTATGATTGTTTTTAACGATCTACCTATAATTAACCAATATTATTTCTTTCACTCTCACTGTATTTTCCTTATTCCGTTAAAAGGGGGTGCCCCCCCTTTTTGGGGCGGCGCCCCCGGGGGCCCTGGGGGGGGGGGGGGCGCGGGGGGGGGGGCTCCCCGGCCCCCCCCCTGGGGTTTGGGGGGGGGGGGTTTGGGGGGGGGGTGGGGGGGGGGGGGGAACCAATGTTATTTCTAGGATAGTGCATAGTTCTCCAATTACTCGAATTGTGGGTAATAATTTGTCACTCTCATATTATGTAATCTTCTATTATTAAATAAAAAATTTCTTTTATTCAAAAAAAAAAAAATCGCCGCAACCCAAAATTTGAATTCCTGACTCCACAATATATATACTTAGTTAACATTACAATCCTGCCTTAAATAAGCCCTCCCCATGTTATCTACTTTAATCCTTAGCTTACATCTCCCTTGACTCCTTCAGCCATCTGAAAGTGTCTCATGACCGATCTAGAAATCATTTCAAGGTCAAGACATTTATATTTGTTAATTAAGACGACAAACTTTAAATAAAAGAAAAGTAAAGAAAAGATGTTCCCTAGTTGCACCCCTTAGATAAACCCTAGATTTGCAACAACCTAATAAACAAGAAGAATTGATTTAGTGGACCAAAATCAATTATATATTTTGTGCCATTCCCTAAGTTAATCTATCCCTTAAACCTGCTACTCTAAAATTTTACCACATTTTTTTTTTCAAATTTATGTTTATCCTCGACATAAAGAGTTTCACTATTATATGTCCAATTACCTTATGTTGACTTTATTAGATAAAGATTCTTATGATTTTTTTTTTAAGTCTCGTTTTTATTATGCAAGATTGAGATAATTAATGATATCATTTATGTTTTGTATTTTATAAATTATAATTTTTTTTATACATTTTCATCTGGGATTTGTGCCTGAAAGCAACTCGAAAAGTCGCACCTATCGTCAAAGACAATCCTAGCCTCCATCGAGGCCCGGTCAATATGCATTAGTAGACTGGAAAATCCAAAAATGACCTGAAAATGTGCGAGAGAATAATACAGCTTCCCTGCAAATGAAACCCTTAAAATTAGTGCTTGCTTCATCGGCACCTTCTCAAATAAACCTAGAACCAAACAGGAAAGCACCCACAACTCTGTTCTCAGATAAGAAAGCACTGAGAAGTGCCACACTAGTGATGTAAAAGTAATTTAGAGATTTGAGGGGGAGGATCATAAAGATAAGTGATTTCAAAAGTAGCATCAAGTCAAGTCATTAATGCTCATTTTAGGCAAGTCATGAGAAACCAAGACTATATTGTATATGGTATATGTACAATATATTGTCAATTCAACTCATCCATTATTGCATTATCCAAACCAGGGCAGAAAACAAATCAAAGTGAACTTCCTGAACCAACCACATGGGCGGACAAGCAAACCACACAAATAACTATCCTATTGAAATAAGAGAAAAAGAAAGCCTTCACTACTTCTCCACTTATTCTCATTTTAAAAAAAGACAAAATTTTACAAATGGTCACTTAACTATGATAATTTCGACATTTTGGTCACTATACTTTCAAAAATATCATTTTGGTTACTCAAAATTGAAAAATTTATTGAAGTTGAATAACCAAAGTGAAATACGGTATTGAAGTTGAGTGACCAATGTGGTATTTAAAAAAGGGTTCTTAACCAACAATGACAAATGAAGGGAAATATTTTCCCACTAAGGATGCTATAGTAAAAATTTGCCCATCAAGGACATAAATATCTTGAAATTTTTATTGTGCCCAATAAAATCCACTGTTCACCCATTTTTATTGACTTCAATAATTTTTTTTATTGTGGTCAATAAAAATGGATGAACAATGGATTTTATTGACCACAATAAAAATTTCAAGATATTTCTGTCATTGATTGGCAAATTTTCACTGTAGCAAAACTTTATGGGCAAAAAGTTGTCACGTTTGGACCTATGAAGTATTTGTCTTTTAAAAAAAATATAGTGATTAAAGTGTCGAAATTATCATAATTGAGTGAATATTTATAAAATTTATCCTAAAAACAAAAGAATAAGTTGCTATTGCGACATAAGTAGTCTCATAAAAACCTCCCCCTAATAAATCCCAATGAAAAAAGAAACCCCTACGACTTGTCTCAAAAGAAAAATAAGAAATTGTCCAAACGACCAAAAAAAAACACAAAGGACTGCAACCTTGTGTCTGCAATCTGCACTAGGTCCCCTCTAAAAGCGACGAGTATATAGTAGCCAAAAAGGAAGGGCAGCAACTTGGAATCCGGCCGGGTATGGTGGTCCGTACAAAGCCCTCCCCCTATTGTCCCACATATATTAAAAAAATGGGTGAAAAGAGAGTAAAGTGAGATTATGAATAGTTGCATACGGCGGAGGAAGTGATCGCCAAACTAGTCCATAGACTATGGTCTATCCATATATATATATTTCCCAAAAAAATCCATATATATATAGACTTGAGACTTCAAAGCTGGCGCTTGCTTCATCGACACCTGTCAAGCACCAGTAGCCAGCGACAACCTGTTTCGCGAATAGAGATTAGTCTCCTTGGCTTACCCTTCGGAAGAAGGGGTTGAGAGGATCCTTTATGGAGAGAAAATTCTTAATAAAAAACTTGCTTTATCGACACCTTCTCAAATAAACCTAGAACCAAACTGAAAAGCACACACAACTCTGTTCTCAGATAAGAAAGCATTGAAGAGTGCCATACTTGATGTAAAAGTAATTTAGAGATTTGAGGGGGAAGATCATAAAGATAAATGATTTCAAAAGCAGCATCAAGTCAAGTCATGAGAAACCAAGACTATATTGTATGTGGGGTATATGTACAATAACTTGTCAATACAACTAGTCCATTATCCAAACCTGAACAGAAAACAAATCAAAGTGAACTTCCAGAACCAACCACATGGGCGGACAAGCCAAACACATAAATCAACATCCATTTAAAAACAAAGTGAAAAAAGAAAAGTCTTCACTACTTCTCCGCTTCTTCTCATTTAAAAATAAGACAAAATTTTATAAATAGTTATTCAATTATGACAATTTCGACATTTTAATCATTATATTTTCAAAAATATCACTTTGCTTACTCAAAGTGAAAGATGATATTAAAGTTAAATGACCAAAGTGATATTTTAAAAAATATAGTGACTAAAGTATTAAAATTATCATAGTTGAGTGACATAAGTAGTTTCATTAAAATTTATCTTTAAAAAAATTATCGTTGCGACATAAGTAGTTTCATTTAAACCTCCCTCTAATAAGAAAAAAACTCGGGTTCGACCTGGGTCGGACATATGTGTCCAAACTCTCTTTTATTTGTATACATTCACAGTATAATTTTATGATTTGAATCGTTGATCCTTTAAAGTAACATTTAAAGATCATCTATGCAAAAAAAATATTCAAATAGAAAATCGTTAACACATCCAACATATTAAACAAATAGACAGTTTTAGAAAAAACTAAAAAAAAACTAACATTCTCATAACCAATCGACTATTTGTTTGATGCAATTGCATTAATAAACGATTTATGTTGATTTATAAGATTAACGGTTCAAATCATGAAATTATATTTTGAATGTATACAAATAAAAGAGAGTTTGGACACACATATCCAACCCAGGTCGGACCCAAGTTTTTTTTCCCTCTAATAAACCCCCAATAAAAAAATAAAATTCTACGACTTGTTTGAAAAAAAAAAAAAAAAAGCCGTCGTCTTATCGACCACAAAGAAAAAAAAGGAGTACAACCTTGTGTCTGCAACTCTGCATAAGGTCCCCCCTCTAAAAGCGACTAGTATATAGTAGCCAAAAGGAAAAGGGCAATAACTTGGAATCGGGGTTCGGTGGGTCCCATGTATATTAACAAAATGAGTGGAGTACTCAAAGGGAGATTAAATAGTCTTATACGGTGGAGCGAGTAATCGCCGAACTAGTCCATAGACTATGGTCCATGTCCATCCATAGATATATATATATATATACAGTTATTACACACACACACACATTTATTCTATATCTAATAAAGCCTATAAATACAGTCCAGTATATATCGTAACGCTCTCCCTCTCCTGTGCAAAAACCAACTCCTGTCACCTTTTTATTTTTCCACAACCGCGTCAAACCCAAACCTAAGCGGCGGCTAAAATCTCAGGGACCGCTCGAATAAAAATTGATTAATTGAAAATGCCGGTGGCCGTACGGCGCCGTTCGAGCCGCGGTGACACGTCGGCTTGAGGTGGTGGTGGTGAGCGGAGGGGTCTGTGTTTTTATTTTTTATTATTTCTTTGATGGGTTTGAGTCCTGTGGGAGGCGGAGGCGGGGTGAGTGGCGGCGGCGGCGGTACGAGTAATGGTACGAGCAATAACGGCGGAGGAAGCGGCAGCTGCTGCAACATGAGCCTCAAGTGTAGGTGTAAATGGAGGTGCCTGATGTCTTCCGGCTTCTTTTTTTTCTTCGGTTGCTTCGTGTTGTTCGGATCAGTCGCCACGCTTTATGTTTGGTTCGCTTTCACGCCCTATTATTATGCTCGTAGTCCGGCCGAGTCCTCCTCCTCCTCCTCCTCCGCCGTGCTTGGCTGTCAGGAGGACAATGAAGGTTCATGGTCTATTGGTGTTTTCTTCGGTGACTCTCCCTTTTCCCTCAAGCCCATCGAAGCTGTAAGGATCATTTCCCCATCTTTCAATTTTTTTTACTGTAGGTCTGCCTTCTTTGTTCTTGTGATTATGGCTACTTTTTATTTTATTTTTTTATTTTGGGGTTTAAATTTTTTTTTTTTAAAATTTTAGTGGGTTTGGCTTGGATTGTTGATTCTGGTTTTGTTTAATTTTTGATATGCTGGGTATGAATTTATTACGCTGAAAAAATTGTAAATTTCTTGTATTAAATTATTGCCTAAATTATTATATTTCCTTGATTTTGGAGGAAGTTTTTCTTGAAGCAAACTTTACTGGTTAAGTTTTATTTTTCTTGGATGGGTATGTTCTTCTATTTGTTTTATCTTTGATTTTGGGTGTTATAATTTTGATTTTTTTTCTTGTTGTAAGGTGGGGTGTCTGTTAAAAAATATTGATTTTGGGTGATAATAGTTTTGTAAATTGGTTCGAATTTGGTGCAGATGCATGTATGGAAAGACAAGAGTTTGGCTTGGCCTGTGGCAAACCCTGTTGTGACTTGTGCTTCAGTTTCTGATTCTGGTTTCCCAAGTAATTTTGTTGCTGATCCTTTCCTTTACGTCCAGGTAATTGCTCTACTTTCTGCTGAAATTTATTGTCTTTTACAATTCTAATAAACAACTAGTTGTGTGTCAATTAAGTTTGCCACTGATTTCAGAATTTAAATGAAGATTTTACTGTAGCAAGGAATGTGAACTTTCAGCCTTTCAGGGGTAATTCTTATTACATCGAATTAAATGTTTATGCCTCTGGTAAAACCTTGAGGACTAAATGGTTACAGCTGAAAGGGACAGGGACTATTTTGCTATTCTTATGTGTAGCAGCAGCAGTAATAAGCTTAAGTGAGTCCAGGAAAGAGTGATAAATAGCATTATGCATAATGTAATTGGGTACCTAATTGGATTGGCTTATTTGGTGAATGTACGTTATGGCCTATAGACTATTCCAATGTTGTCTTAGCACACTGTTAGGTTATACTTTTAATTCATTATTTGCACTAACTTCACTGGGCTTCATAGAAGCCAATGTTTGTGAAAGAGGGTTATCTGAGTTACTTCCTACCTCATTGTTCTTACGGTCAATATCAGGACTTCTTATTTTTGCAAAGAAATTATACAAATGGGAGGGAGAACTTAATAGTATTCTTGGACTTTATGTGTGTCATTTTGTGGTAAATGATAAGGTTTTGTTGGTTTTATAGTGTAACTGTAGCAATAGATAAAATCATAATGTTTGGAGATTTTCCATATATATGAAATGACTAAAAGGGTAGAAATTGAAATTCTTGAAAAATATCTGAAACAGTGGATTATTATGTTTGTTCTTATGGAGGAGGTTTAAGCTTATCTTATTGTCTACAGAAATCATCTTTTACATGCTTGGTGCCTGTTTGTATATAGTAAGCATTATCCCTTTTCCATATCCTGTTAGTTACAGTTTTAGTGAACTTTGCACATCCTTAAAACTTAACAAATTGACGGTTTAAACCATTGGATTACATTGGGAGTTGCGCTGACATGCGATCCAATTCTTTTCTTACCAAGCGGGATCCCCTTAGAAGCTTCCTCTATCTAGACTTTGTTGGAGCATTGTAGAATAGGTGATGTAGCTCATTTTACAGTACTATCTTTTGTGCAGGAACTTAAGTGCATGATGGATTTGGTTTATCATTGGTATTCTTGTGTCAAACTTCATTCATGCTCCATTTGATTTTCCTATTTGGTGTATTTGGTTGAGCTCTCTTTCTCTTGCCACGTATAATTCTGATGTCTACCCATAGGATAGTGGGAATAATCTTTTGTTGCTAATTTGTGTTCCTTGGATTCAATGGATTGTTATTGTTGTGAAAAGTTGGTTTAGGCTTTTTTGCTCAATACGTTGTTCTGATTGTGGAATTACGACTTTCTGGTTGCTGTACCATAAGGGACATAGATTCATTCCTGGAACTTCATATTTTTATACCCTTTGTGGATTCTAATAGTTCTTAGTCAGGGACCACCACTATTGCTAAGATTATCACGTAGAATGCAGTTGTCATGTCATGAAAAGAAGTAGCCATTATAAGTTGTCAAATTGTTCATTATAGTTGGTTTGTCATTTATCATTTCTATTTTCAAACTTCACTTGAAATCATCATCTTTTCATAATAGTGGAATTCTTTTCTACTTGATTATTATATTAAGGATTCATTTTTATTTTTGTCATTTGGAAGATCGCTTGTCAATAGGTCATTTTCTGCTTATCTGATAAAAGGATGATGAGATTATTGTGTTTGCTATATGGTTTAGAAAATGAAAACAAGGACGGTAACACCAGAAAATGCACAAATCATTTTCCGGAGACATTGAATATTGTGTCTTTGATCAGTCCTACAAATCTCCTGTTTTTTTATAATTTTTTTAATTTAATTAGTTTTTATATAATGATTGCTTGAAAGGATGATGCCTGCACTTAGAAGATACTGATGCTCAATGGGACGCCCAAAGCGAACTTTATCCCACAAGAGATTGAACTCTTCATCCCTTGCTCCCTCATATATCCCAATTGGTGAACTTTTTAGAAACTGCCTGCAGTGTCTTCTCTGCCTGCAGTGTCTTCTCTCTCCCATTTGTGTCTATGTCTGCATGCCTCATGGAAAGAGTGTTACCTTGTGTTTTTGTTTGTGTGTGCGGACGCATGGAGACATGTGGGTATATATAGCCCTCTATTGTCTGTCTACAACTCTTCATTGCATGTCTTTAGATGTCGAGTGTTGTTACTTTGCTTAGAAATGTTTAATCACATATCCAATTAGTTTGGTCTCGTGTTTCAGGGAGATACTTTGTACATGTTCTATGAAACCAAAAATTCAATCACCATGCAAGGAGATATTGGGGTTTCAAAAAGTTTTGATAAAGGAGCAACATGGCAGCAATTAGGCATTGCCTTGGATGAAGAGTGGCATCTCTCTTATCCATATGTCTTCAACTACCTCGGCCAAGTAAGATCTAATTTCTTTGCTTGCACATCAATCCAATTAACTTAATCAACAAGGCATCCATGTCTTGAATGGATGTAAATAGAAGTAACAAATTATCTCTATTTAGTGCTGTTAAGACAAAAAAGCACCCGTCATCCGAACTTTATATCCTCATGCATAACCTCATCCTTTACTATTTCTTACAGATTTATATGATGCCTGAGAGCAGTACGAATGGTGAAGTTCGTCTGTATCGAGCCCTCAGTTTTCCCATGCAGTGGACTCTAGAAAAAGTGATCTTGAAAAAGCCTCTTGTTGACTCATTCCTTATCAATTACGATGGAGCCTATTGGCTTTTCGGTTCAGACCACAGTGGATTTGGCACCACAAAGAATGGGCAGTTGGAAATCTGGTACAGTAGCTCGCCTCTGGGTCCTTGGAAACCACACAAGAAGAACCCTATATATAATGGTGACAAGAGCTTTGGGGCTCGAAATGGAGGCAGACCATTTTTCTACAACGGAAATCTCTATCGCTTTGGTCAAGACTGTGCTGAAACATATGGGAGACGAGTGCGCACCTTTAAGGTGGAAGTTCTAACCAAAGATGAATATAAGGAAGTTGAAGTCCCATTGGGCCTACCTGAGCCAAGTAAGGGTCGCAATGCTTGGAATGGTGCTCGCTTCCATCATCTTGATGTGCAACAACTAAATACTGGGGGGTGGATTGCAGTAATGGACGGAGACCGTGTACCTTCTGGAGATTCAGCTCGGAGGTTTATTGTTGGTAGTGCTTCGGTTGCCATTGTTGCTATACTTGTTATATTACTGGGTGTACTACTTGGAGCTGTGAAGTGCATGATTCCCCTCAATTGGTGCACTCACAACTCAATTAAAAGAAGTAATGCATTCTTGGCCTGTGAAAGGTCATATTTGTTTTCTTCCAAAGCAAGACGGTTTTGCAGCCGCTTGAACAGAGCAGTTTCATTTCTCAGAGGTAGGATTAAACCTAATACCTGTGCTGGAAGACTAGTTCTTGCTATATATTTGGCATTTGGAGTGGCAGCTATGTGCACAGGGGTTAAATATATCTTTGGCGGCAGTGGTGCAGAAGAAGCTTACCCATTAAAAGGGCACTATTCACAGTTCACATTATTAACAATGACCTATGATGCTCGGCTCTGGAATTTGAAAATGTATGTGAAACACTATTCTAGATGTTCATCGGTACAAGAAATTGTTGTTGTGTGGAACAAGGGAATACCTCCTAAAGTGAGTGATTTTGACTCCACGGTGCCAGTTAGGATCAGAGTAGAGAAACAGAACTCCTTGAATAACCGGTTCAAGTTGGATCCTTTGATAAAGACTCGAGCTGTTCTGGAGCTTGATGACGACATTATGATGACTTGCAATGATATTGAGCGGGGATTCAGGATATGGCGTCAACACCCAGATCGTATTGTGGGTTTCTACCCCCGGCTCATTGATGGAAGCCCATTGAAGTATAGAGGTGAGAAATATGCCCGGAGTCATAAGGGTTATAATATGATTCTCACTGGGGCAGCTTTCCTTGATAGCCAAGTTGCTTTTCAGAGGTATTGGAGTGAAGAAGCTAGCCCAGGGAGGGTCTTCGTGGACAAGTTTTTCAACTGCGAGGACGTGCTCATGAATTACTTGTATGCAAATGCTAGCTCATCTCAGAATGTGGAGTATGTGAGGCCAGCATGGGCGATAGATACGTCAAAGTTATCTGGTGCTGCTATTAGCCGAAATACACAGGTTCACTACAGTAAGAGGAGCAACTGCCTGGTGAAATTTTCTGAGATGTATGGAAGTTTGTCTGGGCGCAAGTGGGAGTTTGATGGGCGGAAGGATGGGTGGGATGTATAGCGGGCCGGGGGAGGTAAATTAGCTAGTTACTTGCCAACCCTTAGAGTTTGTTGATCCTTCTTTCTTTTAGTAAATTTTAATGATTTTGATTTATACTCCTTCCCCACCTCCCCTTGTGAATTCCGTGTTGGGGGAATTAGTTTTATCAATAGATTTGAGTTTGGAAAGATGTACATTGTTGTGGCGTTTCTTATTTTGCTGTAAATTGATCAAAAGTGGGTGTTTGTTCCTTCTGATTTTGCAAGCCCCATGGGAATGTGATTTTCTAGGCTTTGGCATGTAGTAGTGTTGCCAAATTCTGTGTGGCTTCTTTTACCGGAAATGCTTGGTCCCAATTCGGATTCAGACCTCCTTAGAGCTGGCAATTCTTGTCGAGAAACCGACCAAATTGGTCAATTATTTTCCTCAAAAATCAACTTCCGAACAAAAACCCAACTGAAAAAAAGAAACAAAATTCCACCGAATTTCTTTCTTCGTGTTATTTATTTTTCCTAGTCTCTCTCTTCTTTTCTGCTTCTCCTTCCTTTCTTTTCTTCCACTTCATCTCTCTTCTGTTCTTCATCTCCATACCTAGATTCAGAATGTAGATGATAAACGGGTTTTCTAAAAGATTTACTTGGCCAGTCGCTGCTCCGAACTGTCAACTACAGCAGCATGCTCATAAGAATTCCCACATTGGCCAACACATTATCGATCAACCCAAATTCCTCTTCATCTACCGGATGCCCACCCACAATTTAGAGTGATACATTGATGAGTCAATAAGTTTATTGAGGGTCAGTAGTTTAAGCTAGAGTCGAATAAAATACATATTTTATTGCATCCATTTGAATAAAGCTTCATCTCCATGCATTCCTTCACAAAATGTTGGCATTTGAATGACTAAAATACTGCATATTAACAACATTTTCTAGTCAATAACTATTACATACTAACGTACTTTGTATAAAGCTTTGACCTTATTGAGGGTCAATGCTAGCTTTCATTTTCTGCAATGGTAATTACATTTGTATATTATTAAATATAATGACAAGGGAAAAAGGGAAGGTTGTTGTTACTGAAGAAGCAACATGTCATAAAAGGACAGGGGGAAAGAAGAAGGCTGCGGTTTTTAAAGAAAATGGAGAAGGAAACGGAAAAAAGAAGAAGCGACCAACAACTCTGGGTTCTAGAGACCGTCATAGACAGCTCGTTGAAGACATGCATTGTGGACAACAACCATCTGGATTATAAATGACAATAACTTTAATTTTGTCCAAGATGTATGTGTAAATCTAAGATATACGGACCTTAATGCGGATCAATATTGTGGTGTACATAGTCAGGGCCGGACTTAAGATTTTGAGACATGAGGCGAACTTTAAAAGTTGTGATCTCAAATTTTAATACATATACATTTTTTTATATATATAATGAATTAATGATACATGATACAACAATTAATTATGATGATGATGTAACGAATATTAAACCATTTAAGATGTTGATATGTACTGTTTGATTCACTAATTAACCCTCGAGATATCAGTCCAGCTGCTTACAGCTCTAGGACCAATGAACATAATTGTAAAAATGAATGAATGAATGAATGAATGAATGAATGAATGAACTACCTCTTGAATGGGAAGAGCAATCAAAATGCGAGGTAGAAGGGATAACAACTTATGAAGGCTCGCCTTGATGGATCGATTTCCTTTTAGAGGGACTGTTGTTTGATCTCCTGATCTTGTTCTCCAGCATCAGCAGGTCGGACTTGAGATTTTGAGATCTGAATCGAACTCTAAAAGTTGTGCTCTCAAATTTTAACACGTATATATTTTTTATACAAACAGTAAATGAAAGCTAATTAGTGAATCAAACAGTACATAAAAGCTAATTAGTGAATCAAACAGTACATATCAGCTAATAACATGTATCTACGTAATTGTATACATTTTTCAACACAAATCAAAGAAAAAAGAAACATAATATCCAAAATAATATATATTATGAACAAAACTAATAAAGTTGAAAATGTTCCAAACCAAAAAAGAAATCATATTTGGTAGTACTATATATATACAATAGTATATATATAGTGTGTGTGTATATATATATATATATTATACACACACATAAAAAGGTTAATTTTTGTGGTATATAGTATATATATATATAGTATATAGTATATATACACACACACATATAAAAGGATATAAAATTTTTGTATGGTGCCCTCAACAATTTTGGGCCCGAGGCAATCGCCTCTTGAGTTTCATATCAAGTACGGGTTTGAGCACCAACAGGTCCCAAATGTCTTAGCAATTTTCTTGCGAAAAATTGCTGGTAAAAATATGATGATGTCCATGAAATAGATGGCATTTATGATTGGTCGTATATGAATATATACCCTCACCAAATTCCAATCGTGAGTTACATATTACTCGTCTGTGTCCTTATAAATGACAAGAGTGTAAAGGGATACGGATCAAGGAATAAAGCAATGCAGCATACAAGCAAAAAGAACGTATTCCACATTCTTTTTTGCCTCTCATGTGCTTTAATAGTGATCTACCAAACTTGATCTACTAATTATCTGGACACATGATACAACAATTAATTATGATGATAGTGTAACGAATATTAAACCATTTAAGATATTGATATGTACTGTTTGATTCACTAATTAACCCTCGAGATATTAGTCTAGCTACTTACAACTCTAGGATCAATGAACATAATTGTAAAAATGAATGAATGAATGTATTAACTCTTGCATGGGAAGAGCAACCAAAATGCGAGGCTCGCATTGATGGATCGATTTCCTTTTAGAGGGACTGTTGTTTGATTTCCTGATCTTGTTCTCCAGCACTAATAGGCCGGACTTGAGATTTTGAGACCTGAGGTGAACTCTAAAAGTTATGCTCTCAAATTTTAACACGTATATATATTTTTTATAATGATACAATAGAGTAATCAACACAAATCCAAGAAAAAAAATAATAAACAAAACATAACATTCAAAATAATATATATTATGATAAAAACTAATAAAGTTGACGATGTTCCAAACAAAAAAAAATCATATTAGGTAGTACTATTTATATACAATAGTAATATATATAGTGTATATATAGGATACACTAGTATACAGTCCCCTTCACATGCGGACGTCTGCACGTAAAATAAAATGCGAACATCTTCATTGCGAGTGCAAACTAATGATCAAAACCGTCTATATTGTAGGTCATCCTTCAAGGATCATTTTGATATATAAAAAATTCAAATTGAAAATTATTTAGCCAGTTGAACTCTGGCCCAAAGAACACTCGCTCTTCCATTTTCGGTAGCATTATTTCTATTTAATCAGCTCACGCTTCATTCACAAATCCGAACTGCTATTCCCAACTACTCTCTGTATCGCATTGCCCATAAAACAAAACCATTCTCTCCACTTGCTTCCATAAAATTTTGGGCCCGAGCAACTGCTTCTTGAGCTTCGATTCATATCAAGATATGTTTGGATTTTAAAATCCATAGATTTAGCATCCATAGATTTTGATGAATCAGAATCTATGGATAGTATTTATTATAATCTACTACATACAGACCCATACCTGATATAAAGCTCAGGAAGCAGTTGCTTCGGGCCCAAAATTTTAGAGGGTACCAAATAAAATTTTTATATCCTTTTATGTGTATGCATATATATATATATATGCTATATATATATACTATATATATATATACTATATACTATATATATATATACTATATACTAGATATATATACTATGTATTTTTCTCCACTACATAGGACTATGTACTTTTAAAGTACATAGTTCTAATGTCAGCCGCCAGATCTGTTTAAATAATCTGATCTGACGGTTTGTATTAGAACTATTTACTTTAAAAGTACATAGTCCTATGTAGTGGAGAAAACCTGTATATACTATATACCATATCTATTTATACACAAGTTTTATATCCTTTATATATATACACACACACTATATATATATATATACTAGTGCAGTCCCCTTTACATGCAGACGTCCGCACGTAAAGTAAAATACAAACATATGCATCCCGACCAATTAACAATATAACTCAATCATCCCGACCATAACTTATATCAGGTACCAAATAAAAAAATTTATATCATTTTATGTGTATGTATATATACAATCCTTTTATAAAATTTTGGGCCCGAGACAACCCTTTCTTGAGCTTTTTTGACTAAGTTTAATGAATTCAATTATCAAGATCTATTTGGATTTTAATAAGTCCATGGATATGACTTTTTTTTTTCCAATGTTTTTATTGTTAAGCACTTTATATAAGAATTAAAACTAATGAAAATCAACGACAAAAGAACATCGATGGCAACAACTCTCCCCTTCTTATGTTGCCATCTCTTTCATTTATTTCTTTGAATTCTCTTGCTATATTTCTTAGTTTCTATTTCTCTAAAGGCTTAATATGAGTACGTACTATAAAGAGAAATTAAAAGAGTTTGACATTTAAACATCAACATAAGCAAAATAACAAGTCATTCAAGAATAGTTTAGATCAAGAGTATGCAAAACACTTCAATAAGCCAAATATACCAAACTCCTACACAAGACATTCCAAAGTCGATGCTAACAAAGAAATAACATGGATCGAATAATTATGGTCTTCACATCTTGTGGAGTATCAAGAATGTTCTTCAGGGCTCAACATCTACACTATTCCTAGTTGCAATTTTCAAACTCTCATAATCTTGAAATACCTCATAGAGGAACTCAATGTCTTTTGGGTGAGCCTATCACCACCCTCTAATTAAAAAATATTATTGCATTACATCTTCAAAATAGGTTTATTTTATAAGAATAAATTTGTCATATAGTCTACCGGAAACTCACCTTAAAGTATTCCTGCCACAGTTCATCGCTAGTAGTGAACTTGTTTGTAGTTGAGTCAAACCCAAAACCGAAGCTAAAACACATAAGGGTTGAATAATTAAGAGTTCCACGACCTTTCTTTAAACCATCTCAACCGGCTTTGGTAATCGAAATAGGTCTTGTGACATGCAAGTTTTGCATTAAGAATAGGAAGTATCCTTTTTTCCACTATTTGTATAGCTAGAATGCCGTTACCGATCACTATCCTTGAGTGACAACATCAACCATGAGTTCTAATAATAAATCGCTCTCTTCTGTGGTCCATGGTTTATATCCTTTCTTTGCGAAATTTTCTTGTTATGAACCAACCATGATGATGCTACTATATTATACATAGAAATTTTTTTATGAGTATAATTAACCACACCAAAAATCATCACAAAAGCAAAGATATCACGATAAAGGCCAAAAAAAAAAAAAATTAAAGTCTGGGACTTTTGTTAGTGTACGTACTGTAGGATTACTAATAGTTGGTACTAAAAAAAAAAACCAAAAGTTGGTATTGTAGGATTGTTGAGTTGGTACTCAAAAAGCCAATGTCATTCTATACCAGAACCAAGTAGCTAGTACAAACGGAGCTCATTCAAATTGGGAACAGTATTTGGAGCAAAAGAAATGAGAAACGTACTGTGAATACCATTTCTTCCAGTTGCTTCTGCGATGCTCAAGCTCTTTCTTCAGAACTTTACTCTTATGAGTCTTATCAAGCTCATTCACTAATACAGCTCCTAAAGTTTTAAGGTTGTAGCTTCCTCTCACTAATATCCATTTGTTTATTCTAAATTGCGAGACATGTAAAACCTCCAATACCAAATAGGCAAATACCAACTCAAATGAGATTATATTATCAACTCTCAACTTTTTCTATCTTGTTTTTCTAATGAAAAATCAAAACTATAATTTGATCTGCTTTGAGCCTCTCACCACTCTAACTATATCTTTTTTTCTTTTGTCACCTCATTCATATGCTAAACCCTTATCATAAATTATGATAAGTGTCATTCCTATTACCATAAGCTAAACCCTTGTACAAATGGGCTATGGTTAAGACTATCTAATTAAGCAGATTATGGAAGCACAATCAATTGCCATACACATACAAACATCGACTACTGAGTACTGACAAGTGAGCAGGAAGAACATCATAATAATACATCAACACAAAAAAATAGTAAGACCAGCTAACAAGGCTGAAAAGCAACATAAGCAAAAATATCATCATAAACTACCTAATATAAGGGTTTCTGGACTAAAGTTCCCTATATTAAACAACAATTCATCAAACAATATAATCTGATAATTAAACTTCAGCAGGGGAACCCTATGACCTCTTTATATTAGACCAGGAAATAAACAAGTATATAGTTAAAACTTCAGCAGGGGAAGTTTCATATAGTTGCAAATCAAGGATGAGGTGCAACCGTGGAAACAAGGTATTATATTGCAATCATCAGACTCCAAAATAGAACTGAGTAACACAATTTTCAGATGCAAACATTAACAAAATTGTGCCTAGAGATATACATCTATGACAAGCTTAACATTTTAGGAATATGATCTCACACTCGCCCCCAGACAAACCACATTCAATTATTTAATAATTAGAACCCAGTTTAATATATAGAGCAGCGTCATAGAGCAGTATATGAGTAAAAGAAAAAGGTGGTTGAAGAACCCAGTTTAATGGACACAACCTCCTGCAAGCCAAACAAATACTTGAATTCTCAAACTCAGCTTTACAATTCTTCCAAGAAAAACCAATCCCGCCAAATAACACACTCTCTCTCCCTCTCTCTAACCACACAATCTTGGACCTTTATTTTAATTTCCTCCCTCCCCAAATTTTCTTAACCCTTTTTTAAAGTGTAACATAAAACATTAATAACGTAGAGGATTTGGGTGATTAGAGAAGAGAGTGCATGATTTGTTCGTCTTCTAGAACAAGGTCAAGAAAGTTGTCTGTTCGTCTCCTTTCATATTCTGATTTCTGAGCGTCAAAATCTTCATACTCTATAGTTATAACATTTTTGTCCCCCCCAAAATTTGGAGAAAGGGCGGGTCGAGAGAAATTTGTGGTGTCACTCGCTCTTCGCATAGACGCATACTGCAGGAGCGCACACACTGACACTGCCCAGACTGAAACGGAAACGGAAGTAGAGGAAGAGCAAGTGGCGAGGGCCGAGGGAGCCTAGCTCCCAAAATTCGCCGCCGGTGAGGTCATCCAACGCCCCTTCTCCGCCGTCATAGAGCTCGTTGAGAACAGCCTCGACGCGCCTCCATAAACGTCTTGATCAAGGACGGTGGCCTCAAACTCATCCAAGTCTCGGACGACGGCCACGGAATCCGAGTAAGTCAGTACTTTCCATATATATATATATAATTATATATATATGGCAGATTTCCTTTTGTGACATCGTTAACTATAAGGCTCTCTCATGTACTGATACCGATATATAGCAGATCGAGTCTGATATTATTATCTTAATTGAATTGGAATTCCTTGATGAAAAACGATACAAGGAAACCTAATCCAAATTACACATGGATGGGGAAAGCTTTATAGCAACACCCAGCGAAACCTATATAAGTTGATGGAGAGGCAAAGTATTTTTAATCTCATATCGAAAGAAGAGACCAACAGAAAACAACAATGGTTTTCATCTCATCCCCACACCACAAAACCCTAACCCTAAATCTAAACCCCAAGACGACCACCCTCCGAACCCTAAAGCACCAAATCGAACAAAATTCCGTCATGCCCATCTCTCACCAGCGCCTATTCATATCCCAAAGCCTCCAATTATCCACCCAAAACGACTCCACGCTCCTCTCCGACCTAGGCATCGGACCTCTCTCCACCCTAACCCTCCATACCCCTTTCTTCGGTGGCACGCAACCGCACCGCTACGCATTCCTCACCGCCAAGCCTCCGCCCAATTACGTGGCCGGGCTGGGCCGCGGTGCCACCGGTTTCACCACCCGGTCCGACATCGGCCCGGCCCGCTCTAATCCGCCTCCAATTGGTGCTGGGGCTGTGGTAGGCCGGGAAAAGCCCGAGGAGGAGGAGGACCAAGGGTACGATGAGAATCAGAGATTCGATGAGTTCGAAGGAAACGACATGGGGCTGTTCGCGTCGGCTGAGTACGACGAGGACGACGACCAGGCGGATGCCATTTATGCAGCCATTGATGAGAGAATGGATTCGAGGAGAAAGGACAGGAAAGAAGCTCGGAAGAAAGAGAAAGAGGACGAAGAGAAGTTGCACGCTTCCAATTTGAAGATCCCGGAGAGTTTAAAGAGGAAGCTGCATTCCTTGTCAGACCAGGAATGGGAGAGTTTGCCAGAAATTGGGGACTATTCGTGGAAGAACAGGAAGAGGGGTAAATTCGAGAGCTTTGTTCCGGTGCCAGATACTCTTTTGGAGAAGGCCAGGCAGGAGCAACAACATGTTGCGTCTGTAGTCCCCAGGAATACTGATTTGACTGCATTGGGTGAGGGAAAAGGCACCGTGATGAAATTGAAGTTGGATAGGCTTTCGGATTCGGTTTCGGGGCTCACAAGTGTGGATGCAAATGGGTATCTTACTGATCTCAGAAGTATGAATATGAATATTACCAGTAGTTCGGATATATCGGATATAAAAAAGAGTAGAACGTTGTTCAGGAGCTTAAGGGAGTCGAATCCTAAGCACCCACATGGTTGGATTGCGTCTGCAAGGTTGGAGGAGGTGGCGGGAAAGTTGAAGGAAGCCAGGAAGATCATTGAGCAAGGGTGTCACGAGTGTCCCAAGAGTGAGGATGTGTGGTTAGAGGCATGTAGGCTTTTCAGCCCCCGTGAAGCCAAGGCTGTTGCTGCTATGGGAGTGAAGCAGATACCGAATTCGGTCAACTTGTGGATGAAGGCTGCAGATTTGGAGCATGATAAGTTGGCTAAGAAGAGGGTGTTGAGGAAGGCATTGGATCGAAGTGATGAAAATCTTCGTTGTGTTAGGCTGTGGAAGGCAGTGGCGGAACTGTGTGATGACGATGATACGAGAGTTATGCTTTATAGGGCTGTGGAGGTTTGTCCCTGGGAGCTTCAATTTTGGACTGGTCTTGCGAGGTTGGAAACTTATGAGGCTGCCAAGAAAATTATTAATAATGCAAGAAAATATCATCCAAAAGAGCGTGCCATTTGGGTTGAAGCAGCCAAGTTGGAAGAAGCTAAGGGGAATATTTCTATGGTTGGGAAAATTATTGAAAGGGGTATAAAGCTTTTGCAGGCAGAAGGGTTGGTGATTGATAGAGAAACATGGATGAAGGATGCTGAAAATGTTGAGCGTGCTGGGCATGTGGCAACTTGCCATGCAATCGTTCAAAACACAGTTGGGGTTGGTGTGGAGGAAGAGGATAGGAAGAGGACTTGGCGTGCTGATGCTGATGACTGCATGAAGAGGGGTTCCATTGAAACAGCCAGAGCAATTTACGCACATGCACTCACTGTCTTCGTAACCAAGAAGAGCATATGGCTAGACGCAGCGATGTTTGAAAAGAGCCATGGGACTAAGGAATCTCTTGATGCTTTGCTTCGTAGAGCAGTGAAGTACCTACCACAGGTTGAATACTTTTGGCTTATGGCTGCTAAGGAGAACTGGCTTGCCGGGGATGTGTATGCTGCCCGAATGATCCTCGAAGAAGCTTCTAAATCCATTCCTAATTCTGAAGGGATTTTGCTTGCAGCATTTAAGCTAGAGTTTGAAAATCATGAGCATGAGAGAGCTAGAATGCTTCTTGGCAAAGCCCGAGCAATGATACACACTGGAAGGGTATGGATGAAATCAGCAATTTTTGAGAGGGAATTAGGGAACTCTGATGAGGAGAAAAAGTTTCTTGAGGAAGGGTTGAAGCACTTCCCCTCATTCTTTAAATTGTGGTTGATGCTTGGGCAGCTAGAGGAACGGCTTAATCATTTTAAAAAAGCCAAGGCGGCTTATGATTTGGGTCTCAAGCACTGCTCCAATTGTATACCACTCTGGCTTTCTCTTGCAAATCTTGAAGAGAAGATGAATGGTCTGAGTAAAGCTCGTGCAGTTCTCACTATGGCCAGGAAGAAGAACTCTCATATCCCTGAACTGTGGCTTGCTGCAGTTCAAGCTGAATTGAGGCGTGGTAATAAGAAGGAAGCTGAAACTTTGATGGCAAAGGCTTTGCAGGAGTGCCCCAATAGTGGTATCTTGTGGGCAGCATCTATGGAGATGGTACCCCGTCCCCAAAGGAAGACCAAATGTAGGGATGCCCACAAGAATTGTGGTGACAAAGATCCCCATGTCATGGTTGCTTGGGCAAAGTTATTATGGCATGAGAGGAAGATAGACAAAACTAGGAATAGGCTCAACGAGGCAGTGACACGTGCCCCAGATATTGGAGATTTCTGGACTATATTCTACAAGTTTGAACTTCAGAATGGAAATGAGGAGAGCCAGAAGGACGTACTGAAAAGGTGTGTTTCTGCACAACCAAAGCATGGTGAAAAATGGCAGAGTATTTCAAAGGCCGTGGAGAACTCCCACCAACCAACTGAAGCTCTCTTGAAGAAAGCTGTGGTTGCACTTGGCAAGGAAGAGAGTGCAGCCACAGCCAAAAATGAACAGTAGTTCCGGCAGGGGTTGAGTTCTCTTTTCCAGGTAATGTCGACTAGTATTTTTACAGGAAAAAAAAGAGAGAGAGAGAGAGAGAGAGAGAAATACATGTAGTTACTTGTCCCCCTTCTTTCCCTTTCCTTTCATAATAAAATAAAATGAAGCCTCAAGAATGAAGATTTTTCCTGCTTTTCTCCAACCATTTTCAGTCGTGAGTATAATCTCCATTATTTGGTGTCCATACTTTGGGGGTAGCTTGGTATAGTAAAGTTAATGAGCCTAGTGATGTATCTCTGTATCTCTTTTATTCCATCTTCTATACGTCTATTGTTTGCAGGTCTTCTCTGTGGTGGGCTCCTTGTTCACCTTTTTATGTTTTGTTTTCTTCTTTTGGTTAGTGAATGCTTTTTCTCATAAAAAAAGAAAAATCTCTTGCTTTACTAGGTATAAACCGTATAATGGGAAATAAAAAAATGCATATTTGGTCTACTACTGCACTACAGAAAAAAAAAACTTTTTTTATTTCACTCTTCTTTTCCGGTTTAAAACCAGGTATGTATGGCTTTTAGTTTAGCTCCATCTCTGCAATTCTGTCTTCAAATTGATATTGCCATCTAAAATTGCGCACTTTCTTGGCACCTTTTGTCTCATCCATGTTACAGTCAGTTGAACCATCTTCATCCTACCAAATGGTCTCTAGCAAGGATTCAAATCGGAATCCTTCACCATCTGTTAGGTTCAAATTTTTTTTCCTTTATATTGTTTATCTTCTGTTTGCTTCTCAATCCTGGCATATTCATCGTACTATGTGACTGTGTACATTATACTCTTTATCTGGTAGTGTTACCAATGCTGAATGTTTAGTTGCATTTTAAAGCAGGGTCAAAATTACAAAAGGTTCCGGTGCATAAAATGGTCAGAACTGAGTCATTGGATCCTGATGAAAGGTTGCGTATATGCTTGCAAGCAGAGCCTCGTGGTCATCTTGAAAGGAATCCTAGCTTGACTGCTGTTAGGTAGGATCCTTAATACTTGAATAGTCAGTTTAACATGTTGTACTGGTCCTCTTATAACAGCTAGCTGTACTTATCATTCTTCTTTCAATTGACTGCTGTGTCTGAAGAAAGTTAGAGTTTAGTACTTTTATTTCACGATAATAGAGCAGTGCCAGAATTAGATTGTCTTACTACTAAAAACATAAAGTCAAAGCCATCTATTAAAACGAAGTTTCAAACATATTGAACTCGTATGCCTCTATGAATGGTCATGTTATTCTGAAAACATATCTAATTAACCCCCTTGATATAAATAATTTGGTCTCAAAGTGTCGCTCACCTTCCCTAAGGGTGAGATGGGACTTAGTTTTCTCAATATCAATTACAAGGACAAAGGAAAAGCTTTAACCACTTTGAAATTTGTCTTTCATCTTGAGTAGAAATCTTCACAATATTTGAACCACAGACACAACTTGACTACATATAACAACTACATGACAAGCAGACAAGACTTAAGTTTAGTCTAGGAAATTGCCAATCCAATATTGGCTAACATTAGCACTGACGACTTTATTCCAGTCTCTTTTGTTTTCCTTTTTGAGCCTGTTGTTAAATGTGGAGGGATTTCTTTGTGTTTCAAGCAGCACTCTCAGGCTTTTTACTTTATATTTTTCCATTTTAGATTACTATGGCCTGCTTTTTTGTTGTTGCTTATTATGTGTTTTTCTTTAAACAAGGGATTGACTCTCTGGTACTAGGGTTGAAGAGTTTTTTAGAAATTGAGTGTTTGTAGAGGTTTTTAGTTATTGGTGGAAATATATTATGTGTGGTTTAAAAGTTTTTTTTTTGTTGTTTTTATTTTTATATTTTTTTGTATTTTAGTTTAAGAATATTTTATTTTATTGTTTTTTATATAGAATTTTTTTTTTTTTTGTTAATGCTTGATCTCACAGATTAAGGAGCTTATTTCTGGAATTGATTGTTGTCTCCTGGTAATTGTTTCTATTTGTTTTTACAATATATTGTGTTCACTTTGTGGTATGGTGGATAGTTTCATTGTAGCAAGTGGTGTACTCTTTATGTTCTTGGTTTTCTAGGTATGCTAGACATGATTGTGAAAACACATAATTGGAATGGAATGAGTTTTGAGTGTTAAATGAAGTCATCTTTACCTTGGTAATGTAGTGGGAACTTCAGAGTACATGTTGCTTTACATATCTGTAAAATATTAGGAATAAGTTCAATTAGTTCCCATAATTTTGAGACAAGTACCTGAATTTTTAGTATCCCTTCTTAGTAATGTAATGGTCTCTGCATCTCATCCTTTTCAGTACCCGCTTCTCCCGTTTGTGAGAGAAATAGAAGTATTTGTAGAATAAAGAGGGGTGGATTACCTTGGGGCTCAGAATCCCTTTGAGCTTCCACGTCTAAATATTTTAAGGATGTTCTCCTAAGCATGATTTTTCTGGATTGCTAAGCTGTTTGACTGTTGGTGTGGTTTGTTTAGCCTCTGTTTGGGTTCTAGGTTGTTCTAGGTACTTTGGCCTAAAATGGTTTCCCCTGACCAGTACACTTATATATGAATTTCTTTGTCAATGAAATTGCAGCAAAGAGCTCATGTATCAGCAAGTTCTACATCGGTTTGCACATTTTAATGCTATACAATTAAGTAGCCCAGCTCCCCTGAAGGAGTTGATTGTGTTGGCAACTTGGCACTGAAAGAGGGGGACACGGATCCAGAATCCACTGAGATTGATGAACTGAATGAGAAGATTGCATAAGTAATGTACTCGCTTTGTTGAGTTTGATTCCCTCAGTTTTGTTTCGATCTATGATATTTATGTCATGTAAATATGATTTGTTTTTTCGAGTTCTCTTCCCGATGGAAATTGTTTTATACTTTTGATGGTGTTCTTGCCTTGCATTTTAAAACCTTTGATTATTGAGGTATATATATAGCTATGTTAATATTTTTAATTTGATTTGAAATACTCTTAAGAACCTATTCTTCAAAGCAAATAGTTGACCTGCCATGTATTCTGCTATTCCTTGATTCTAGTCTCCTCCTTTTGCTTAAATAACAGAGAGAACTTTAGAATTTTGTTGTGTAAGTTTTTCCTTGTTTGTAGTGTTGGTTAATTTGAATATATCTTATTTTCTATATTTGTTTACAACCATTTTAATCCCATGAATGTGGAAAGAATATTTTGTTATTTCTGGGGTGCAGTATAAATTCTCGGTTTTTCTTAATGGCCTTTCCTTCGTTTTTACTGAAATGTAGTGATGCTTTTGCAGATGAATACAGAATTAGTCAAGCAAAAGGCTGATCTGATTGAGGAGTATTTTTCCATTCATATAAAGATGGAAATTGTTTCATATCTACCATCTACATGACATGGATTTCAGAATTTGTCGGTTTGGGAACATATCCATTTTTCCTTATCATATTTTTCCATGACATAATTTTATTGGTGTAAGTGTGCCAGTGTGGTGCCTTGATCGTATTACTACTACATTCCTGATGGAAATTATCTATTAATCTTGGGCCATCCAACTCAAACGGATGGACGTTGGAGATGCCCTAAGATTTTGTAAATAGAGATACAAAGCTCAAAATACTCAGCATAGGATTCTACATTCTGAACATGCCTCGTAAATTCGTATAATCGTATATATATTGGTGAAGAAATATTAATCGGTTTTTTGAAGCTTATTTGTTTGTTTAAATTTGTTTTTGTGTTTTTAGGGAAAAATGAGAAAAATGAAATTCAACAAAAAAATGAATTTTGGAGATTTTTAGGAAATCGAAAAGTCACCGGACTTTCAATGTGGAATAAAATATTGTACGAAGATTTCGGAAACCGTTCGAATTCAAGTTGTCGCGAACCACACATAAGGCGCAACCACCACCGGGGGAAACATAATTCAAATCTCCATTTTATTTTCCCATGTTTATGTTTATATTTATTTTTATATTTATGTTTATATTTTATATTTATATTTAATTTTTATTTTATATTTATTTGTTTGTTTATGTGTTTATTTATATTGTATTTGTTTTGGTTTTGGATTTTTGTTATATCACCACCTCCACCAACCACCTTGGTCTTCACCAACCATCCCCACCCCACTCTTCACCTACCCTCCACCAAAATCCCACCACCACTACATCCATTACACCAACCATTCCACCTCCTCCTTCCCCTTGGCTTCCCATTTTCCTTTGCTATTTAAGAGTTGCAATTCACTTCATCATCAATCTAATTATCTTCGTTCTCTTTTCTTGTTTTGGGTTTGGAATTAGTTCTCAATTCAGCCAACCCCCAATCACTCCTGCCATCAACAATCAACAAATACAAAAAGAAACCATTACAAATTCACTCTCTGGTGCTCAGCTCACTACCATGCCCCTCCCAATTTCATCACCATCTTTCGAATTTCAATCCTTCAAATACTCAAACATTAATCACAAACAACAATTTCTTTCTCTCTAATTATTCTTTTCTTTTCTTTGCAGGTTTGAACCCTCGCCCGTCACCCTCTTAATCGGCCGCGTGTCCTCACCATCGAGAGCATCTCTCACTGATCCCTTTCTATCCCCATCGACTTCTGGGTCTATCCACCGTCTCGTCCGCCTCCCCTTCGCCCCCCCTCCCTTTCCTCACGGAGATATCTCCTACCTCCCGACCACACCTCTGCTCTCTCCCTCTCGCCCCTCTGTGTCGGAGAAGAAAGAAGAAAGTAATTAAGAAATGAGAAGAAGAGGTAACAAGAGGATGAGGATAGGTTGAAAAGTAAAAGAAGAGAAAAGGGGTGATCTTGGGTAGAAAATTGGGCCCAGCCAAAGTGAAGAATGATTTCTTGTAAGTGCATAAATGAATATTTGTCGTTTGATAGATCCACCTTGGGTGTATTTTCATGGAAACAATTTTTCAAACTCGTTTATTTATTATAATTTATTTTTGTTTAATTAACTATTCGTGAATAATTTTGGGAAATGTTATTGTTTGTTTATTTTCTATTTTGTGTAATAATTGTTGGATTGAAGTTAATTGATTCTTCTAGCAGCTTATGTGAATTTTGTTTGTTTGGTTTTATCTTTAATGTTGAAACTAAATAATAAGGATCGCGGATAGACGAGTTCGTAGGTCGCGCACTTGAATTAACAACTCTTTTTCTATGCGTTAGACATGTTTAGATTAATCACCTTTGCATGTTTAATTGTTTAATCTAGATGAGCGTTCACTAGGTTGATTTTCATGGAAGAAGTTTATTTGGAGAATGATAACCTGCGTAGGCATTCTACATGTGTTAGTTTCGGATTCATGGCTAGGGAGTTGGTTAATCTTCAAAACAATATTTGTGTGTGTGTTTCTTGTTTTCAAAAATAATAAAAATCCAAAAATATTTATTTATTGTTTTCAAAAATCTCAAAAACCCCCAAAAATACTTTTGTATATAATGTATATTTTTGTAAATAGAAACAATACTGTATAGTTTATTTAATTTTGTATATATATATATTCTTTATTCTTTATACTTGTTAATATAATTCTTTATTTAATTTAATTTTTCGTGACATTAAAAAGTAAATATAACAATCTTCTGTGGGAAAAACCTTTATTTCCCATTATACTTTACAACGACAATTGTTAGGAATTTAGGTAATAATTAATGACGTCGGTTTTACCGCATATCAGATATCTAAACACATGCATTGATGCATTGATTCCCGGAATTTTACATTTTTTCTTTTCTTTATTCATATCAATTTGAATTGTTTGCTATTGATCAAAGTATCAGACAGTTAACAACACAATGATATGATTGATATCTGTATGATTTGATCCAGAGTCCAGACCAGAACCTTATCTGGTTTGTATTGGTTTATTCAAAATGGTTAATCATTGTTTCATGTGGCTGATTTGGACTTTGGACATCATAAAATGCATAAAAAAGTTCCTTGCCTTAATGTGACGAAAGAGTATCAAGATTAAGGGTTCATGCGGGTGTTCTTGCATGTCTGAGAGAACATATCAAGTCTGGATCATTCATTATTTGTAATGCCAGAAAAATTGAAATGGTTGTTCCCATATGTAGCACACCGGTGAGGTCACTTTAGAGGTGTCTTGATATCAGTTTTCGATTTCTTTTTCTTTGCTGAGAAATGTAGTTTTCTGTCAAGCAAACTTTGTTATCTGTTTAATTTTTAGGTTGATTGGGAGGAAGAGAAAAAATGCTTTCAAGTAATTTCAGCTGCATTTGGAAACTTCTATGCCATGCATCCTCCTATGTTACCCAACCCTTCTGGTGATGGTTTGCAATTTTACCAAAAATGGAAGTCTTTCAGGAATACTGAAGAAGGTCTATCTTGCAATACTGGTATGCCTGTTTAGAGTCAATGGTCTGGAGTTCTGGTGTTTATGTATTCCACCAGCAACACCATTAAATTGATGGTTCAGGATACAAGTCCATGTACTTTATGATCGATCCTATAGTCACAAAAGAGTGATCTCTAGCAAACACTAGAAAAAGTTTAGGGGAAAAAAAAAAAGCCAAAAAAAAAAAACCTAGGCCAGATTGGCTATAGGATCACTGTTTTTGGAAAAGGCCAGATGTGTCATTAGGTATATGCAGTTGGATGGCGTAACGCATTCCCTAGCTGGTTGCTAAGACAGAGGACAAGGGTCAAGGGAAGAAGGCAATTATAGAACCACACAACTAACTTGCCTCCTCGAAAGTGTATGGTTTGATGCCTACAAACTTGGCTTTGGATATTATTATTAGCGGAAAGTCTTCACGGTCTTCCGTTAGCCGTCCAAATGTTAGAAAAAAATGCCGTGCACCGAAGAATTTTCCTATTACTAGCTCATTCCCTTTTGCTAACAAACGCCGATCCACTCATTAACAAAGTTTTATCTTCTAATGGTGACAAAGCCGTTCGGTTTGCCACCTCAAACTCTAATTCTCAATGCCCAATATTTTCTTCTTTCTTGTTTGTTTAGGTTGTTTGGATTTGTTTGCCCTGTCCGAAACAAATTAAGCATTTTGTTACTGCTGGGTCTCCACATTAGTATGCGTCTTAGACTTCTTCGTTTGGATTTTGGATGCAAAGGTGAAAAATGATAACTATCCCTATATAGTTATGCATATTTATAATGTTCTAATTGATATGTTATGTTCAAATAGAAAGCCCCAAGAGCGCCATTCCAATATTTTTTTTATCCAAAGAAGGGAATGGCGAGTGTCGAACTTTTTATTGCATGATTATGTGGTTAAGTGTTTTAGATCTTAAGCTATAAAATCATTAAAATGAACTAATGGTGTTTTGGGAGGTGTTCAAATTATATATATCTTATTACGTATGGTCTTGTTGGCTTCCTTATCATATTATTTAGATTCATTTCGTTCCATGACATAAGTGACTGGAGAGATAATTTGAACAATTGGAAGTTGGATAGGCGGAGACCAAGTCATAACTATTACTCATGAGCCCTGCAACATTTGCTTTTGCAGTGTACCTTGTGCTATTCTTAGCTAAACACAGTGATAGTACAGTTCAACTTTCCACCACATAATTTCTCTTTTCTTTTATTTATTTTTATTATTTTTTTATTCATGTTTATTTTTGTAACTTTTTTTGAACAAAAATTTAAAAGAGTGAACTCTTTCGGTGTAGGCAATTCATGGCAATCATGATTATCATCACTTACGTGTGTGTTTATGATCTCCGTATTATTGTTACTGCACCAACGTAGAGCCTTGAAGCTACTTATTGAAATTCTTGAAACGAATATCGTAATTATAACAATGAAACAAACATGCAGAGATAAAATTTCATCAAACATTATACGATAGGTGGATTACACAATGTCCTTATTAGTTAAATGTGTCCTAATTTTTTATTTTTTACAAATATATTTCTTATCTATTATTTTCTACTTGCTAGTTAAATTGTAGTTTTTTTTTTGTGTGAAATGAAAGTTGCATCTTCTTGATGAACCCTAATGGGTAGTTTGGGCTGGCGGTTTGCATGGAGAGGTGAGGAGATGGGGTCCACAGAAAACTGTAACTACCTGTTGTTTTAAAAATAGAGCTCCCACCTAAATTCACTCCAAGAGAATAATCACTATTTGCGTGAGTGAATTTCCCATACAAGTAGTAACCATAGCCAATACTAATGTTACCTTTGCCTAATAAGAAATTTTGGTACACCCATGCCATCTGTTTAACTCAAACACTAATTAGGTACACAATGGCTTGGATCTGTGTATGGTTTCATTAAAAAGAAAATGCAATAACAAGAGAAGGAAGAAGAACTTTTCATAACATTAACATAAGTAATATTAGTTAGTGAGTTTGAGCTCATGGAAATATGGAATTATTACAATTTGGTGTTTTTCTAGTTGTAATTTGGAAATTCATATTTCTTCGTTTATGTCATTTACTTGTTTAATGCATGCTAGCTAAGTGTGTGAATAATGAGCAAGCTCGAGTTTATTTTTTTAAGGGTATTTTTTTCGAGTTGGTTGCTTCTCGATTAATTCTTAAATTTTAATTACTTACTCTTATTTCTCAAATAAATCATACCCAAGAGAAGGAGAGCCTTACACTAGGGTTTCTAGTGTCGTTGCATTTGTAGTTGTTCAAGAGTTCTTCGGTGTGTGGCGGCGGTCTTCATGGGCTTCCGGCCAGATCGGATTAGTCCGCCTTGCCTAGCTAGGTCACTGCCATGGTTGGAATCTTAAATCTAATAGAAGGGAATGAAAATAAAAGAAAGGAGATGAATTTGAGTGTTTGTTTTAGGTGAGACAATCTTTTGCTTGGATCTCATGGTTCAATTTAGTTAATTAAGACGTATTAGTGATGGTATTTACAAGATTAGTCGTGAGTCGTGACCAAGTCATTAGAAAAAATTATAAGCAGACAACAATCAATGTCCATTACCCTTGGTTTTTCTTTGTAATAATCAATTTAACAAAAACGGCCATTTTATTCAATGATTTAGCTTGGAATACTTGAGCCCTCACATTTGGAATAATATGAAGAGCATTAATCAAACTAAGAGCACAAGTGAAATGTATAATGAGCTTTCTAAGAGCTACTGAGTTAACCTTTCTCTTCACATAACAAAGAAGCGAAAAACTAAGTTCTGAAATACATTGAAAATGTTGTTACTACCCATTTCTTGTGCAATCTACCCATTTCTTGTGCAATCGTTCATAAATTATATGTATTAAGTAAATCCAAGGACTAAGCATATCTTAAACATAAAAATGGTTAATAAAATATTGTTACTCGATCATGTCACTTATCATCGAATCTCCATCCGACGTTGAAGTATTACGATTATAAATAAATAAATAAAAAGTTCATAAACTCTTTTATTTATAATTCATCGTTAAATTTCAATTCAACAAATTCAACGATAAGTGATCATAAATTCTTCGATCACCAAGTGACAACGGATAACAAAAAGTATATCCGGAAATGAAATAATGCAAAGTTAAAGGGAGGAAAGTGCAAAATTCACGCGGGCAGGGCAGGGCAGAATCAAGAATTTCAGAATGAGGAGATTGTGAGTGGGCCCCAGTGATGGGAATCTCAGTAACAAACTCCCAGCTGTGCTCTGTTCTGAGAAAATTTCAGTGCAGAAAAGAAACAACCAACCAACCTCTCTCTCTCTCTCTCTCTCTCTCTCTCTCTCTCTCTCTCTCTCTCTCTCTCTCTCTCTCTCTCTCTCTCTCTCTCATATAAAGCCCTCTCTCTCCACCACTTGTTTATTTTGTGAACCAACCAAGCAGAGCTCCCTCCTCTGATTTTTGGGTTCTAGCCAATTACCATCAATCTCATACCTTTAACAAGCAAAAGGTTAAACTCTTTTTCCCAAGCCTTATGATCTATATTTGCCTATTTGGACTAACTCTCTTTGTGCTTTTGTTCCCATTCGCTTTATGCTTAATCTGTTTTGGTTTCTGTGAAACTTTGCAGAGACAAGCAAGAGTACAAGACCCAGCAAATCCAAAAAGCCAAAAATGTACGTGGACAGTGCTGCAGGTGCCTGCAATTTTGATCCCAATAATAACTCCATGTCAGAATCAGCACCAGAAGTTGTCCTCAACAACACCAACAACAACAGCTTTGCTCATGAGGAAAACTTGACGAGGCTCTCCATGGAAGAAGAGCTCTCTGATTACCACCACAACACCGCCATGGAAATTGAGCAGCTTCAGAATGAGATGGGTTTTGGTACCATGGACCAAAACACTAGCAATAACCCCCATTTGGTTAATCCCTTTGAGAACCACCAAGCCACAAATTGGGACAACAATAATGAAATGCAGCAGCAGTTGCCACAAGTACCAACACCAGACCTACTCAGCCTTTTCCACTTGCCCTCCTCCTCTGTGCTCCCACACTCTTCCATTACCTTCACCAACCCGAAGAGCCCGGGTTGTTTTCCGGGCTCTTTCGGGTTTGAGGCCCTGCCCGAAACACCATCCGGGACAGCGGCCTCTTCGGTCATGTATGACCCACTGTTCCACTTGCCTCCGCAGCCTCAGCCGCCGCTGTTCAGGGAGCTGCTGCAGTCCCTGCCTCATGGGTACAACTTGGGTGGGTCGAGAAATGGGTCGAGTTTGTTTAACAATGGCGGAGATGAGGGAGAGGATGGGAGTAGGCAGTTGTTTGAGAATGGGGTATTGGAGTTTTCCAAGGAGATGAAGCCATTTGGAAGAGGAAGAGGTGGGAACAAAGGGACCAAGCACTTTGCTACTGAGCGCCACAGGAGAATCCAGCTCAATGGCAAGTTTTCAGCTTTGAGGGAATTGGTTCCAAACCCAACCAAGGTATTAATCTCAATTCTCATGAAAAAAATGCATACCACTTTCACATACTGGGTTGTTTTGATTGGATTCCAAGTTTTCAGCTTTTTTGGCTTGCTAATGGTTAGTTTGCTTGATGTTTGTCTGGGAAGCAATGGGTGAAACTAGTTTTTTAATTGGTAGTTTCAACCACTGCAAGAATCTGGTACTGGAATTTGATCAACTTCATGAAACTATGCCTATACTTTTATTACTTGTGATCATCTTCATGAAACTTTGCCTATACTTTTATTACTTGTTTTGCAGTTTTAATTGACTACCCGTTTTCATGTTTTTTGTATCACAAAGCAACTTTGATACCCATTTTCATTTTCTTCAAGTGTCTCTCTCTGGGTTAATAATCATTTTGCTCAATTAATGTTTTGTCTCTGGGTAACCATTGAAGCAAAGACTGAAGAGTTGGGCTAAATTCTTGAAATAATTCCTATAATTTCAACATATTTGGCTACCTATTTGGATAGTTTCATAACTTTACCTCTATTTTTGGCATAATAATGATGATTTTGCTAAATGTTTGGGGGACAATTAATTGCAGCAAAGGCTGATAGTGCATCTATAGCTTCATAACTGTTTCTTTGTTTTCTCTGTTTTTGGCATAATACTGTTTCTCTGTTTTTGGCATAATATTGACAATTTTGCTTAATGTTTGGGAAACTTGGGGAACAATTAATTGGAGCAAAGCCTGATAGAGCATCTGTAGTGGGAGATGCCATTGGTTACATAGAGGAGCTCAAGAGGACTGTGGATGAGCTGAAACTGCTGGTCGAGAAGAAAAGATGTCAGAGAGAGAGGAGCAAGAGGCACAAGACTGAGCAAGACGTGGGTGCTGGAGACGATGAGAGCTGCAACATGAAGCCTCTCATTGACCCTCATGAGCAGTCCTACAACAATGGCTCTCTGAGGAGCTCATGGCTTCAAAGGAAGTCGAAAGACACCGAGGTCGATGTTCGGATCATTGATGATGAAGTCACCATCAAACTTGTCCAGAGGAAGAAGATCAATCTGTTGCTGTATGTTTCCAAGCTTCTTGATGAATTGCAGCTTGAACTTCATCATGCTGCTGGGGGACACATTGGGAATTCATACAGCTTCTTGTTCAACACCAAGGTTGGTGGTAACTTTATCTCATGGATTTTTTTTCAGTTGGGGCATTTCTTCATACAGATGGTGTGCATGGTTTTTAATTATGGGCTGTTGCTTTTTAATGTTGTGCAGATGTATGAAGGGTCTTCTCTGTATGCAAGTGCCATTGCCAACAAGCTCATTGAGGCTCTGGACAGACAATATGCAGCAATTCCACCTACTAGTAGTTATTAATTAAGGATGCTCTGAAGTCTGAACTAAGATGTTGCTTAGAATTAATACCAAGTCTTTCTGATATGTTACTCTTAGATATGGTTTGGTTTAATTACATATATTATATATGATGCTGATCTCTAGAGATTACAGAAGTAGACAATAAACTTGGTGTGACAGAAAGCATGAAATAGTTATATAACTAACTTCTGGGATTACATAAATGGATGGTTTTAGTTAGTTACTTTGATTACTCGCTAGATTAAGGTATTTTTCAGCAAGTACCGAGCTAAAATAGTCACTCTTTTTTATCATATATCATTTTATTATTGTCAAAAATGTACCTGCAAAGGTTTCAACAGACAAATATGCTTCACTCACTTAAAAAAAACAAAAAACAAAAAACAAATAAGCTATACATATAACAGGTGCTTCCATTAAAGAGATTTTAGTTTTTTTTGGGGTGCGTTTTAAGAGATTGCATGTGAACTCTTTATTGAAGGAAGTAGGAAGCTGTTCTAACCTGTCATTTGTAAAATAAAAAGAATGTGGTAATTGGTCCTGTAGTCCTTTGCAATATGATGAAATTAAAGCTTTGACATCACTGGCATTCAAAGTAGCGATCAAGTTGTGTACCACCTCTATCATGTTAAAGGAAGTAGAGTTGTACAACTGAGGACTCTCACAATAACATATTGGGACTTCTAATGCCTGCATTAGATCTTGTGTATAACCAAGCCACATAGTTTCAGAGAGACCAGGCTCAACCTTTCAGAATTCAACACAATTTTTCTAAAGCCTTAGTCTCAACTAAAAATGGCAAAACTAAGCCTGAGAAAGTGAGGAAAGAGGGAAGCAAGACGAGAGATTTTATTTGAAAAAAAAATGCACCCAAATTTGCTTCATTTGCGATTTTGCGATTTTGCGTGGTTTGTGGGTAGCACGTAATCGAGATTGATCTAAAGCCTACACGCATTGCAAATGTGAATAAGCCTATACGTGATGCAGATGTGAATAATGGTGATTTTCCGTGTTCCCAGAAGACAAGACCATGACAGAAGTTTAGGGAACTCTGTTTCAATTCAATCTAATAAACCAATTTGCTTGACAAAGAATTATTTGATAAGTAGATCATCATTATGTAGCAAATATTATGTTTGTACAAGTCTGGGAGGAAGGAAAATAATATTAGACTAGAACTGGTCAAAGCAATGATTCATGCCAAACATTAATGATAATCCTATATCAATGAACACCAAAATTTCCATTTTGCATTTGACTACAGTAATGACTACAATTTGAGTTTGTTGTTATGCACTGTGAAAAGAAGAGCAACCAAGCGTTTCACCATTTCCCGACTCTTGCAACAGTAACCAAAGGAGACTCAGAACCTACAGAAAGGCCTGCATCATTTTTCAAAAGAAACGATTAAAACACAAAAGCACGAATTTTGACCGAGATTAGTATATGACGTGATACCAATACTGGTAAGAGAGAGAATTTCACAAGAAGATATACAAATCATTAGAAAAACCAATTGAAGTTAATTGCTCATACAAGAGAACATCATTAGAATCAATGGTTCCATACCAGTTAGCAACTTAGCATAGCACATAACAGGCAACAGTAGTTCAGCAAACAACTAATGAACACACAAACAATTCCAGAACAAGTTACACAAGACTGATGGTCTACACTAAACCAAAGCCAAACACAAAACGGGACTAAACATCCTTGACAACAGAACTTGGGATAATGCAAATAGCTAGAAATTCTATGCAAACAATAATTTGGTGCTTTTCCCTGACTAGTTATATAGGCCCCTAGCCATCCAGTCTACAGATTTTTATAAAGGAGATTTTTAGACCATTTCTATAAAGGAGATTTTCTGCAAATATCTGATAAACATACTCTCTAACAGATTGATCTGGACTTTTGGTCAACATTAATTGGACAAGTTTTCAATATGACTGTTTAAATTTTATATATTTGCAAGTTACTTTTTCATCTTTGTGCATCAGCATTACACTTTTATCTAGAGAAAAAAATGATAATTGAGCAAAAAACAATGAGAGACCTGATTGAATAAGAAATAGAAAACTCATATAATCAAATGGAAAATTGGTCAATACCACAGAAAATATAATTTAGCAAAGAAACAAACAGAACTGGGCTGAATAAAGAATCCTACAATGCATCTGTTTCAGTTCAAGATAAAAAAAGTTTGTCTTCACTCAAGTCTATTGTTGCAGGAACCTATATATATTTACTGGTGCTACTTCTCTACTGAGGGTTATTGGGCAGCATTTGCACACAACTATAAACCGTAGATAAAAAGCTCAAGATGATGATACAGATAACAACAAAAGAGAGAGAGAGAGAGAGAATAGACAGCTAAACTTAAGAATCGGAAAGACAGATACTAGGTCAGGATTTCCTATGGTTCAGTCAGTAGTTGGTTCTAACTTCTAAGTATGAGATTAGTCGTTGGATCCAAAAAAACCAAATTTTGCCAGATTGTCTCGTCTCTCACAGTTAGTTACAAGGTAAGATTTATGGAGCTGTAAGATCTCCATCCCATAGCCAGCAAATAATCACATGCTTTAGATTTATGGACCACTTCATTGCTCTAGTATTACATAATGTGTGTATAATCAATCTTATATTAGCTAAGGTAAAAACAAAAGGTCCTAAACACTTTACAAGCCTAAATCTTCATGAAGGAGAGAGAAAAAGGGAGTGACAGTAACTTGAGCTTGAAAAAGGGTTTCGTTTTCTCTGAAGACTCTTCCATGCTTCTGGCCAGGAGCTCTTTATTGAACTTTTGGGGGAGTACTGATGATTTCCTTAAATGGCGCTCACTTTTGAAGCCATTTTAAGTGGAGGGTATTCATCAGTGACTAGCTTTTTCTATTGCTGCTTTTCAAAATGTCCATCTCAAAGCAGCACAACTGGTTTATAACTAATCACCCGAAATGGCACATCTAAAGGACTAATGGATTATATAAATATGGTTAAATATTTCAGCGCTAAGATATGTGTGTGGGGATAGCCTAGTTCCCATAATGTGAGACAAAATTCTTTTCAAAAAAAATAATGTGAGACAAAATTAAGTATTCCAAAGTAGTTAGTCACTAGTGCTCTAACAGAAAACCAGAAAAGAGATATAAGGTTCTACTACCATTTCAAAGATATGGGGTAAGAAAGAAATCCAAAATTATTGAGACTTCTCTAAAATTAAGGAGGAAAAGTGCAAACCAGATAAGAATCTAATTATCAACCAAAATTTGTTTACTAGGACAGTAAATTTAGAAAAAAGTGACTTAACATACTAACAGATACACAGATATTGTCTATTCTGTTAACGAAAAGATACAGATAGTAAAAAGTGAGAAAGTATTTAGCTTGACGTGGGTATTAAGTCCAGTTCAGATGAAATAATTCTAAAGCTGTTCCCAAATATGGCTTCGCAGTACTGGCCAGATTTGTGATCCATGAAAATCAAGAACAGATCCAGCTCAATACTTTAATTAAGCCCATTACATGACCCAGCAGGAGGAGCAGAACTTATTCAGTAGAATCATCCACTATGTGTTGGGAAACCAGAACATGGATTCAAATTGATCACAGTGGAACTGGAATGCTTTAACTACCAGCCACTACAAAGAATATCTATTTATAACCAAGGCATCGAACAACAGAACACTAGACAAACTGCCTTTTGCCACCATAACAAGACATTTAAGCTCCACGACATAAACATAAGCTAGTTTCTACAAGCTTAACCAAGTTTGGGAGAGACTATTGCAACTAGATTTTGGAGATACATCAGCAATAGAGCTGCCTACAAATGTGCTGAATCGATATTGGAAGGAAAGTAAGAATGTTTGAAGGCTTTTGTGCTGTTCTTTGACATCTTTGTAATAGACTGCTTGCAAAGCACATATCCATATGACATCAACATAGGCAGATTTTCTTTAGTTGCTTGTTCCTTGGACACCGGACAAACAAAGATAGAATGGAACTGAAACTCATGGTCTAACTCCACTGGCACGGGCAACTGTTTCATAGTCTGCCATTCATTTCTCTTCCCACCCTGGCCAAGAATATATCAACCCTTGTTTCTTTCTGCCAGTCTAACTAATGACACTAAATTTCTAAAAAAAAAAAAATGTTCCTAGCCCAATGTGACGCGTATATAACTAGTTTCTCTACTACATTATCCTTCTGATTAGCACCACTAGATATATAGCAGACCCGATCGAGACTCACTCACTGCCAGTATCGGAATCCTATTACAAAACCTAATATTCATCTGCAACTCACAACCTTATAACTAAACAAATTCGAAACGCA
This sequence comes from Rubus idaeus, assembly GCA_030142095.1. Classification (NCBI taxonomy): domain Eukaryota; kingdom Viridiplantae; phylum Streptophyta; class Magnoliopsida; order Rosales; family Rosaceae; genus Rubus; species Rubus idaeus. The sequence continues at coordinate 24,838,610 of CM057971.1, forward strand.
AACACATAATACTTACTGGCTTGCCAAACAATTAAAAAAGGGAAAAAGAAAAAAAAAACAACACCAAGTTTCAGAACATCGAACAATCCAAGAACATAAGGCAGTAAGCAAGCAGGCAATGATGTACCAAATCTCAACAACAACAGAAAGTAAAAGTAAAAGGGGCAAAAATAAAAGAGGGACTTACTGGGTCATTGAATGTGCTTAGGTATTTGTCCTTTGGTCAAGAGGGAGAGAGAGTAGTTAGCAACATCAATGAGGTCCTGGATGTTGTGCAGGGAGCGCTCCTCCGAAGCCAACATGAAGATGGCGCGCACCTCTGCTTTCTTGGACAGTCTGGCTGCCAAGTTCAGAGGTAAATTTGGCGAATTGATGCTTCTCAGAATTTGGCGATACAGAGAAAGAACGCGGCCTTTGTTTTGGGCCAAGTCCTCTGCCGTTGCCCATATCACACCCCTCATTTCTTTCGATCCACGACCAGCTGTGAATAGGAGGGATTGGTGTGGCAGCTGCTGATGATGAAGAGGGTCTTCACATTTCACAGTCCACACTTCACAATTAAAAGATGAAACTTAAATGCCATTTTTACAGAAATTGATAATTAAGTCATGGGATGGGAGCTCTCTAACGAGAACTACTATAATGAGGAATTTGTGAGAATTTTTTGATTAATGGTTATTATATATATATTTTTCGATTACATTTCGATAAATCAACCGTTCAATGTTAAGATATTCAGGAGTAGATCACTTATACAAATTTTCAACAAAATTTGAAATCATTAAAGTACCGAACTAGACCAAATAAATGGACGAACCAAATCGGTCAATTTTGAACCATCATATTCATAAATGGTAAATACACAATTATAAATGACCAAATGATTTTAGATTTCATTGAAAATTTGTAGAAGTGATATACTCATAAATATCTAAATATTGAACGGTTGATTTGTCGAGATGTAATAAAAAAATAGGTCTAATCGAAAAGTCTTCACCAAGTCCTCATTATAATGATCTTCACTAGAGAATTCTTCATTAAGTCATTTAAGTATTTTAAGTTTTAACTTAAATGTCCTAAAAATATTTGAAGTGTTTGAAAAAAATAAAAATAAGGCCTCCGCCGTCCGCCTAGGTCCTTGCCTAGCCGGCTAGGCGCTAGGTCCCTGCTTGCCGTTTGACTAACACCTAACGAATTTTAGAACATTGTATATCAGAGACTAACATTTTATGAATACCAACCAAATCTCTAGATAATTTAAGCACTACACTTACTATATACACACAAATTTAATACAGTTGGATAACTAAACTACCTCTGATTTGATTGTTTTGTTTTGCAGAGATGGTTGTTAAAGGATGATATAGAAAATGAACAATTCTTATCATGTATGCAAAGTTGCAAACAAGACTATTAGAGAGATATGGGGGTGCTCAAATTAATTTGAATAGGAGTAATTTTCTGGCAAAATTCAACCGTACGTTTGTTTTTCTGATTATAGATTTTTTTTTTCTTCAAATTGGCGAACAAAAAGAAGAGGGAACAAAATCACCAAAAGTGCACGTACAAGTACTATGTTTTGCTGTGTAATCTATTGAGTACAAATATTTACCTTCAACACAAGTCTCTGTTCTACAGCCAACATCTTTGGTAGTAGTTCTTTGGCTATAATAATAACTCAACTTAATTAAAAAGAGGATTGTTCTGAAACAATTATGTTTTTGTCGTTTTCTAGCTGCTAAAGATGAACGGGTCAGAGACTTTCGGTAGCCACAATCACACACAAGGACATAGAGACAAGATTTATAGTGGTCCACCTGGCTTAATATGAGTCCTATGCTATGTCCACTTCGAGGGGGTTTCACTATAGTGAATAATGATTACAAGTGTCAAACATGTACTAAGCTGTCAAGTACCGATAAGGAGGTATTGATAAAGAAGTATCAAGAGGAATGGTACAGGTAAGATACTTAGTCCCGAGAGGATCGGTACGGGGAAGTTTGGCTCCCAGTAGAGGGGCTAAGTGAGGGAGAAGTCCCTTTTATAAGTAAGGGGCCTCCTCTCCTTCTACATTTCTTTAATGTGGGATGCAAGGCCCCTTAGGATATTCTATGGTGGGGAGCTCCCTTATAGATGTGAAACTCCCTCACCTTACATTTGACTATCACTCATTGTCTTCATCTAGCTTGACCATGGCATATACCGCCGTCGGTGATATGGCAACAACAAATTACATGAGACATAAATTCAACAGGGACATTAGACCAAGCAAAAGCTTGGCTAGAAAGAAACATAACTTTACTCATATTATTAAGAAAATAGAGTATTAATTATTATGAATTTGACCCATTCAAGACATAATGTGTGTGTTTTTAATTATGATCTCTTGGTAAGAGCTTCTGCCACCATAAGCCATATACCCAAATAGAAGGACACGTATCACGTATGCCATTACACGGAACCCTATGGAAGAATTTGGCATACAAGGTTTTGGCAAGCCAAATTTGGCTATCATCTTCAATAAACAATTACACAATTACATGTGTATCCTTAATGATTTTTAATTATAAATCTTTTTTCTCCTCAAAATTTATACTTATAAATTTATTAATAACAAAAATTATACCGTTACAAAAATCTCAACGAGATTTTTCATTTGAGTCTTTTTTTTAAGAGAACTCCCACGGTATCCCAAAGGCTTCCTAGGCCCAAGGACTAATCTGCAGTGAGGGATCTTGTCAAAATGTCTTGAGATTTTATTTGAGTCTTTTTTTAAGAGAACTCCAAAAGCAGGACAATCCGCAGTGAGGGATCTTGTCAAAATGTCTCATTCCCCTGGCCACCACGAATGAATTGGGATTTAACTCCAATTCGCAATCGGCAGGATTCGAGCCCGGGGGGGGGGGGGGGGGGGGGGGGGGGTACCACACCTGGAGGCTCTTACCAACTCGACCACCAGTGGTGGTTTTTTTTTTTTCATTTGAGTCTAATTTTGAATATAGAATTATGCCTTATCTTTTCATCAAAGATAATAATTTTTTAAATTATAAAAATTACAATAATAAATAATGGTCTCGTTAAAATCTTCTAAAAAAAATACATTGAGTATCAATTTGGCCATTGGAATTGCATGTATAGCCGTTGTAGTGCCAATTTGGCTTTACAATTAGGGTCCTTGACCAACAAGGACAAATGAAAGGAAATATTTCCCACTAAGGATGCTACAGTAAAAATTTGCCCATCAATGACAGAAATATCTCGAAATTTTTATTGTGCTAAATAAAATCCACAGTTTACCCATTTTTATTGACCTCAATAAAAAATTTTAGGAACAATAATTTTTATTGTGGTCAATAAAAGTGGGTGAATAGTCGATTTTATTGACCACAATAAAAATTTCGAGATATTTATGTCATTGATGGGCAAATTTTTACTGTAGCAACTTAATGGGTAAAAAGTTGCCATGTTTAGACCTATTGAATATTTACCTTTACAATTATAGCCTACGGTGGAATGTCCATGTATGGCTATAATTAGATACCAAGGAATATTTCTTTAGGTAAGCCATAATTGGCTTGAAATATACTTTACGGTGGCAGCTGCTCTAACAATGAGTTGATCGAGAACAAGTCTCGAGGAACCCTAATGTCAAACCACTATATTGAATTAGTTTTAAAGACTAGTATGGAAAACACTCATATACCCCTACTAATTCTCAAACTGTAATTAGTTTTGAAGCTATCTTTCTAATTCTGCATCACCAATGACAATGAAAGTTACTTACTACAATACTATTATAACTAGACTATAATATATAATTGAAAATGCTACAATACTGTTATGATTGGAATATGATATATATCAAAGATTATTTATTTAAATGCATTATGTACTACTAGAAAAAAGGCCTATAGCCACAACCACAATGGACATAGATAAATTTTTTGAGCCCTATATACAGTCAATATGAACATATCGATGATGGTTGTCAAAGATTTTTTTGCTTGATGTTGTACTTGAAGTTAAAGAAATTGAAGCCGGTGTAAATGCCATCATCCATGTCGTTGTTGCTTATTTGACCGTTGGTACGAGTGTCACGGCGAGAATAGTTGAATGGAACTTCATATGAAGCCCTATTGGCTAAAAGACTCACCTTCACTGTAGTCATTGCTGGCACGTCAACTTTGCACACATTCTGCACTGCAGTTTCCCATGTCTCAACTTCTCCCCACTTGATTATTGTTGATCCACTATTAAACTCACTCGAACTAATCACAAGCTTTTCGTCTTCTCCAATCACTGGAATACCGGCTTGCATGGTTGTTTTGACGCCGCCGGATTTCATCGATAGTGTTCTTGCATCATTCCAACTCACGCTTTTAGTGTTTTTGTACGGCAGCTTAAATGTCATCCCAGTGGTTTCTTGGGTTAAATTCACTGCCTCTCCAGTGGCAATTTCGATCTCGTTTTGGTAATCATAGATCCTGGCTTGCGTGAGGAGATAACTGACATTGTAGACGATTCTCGACCTAACAACCTCTTCGATTCTTAGGTGTGCAAATATAGGGATATTGGGGACATTCGCAGTGAAACCAACCATGCAGCCGAGTGTATATCTCTTGCAGATGTTAAAGTTACCCATGTTGCGAAGAGCGAATTCATTGTCATCAATTTTGATTGGCTGAAATAACGTGTCATTGCGGGTCGGGTCATCCGAGTCAGGAAGGATCCAGTCGGGATCACCCGGCCTACGACACCAAAATTTTCCCAAGCTATCGGACTTTATGCGGATGCTTCCATCTGGATTAGTAAAAATCTCGTGCGCCACTTGAGCACCTCTGAAGTCTTCACCTTCATACTCTAAACTGGCGTTCCAACCGCGCCAATCTGAGGTGAGGAAGGCTCCATTATCTCCTTTGAAAGCCACGTGTTTGGGAAATATCACTAACGATTGCCAATCAATGACAGTGCACACATCACACATTGTTGGCTCATCTATACTATTACTATTTGCATCTGTATTGTTGTTGGTATTATTGTTAGTTGAAGTGGATAAGCCTCCTATAAGGTATTGTACATTTTCATTGTCCTTCCATAAGCGTGTGTAGTGCCCTAGTTGGACATGGCGAAGTCGGACTAGTATTCTCTTTCTATCAAATCTGTTTTGTCCAGCACGAACACGACGATTATTATTATTGTGTTCGTTGTCATTGTTATTGTCGTTATCATTATCCTCCTCGTCATCACCATTACCATCATTGTGTACTTCATTTGCTTGATCATCCTCATGGTTATTTCTTTCATTTCTGCCATGATGCTCATCATGACAACCCTTATCTAATTCCACGTTGCCATTGCTATGAGGATCATCAATGGTATCGGGATCTTGAAGGTGTTCAATGACATCAGGATCTGGATGGTTATCGATGACTTCAGGATCCTGATGTTGTTCGGCAACATCATTCTCACCATCACTAATGGCATCATCATCATCCTCCTCGTTTAGCATTGGATCATTTAGTTCTTCTACTGTGATGATAGGCTCAAACAAGGTACACGAGCTCTTGGACCGGTCTTCCTCTGGCTCATTAGCCTTCGCAACAATCCAATGGTCATCTTCAGGCGTATTCGTCCGGAGTATCCTCACCCAATATTTGTTGTTGTAGCAACATCTTATGTGGACTAGTCCCTTGTTCTCACAACTCTTTGCCATCTCCACTTCGAACTTTGCGTAATGGCTCCCGACTTCTTCTCCAGAGAATTTGAGAAACCCTGTAGGCACCTGATCCACATTTTCCCCACTAATATTTGTGTAGCTCAAGTATTTGTTGTTGTGGTTTGATTTCAGCACCACAAATCTTGGCAATGTTATTTCATCACTCGGATTCTCTGTTGTTGTGGTTTGTGTCATCTTCCTTTAAACTAGTACTCTAGGAGTAATATGCATATATATATATATAAGAGAGAGAAAAAGATGAAGGAAAACTAGAAGAGATTAAAAGTGGATGAAAGTGATGATTAGTTTCTAGCAGATTTGCATATATATTCCCATTTGTTTAGCTAGGATGTTTTTCTATATATAGAAAATTAGGTTCGGTTTCTAAGTCACTAGTTCTTTTAGCAAAAAAGAAATAAGCAAACCCAAAATTAGAAGTCAGTTATTTATATTTCTTGGTGGTCTCAAACTGTAACTGGCTATTTATGGCCTTATTGACCATAATTTTTACTCTTTCCAATAATGCTGCTCTTCTCCTACCATTGAAGAGAGGCTCTGCCTCTTATTCCCTTCATATTATAATCTATCGGTGAGGAACAATTCTTGGATACAACTAGTGACAGAGAAGAAAAATCGATCTATCCCAAAATTACTTCGGCCCACTCCAAATTAAAGTTTCGTGCATACAAATTTTGTTTACAATTTTGAGTTCAACTCCCCTTAGAATATATGGTGTAAACTGACGTCTTATAATAAAAAAAAGGTTGCATACAATTCTTGCATTTAAGTCAGATAGAAACATGGCCAAAAAATATATCACACATAAACATGCATTCAACATATAACCAAAAAATTAAATAATTAAATAGATAAATAAATTTAAAAAGCATTCGACTCTCTTGTATATATGCATAATTATTTTCCGAGTGAGTACGTTCAAGAAATTTTGTTGTTTTAAGTGAAAGCTGATAACTATTTGATTTAGTGGCATAATTCTTCTCTTTGTAAGTGTGAGGTCTGAGTTTGACTCTTGGTCTACTAGTCATTGTGTAATTAAAAAAAAAAGTAAGGCTTGAAGTGTAAGGGTCTTTTTTTTTATGATAAAAGATACGAGCCTTAATTGACAGCTTTACCGATTCTTTTTTGAAGAATGCCTTACGACTAGACCAAATACTAGAAGTTTAAGTAGGCTCTACTTGATTTGCTTATTTCTTCCTTGCGAATATCTCCACCAAAAGAGTGTATTGAAATGTGTGAAGTGAAATTAGACCTTATTGTTTTCTGCATTCTGAAAATAATAATAATAATAATAATTCCTAGCATCTCTCTCTAAGAGCATCTCCAACCCTTAGTCTCAAGTCCTATTTTGAGACCTTTAGGTTTTTTCTCATCTCTAACTTTTAAAGAACAAGTCTTAAGTCTCAAAATTTAGAAGGCTGGTGCCATAATTCGTCTCAAGCGGAAGACTAAATGAAGGTTGAGTCCATTTTTTTTTTTTTTGAAACCAACTGATTTCTTGAATATGACGACCCCGGAAATTCGTAAGGATAAATTCGACAGTTGATATTAAATTAAACAATATTTTAATCAAATAATACCAGAAAAAAGTTTTGAAAAGTGTGGACACTCTTACTTAAAAAATAAAACAAATCAAAAACTAGTAGTTGGATTTCAAGTTTATCATTTCAGTTATATCCGATGGGTTGTTCGTCTTTAATGTTTCACCATTTTGGATGACCAAACAGTTTTGAACATGGTTGAAACTTTCCGGAGTTCATTATCAATGTAGAATATAAAAGATTAATGGTTTAGATTGTCAAAATTCAATGTGTGGATATCAAAATGGCAATTTTCGCACTTTTTTAAAAGTGCGGAAGCCCTTACTGGAGAAGCCTTATATATATATCATCATCTCGACCAATTAGCAACACAACTCAATCATTGGAAATGCTCATCGTTTAGATTTATTTTCAAGAAGTATTTTTCTACAAAATGTCAAAATCAGCCGAATTGAAGATTGTTTAGTCACATGTTCGTTGTATAGTTTACAGACAAATACAGTCTGTCAGATAAAGTTGAAACGATGAATGTGGTAATCAAATGGTTGAATAATTTCCAATTAATTTTTTTTATCAATATGATCCTTAAACGATGAGCTAAAATATAGACGGTTCTTATCGTTATTTTGCACGTCAGGATGAAAATGTTCATATTTTAATACAATGTGGACGTCCACATGTAAAGGAGATTGTATATATATATATAGTTATATATATAGTGACAGTCATGTAGAGACATACACACAAGCAAATAATAAGCTATATGTCATCGGCAAAAAGAAGATGGTGATCGCTCGGAGCCTCCGAACAAATACGAATACTTGGGAGTAACTCACATTGGGCCACGTCCTCAATCAAGAAATGCAGTGAAACACTCTATACAAAGGGATTTAGTAAATCAAATTTCATTGCCAAAAATATACAAAGTTGCATTTCCATGTAATTAAATAGTAATACAATTAATTATACTAGAAGGAAACCACACACACTATGTGTGTGTATTTATTTAAAAAAAAAACAGAAAAATTGACTTTTATGGTGTGGAAGTTAAGAGTGTGAGAGTAGGTCACTGGGTAGTTATAGGTAGTTTTTGAAAAAGAATTTATTTTCTTTTTTTTATTAATTATTTTTTGTATTTTGACCTTATTATCTTGAATGATTAAAATAAATATATGATTATTTAATGTTTAAAGGGTATTAAAGTAAAAAATATATGTTTTGGTTGACAACAAGTGTTCTCTTAATATATAGTATAGATAACAGTACATAGTTGCTATAAAAGGGGACAAATAGCTAATTCACAAGGTCGGCAGACCCTTGGTGAGAAACGGTTACCAAAAAAGGTTGGCAGTAGGGATGACAAAAATTCTCATGAGAACAAGTACCTATGGAGACCCACCCTTAAGGGAGGGGAATTTCGTGGAATAACGGGTAACGGAACAAGGATTCCCAATCTCCGCTTTAATAAAAAAATGGGGCGTGGATGAGATTGTGATCGTCATCCCAATCCGTACCCAATTTATTTGGATTCTAATAAATTAGTTTATTGCATACTCTTAGTTTTAGAACTAAAGTCTTGTACTTGGTACTTTTCGATATGGTATTCCTATCGTTTGGGATCTCCCTCCTCAATGTTGGGTTAAAGTGAATACTGACGGTTCTTTTCATAACCCCCTGAGAGAAGGTTTTGGTAGTATCTTTAGAAATTCTGAGGGTCTTTTCATGGGTGCTTTCTCTTCTTCTAAAGTTGTGGTTCATAGTGCAATTGTTGCAGAGGTCCTTGTGGTAATTGAAGCCTTACAAATTGCATGGGTTCGTTATTGGACTTATGTCTTGCTAGAAACCGACTCTGCATTGGTTGTGCAGTACTTCAAATCTCCTTACTTGGCCCCTTGGTGTTTACGTATTGCATGGAAGAATTGTTTGTGATTATCGAGCCTTTTAAGCTTTCGTGCATCACATATCTTTTAGGAAGGGAATTCTCTGGCAGATGGCCTTGCCAACTACAGAGCTTCTAATGATGAGGGCTCGATATGGTGGAGATCACTACCAGGTTTTATTGCTAACGTGTGCAAACGTGATCTTGCTTCTTTGACAAACTATAGGTTTGCTTAGTCTCTTTCTTTATGTTACTTTTTAGTGCTTTGCAAAGTTCTTTCTGGCTTTTGTTCCTGAAGAGGTTTTGACCTAGTCCCCCTCTAATAGGTCCTTATTCTGTTCAATAAAGTTGGTACTCTTTATTCAAAAAAAAAAATGGTACTTGTTGATCATATTGCGATTTTTTTATAAAAAAAATTGTGTATAATGCATTAAATTATTAATGGGGTGAGGAATAAACTCGGAGATGGGGATGGTATTGTAATCGATTCCCAACCTCAACTTGCCTCATTGCCATCCCTAGTTGGCAAATTACAGAGTACTTGATGCCAAAACAAAATTCAAGATATAAAGAGTTCTTTAATCCTTACATTCTATATATGTACGTACCAAATCTAGTTTGCACTCTATAATTTGTTGCTCATGATTCATTCAATGCCTAAAACTACATAACCAACTTAATTACTGCGCTACAAATTTAGCAGATAGGCTATGTGACCCAACTTAGTGACTTGTGAGCGCAGTTTGTGCACTTTGCTAATTAATAGAATTAAGAATAATGGCGCTCACAAGTCCTAATAGAATTAAGAATAATGGAGCGCATTCCCCTAAACCCATTTATTTTGTTTGGGATAAAAGTCATACCCGGCTTTCATTAATGTGTTAATACAATACCGAGTTAGAATTTTGATCTGTGTTTTTGAACTTTAATCTGTTATATTGGGTTAGGCACAGTTAGTTTCTCGAAAGTAGTTGGTGCTAGTTCTTATTAAGCAATTGAGTCCCGCACAAATCGAAATTTCTCTAACTAATTATCAAATAACGAAAACAATTATTTAAATATGAAAAATTATTGTGGTGCGATCTGAAGAGTAGATGCTACCAACGCATGATTTGGGCGGTCCAAAATAATTAATGGGGAGGCTATAAATAACAATCCGCTCAGATAAAGATCGTGACCCGTTTCTCCCTACCACGATAGTGACAGAGCTGCTCCTCCTTCCATCCATTTCATGACACCAGACCAATGGAGACTTGTTCGTCTCAACGGCACGAATACGGTATTGGCTTTGGCTTGTCAAATCAATGGCTGACAAGAGAGAATTGAAGGAGAGAAGCTGGCGGTGCTCAAAAATATATCATTTTTAGTTTCCTACAATATCTCATTTTTAGCCATATGAAAATTCGCCAAAATCTATAACCTTCATCTAGGCAAACCAAGGGAGAAAAATTGAACTATTGTCTTAAAATGGTATTGAAACTAGTTAGGTGAATATGAATGCACTTTAAACAATATTAGCATGACTTGGGAGTTGAGAAACTCGTTTGGTAAAATCGCATAATAACGAATTAATTTCATGTCAAAAAAGTGAGGATAGAAGACATTTTTCCCTTGCACGGGCAATCGCAATGACACCCTGCTTCTCTATCCCCGGCCCGCAGAGTCCCTTATCCACTGGCCTAACTAATTATCAAAATTCGGTTTTGAAATATTAATAGAACCCAAATGTTTAGGAGAAAATCTTTGTTTTTGAACGTTACATTTTTCAGCTAGTCATTGACTGAAGAATCCTAAAAACAGAAACCACCAGAGAAAGCTCAAAATTTGTTACTCGCTCTTTTCCACCAAGTCGCCCTCTCTTCTTAAGCTTTCATTATTTGTTGGAGCAACCTATAGAGTTTTGAACATCCATGATCAAGATTGTATTCCTTTAGCTTCCATCTGTGTCTAATCATGGTAATGACCCAGTTTTTTATTCTATATTATCATCTGATTCACGCTTAATGCAGATTAAAATTAAATAATAATGTTTATGCATTCATGAGTTGTTCAAACTTCTTACTTTTTATTTTTTTGTGTTCTTGTTGAATGTGAATGTTCTCTCATACTAATGAATCCTATGATGTTGAGCTCAAATGTGACTGATACACATTGCCTAGCTACTGCCTAAAAAGGGTTAGGGTTAAGATAGGCCGAGTTTGATAACAATGTTGTAATCGAAAAAAAAATTTGATACCGAGTTTCGATTACAACACAGATTATAAACACTGCTATATTCATAGCTGTTTTTGAAAATATTGATATGCAACTCTGTAGCCTCGTTTGCTGGTGTGTCCTGCAGGCTGATTGTGTAGGGAAACAATAATTCAATCTGATATATATAGGTTACTCGCTAATGGCTGGTACTCAAAGCAAAATTCATAGTTCAATTGTGAAGACGAAAACAAGCTAGAGGGGGCTCACTGCAGCTACAGGTCTACATCAGCCGGCACTTCCCAACCTGTAACTGCTACAGTACAAAGGAATAACCGAAAAATGGAAAAAAGACGAAGCAAAGATGCATCATCCTTATGGTAAAACAACCTTCCTCCTCAAGTTAATTTTCTTTGAATAATTCTATTTCATTCCTTTTATTCTCGATCTCATGACATTACTACATTTTAGGTTGTCCAAGTCTACATCGGATTTGCAACTAAATGTACTTTGTGGTCTGCCATTCACTCTGGACAAAGTAAGAAACTATTCCGAAAATCCTAAATTCCTAATCATACCGGGATTTTTATGTCATCTACATTACGAATTGAACCCCTTTTATGTAACTGAATGCAGCTCATATGTACTATACTTATTTTTCTCTTTGGCAATAACAATATTCCCCATATTTATAATTATTCACTGTGCAGGAGCTTCTGGCTACAAAATCAGCCAAATTTGCTGCCATACTGAAAGAGAATCCCCAGGAAGATCTTTCTAACTTCCTCCGAAGTGTGCCTGCTGACACGGAAACTCTTGAGCTTGTTGCGAGATTCTATCATGGCTTTGAAGTTCAAATTTGCACTCAGAATTGTGTACAGCTCATTTGCGTTGCTCACTACTTGGACATGACTGAAAACCACAGCAAAGATAATCTATTAAACAAAGCTGTTTCATTTTTTCAACAAAGAATCCTCCCTAGCTGGAGTGAAACTATTAAGGCTTTCCGATCCACAGAAAAGTTATTTCAACAATCCTTGAAGCTTGGATTAGTGGATGCCTGTTTGGAGTCTATCATTAAAAAGGCAAAAGCTAGTCCCCAACTTCTGGGTGAACCAATCAAGAAATCAGCTGCCAATATTGATGATAGCGATGAGGATGATGAAGGCTATAAGCCAAATGCAAGGAGAAGGCTCTTTGATCTCAATTGGCTATCAGAGGATCTGACAGCACTGTCCCTCCAGCTCTATGAGCCTGTCATCCATGGAATGAATAAGCATGGAGTTCCATCAGAGTATGTGGCTGCATCTCTTTGTAACTACACTAAGAAATGGGTTTTATCTAGCAGTGGAGAGGAGGCAGTCAAGAAAAAGTACCAAAGGGAAATCCTTGAAGCAGTTGAGAGGCTATTGCCTCATGAGACAGGACTCCTTCCGTGCACATTATTGTTTGAAATCCTTCGATTTGCTATATATTTGGAAGTTAGCTCTGACTGCAGAGATGGGATTGAGATCAGAATCGGAAAACAACTTGACCAGGCAACAGTCGAAGACCTCTTAATACCTTCTCAAGGCTATTCTAAGGTGGTGCAATATGATATTCAATGTGTGAGGAGGATTGTGAAGGTTTTCTATGCAAGTTACTCTTCTTCGGACGTAACTGGTCTAATAGCAGTGGCAGAACTCATTGAAGAATTCTTGGCTGAAGTTGCTAGTGACATAGACTTGAAGATATCTACATTTGTCGGACTAGCAGAGATGTTGATTTCAGCATCCATGGGAGTAAAAACAAACTCGGATGGAATATACAGGGCTGTTGCTGTCTACTTAGATAAGCACAGGCACTTGACAGAATCCGAACGAGAAGAAGTGTGTCAGGTTTTGGATTTCCAAAAGATGTCACCCGAAGCTTGTGATCACGCAGCCAAAAATGAACGGATGCCATTAAGGGTGGTGATGCAGGTATTGTTTGCAGGGCAGTTGCATCTTCGAGACACGATCATGAAGGAGGTGCAGGGTTCGGATGACAAATTAATAAAGGAGGAGGCAGAGGGGGTGAATGCACCAAAGTTGGATTCAGGTGAGGAAAAGATGAGATCAGAGGTGGAGAAAATGAGCAAAAAGGTGATGCAGCTTGAGAGAGAGTGCAATATTATGAGAAAAGAGATTAAGAATAGCTCTAGCCTTATGGTGAGGAAGGAAAAACCAAGCTTGTGGAAAGAAATGAAGAGGAAGTTCGGTTGCATCAGCAGCGCGCACGACTCTAACTGCCAATTGAAGAAGAAAAAGTTCCATCCAAAACCAAAACTTGGACAGTGACATGTAGCACTCTTCTTCCATCTCTCATTCTCTCCCATCTACTTTTGCCAATAGCCTAATTACCAATTCATTCATTTTTCCTTCTTCTAAATGATAAAGAGTAATAATCGTTCTAAGTGATGTGTAGTTGTTCTTTGTATTTTTTAACTGCATTATGGGAAAAAGCTTAATGGAAACAGGTGAGGAAGTTTCGAAGCTTTATTTAATCACTGCATTATTTAAAGAAGCTTTATGTAATGCAGTTCTTGAAAGATAAAACTCAATCGAAGACTAGGTTTAGGAATATAAGTCATGCACATTATGGGAACTTAATTTCAACTGCATAATAGAAAGAAGCTTTATATGGATCATGTTCTTGGAAGATAAAACTTGATGTAGGTTGGAAAGATGAAATTGAACAATCTAAACTACATTATGCTAAGAAGATTGAGAAAACCATATTACAATTTACAAAAGAGCAATCTATCATGTTTAGTTAGTTTCCTTTCTAGTTGTCATCATGCTACTATACACAAATATATATCATATTGTAGCAATTTAATTACCTCGTATCATTTCATCTTCCTCATCCCCTTTTCTGCTTGGCAGTCACACCAGAGACTTCCCAATTAATCTATATAATCAATCTTCCTCTCTCGAGCTTTTGCTTCCCTTTTGGCTAGAAACCTCCATAGCTAGCTGCATATGATTCTTGCCTTGTTGACGCCATTTAAACCCTCTTGCATTGTTTTGCAATGAGAATTAATTCCATTGATCACACCCCATTAAAACTAGTCCTCCTCGGCAGATATGTACAAATCATCCATTAGTCACCACCACTTGACAATTAATTATCGAAATCAAACCATTAATCTCAATGGCATTTCACTATCTGTAGAAGTCCCGCTATGATCGTCCACATCTATGGTTTGATATTGTGCAGCCTCAGGTCCCTTTTGGTTTTGGCCTCCATTTCCATCATCACTTCCCAACACAACAACCCCGGCAAACTGCACGTGGCGCTGATCGCTGCTGGGGGAATTTACAGGAGACCCTGCAGCTGATGATGCATTGGCAATTGTTGGTACACTACTCGTGGTTGGGGGCGTGGTGGCTGTGCGGCTGCTTCCTCCTCCTGCCTTTACATACCGGCCACTGCCCTCGCTTTGCTTGCTGCTGCTTCCCCCGGGTTTGAAGCACCGGTACACGCAAGTCAAGATCCAGAAGAACCATGGAACAGCCACTAGTATCAAACCTACAATGGGATACCATGGTTTGGCCTGTTCAACAGGGAGAAGCATATAAAGGAAAAGAAAGACTCCGCCGGCCACAATGCAGGTGAAGAAGAGAGCGGAGATGATAGAGACTCTAGCATCTCCTTTTCTTTCCTCCATTGAAGGTGGAGATCAATGTTGAATGAAAGGTGGGAGAGCTAGATATAGCTCTATTTTTCTCTCCTTGTCTTATATTCCGTGGGGTTCTGGAACTATTGCTGGGTTTGGGTGTTAATGTTCGTCTTTTGATTTGAGAGTTGTTGTTGCCGGAATCGAACAAAGTGGTGGTTGGGAATTATGGGGGAAAATCCATTGGTGGAAGGTTTCAAAACAGGGCGGTGAAAGCGGGGCTGGTTTGTAACTACAAATACTTTGTTAATAACTGATTAACGAGTTTATTTCATGTAGAGAGAATGCTAGGCACCCTATGATTATATTTTTCCTTTCTCAAGTAAAATGAAAATAAGACTATTCTATTATCTTTCTAAGTTTTTTCATTGACAAAAATGATTCTCACTTAAGACTCGGACTCTCGTCTTGTAAGTTGTAACTAAAAAAAGAAGAAAAGCAAAACGTTTCTTAACCTTTTGCTTCCGATTTTCTTTTTTCCAGGCCTTTTTACAAAATATGAAGCAGTTGCTTTTCTAATTATCGAATTTCATTTGATCAACACTAGAGCATCCCACACATGCCATATGATTTCTTTCTTGGGAATGTGGTAAAATGTCTCGTATTTGCTGGGTTCATTATTGGTTTTCTGCACCGCGGCATACAGACGGCAGAAGAGACTCATATTTGTTTCTAAGATGTGGTATTCTGTTTGCAATACAATTACGCGAATAGAGGATGCTAGAGGACTTTTCCTGAGGGGGGGGCAGAGTTTTTTTGGCAGGGAAAAACTCGGATTAAAACAAAGCAAAGACAAGGAACTGATGGACCTGTAAAATCCCGAAGCACCAATAGGGGCAAGGGCCAGATTAGGAACCCCAAAGAGAGCAAGGGCATGCCATCACAGAATTCAATGGGCACTTCTACTGTACACAAGAGCAGCTAGATGATCAGCTGCACGATTTGCCAATGTTCGATGCCCTCCGGTCAGCTGGAGGATCACCATTTTGCAGGGCCTTGATGAGGGACATTGGATCAGAAGCGAGATGTCTTGGGAAGGCAGCATCTGTTTATATTTTGATAGTGGAAAGTGGACGAGGTCCCAGCGGTGCTGAAAGCTTATATACAATTAGAAAGCTTCTGGGAGAGGTGAATAGAAAGGCGAGTTGAGTATTCTTCTGCTGCTTGGAAAGCCAATTTAGCAGTCTTCACCAATATAATCAAGGGAAACCACTTATGCATGAGGTTATCTTCTACGTGTTTTTCTCGCACAAGATTCACAAAATGAACCAATAAAATTTACCTAGATAGTTACAAAGGATAATAAAACACTCGGTTCACTAGCATCCTCCTTATAATCTTTATTCAATGCTTTCTGTGTTTACAGATTATGTGTATGAGTCTGAGACTGCAAGTCGGTTACTTCATAAAGATAATTAAAATAAAACAACGGACAAAATAACAAATCCAGAACAGAAACTTGGCCACAAATGCTTCTAAATTCTTACCAGAGATGGCGGCATGCGAAAGAGAAACAAAACGTACTAAGTCAAAGAAAACTTGCATCAAATACCGTCACTGTAGGAATCAAAGAGGAGTGCCCCATCCACCACCACCAGGAGTTAAAATCTGAAGAATTTCCCCGGACTGCACCTCAATTGTGTTCTTACCCCCCAGGTAAACCCTTCTTTTATCTTTTGTGATTAGGTAGTTGGCTCCACGAGACCCATCCTCCCCTCCCTTCAACCCTCTCGGTGCATGAACACGCCTCTCTGAAAGAATGCTCACAACAACCGGGCGCTTGAACTCTATCTCCCTCACAAGCCCATTACCGCCTCTATGATATCCAACTCCCCCACTGTTCTCTCTGAGGGCAAACTTATGCAAAAGAACTGGATATCTCTGTTCAAAAATTTCTGGATCCGTCATTCGGGTATTGGTCATATGACACTGGACTCCACTGGTCCCATCCCACGTTGGACCAGCTCCACTCCCTCCTCCAATTGTTTCATAATAACCAAATGTCTCATCCCCAAAAGTGAGATTATTCATACAACCCTGTGAACAAGCACAGGCCTGAAATGCAGTAAGTACAACATCAGTTATTCTCTGAGAAGTTAGAACATTACCACCAACCACAGCAGCCTTATGACTCGGAGAGAGGAATGATCCCGGTGGAATATAGATTTTCACAGGAGCTAAACAACCTTGATTCAGAGGAATATCAACATCCACCAAGCAGCGAAGACAATATATAACTGCTGCAGCTGTTACGGCTTCTGGAGCATTCCAATTCCCATATACTTCAGGACTGGTTCCACTAAAATCAAAATTCGCTTCACCTTTAACAGAATCAATTGTAAGCTTCAAATGAATAATGGATCCATCATCCATGTAATCCTCTTCTTCAATAGTAACAGAACTCTTATCTCCAGACCTGAATGACTGAGATAAAACTCTAGCAGCTACAGACTTGAGCATTTCTCTCACTGCTTCTTCTGCATTAAGCTGTACATAGGTCATGTAAGCCTGAACAGTTTCCAAACCATACTGCTCAATAAGCTCCTTAATAAGAGTAATTCCTCTCTGATTTGCAGCTACTTGTGCTCGAAGATCTGATAAGTTATCTTGAAGCCTACGAGTTCCTGGGATATTTTGTGCCGAGTCATCAGACGAGGGGAAGCGGAGGAGTTTAGAAATTCCTTCTTCTTGAAAAATCCCCTTCTCCACAAGCTTAAATGCTTTTATAGCCGCCCCTTCTTCCCATATAGACTTGGAAAAGGGTGGCATGCTTCCAGGAGTAATACCTCCAATCTCTGCATGATGCCCTCTACTAGCCACAAAAAATACCAGCTTTCCATTATCAAATACAGGTGTAATAACAGTTATATCAGGAAGATGGCTACCTCCAGCACAAGGATGATTGGTGACCAAAACATCTCCTTCATTCAAATTTTCACCCCAATAGTTGAGCTGCCACCGAACTGTACTAGACATTGCTCCTAAGTGCACAGGGACGTGAGGGGCATTAGCAACTAATCCTCCATCAGGTCCAAAGAGGGCACAAGAGAAATCTAGCCGTTCCTTGATGTTAGTTGATATAGAAGTTCTCTGTAGGGTCCTTCCCATCTGCTCTGCTATACCCATAAATCTATGATTGAAGATTGAGAGCTGCACAACATCTGCAACCTTCTCTGCTACTTTCAGGGTGCTTGAAGTAGACTCGATTACAATTTTAATGTTACCATATTTGGTTATTATAGCTTTGCACTTAGGTTCCACTATCACAGTACTATTCCCATTCATGATTATTGCCGGACCATGCATGACATGCCCATAGCCCAGATTCTCAAGCTTGTATAGAGGTGTTTCTTGCCACCCATTTTCAAAATAAATCTTGTAGTTACCTTCAACTTTAGGAGAACAAGATGCAGATTCCAGAGCCAGCGGCTTCAATATATTAGTCACTCCTACCCCGCGAACCCTAACATCACATATTAGGATATTCCTATTCAGTAATTTAAATCCATACTCCTGCTGGAATAAGTCCACAAAGTCCAGATCATAGTTACATTCTCCTCCATCTTTTCGTTTCTTAACCATGATTGAGGTGTCTGTACCTTCATATCTTAAATTCAAATATGTCTCTGTTTTCATGTTGTCATCTCTAAAACCTTGCTCTTGCAACTTCTGCTTTACTTGATTCAGTAAAGCAGCTTCTCTGTGAGAGGCCTCCTGGACAGATTCCAGACTGTAAACCGCAGAGTATGGCTCCTGTGCCTCTTCGACAACATCTGCCAATCCCATCCCATAAGCACTTAAAATTCCACAAAACCTGTGTATAAGTACTTCTTTCATACCCAACGACCTAGCAATTGCACAGGCATGTTGAGGCCCAGCACCTCCAAAGCAAGCAAGTGCATGATTCTTTGTTTCATGGCCCTTCATCTCAGTTAACTGCCTTATCGGACGGCACATAGTCTCATTGGCAACATTCACAAATCCCAGTGCAATGTCCTCCACTGTCATGTCCTTTGCAGATGGATCCTGGCTCTTTCGGTAGGAATTTATTTGCTCAGCAAGCTTCTCAAATTCTTCTCTCGTTTCCTTGATATCTAAAGGCTGATCTTCATTGGAGCCAAATATTGATGGGAAATAATCAGGAATTACATATCCAAGAACTAAGTTCGCATCTGTAACTGCTAATTCCCCACCTTTTCGGTAACACACTGGACCTGGATGTGCACCCACTGATTCTGGTCCTACCCGAAAAGCTCCAAATTGGAACTTCAACTTTGATCCACCACCAGCAGCTACAGTATTTATGTCGAGTTGAGGTGCTTGTATTATGGCACCAGCAATCTGGGTTTCCAAGACTTGTTCATAAGTCCCAGCATAACGGCTCACATCAGTAGATGTGCCACCCATGTCAAACCCAATAAGAGGTTTCTCAGTTTCCAGCCCAAAAAGTGTCTGTGAGTAACCTACAACCCCACCAGCAGGACCCGACAAAACAGCTTTGTGCCCCGAAAATCGACTTTCTGGTGCAAGTCCTCCATCAGATTGCATAAACAAAACATTCACCTTCCCCAGTCCTTCATCAAATTTAGACATGAACCCTGATAAGTACTCTTTAATTACTGGCGTCAAGTATGCATCAACACTAGCTGTTAGACCTCGAGGAACAGCTCGGACCATGGGTGTCAAAGCTGAAGATAAGGAAACATGTTTAAAGCCCATACTAGCTGCTAACCTTTCAACAGCTATTTCATGTTGTGGGTAAGTGTACGAGTGCATTAACACAACAGCCAAACAGCTAATTCCCTTCTCCAACAAACCTTTGAGTAATGGCTTTAATGTTTCTACATCAAGAGGCTTTACAACTTTGACCATCTCACCAGAAACCCCTTTTATTAATGACGCAGAAGAAGAATCCTGATTATCATGAATGAGCTCAACTCTCTCGTCAACCTCAATAACCTCCTCATAAAGGTTTGATGGTTTCGATACTGTGAGGTCAAAAATATTGGGACGAGCCTGGTTACCAATCTGGAGCAAATTCCGGAAACCCCGAGTCACACAAAGGGCGATGCTTTCCCCTTTCCTCTCCAAAAGTGCATTTGTAGCAACAGTTGTACCCATCCTAATCCACTCTATCTTATCAGTTGGTAACCTTGAACTACGGGAAATTTTCTGCCCCGTAAATTCTTCGAGAATCCTCCGAATTCCTTCTACTGGAGCATCATCGTAGTTTGATGGATCAACCGATAAAAGTTTCAAAACACGACCATCAGGCTGACCTGGGATCTGAGCATAAACATCAGTGAATGTGCCCCCTCTGTCAATGCAAAATCTGAGTTTGTTGGCATCATCACTCCCCATTTCTATGGTCAGAGCTTAGAGTTGAGATGATCTTGATACGGAAACTGCAGTACCAATGAAACCAATTCCACTAATAAGTTGCTCATGCAATGAACCAAAATGGTTGCTTCAAATGGACACAATATGTAATCATCCTCCCCAGGAAAAAAAAAATCATATGATACTCAGAGTTTTTTCACTGCAACTCCATAATCTAGACTTGACATTGTGATTATTTTTTTGGGTTTAGAATCTATTAAATAGAAGTCACAGTGCATCAAACGCCTCTTAAGGGCACAATATCGCCCCAATCAAAGAACACTAATTTCGCAGCCAACTCCAGTTTGGTGTCATAAGCCATAAAAGAAGTAAAAAAATTTCAAAAGAAGCAAGTAAAACACTAGGTTTCCATACAGCAAAAAGAAAGCGTGATGTTACCTTGAGTGACCGTGCTCCGGCAGCTCCTGCGTTCAACTGAACCTATGAAGAAGAAGAAGAAAAACAGGCATAGATCAGAAATTCAGAATCATCAGATCATTGAGAAAACCCAATTCGACGCAAGAAAATTGAACAATCGGCTCACCTTTCAGACTAGTGAAACCTTGGTCTCTCTCACTCTCTCCTGTCACTCTGTCAGCCTCTGATGCAAGTTATCAATTTTTTTTGGTTGCTTCTTATCTTATGGGAAAATAATGGAGGAAGAGGCTGCTCCATAGAGGGAGAGAGAAGTGGGTTTTGGGTCGGAAAATAATCTATTTTTTTAATTAAGGGGCAGATTTGGTAGAATAAGACAAAAGGATATATAAAAAAATAATAAAAAATTCAAAGGAGAGTGCAGTTTGTAATTAGGCCAAGAGTTTTTGACCCATAAGGATAAAATTGAACAAATATTTATCATTAAGGACAAGGAAAAAACGCGGCTTCATCCCGGTCCATTAATTGACCAATTTACATTTTTTTATTATATATTTCACAAAAATTACGGAATTACCACTGAAAATTTTATTGACCTCCATAATTTTTTTTAAGGAATCGTCACTGATAATTTTATTGATCTCAATAAATTTTTTTTAAGGAATCGATTTCGTGGTATGAGAGAAAGAATAAAAGAGTATCACCTTTGTATATTTTATTGACCTCAATAAAATTTTATTGAGGTAGAAAACAAGAACGCCAGTGCAGCAACAAATGTCGTATCAGTTCTGATTTTATTGAGCTCAATAAAAAAACATTATTGACCTCGATAAAATTTTATTGAGGTCGAAAACAAGAACACCAGTGCAACAACAAATGCCGTATTAGTTATGATTTTATTGACCTCAATAAAAACAAATTTATTGACCTCAATAAAATTGTATTGAGGTCGACAACGAGAATGCCAATGTAGCAACAATGCTTTGCTTGAATAAGACTTGTGGCATTTCTTGCACTCAAAAACCGACCTGTAAATTGCCTGCCTACAAACCCTGTCCTTCGTGAGAGCTTCCCCTCCTCTATGGATTGAGATCCTCTCCTCACCAATCTCTCCTCACCTTTCCTCACCAACAAATCTTGGCCCTCCATTTCGAAATGGAGGGCCCGGATTTCTTTTACTTTTTCCAAATCTTATACCCCACCCCAAAAGTGTAAACAATCTTGGCCCTCCATTTCGAAATGGAGAGCTGAGATTGCTTGGTGAGGCAATCTCTCTCCTCTTGGTGAGGAGAGGATCCGAGTCCCTCCTCTATGAGCGCTTCCCCTCCTTTGTGAGAGATTCCCTGAGCTTGTCTCAACCTCTGGTCCCCTAACTTCCTTCTCTAACCACTCCACGTCTCCACCATCACCTGAAATTCCAAAAGTATAAACCCAACCACCAACTTTAGTTCCGACATCCACATCCATCACTGCTTTTTCTCAAATTTCCCCAAATTTCAAATTTCCAATTCATTTTCATTCCCTTCCTCACCAGACCCTTTTTGATTTTTATCTACTTCCCCACCGCATTCTTACCCCCAATTTTACCAGATCTATTTTTTAACATCCACTTCTTCCCATTTTATCTTACCCTATTTTATGAGATGCAGATCAGATCATGTTGCTCATAGGCCAAATTTTCTTCTATACTGATTCAGGTTTTTTGATTCAATCATGAGGATTCTCTCCTGGAACTGTCAAGGATTGGGAGCCACTTTGACAGGAGAAAATTTGAAGCGGTTATGTAAGAAGCAACAACCTGAGATTTTGTTCTTGATGGAGACTCGGCAACCTGAGGATAGAATAAAGGAGTGGAAAAGAAAGCTTAAATTCTCCGATTACTTTGTTGTTAACCCTCTCCGAACTGGAGGAGGTTTGGCCATTTTATGGACAGATGCAGTCCAGGTTAATAGATTGGTCTCCAAACTATATTGATACGCATATTTCTTTTCTCTCTGAAGCCTTCTCCTGTAAGATTACTTGGTTGTATGGTACCCCTCACGAAAATGCTAAGGTTGCCTTTTGGAATTCCATGAATACCCACTTTATTCCACAATCTCAACCATGGTTAGTCATTGGTGATTGTAATGAAATATTTGGGCCCTCGGATTGTAGGGGTCACCTTGTAGCTGGTACAACCAAATTTATGTTGGCCCCTTCTCCTATGGCTGCTGAGACTTTAGCAATTCGAGAGGGTGTGATGCTTGCTCTTTCTCTCCCATGTTCAGAGATTATTATAACTTCATATTCGAAATCCCTGATATCTGCACTCAATTCTCATACGTCTCCGATGGACTGGAAAGTTTCATCAGTAATTTCTCAAGTCCGGTATTTATTGTCTTCAACCCGGCATGTTAGCTGGACCTGGTCCAGCAGAAAAGCAAACAGGGCAGCTGATCATGTAGCTTCCCTTGCTTACGGAAGGAAGTGTCCTTCTTCCTGGGTCACCAACCCTCCTTCCTCTCTTATTGATTTTCTGTTGTTTGATAGTCTAACCCATCCTCCTCTGTGGTTTTGAGGATGTTTGCTTTTGTTCTTGTTTTGTTTCTGTTTTTATTGAAAGTTCTTTCGCCAAAAAAAAAATTGTCTGCCTACAATTACAAAACAAAAGAGTAAAAATTTAACAATTAAATACCATTTCAAGCATAAAGCCTTTGCCTTTTTGAGTAATTATCCAGCATTGGCTATTGGGTAGAGTACTTAAATGTTAAGACAAGGTGGGCCTTTTCATATGACCCGTTCATAGCATACTGGGCATGATAACAAGTCAATGTCCCAGCTTTCACTTTTCTCAGCAGCCATGAAGATTGATCGAGTTGGTTGATTATCTTCTTCTTCATCTTCCAAAGTGTTCGATGAAATGCGTGTCATAGAGAGGAGTGCGAATGTATGGAAATTCTTCGAAGTAGTATTAATGCACGTCTTCAGCGAACAACAACCTCAATAAGTTTCTTCAAAAAAAAAAACAAAAAAAAGCAGTTCCACGAAGGAGCAGACTCCACCGCCACAGTTGAAACATGTCTAATTTCAATGAATCCATTGGAGTTTGGACCATCTCAATCTGATTTCAATAACTCTTTCCTATTTAGGTTAATTGTGCAACTCGATCGAGGATGAGTTCTCTGTCTGCACCGAAAAAGCTTCCAATGGAATCTGAAGTAATTGAGTTGGAGCTCAAAAAGAACTTGGGAGACGAAATCCTAGTTGAGCTTATCATAAACCTTGGAGAGGTCAATCTTCCAAACCAAGTAACCTTTCTGCCCTTTAGTCATTCTGCACATGTGCAAAATTTCATGAGTAATCATTATGTTATCTGTAATTTGCCTACCAGGGACATATCTAACTTGGTTAGGGCTAATCCAATGCTTTTTTTATCACCTTCTCCTCCACATCTTCTCTTCATTACTCATTCATACTTTCTATTAAAAAAAAAATCATTATTTAAAAATATAGTTTACAGATGACTTTCGGAAGGAAAATAGCTCGTACCGAACCAAATCCTTCCACCCTTGAAGAAGATCAAGAAATTGATTGGGATCGTGATTATGGTCACGAAACCCAACAGAGCAATGATAGTGTTCCAACCAATATCCAAGAGCAACAAGTGTCATTGAGTTTCTCATCAAAACCATTGATCACATAAGTTACTTTCATTGAATGTGCGAGAGGGAAGAATCATGGTCGCTCAAAGCATAGGAGATGCAACCATTGTGAAGCTGAATATATGAGTTCATACACTCAGGTTCATTATCATTTCTTCGGTGCTCTTGTCGAAATAGCACCTGTAATTAAAAGGTGTCCAAAATTGATGGCAAAATTATGAAGAGTATAGAAGAGTGATTCAAATGGTACTTGAAGCAGAGAAGAAAGGAACATTTGCTTCCACTTTGAAAAGCTCTATACTCTTGAAGAATGATGCACCACCAACAAAAAAATCAATCAAGGATGCATTTAAAGTTGTGGACATACACATGGTAGATATAGCAATAATGAAGGAATTATGCGCCAATGGCATTTCATTCAATGTATTGAGAAATCATGAATTTTGTGAGATAATTCGAGTTATTAATGAAGGACATAAAGGTTACAAACCTCCTTCATATGAAAAGGCAAGAACCACTTTGCTAGATGAGTACAAAAGAAGTGTTGAAAAAAGTTTAGCTCCAATCAAAGATACGTGGTATACTCATGGCATGTCTATTATATCGGATAGATAGATAAATGTCAAGCATGAACCAGTCATTAATGTTATTGCTACAAATAGTGAATGAGCTATATTTTTGTATGTCGATTCCTTTTCGGGGGTTCACAAAACCGGTCATGAAATTACAAAATATCTACTCAAAGCCATTAATGAAGTGGGACAAGAAATTGTGCTCTAAGTAGTGACTAACAACGCAGCTAATTACAAGAGTGCCTGGAAAGAAATTAAAAAGGTACACAAACATATCTTTTGGTCTTCTTATGTTGTGTATACATTGAATCTTATGTTTAAAGATATTGTAAAAGAGCTGAAGTGGTTTACTAATACTTATAAAATTGGAAAAAGCATTGTCAAATATTTTTTAAATCACGAACATGCTTTAGCATTATTCAGAAGTCAGACAAAGTTGGAGTTACTAAAAGAGGCAAAAACTAGGTTTGCCTCATACTATATTTTGTTGAAGCGACTTCTTGACTATAGATAGGCCCTAACATCTACAGTTATTCTTCAAAAATGGAAAGATTGGTTAAAGACTATAGATGAGCAAACGAGGATTCAAGGTACTATGATTGCAAATATAGTGAGCAGTGACCAATTACCAAGGAAAGCCTAACTTTTATCTGGTCAAGAAACTGGAAATAAGCATGTCTCCATGTAGGGGTCACCATTTGGCCCGAGGCCGCCGGCCCGAACGCCACCCGCCCGAACCCGTGTACCCGCAAAGCGGCCGCAAAACCCGAGCCCGGCCGAAAAGCCCGAAAGGCCCGGCCCGAAATCCGCCTAAGTATTTATACATATTAAATTATTAATACATATCTTGTATTTTATATTAAGACTATAACATATGTCATATAATACAAAATATTTATTAATAAGGAGTACAAATTACTACTTTTATTTTTATACTTACAAAATATTTATTTATTAATACAAAATATTATTAACTTATAATTCATAATTTGAATTGTTCAAAATCTTATTAATATTATGATTACAAAATATTAATAGCATTACATACAAAATTATTATTAATAACATTATAGTCTAAAATGGTAAAATATTATTAATATTATTTTTCAGCTTATTATTTATACAAATTACATTTACAAACTTTTTCCTATTTCTTGGTTTTTGGTTTAAAAATAATCAATAAACCATATCGTTGAAAATAATAAATTTGCATACAGTTGTGTGTTGAGATATTTTAGATTTAAAAATTGCTATTTGTATTTGTTTCATTTTTATTTTTTGCCCTATATTTATTATTGTTCTCATAGAACTATTTAAACGGGTGGGGTTAAAATTTTTATGGTATTTTAGTCGTGGGGTTTGGTGGGGGAAATGGTTTTGAAGGAAAAATTAGGAGGATATTTTTGTAAAGAAATAAATAAATAATAAGGGTAATTTTGCACAATGTCTATTACAACGTATTAAATACATGAGAAACAAATCTTCAATTAAACATTTTTTGATGTCTTATATCCTAAAATCTCGATATGTCTACTATGTTTACTATATTCATTGGTTATAAAGAAATGTATATATTCAAAAAATATCATTAAGGAAAAATTTGAAATAAGTTGGATGTGATGATTGAGATATTTTATGTATGGTTAAAAATTGCCTATTTCGTATTTGTTTGGAGATAATAGTCAATGTAATAGTCATTTAGCCTATATTTATTAATTAGAGTTCTCAATGGGAACTACATTTAAAGGGATGGGGTTACAAATTTTTAAATGGGTATATGGATCTCGGTCTTGGGAGTATATGGTCGCGGAGGGCACGAAAATCGGATTTTCGAAAGAGCCGTTAAGCCAAAATTAGCGTAAAGGATATTTTTGTAAATGATAATAAATAAGAGTTGACTACATTGACCAAGGTCGAAATGATAATGAAATAGGCTAATTTTTTGACACAATGCCTATTACTACTCGTTGAATACATGACTAAAGTCAAATATTCCATTAAAGACTTTCTAACAGCTGCAAGCTTCCAATACCCTCGGGTATCTTTTCTGTCAAATGATTGTGAGATAAATTCAAGCTCCCCAAAGCCATGAGACTTGCATCTCTTCTGGTATTTCTCCCTGTATATTATTACTTGACAGGTCAAACATATTTATGAATCGTGCAATACGGTATGCATAATCATATTCTACTCTTTTCAAATTCAACAACATATGCATTGGATCAAAACCCTCTAGTGAAATGGTCTCCTCTATCATCATGTTCAACATCCAGTCCTCAAGCATACTGCCTTCTGTTTTCATTTGTTTCAAGTTGCCAAGACATCTAGGAATGGAGCCAAATAAATTGTTATCGGAAATCTCTAAAACCTTAAGAGAGGAAAAACTGCATAGTTACTCATGTATATTTCCAGTAAACTTGTTGGCTCCTAGACGTAAATAGGACAATGAATGTAGGCTTCCTTCACTACTAGAAAAACCATCACTAGCTTCATTTGATTTATAGTCCCCTTACACTACAAAGGGGACTATTATTTGTTCCAATATGTCTATAGGGACCATTGCAGCCACAATTTAGATAATGGTATCCTCTATAGGAGTTTCCATTGATCTAATGGGACATAAAATACATTCATCCCTCCTATTTTTGAATTTTCCATTATTTGCAATTAAATGTATACTATTTTGGCATACCAAATATTGTCCCTACAAGTAAAATAAAGGATACACTCTTTCATCCCTTTACATGTGTTAGTTGAAGAACACTATTACAACTGTCCCCAATTAAAACTCTATGGAGACTCACTTTTGTCCCCAAATCCAAGCAAATTAATAAATAAAAAAATTCAAAAAATCTGCTGGCAGAATACATGCCAATTTCGTCACTTATTCTCATTTCTCACTTTAGATCCTTCTTTGTCATCACTATATTGGTTTTCCTTCTCCGCCCATAACAATAAAAATTATTAATGCTAAGAGATCCCTAGTTATCAAATATGATTTCAAAGTCAATAAATATTTCTCTATTCCCCCAAGTTTAAAATTTATTCTCGAAGTATTTGCAAAGGTAGTTTTAAGTATGTAAGCAAACAAATAGTTATGCTTAGAAATGACAAATTGGTTCATAACTTTGCATACCCTTTAATATTAGATTACTCATATGGATGAATAAATATAACAAAGATATAGTCAATGATCAATTAGCCAACATACCTTGTAAGCCAACTTTTGAATAAAATGTAGCTCAAATGTGATATGGTATTTTCCACTACTGGCCTAAAAATATATAGAGAGAAACGATTAGAAAATTAAACCTAGCGAAGATATACAACAGTTCTTTATAACAAAGATAACAAGATTAGGTAACTAGCAAAGGAGAAAACCTAATTGTTGGGCCTAAATTTGTTATGTATTGTTCAATACCTAATAATTATTGCTAAAGTTGAGTTATGGTATCCAAAGCACAAATAAATAAATAAGACACAATATAATTTTTAATTGGAGAACAAAATAACAACCCCTACCCGGAAAATTTGAATTCTAAGCAAAAATTTAAAGAAAATAAAGGGAAAAGATATATAAAAAGAAAATAGTAGAATACTTTATTCATTATGAATCAATAAGAGTGAGTGAATAGTTTCGAAACAGTGCCGTAGTGTTTAGTTCAAAAGTACCTCAAGAAAATACTTAGTTTATTCAACGAAATAATAAGTTTGTTCAACCTTGTTAACAAACACTATAGCAGTTAGTCTTAAAACACTTAAAACTAAAAATAATTCATCCATACAAATTTAATAAATAATTTATAATATTTGTTTACAGAATAAATGCATTTATAAATTTTTGAAGAACATATATAAAAGAAAATATCAGCATCCCTACCTCAGCAGCTATGACAAAGCAAAAACCATCCAACTTCAAAACTGATTGCACGGGTTGACAAAGACTGGTTACCCATTCTTAAATAAGGAAACATATCCCCTACAAAAAATAATAAGGAAAGATATTAATTCATCTATTAAATCCAGACAAAAAGGGCATAAAGCAAGACAGAAATTAGAGTATTTATGTTTGAAACCCACTGGCCTAAAATTTTTTGACTCTTCATATATATATATATATAGAATTTGCAGGTTCCCACAAGCTAATCACACAAAGATGAATGAATCTAATAAATACTGAAATACAGCAGGAAATTGTCAAATTAAAATAGAGAGGACACAAAACTAGTACGGAATTCTATAAATGATATGTTAGGAAATATCATAGCCGCATTAAAATAAAGAGAAACAAGTTTTATAACAACTCCTCTTCAATTAAATCTCTCGTCCTTAAAGAGTAGTCCCCTGCTTGAACACAACAACAAGTAAAAGTTGAATCTCAAACCTTCAGAAAAGAAATGTCTTAATGAAAAATTTTGCCCTTTCCCCTACCTACATCACAAACAAACACAAAAAAAAAAAAAAAACTACTCAAACCAAACATAAACAATAGGTTATAATATTATAGAAGTTTGGCAAAAGCCGCTCATGAATGGAAAGCGTTAAGAAAATAACAATGTCACTAAATGATGATCTCTTTCACAGGTTATATCGCAAAAATCACCAATGATGCACACCACACCCTTCCATTGTGGTAATGGGTTATCGTATTTTGTTTTTATCCTCTTACTCTAAACTTAAACATATATTAAAAGTAGAATTTACATTTTTTATGTGGGTGTGTGTACCAAACTACTACCGCCCATCATAAAATTGCAAGACTACAATAAAACTCTTTAATTGAGCACCCATAATAAATATTTTAACTTTCTCAATCCCAAATACAATTACTAAACCCCGAAGGCCCGAATGATGAAATGTTCCGTTCTTAAGGAACTAAAAAAAAGACAAAACACCCAAAATTCAGATCTGCCTTCAAGAAGGGTGCATGCAAGAGACTAAAACCTAAATCAAGAATCAAATAACAAATAAATTCAAATCCCTAACCTATTTGTTGTACCTTTCGTGCGAAAGATTAGTACCCCAAACACGAAAAACATGAAGCACAGGTATCAAAGCAACAACATTAGGGCCCAAATTCTCAAGCCAAAAGTCTATAGTTCTGGAAAATGTGGATCGACCCATCCCAATTGTGGAACCAGAAGCTAATTCTATAAGTTATCAAATCTATTATATGGCAGAAAACACAAATACCCAGATAACCAAAACACCCAAGATGAGATTTTTATTCGAAATAACTTGTTTATTTTCAGATCCTGAAAGTAATGTGAAGTGGGTTTTGCAGGATCTGTCAATTGAAGAAAACAAATTGAAGACTTGCGAGGATTACCTTGTTTGCGTCACATGAAGATCAAGCAAAACCAGCAACAACAAAAAATCTTCATCACCACCAGCACCTTCGGGTCTTTTTTTCTCTCTCTACTTCGGATAGGCAACTCCCTTTCTCTACTAGTAAATCAATTGCAGCCGATCCCACACGGAAACATCCAGAGATTTTTGTGTCAGATCTAATCGCCGAAGCATGCCATTGACGAGTCGCACCAGTGTTATGGTTGGACTGGGGGTTGATCCATATACATACGCTCATATCTCTCTATTGTGAGAGAGTGAGAGAGAGAGTTGAGATATAACAACTAAAAATACGGTTTTGACCGAAAATACATAGGAAGAAATACGGTTACATTGGCGCAACAGTCCCCAAAACAAAAGAGGATAGACGCACAACCGTCCCGGTCGTTGAAAAAAAAAGAAAAGAAATAATGATGGTTAATAAATTAAAAATGAGAAAAACTAAATATAAATAAGGGGGACTGATTTCAGTACCCCAAATAATAAAAACATTATTTTTATGGAATATTTATTTTATTGGGGACAAATTTGAGTCTCCACCCATTCTAGTAGTGCACGAGGGGACAAAAGATTGTATCAACATGCCTTTTGTGAGGGAAAAAAATTGACTTCACAAAATAAGGGACAAAACTCATATTTGTCCCCAAAAATTTTGTCCCTAAAAGGGGTTTTTCTAGTAGTGCTTCAACCCATTTTGGTAAGGTGCCAGAGAATTTGTTTCCTGTTAGATCAAGCACTAACAGTGTTCCGTAATTTTGCAAGGACGACTCAAGATTCCCAGAAAGTTTGTTGTTGCTTAGTAGTAAGTAAGTATAACAAAGCCCATATATTATTAATTTGATTAAGTTTGTTGATGGAGAAGATAAAAAAATGGGTGAAATTTATGAAAAGATGGACAATATGTTGGGTGAAGTAAAAGATGTTATGACAATACATGAATACTTTGACCAATTTAAGATGTTATGTTGAAAACATTATACTTGCAATATGGGAAAAAAAATTCTAACACCAAAGTTTTATGATAGAGAATATCTTAATTAGTCAACTAGCACCAAGAGGTACAACAAGAAAAGTCTCAAATAAAGATACTGAAGTTATCAAGGGCGTCATGGATGCATTTAAAAAGATAGCAGACAGTAAGTGAAGAAGAAGCACATCCACTATGTGAACAATTTGCTCATTTTCACCAGAGAAAGTGGTTATTTGCTGCTACTTTAGTTAGAACAGATGTTGTGACTATGGATTCTATTAATTGGTGGTCAACCTATGGTTTAGAAACTCCGAACTTGGAAGACGTGGCTAAAAGGGCTGGAAAATCTCTTATTGCTCTAATAATTTTTCCTTCAGTAGCTTATGCAAATACTTCTCATCATATTTTGGTCATTCTACAGCTTTTACCACTTCCACCACATCACGAAAAAATGAAACACTATTATTAGCCACCAGTCCACCACTATATATAATATATAGTACAAGTATATACAATATTACAAAAATATTATTGACAATTATTAGAAAAATAATTTCAATGATATATGTAAATGATATATGTATATATCTGTCTTGGGGGAAGATTTTAGGACATTGCTCAAGATAAAAAGCTTTAATATCTTTCGCAGCAAACAAAAGATGGTTATTTTGATCTGGGGTGGTAAGCATGGCAATCACAAAGCGACATGTGCTGATCCCAACAATCACATCAAAATAATCGGCAAGCCTTCCATCCTCACCATATATCCATCTGCCTGAACATATATAACAATACAACCAATATTAGCATAACTGAAGTGAAATATATATTCATTTTCCAATTTGAAATCAAGTTGAATGGAGATGTCCAAAATAAAAGGAGATAATATGATGTATTTTTTTTATTATATTCGGAAAACTTTTTTTTTGTATTTCCATCTTAGGTTGCATCGACTATAACTTTGCTCATATTTTTAGTACTTCGCTAAAGTTTACAATAATTTGATCCTCCAAATTGTCATGTTATTAATGAGGAAATATGATACTTGGGCAACAAAATATTGCATCGCTTAGAGCATTTGCACCGGTTGGCCAATTTCAATGTCAATAGTCAAATGATTGGCAATTGATGAATGGAGCCATGTGAAAGAAAGGGGAATCGATTGTGTTAAAAAAGACAGTGGTCGGTCCAATATGTTGTCCTGGGTCAGCTCTCTTAGTTGAAGCCCAGGAGGGAGGACTAAGACAAAACAAACTCATTTAGGACCAAGAAGACATAACATTCTAGACTAGTTTCTCCTAATGACAAAACTTTGGGTACCATAGAAGTTTAACCCGAAGGTTTTGGTAGCAGAAAGACACTATTGTGAAACCCTTGGTATCCGAGAGAGGGAAAACAATACCTAGGAGACCGAGATTTCCAACCTTAAGATCGATTTCCTCGTGAGCAGACAATGGCCGGAAACGTATCAGAGAGACCGGTCATATGGATTGACCTAGGCACCACCCAGTCCACCGTCGGAGTATGGAAATACAACAGAGTCCACATAATTGCAACATTTCTGTCTTGTGTTTCCTTCCCCGAGCCTTGGTTAGACGGTCCAGCGGCCACCGACCCCGTCAACACCACCACCATCTACGGTAATATTTCTCAAAAACCTTTTCTTTCTTTATTGTATTTGATTCCTAGTTGTGATGCTCAAATCTCTCCTAGTTGTGGCTTAATTTCATTTTAATAAGGGATTAATGTATTCCAAATCTCTCCTAGACTTGATTGCCTATATGACTATTATTTATTTCTGAATCTATCTCGACTTGGTTCAACTTTTTGACCATTCTTGATCATGTGTATTTAATTTGTCTTTGCTGGCATGCCATGTTCTCTTCATCTAGATTTGTCAAAATGGAACAGACTTAAACAAAATAAAGGACTTTTGGGCCAGTGTCAAGGGATTTTCTTCGATCGTGTGTATATTATCTTTGTTATGTATCATCCTTGTACAAGAATTGTCATGGTTTCTTTATTAGCTTGAAGCAGATCTATGTGTAGCTTCTTATTTTCTATATATGTCTGTAGATGTGAAAAGGATGATTGGACGGAGTTTTGAAGATGTCTTTGCTAAAAAAAATGATAACAAAGCATGGCCATTCAAGGTCACTCAAGGCCCTGGTTACAGGCCCATTGTTGTATGATTCACATGGAGCCATGTTAATTGCCTAGATCAATTCCATAGGCAATTGTTGGCAACCAAATGGGTCTTTAACAAATGCTTCAAACACATGCAAATTCAACATTTATTTATTTTGCACGTGGCTCCCAAGTTTGACGCAGCAATGGTCTTCTAATCTCAACTATCTATTTCAAAATGATTTAAATAGTGTATTTGCAGCAGAATTGCCTTTGATTGCTGCATTAACAAACTGAAAGCAATTGCCAACAAGTTAATGCAGCTATAAGAATATCTTTGTCTCTGATCTTGAACTCACACTAAATAATTTAATTATGATTATCACTTGGTGATTAAAAGTGAAAGAGAAACAATTCAAATAGTAACATATCCTGACATTAAACCGTTAAAAAATAAAAATAACTAATATAAACCAAAAGCCTGAGTTTTTAACTTCTTACATGTGCTAAAGATCGATTCCCCTTTGTTTTTGCAGTTGCATCAAATGAACCTCTAAACCAGGTGAGGGTTGATCGAGAAAGAGAGTGTGGGAGGTAATTGAGGGTTTCAAATTCAGGAAATGAAAAAGAAATAAAGGGTGGTTGTTTGAAATTGAAAATGGAGTGAAATGTGGTTGCTTGAATATATTTTGAGCGTTACGGACTTGGAGGGGTAAAGAGGAGGGAGTCACTCTAAAGTGGCTGGTTTTGGTTCACAGCAAAAAAAAAAAAAGTAAAGTGCTCGAGACGTGGGCTTAGTGTTGGAAGGGAGGAGACAAATAGCGAAGGGGGAGGCGAGAGGCGCATCCGCATTGCGAGAGCGGCAACATTATC
The DNA here is from genome assembly GCA_030142095.1 of Rubus idaeus. Lineage (NCBI taxonomy): Eukaryota > Viridiplantae > Streptophyta > Magnoliopsida > Rosales > Rosaceae > Rubus > Rubus idaeus. The sequence continues at coordinate 24,872,943 of CM057971.1, forward strand.
TCGCGCCTGGAGAAGAGAGGCATCATAGGAGATAATGATTGAGCGAGACAATGACCAATGTTGTGATCCCCACTTTTGATCTCCAACTAATCATCTTCCCCAACTGTGATCGAGGTTTCAATATATGTACATATCTTTTTTGACATGTCTAAAAAGTACAAAAATCCTTAGAGTTAGTATAAATTCATCACCATATGAAGGAAAATGAACGTCCAAAGTTGTTTTAGATTGTTCTAGTTGTTGTGATGTATGAGCCCTAAGTTTTGAATATGGTGTATGAGAGACTGACAAGTCTCTTATCGCTTTATTAATTTTTTCTTCAGCAGCTTATGCAGATACTTCTCATCATATTTTGGTCATTCTACAGCTTTTACCACTTCTATCACATCACGAAAAAATGGAACGTTGTTGTTAGCCACCATTTCACCACTATATATATATATAGTACAAGTATATATAATATTACATATACAATATTATGACAAAATTCATTTGAAGTTCAAAAATCATCATCATAATAGTGTTTCGGGTGTTTATGTATTATAAGATTTTGGAGTTATAGTACAAGTTATGATAATAGTTACATTGTCATCCTAACCTATATAATATATAATGTTCGATATGTAACCTCTTTATGAGTTGGGTGATGTCGTCATGATAATAGTTAGGGAAATTATCACAAATGGTACCGAACTTTACTTTTGATAAACCAGTACCCGAACTTTTCGTTTTCATCTTAAATGGTACCTGCGTTACATTTCGTAAATTTAACGTCAAATAATCAAAAAAAAAAAACTCAATGCCAACAGTTAAAAAAAAATTAGTTTTTTTCCCCTCTCTTCGAACCGGTTCTATCTCCTCTTCTACCTCTTCTTCATCTCTTCTTCTTCCTTTTTCTTTTTCTTTTCTTCTCTGCACACCGTGTCCTTCTCTCTGCACCCCTTCTTTCCTCTCTACACCCATCTGTGTTGCTGCCATCTCTAGGCCGCATCATAGCACCATCACCACCATAATCAAATCCTCAAATTCAATCACCCAAATTCAATTCTTTCCGACCACCATCCCTCCATAATTAACCACAATCAATCTCTCAACCAAACCTGCAAACAATTAGATTAATCATCACAATTCATCATTTAATTCAATCATCACAGGAATCATCATCACGACACCTCTGTCGTTCGACACAAGCACCCCCGTGCTCCTCTCCTGTCGTCACCCTCACTGCCAGTTCTCCCATCGACGACATCGATCAACGACGTAGCTCACCCAGCTCGATTTCATCGCCGCCGGTCAATAGATTCCAGTCCGTCGCGCTCCAACCACATCGAGCCCGTGCTCGATTTGTGCACTACAACGGCATAACCAGCCGCCCTCCGCGCGTCACCATCGAAGGACCCAGTTCACCTCCGCCGCACCATCGAACCAGCGTGCGACTTCGGCGTAAAAATTGCTCCAAACCCAGATAAACCTCAAAGCTTCGCAAACCAATACAAATGGTGAAATTCCACCTGCAATTTCAAACCAAAATCACAACTCATCATATCATTTAAAACAAGAGGGACCGTCTTATACTATTTGACCAAACTGCAGTTTTGAAATTGAACAAGAGGAGGATATTAATAACGTCAATTGCTTCGGTGTTTGAGAATTTGAGTTTTTGTTTCCGATGTGTACACAAAATTGACTCTTCACTAGAGTAAATCAATGATCATAATTGTGTTCCATAAAAAAAATGATAGCTCAAGGAGGAAGAAGAAGAAATTGGAGAAGGAGAGGGTGGCCGGAGGTGGTGGCGTCTTATGGTGCAGAGGGAAGGAGAGACAGAGAGGTTAATTACGGGGGGGGGGGGGGAGAGAGAGGAAAAAAACTAATTTTTTTTTACTGCTGGCATTGAGTTTTTTTTTTCAAATTTTTTGGATTATTTGACGGCAAATTTGACGAAATATAACGGTAGGTACTATTTAAGATGAAAACGAAAAGTTCGGGTACTGGTTTCGATCAAAAGTAAAGTTCAGGTATCATCCGTATAATGAAGGTAAAGTTCAGGTACCATTTGTGATAATTTCCCAAGTTATGTTGTGTCATGGTAATTACCTATTGGATCATAGATAAGCCTAATTTTATTTCAAAATTACTATATATGTCTTAAACACTTATTTCTATTTTTTTTTTCATATTATACAGATAATTACAACAATTGATATTAACATCAATCGACCTTAAATAATCATAGGTCACAAACGTTCATTTGCATAGCTTATTTTGTTTATCAATAATATGTACACAAAAATAAACCAAATTGTGTTTCGATAGACTAATATAGTCTTACTTGTCAAAAATGACTTAAAATATATTTCATCAACAAGGCTACATTATTAGAAAAAGTGTTTTTAGTGACAAATTTTATAACGACTGATTTAGGTTTAGTTCTTTTTTCTCCCCACTGGTGGTTCCTATTTGCTTCACTAACTGTGGAGACTGAAAACTATCTCCAATATATATTCAAGGAACTTATGTTTTCCTTTTATTGAAACTAACATTAATCTCGAGTTCATTTTTAACAATGTAATAAAAACACACATAAAGTTATGTTCTTTTCAATAAAATAATAAAGTTGATGACTTGAAGCATAATGTCGTTATACGAAAGCATACGTCTCGTTGTCAAAATAGCTAGGGATAAGTAAGTTTAGATTCGGGTTGTCGTGTCCACATGGATCAATGGCCCAAAATACACTTGGTAATGCAAAGAACCTAATCTTTAGCTATGATGGAAAGATATGAAGTGGTGAGAGTGGGTGATGTGTATAAACAATGTGTAGTGCGAACTTTTTGTGATTTTGAATTGAAAAATGATGGAATACAAGAAAGAGCAAACAAAGAATGCAAACAAGCAAGAAAAAAATAATTAAAGGGAATGCAGATTTAGAATACAGTTGGGGGTTTTCAGGTTTTACCAAAATCCATCGTGAAAAGGCTAGGAACTTTCCAATGATGAATATATGCTTATGTGAATCATGAATCAAGTGCCATATCCTAGCCATGTTATGGTTCTAGGACCCTATCCTCTATGGTATTCTAGTGTCATGTTATGGATAACTAGAACTCTCTAGGTTACTTAAGAGGCATAAAACATCGAGATTTAGGCACTCAAACAAGCAAACACATTGAACAATATATGGAGATGGATTCTTTCTGTTGTATTCTCAAACCTTATTAGGGTCAAAAGAACTCTTCATCACCAAAGTGAATGAAGGCGTAAAGTACATGAATCAAAGGATCATTCAAGAGTTATCAAATCTCATGCACCATGCCCATTGACAATTGCCTAGAAAATAGTATAGTGGTCAAACCATACAATCTCATACAAGATGGATCACATGCATATTAAAAAAGTGGCTAGTTCCCTAAACATAAATCCAACACATTGAATTAGACAATAGACATACTCATTCATCAACAAAACATTTATTTATCACCAAATCATCACACAATCACATATGAACTAGGGTACACAACCCCATTCCCCAACCAAAATGTAACTACTCACTATCCATCAAAATATACATCAATATCCACATGGATTCAAATCTACAAGTAAAAGTAGATAGGGATAGTTAGGGCTCAGTATAAATAGTTGGTCCAAGCTTTGGTGCTCCCTAGACTTAATTCAAACCTCATTTCTTCTCTTATCTTCTTCTCTTTGTTCTATCTTCTCCTCCTTGAGAATCTTGATGCTCCTTGATAGATTGATGAGGATCTCCAGCAAGAAATAGGTGAACTAGAAGTATATGGACGTAGTGAACAACTTTATAGAAGGGATATTTGGGAAAGGAAGTGAGGAAGGTGCCACATGTTAAGGTGGAAAAGGAGCTAGATGTAAATGTTTTTTGTTCAAAGTGAACAACAGTTACCATCATTATATAACTTTATATGTTAAATAGAGAAATTTTAAATTCACAACCTATAATATTGTTGGTGGTGAAGTTCTAATAATCTATACAGAGGGGGGGGTTTTAAAAACCGCGGGGGGGGGGGGGGGGTTCTAATAATCTATATCATTGACACTACACTTGCAATTGCAATTGCCCTCTTTTTTTTAAAAATCTAACGTGTCTTGATCATCGGACTAGCTATGAACTTCCTCAACTGGCTTTATGAGTCATCTGACTCACCCAAGTCCAAATCACTTGTATAGTTTGGGTCTTGGGGAGGGGAAGTAGGACTTCTTTTTTTTAGTTACAAAATAAAAAGTTCATATCATCTATACAATTCTTAAGAGAATACCATTTGTCAACCATAACCAATTTTGTTTATTTTAATACCCTCAAATAGGAGTAGGCCTATTTTTAATGACGTTTCTTATTATATATCTGTACAATTTGGGGAAACATATCGAATCAAACATGTTGTGAAATGTGAATGCTATTGACCAAACACAATTGCTCTTTTGCATTTTCATCTTAGCAAAAGCAAGACAAGCAATTTCACCTTTGGTGCGAAACCGATCAAGGTTGCATGTATAAGTGTTAAACAATTGAGAACAAGAAGCGATGCATATGATGACATAATTTATAACAAAATTCATCTATACAGAACTACGCTTTGTTCCTGTAGACCTTAGGGCTAAACAGCAATGCAGTGCACATAATCATCCCTACAACCAACAAAAATTCTGCCACCAATCATTACAGGAGAAGAGAATACATCTCCTGCGAGTTCCAACCTCGCAAATTCCTCAACATCTAAGTTTATTGGACTTGCACCTTTGGTGACATCCAAGTTGACCCGAATCAAAACTATGCTTCCTGAGCTAGAACATACACAAACCACCCTGGAAAACATTTTGGATTAATATGTAAACCATCATAGAGAGATTCAGATTTTGTTAGCTATCTGTACTTCTTTACCTGCTGTCTGGAAAATTAGACTGATCAGACACCAAGCTCAGGTGCTCATCGACATAGGCAGATGAAGTAATTGGATCTTTAACATTGTATTCCCACAGTAAATCTCCCGCTTCCTAGAGTGGACATAGCAGTGATCAGTGTGCCATTATAACATACGAATATGAATAAATGAAACACTATCTTTTACAATATCTTAGGGAACACTATTGCAGTTCAATGTAATCAAGCAATCAGTGTCATTTTTGCAAAATGTCTATAAATATAATAGACAATTGAACCCAAGCCTAACCCTTTATAGAGAAAGAATGCTTAAAGTTTATTGGAAGAGAAACCACCATTAAGTCTTGCAAATCCAGAAAAGTGGATGCAATGCCCATATCTCTATCAGATTCTATTAAAAGAATTAAATATTCTTAAGGCAGACAAACAAACAGCAATTAAATATGGTATGTCATCACAAAAAGTTATACAAATATAAACATTACAGATTACAAATTAACAACAGATCCCGGAACTTACGAGTTCAAGTGAATAGATGCTTCCATCTCTGGAACATACAATCACCTGTGAAATATAAACAAGACAAATTAAGCCCAAATTTGACCAATTGCAGGACAGATGTCCAAAACTAGGGGGTGACATGACTTCAAATTTATTTTTCTTTACAGAGAGTGACTTCACATTTAAAATTTAAAAAAAAAAAAAAAGAGAAAAATATAGAAATATAAGAGAAAAAAACTAGAGTGCACTGTGTGTAGTCAATACTACTATAAGTCCTGTCTTATTAACATTTAGCTGAGAACACCTGCTTACAGTATCAGGACAGGTCCAATTGATAATCAGGCAATTTGAACAGGACCTCAGCTTTTAAGGTTTTCTCTTCTCGATTGATTATCTCATTTCTTTTTCACTAGAAACATTGGCATCTCTAATTGGGAGTTAGAATGGCAACAAATTCCTAGTGTTGTAATTTGGTGTCGAGCCATGCTCTCATACTAATTCAAGTAAAACTGCAACTTTCTGGAAACACCAAGTCACCAACTACTTGACATTTGAAAATCATGTGCCTCTGAATTACCAATATGTAAGAATAGCTTCCCGCAAAAGAAGCCATGAGAAATTATTCTTCTCAATAAGTGTTTGAAACTTTGAAAACTTAAAGACCAGAAATTTGAAAGTTAGCAGACTCAAGAAACGATAGGACCAGTATATTCTACTTGAAAGGTAAAAAAACATTAAACCCATACTATCAATATGTGCGTGTGTGTGTGTGTTAAAAATCTAGGCATCCAACCAAAACCAATTGGCAATGGATAGACAGGCCCAAGAACTTATAAGCTCTATGCAAGGCTTAATTTTTCCAATGTGGATACAGTTCATACTCTCAGAGGCTCCCTCAAGTCTGATGTGACTTGAGCCAAATACATGGACAGCTTAGATGTGGGACACATGTGGCCACTCAGCCCAACACGTCACTTGGGTTATTCTCCTCTTATATCATTGACAATAAATCTAGGCATCCAATAGAAAATCACTTAATTAAGGTGGAGAGGCCCAAGACATTATACGGTTTTAAGCAAGGCTTTATTTTTCAAAGTGGGAAAAGCTCAACATGCTATCATATATATATACATGGATGCATCTAACATACAGATCTGCATTGTATGCAGCTCTTTTTTTTAAAATGCAATTGCCGTTGAAAAAAGTAAAACTGATAATTTTGAAATGCAATTGCATTTTGGAATGGCAATTGCATTTTCGGAATGATAATTGCATTTTTTGAAATGACAATTGTATTTTTGAAATGTCTACTGTTCACATTTTGATTGGCAATTGCATTTTTTTTAAAAAGGTTGTATGGTATGCAGATCTGTATGTTAGAATTTTCCTATATATATATATGTATGTATGCATGTATGCATGCATATATCCTTGAATAGGAATGTTCATGTGACCTAAAGATAGTCAATATACCTGAAAGGGAAGAGCAGAAGATATGCAGGCTCCAGCAAATACAGGCCCAGCAGTTTTATACTGTTTCATCAGTAAGAAAAAGGATTTAGGAATTATGAAAGGAGGACAACATTCATGTTAGATGATTAATGCACAGGGCACATTGGACTGAGAATGTGAGGAAACAGACAGTTTTGAGTGAGCAGAAAACGCTATTTTGAACTCACTTATTTTTAAAGAGTTTGAAATATACACAATGGAAAAGTATTCTTATAAAAGATCTGAATGTATAACTCTTGATTCATTTTGAAAATACATCTGAAAACTTCAACCAATTATATGAAGACAGCAACTTTGTAAGTTCAGCACATATGGTTATAATACATACTTGAAAACTACAGGTCTAAAAATACAGGCAATAAATATTGCTCATAATAAATCAATTTTATATCAAAACCACATATTTCAATAACCATTGCTCAACCAATAACATGATGTCACTGATTATATGAAGTTTGAAGGTTATCAGTCCTGGTAGAAAAAAAAAAAAACTTTTTTGTTCTGTTATTTGCATATATCTTAACAAACTTACAGGGAACAGTCATTTCTCTCACCTAAACTCCACCCATGACCCATATAAGAATGCTTTTAGACGGACAAAGCAAACATATGTTTGCAATGTAACATAATAAATATCAAACAAAAGCAAAATAAAATTGTACCCTCCAAATAATAGATCCACTTGTATTAAATGCAAGAACATGCCCATCCACCAAACAACATATAACTGTATAAGAGAAAACCATAGAAAATTTAGAAAAATAATAACAAAAGGCAATCTTCATGCAAGTATTATGATAATAAACTTTCACAGATCACAAAGGATGAACACAGGCAAACAGTCAATTGAACAGCACATACTAATTCCATTCAGAGAATTGATGGCAAGAGACCCAAATACTGGCACTTCTAACTCATGCAGCCACATAATAGAAAATGGGAATGCCTGCATTTGTAAAGAAAATAATTACTTGAATCGATAATTAACTTGAATAAATCAAAACATTGCGTTTTCTTTTTAGAAACAAAAGATGGGACGTAATAAGTTCAACAACAAAGGCAGTGCATGAAATGTAATGCAGATGTCGGGGGGAGGGTTCGGAGTTCGATTGAGCAACAATGGGATGAACTCCAAGAAAAAGTTAAAAAAAAATAAAAAATTGTGAGTTACCTGGAAACATGTATTACAACCGAATATCTTACATGAACAAATCATTAGACAAATTCTAGAGCTGGGTATTAAATTCGGTCAATAACTTAGGGGCAAGTGCCATGACAGACCAGCAGCCTGGTACTAGGCAAACAGTTGTAGCCAGAGGGGAAGATGCAGGGAGAAACCTTTGTCCTATTTATTTTCTTTTTCTTTTTTTCTTAGTTTGTCAACTAATTTGTAGTGTCAACCTCTTCTGAGTCGCAAAATGGCCATAGAAGCAAACATAGCGGTGAAGGTAGTGGCACCAATTACTATTGATGCAGGTAGTACCTTACTTGATTTATTGGATTTATACAGAGCTAATAGTAACTGTATTTACTGGATTTATAGGTATGCAAATACAATTTTTTTCATTAAAGTTTCCCTGTGCAGAATTATTCTTGGTACATCCTATGAAGAAATATCAATTCTCTGATTTAGCATGTTTTTCAATCCTCTTACAAAGACAAGCTTCACCCTTTGAAAAGCATATAAACAATAACTACATGATAATACTTGCAATTTGTAATACCGTTATTGATATGGCTGTCATTTGGCCTCCAGTAGAAGCCACATAAAGTATATTATTCATCTGCAATTAGTAACACATAACATGTGAGTAATCTTTAAAGTTTACTGACTAAATACAGTACAAGATTATACCGTAATAATGCAAAGGCCAGCTATATTTATCATTACTCCTTTACCAACAAAAAATCTCAATATAGTTCATACTTCATAATATAGATCATAAATCTAAATAATAAAAAATTAATAAAAAATTTATATAGTCCTTAATGATCTCAATATAGTTCTTAATTTTTATACTTATATTTAAGTCATGAAGTTGAAATCACAATAGTACCAAATTTTGGAAAGCACAAAAAAAAAAGTTTTTTTTTTTTAAGAAAGAAACTTTATTGAAATAAAAACTTATGGTACATTCTGTGGACAAGAACACAGTAATAGTACAAAGTTTGACAAAGGAATCGACCACAATGATAGAAACACAGGCTTTTTCATAAAACTAATGATGGACAAGGGGTCGACCACAACCAGACCTCAACTCAAAAGAAAGAAAAAAACAGATTACATTCAACTTGACGTATCACTAAAATGTTTTGACAAACTCACCTCATCAATTGCAGGAGACCCATAGATACTCCCACCACATGGAAGCTCATATACACAGCAATGATTTTTATAATCTAGTGCATACAAGTTATGGTCATATGATCCAAACCTGCATATAATTTGTCACAGATCAATCTCTTTTGTTTACTTTTCCAACGAAAGAGAAATAAAGCAGTCACAGTATGTTCAGTAAATAACACAATTAAGAGAAATTGCTCATTGTTCAAAATCGTTTTTAGAAATACAAAGATTACACCAACAAGCTCCTTTTCTTTTGGTTGCTTCACAAATAGAGTTCCATCCACCATCCTAATGTACAAGTTCATTATCTAAGAATTTCTAACTTCATTGTTGTAACAAAACTTGTAAGGATTTCTATTTATATGATTGATATCATAAATTCAATTACCACAACAGCTGTATTAGTACCTAAAACTATTTCCCTTTCTTTTCCCTTCCTGTTTGATAAGATTTTACTCTTTTAGACCTATTCCAATGCCAACTTCCCTTTACACCTGTAACACGGCTTAGATGCTATAGAAAAGCTTTCTACTGCAAAAAAAAAAAAACAGAAGACCTTGGGATGAACAGTTAACTTGGACATGCAAGCACTTTTTTTATTAAGTTGACAAACATTAAAACCAAAGCTGTGCAAACAAACATTTATGCTACACACAAGTTGAAGACAGGAATTAGATTCTTGGTGTCAAGATGACCAGTTTGTTTATCCATTCTTTTATATCGCACTGGTTGTTTACAGGGATAGTTACTTCCGAGTCCAAAATACATAGTTGATGACACATTTATGGAAGAAATATACCAAACATGATAAAAGACAGACAAGCAGAGAAATAAATTATCTTCTGAACAATCAGCACTACAAATGAAACATTTCTCATTTGAAGAAAAATGCAATAGGCAGTTCCAAAAACATTACCAGATCAATTGTCTTTGACTGTCGATAACCGGCTGTGACTTTACCTTCATGTTACAAAAGCATCAACCATAAGGGCAAATAAAATAAAATTACTATAAGGCTTTCTCAAACAGTAGATATATATATATGGGAAATTCCTCTTGCCAAATCAATCTGGACGATTGATTAATTGAACGGTTGTAAGCATCTGTGGTCCAGATTCACAGTTGACAAAACAACATGCCAGATTTTGGGAAGAGAATTATTCTACATATAATGTAAATCACAATTCACAATGCAAATGTAAGGAAAAATAAAGTAGCATATATGTGCGGTTAGAAATTAAATGAAATCAAATTTAATGCAAATAAAAAAGAAACACGAAAAAGAAGATATAAGAACAACAAACCAAAAAATAGATTTAGAGCAAGCATACCTCACCAGATGTTTGGAAAGTCCAACATATGTTACCATTCAACGAATCCACGAAATATATCTTCCCTTTGTAGCATCCAACTACAACCTAAAGCAGTAACCTACATTAGAAAGATCAAATTCCCTGAGGTGCTAATTTGCAGATAACATATGAAGTTCAAAGCACAGCAGACAGTGTTATGCCAAGGACAACCTGAGTAAAGTCACCAAGAATTGCTGCTGAACATTCTACACGTCCTTCAAGTTGTATCTCCCACTGGATGGAACCACTGGAAAAAATTATATAATAGTACAGTACTAAAGAAATTTTAAAAAAAAAAAATCATGCTGAATGGTGAAGATTTGCAGAAATGTGCTTCAAATGAAATTATATTTCTACATGAACACCTAAACTGCTAAAAGGTTCTGCTGTGCTGAAGTCATCAACTAAGAAATAATTAGAATGATAGTATATTAAGGGAAAAATGTCCAGTCTTGCATAAAAGAGGGAAATTACTACTGTCACTGATACAGAATATTAAAAATCCAAAATGTCAGAAGCTACAACATAGATGAGTGCCATAAGGATGAGAATGATCACTAAAAAATTGCATATGACATCTATCATGTGGTGAAGAAAACAATAAAATGTCTCTTGCATTTGCTAAAGGATTATGGCCCATAATATGACTACTACAAGTGAGATCTTACCTTCTGGCATTAACACACACAAATTTTTGTGAGTGCGATCCAATAAATAAGTAGATATCCTGGCCTTTACAAACAATAAGTGGTGATGCATCAACACAGGATCCCATGTAAACTTTCCACAATTCTTCCAAATGCACTTTTGTACTTTTTGGGACCATCACAGAACGGGTTGCCTGATAAACATCATTCACCCTGGAACTGCCCTCATACACAACTTTGTTGCACCTGCTGAAAGAACATGACATGCATATTTGTACAGAATTCCATGGATCCCCATCTGCTGATCTAGTACCCCCTGAAGCAACATTTATACTTGAATCCACTTTCAAGCGTTTAGACATAACTGCTATATTGTCATTCCTTCTACAGAGAGTTTTCAACTGTTCAAGATTGACAGCATTAGGAGTGTCATAGAGGACACCAAACATGTTCTTTCCCCCTTCCTGATTCATCTCAGATTTAGCATCCATTTTACCTTTCATATTGAATGGTCCTTTTCTCTCTAGAAGAGCCATACAAAGCTTAGATGGAGTTCGAAAATTATATATCAATCGCATATCAACTCCTATATTGTTAGAAAGATGTGCTGCAGCAATAGAATTTCCACCCATCATAAAGAAATCATCATCATCAGAAACCTCTTCAGCCAATAAAACACGACTAAAGGCCTGATACAAAATTTAAAATAAATAAATAATCTTGGTTGAGAAAACGAACGGTTAATAAATAAAATATTATTATAATTTAAATATGCTTTCTTAATTGTAACTTTACAAGTGATTTACATAACAGATGAATTGTTACTCTTTTAAAAGAGAAAAATTAGATATGCTGTTGCTATTAAAATACTACTGGATACAATGTTGATCCAGAAATTTGGAGCAAAATGCATGGGCCATAATGCCTACGACATCCTCTATATGACATTAATAACCATTTTGAGTCTGGATGGATGTCCTAATGGCATGCAATATCATTGGACTGTGTAATGAATGGTAGAATAAAACAAAGCACACCTGAGCAAACATACGTGTAACTTAACAAATAATTGGACACAATGAAAGGTTTATACTAGGGGGACTAAAGGGAAAACCTTTTTAATTACTTGCAGTAGGTTGCTTCTCCCAATATCACCAAGCCCATCTTGGATATGCTTTGCTATAAATACTGAATCTGCTAACAAAGCATAGTCAACTTTTCCACTAGCAGATACAGGAAATGATTCCATAATAACGATGTGGCCCGGAATCATTGCCGGTGGAAGTTTGTCGACCATCCAACTTTTGATGGAAGATCTGAATATTTCATCAGGTCTTCCCTCTTTTAACATTATAAATGCTACAAGTTGCATTAGTTCCCCTTGACCATTATGAAAAACAACAGCAGCATCAGTTACATCTGGATGTCCCATCAATGTATATTCAATTTCCTCTAAAGCAATACGCTGCCCATTGAGCTTAATAGTGCGGTCTTTTCTTCCCAAGAAAAGCAAGTCACCACTACGAAGTTGTTTGGCAAAATCACCAGTTTGAAAATATGATTGACTTTCATGTCCATTTACAGAACTGGAACAAACAGAATCTGTAGGTAATTCTATAGTGTCCAAAGGAGTAAATGTAGAATCAGAATAGTATCCAGAAGAATTGCAGAGACCAGCAACATAGATTTCTCCTTCATTGAATACATCATCATCACTAAGAAGCACAACATCACAACTAACTATAGGTATACCAATTGGAACATTTGTTAGTGTCTCTGTCTCCAAAATCATTGGCAACCTCTTGCAGTCAAAATATGTACAATCACCTGACACCTTGAATTTGACAATTTTCGTGTCAGTAATTTATTGAAAAGTTGACATAAAAACTATTAAAATTGAAATGCCATAAAAGTAGTTGACATTCAATAAGTGAATCACTCTAACTGATATTACATAACGAAGAGACCAATAGCATCTTTCTCATTCATATGCTAATACACGCTTTACATAATTCAAAAAGTGACTATACATGGAATATATCACAGCCTTTATAAAACTTCAATGCATTTTTATAGAGATTAGAGCCAACAGCCAGCTATATAAGAGTTAATATTCACAAACAAAATGATTCTTAATTTTTGATGATAAATACAAAGTCTGACCTAGAAATACAAGCATATATATTCAAATACTAGTTTGTGATCATAATTGTCTGTGTGTACCAACAAGAAGTAAGTAGAAACTATCAGGCACAGGCACACACTTTGCTGCCATGTGGTCTGGGGTTCGGACCCCCTCAGAGTATCTACCTAGCTATTTGCTAGAGTTTCCGGTCTCCTAAAGATTGTAGGCTCCACCAGGCGGCCCCAATTTGGAGCCCAGTCCGCAAAGTGGGTTGGGGGCTTTCTGGATTAAAAAAAAATATGCGTGCTTGTGTGTTTCTTCCTACTCCAATAGCATATCAAGATTAGCATTATAAATCAACACAAGAAAAATGGGGCAGATAAATCAGTAAAAACGAAAATGAGTTAAGAAGGACACAAGTCACTTCATATGCATCCAACCAGAGAATATGACTTGATCTACTCTGTTGGAGATCTAATCTAATCAAAGAATAGAGTTAAATCCAAGGGAAGTTCTAAATTCTTACCTCCGTACTCCCATACAAATTCAAAATAGAGGTCCTTGGTAATCTCTTTGAGAGCATATCCCATAAGGATAAAGGAAAAACTTCGCCGCTTAGCACTAACAGATTCAATGAACTTGGAAGCTGCTGATAGTCTGAACCTTGCAAAGCTGGAAGGATTACTCTCATCAGTGATGGAACAGCGGTAAGTCTATTGATAGAATAAGCCTACAAGAAAACTCCCAGCTGATAAAATAAATAGCTAAAAAGAAAGTATGAGTCACATGAAATGACAGAAATGTGCCATGTACTGTGATCAGTTTTCAGCATAAGAAATTTGTTCATAGACTCTAAGGTTTGCATAGTTTTCAGCATAATCAAAAATGTGAAGGATATTTCTTTAGACAATTAATGGAATTTTTAGAGTAAAAGGATAACTTAGTTTTGTGAGAATTAATGAAATGCTTATCATAAAGGTTTGCATAAATCAGTTCCACATGCTCAATACAATGAATGTTTTTAAGGATTTGTAGGATGGACGGACATTACTAGAGTGAGACCTAGTACAGGAACTACAAGCAAAATTCAAAATAAAAGATGTTTTCATCAAACAACGTACTTTTTGGCTCCACAATTCGAAATTAGTACTTTGCATTAACTATAGCCTTCACTGCATATTCTTTTGATTGTAATTGAGTATAGAATTTTAAAACCAGAATAAGAGCCAAAGTCTGTTATTGTGATCAGCAGGTGGACCCCTCATTAGAATGCTTTGTAATGAATACGGAAATATGGCTTGAATTTTTGGTGGAAAAGGATGAAATCCATGATTTTTAAAGGCACAGTTTCCTATTTCTGTTTTCTTCCCATCATATTTTCCTTTTCCCTAATTGAAGTAATTAACCAATTCTAATCCACATCCCGCTGCCAACTACAAATCCAAGAGATGCGTTTCCCATAATCCCTCCTAAAAGATAAAATTTCACATGTCAATACCACAAGAAGAATTACCCAGTTATGGATAGCCAGTTACCTTTGTACCATCTAACATAAGTAAAAATTAAAATTAAAAATATGATCCTGAAGTTACATTCCTGATGACTGATGAGATTTTGAAATGTTGTATTTTTAACACAGTTGCAATCCTAGTTCAAGATTATAATCTGAGTTCAAAAGGCAAAAGAAACATGAAGGAAGGGCCATGTACCTGTAGAAAATCCAAAAGGGAAAACACATTCTGTTTTAGATGATTAAAGGGAGGTATGACCAAAGTAGAACCAGTGAGAATAGCACTAAGAAACTCTTGCAGGTGATCAATAAAGCTTATTGCTGTCTTGAACAACAAGAACCCCTCTCCATTCAGTGTATACAATTCTTGCATCCATAGAAACCGATTCAGAAGACCTTGTTCTGTGCCACAAACACCTTTCGGCTTCCCCGTCGAGCCCGAAGTGTACATTACATAACAGAACAGCCTCTCTTTCTCACTGTGACAGTTACACCCCAATCCTAGTGCTCCTCCATCACTCACTGACACAGACTCTCCACCCATGGAAAACCACAGAAAGCTACGATTGGAATTCTTCTGGAGCCAATTCGAGTCCAATTCGTACCCAAACGGCGTCGTGCAGGTGATAATTAGGTCGACATTGGCGGAAGCAATAACCGAGAGTAGCCTCTGTTTGGGCCAGGAAGGGTCCAGCGGCAGAAATGCCTGACCGCACCTCAAAACCGAGAGCACGGAGACTATGTATTCCACCGAAGGAGGCATATATAGGCCGATAATTCTTGGTCTGAGCTCTGAATTGTGAGGGAGCTGCGAAGCGAGGGAATCGACGGCGGAGATTAAATCTGCGTATGTGAAGGAGCGGTCGCCTTCGTAGAGTGTTTGGACGGACGCAGCAGCGTCGTCGGTGATGGAGGTGCGGGTACGGGGACCACCGGAGGCGTGTATGACTGCGACTCGGTTGGGGTTTTGGGACGCGGCTCTGGAGAACTCGTGGGATATGCAGCAATGGGTAGGTGTCGCTGAATCATCATTGCTCGCCATCTCTCTCACTCACTCACTGAGCTGCTCCCAGTTTTGGAGTAGTGCTTCTCTTTTTCTATTTTCTACTCTAAAGGAGCCTCTGTAACTTCACGGAGGAACTCGTGCCCCGCACGTGACCCACCGCAGTCCCTTTTTATTTCAGCTGAAATGGCTGGCCCGATTTAGGGGGCAACAAAATACACAAAGTGATCCACACATAACGCAACATACAGTATAATATTTAAAGTTAAATTATTATACCTGTTTCTTGTTAAAAGCAGTTGTTCTAAAAGGACTTTAAGATATTTCAGTCTATCAAATTTCGTTAAACCTCCGTTAATTAAGAGGATAAATTGGTAATTTCGCATTTTTTTTGTGAAATGATTAGGCGAAGGTTCAAACAGGCGGTCTCAAATCGAATCGATCTCTCAAGCATCTCTCAAGCATCTCTCGACTCAAATACAATTTATTGGACACCCAATACTCTTACCTCCATCTCTTTCCTAAGTTAAATATTCAAAGTCCAAATTTGAACTATGTTAATTATTTTATATTTAATCCCTCTATTTTTCAAATATTAAAATGTATTTTACATATATTTTCATTAACTAAATGTTAAAAAAAAAATCGCCTAATCCACGCCTAGTCTCGAGTCGCCTAGGTTGCCTGAAGGAATGGGGTTTTGTTGCTATGCATTATCGCCATTGTTAAGATCATATATGGAACAGAGATGGATCAAACTATATCTAACCTGAAATATTCATATCTACATATTTTGATTTGATTTGAAAGGTCAAGGCCTAAGCTAGTAAAAATTTAACAAAAATATAAAAGAGACATAGATTAAATATTTAATGAATATTTAAACATGAGATGGATCAAATATTATAGAGACCATCTAAAGGGGAGAATGAAAAAAAAAAAAAAAAAAAAAAAAAAAAAAAAAAAAAAAAAAAAAAAAAAAAAAAGGGAGAAAAAAAATAAATCTATTAATTTAGTGAG
This sequence comes from Rubus idaeus, assembly GCA_030142095.1. NCBI lineage: Eukaryota > Viridiplantae > Streptophyta > Magnoliopsida > Rosales > Rosaceae > Rubus > Rubus idaeus. Next base: position 24,889,872 of record CM057971.1, read on the forward strand.
ATATCAATTTATCGAGTATCAATTTAACAAGAAGTTACATGTATGAGGTCTAAGGTTTGAACCTTCCTTAGCATAATTTGAATAGGTTTTGAGTCCTAAAGTCATTTCACAAAAAAATAATGTAAAATTACCAATTTAGCCTATTATTTAAAAAAAATTATTAATTTATCGAGTATTAATTTAAAAAGGTGATAAAAACTCTTTTAAAAAGTAACATAACGACTAGAATGCAAAGGCAATAAACTTAAAATTCGAGACCTCACTTATTTTAGTTTTTTTAATTGAATAATTGTTGTCTATGTGTAACCTAAGTTCTAATTAGTGTTTGGGCTTTTGGCCCCCTTGTAACCAAAAAAAAAACTCTAATTAGTGTTTTACTTATTAAAGTATTTTTGAGTCAGACTAATTGTGGCTTAGACACTGTGTAGGAGCTCGTATTCTGGCGTATGTAGCACTTTGACATTAACTTAGTACGGGTCGTATGATTTACCAATCAATGAATTTATTCATTTCTCTCAAAATTGTTGTATGTATGTGTGCCAATAAAATATTTAATTATTTTAATAGAATCTGATAAAGATATGGATAATGCATCCACTTTTCTGGATTTGCAAGACTTAATGGGGGTTTCTCTTCCAATAAACTTTAAGCAACCATTTTTCTATAATATTTATAAACATTTTGCAAAAAGACATGAGAAGTATAATAAGTGTGGCAATTAAGGAGAGATCTCATAACTATAATTCGTACTGTCCCATGCATGCATGGAGAATCCTGAAAATTGAAGGAGGAAGAAGTTTCATGGAGGTGATGCACGATAAATGTAATAATGTGTTAGAAAGTTTAACCATGCCACCAGCTCAATTATAGTCTCCTGAGCACCACCTCATGCTTCAAAAGTATCAAATAATTTAATAAGTTAAAAAGGAACAAAAAAATTGACTTACACAACACTCTCACCCCATCCCATCATAAGGAAGTCGAACTGAGAATATCTCTTACTCTAAACTTTAGTGTCAAACCACTATACTAAACACTTTTAATTCTCAACACAATTTGTTATCAAAGTATATTAAGAACAGAAGAGTACCGATTATAATTATGAGATCTTTCCATGGCATACTATTATACTTCTCATGCATCACCTCCATGAAGCAAGTGTACACACTTTAATTGTTTAAAAATGAGAAGAAGAAAAAAGTATTCAAACAATGTAAAACACAATCAAGCTACTTAATTCCAAACAAATTTAATCTAGTAGTTCTCAATTATCACAAACCAAACAAGAAAATATCTTATGAGTAAACGACTTCGTCGACGGTGGCGTAGGAGAGGTTGCACAGACGACAATCTCCGATTCGTCGGTTCCGTTTTCCCTGGCTTTCTGGCATTCATCTTGAAACTTCTTAAACGCTCCTTCCACATATTTGTGAGCCTCTGAAACAGTCATGTTCTCCACAAGTTTGTGGGGATATATATCCTTCCTATGATCCCCGTTTAGTGCTGCAGCCAATTGCACTAGTTCTTCTTGAAAGTCACTAATCTTTGCATCATCTTTAGACCCAGCCTCCCGTAGTTTCATAGGTTCGGGCAAAGTCACTGCAATAACCAAATTTTAAAAAATAATTAAAACAAAAATTCACCCGTATATATCGTTTACGCCACGTGGCAATGTCTAGTAATCTATGTAAGCAATATTAGAACCAAATAACATACTTAATAACATAGCTGGTATACATGATTTACTAAGATTTCCAGAAAAGACATGTGTGAAGTGTGTGAGTATTTTAATCGATCATAAAGCCGCATACTGCAGTCTACCTTGAATTGAAATTCAAATTATGTAGTTACTGAAATCTAATCCCATAAAGATAAGGAATAAAGATGTCATGATTTTCTTGATGGAAGGAAACTGATAGCAATTGTTCTAATATATATATTTAAAGGGTTAAGTTACAAACATTGATCCCTGCTAGACACTAAAAATTCTCTATTCATATCGTCCCATCAAACAACAAGAGATCTAAATGGTGCATCTAGGAGAAGATCAAATGACTCAACCGGCAAATAGTTGTTAGTACTTCAAAGTTCATTTAAAACTCTTTTCATTCTGCAAATTGTTGTTCTCATATATGTTGTTGTAAAGTGTTTCGATTTCTATTTGACATAGTATATATACATTGAATTGTGTATATATATATATATGTGATTATTCTTACAATCTATCAATGAACAGTTGCTTTATATCTGTCCAATATTTAAACTGTAAAGGTATCGTATTGTTAGAGGGGAGTTTAAGGTTTAACTAGCTCCCCGTTTCGATTTGGGAGCTGAATTCTAAACCCCATGGGCACCGGATATATGAGAAGAAAAGTTAGTGATATATATATGCCCACGCGCACGTGCCAAAAATTAAGGTTGTGAACATCCTCATTGTGAGTGCATCAACCCGTCATTTTAGTAATCGATTTAGGGATCATTTTGATAAAAAAAAAAAAAAAAAAAAAAATTTAGCCATTTGATTATCACATCCATTGTTTAAACCCCATGGGCAGCTTTTTTCAGGATAATTCATGAGAAGAAAAAGATATAGTGATATATATATATATATATATATATATATATATATATCAAGCAACAATTCATCGAATATATACAACACAAGTATTGGCATGTGATGTAGTCGATATTGAAATTCGCCGACATAAATATTAACTTTAAAATTATGTTCACCTGGGCAATCAGTTCTTGGACTGGTTCTAGTCAAAATAACATCAAAGGTTCCCGCCCAAGCATCACGCTTTGTTAGAAACTCTTTTAGATTGAAAATCTTTTTAACAGTTGCTGCAATTGAGGAGTGCTCAAACTCGGATGAAGGAAATGGCCCTGAAGGCCCATGCAACACTGCATTTTCAATATCAATCAACCAAAACAAAGTTACGATGTGTCAATTAATGTCACAACAAAGTTACTATGTAACATCTTAGTTTAACTTGCAAGTAACTTACCTGTTCCGCGCTCAATCCACGGAGAAATTAGGAAGGCCGGAACCCTAACACCAAGACGATCGAATTTAAAGTTGTACGGCTCCGGACCGGCGATATCATCTGGGCTAGGAACATCCTTCACTGGTGTCGGAACATGATCATAAAAGCCGCCATGCTCGTCGTATATGATTATGAACAACATTTCGTTCCATTGAGGACTTGATCGTAGTGCTTCGTACACCTTCTTTACGAATTTCTGGCCCTCGGAGACATCATGAGATGGGTGATCATCGTTCGCAGGTAGGGATAATAGGTCGAAGAATCTTTGTTCCACAACCGTATAGTTGGGTAACTTCCCCTCCTCGCAATGCTTCTTGAATTGTATGTCAAACTGATGGAAGTTATCTATGTACTTCAACTTTCTTAGATTCCTGCAATTAATGTTAATTACAATCTTAAAGCTCAGTATAATGTCTACTTTTAATTTTCATCTCTTAGCAAAATAAAAAGCTTTTCTGGTAACAACTTTATTATACAAAAATAAAGAAAAAAATAAACCAAATCAACTGTATAAAAAGATGAATGATTTTAACACTCTATTATACCATTTGATACAAAATAAAAGTGAGCAATCAGTTGAGTACAAGTAGTAATAAATATAACAAAGTGAAATGTCAAAATCCGTTCACCTACTTAATCAATTGGGCAATGTGGGGCCTCATTAAGGCCTAAGATGTGGAGGCCTCAATCCTATGTGTCATGCCATGTCACATATAATAGAATATATTTTTAAATCCATATTAATATTTCAAATATGACAAAACCAATATTGTCCTCTCAAATTTTAATTTTAATTTTATTAATTTATCACTTGCAATCTAAAATAGAAAAGGAAAAAAAAATTACTAACCCTTTAAACCCTAAAATCCACCATACTCATAATCTCTAAACCCTAGAATTGACCATACCCATAATCCCTAAACCCTAAACCTTAAAATTCACCACACCCCTATTCCTCAACCCTAAACCCTAAAATCCACCATACCCCTAATTCCTCAACCCTAAACTTTAAAATCTACCATATCCCTAATCTTTCAACCCTAAATTCCACCATACCCCTATTCCTCAACCCTAAACCCTAAAATCTACCATATCCCTAATCCCTCAACCCTAAAACGCCACAAATCATCCAAAAACTCTAAACTCTAACTCCTCAACCTTAACCCTTAAACTGTAAATTCTAAACTCGTAACCTTAAATTCTAAACCCTAAATCTTAAATGTAACCCCCCCCCTAAAATCCTAGCTACAAGTAATTCCTCAATAGCTAGTCTTCCTAATTAATAATCATGATCATGCATATTGGGACATATTACTTGATATCTTCTCAACTAGGTTGTTTTCTACTAACATGCCTTACCATTTGCATTATATGAATATATGAGCACATTCCTTCCTAAATCCAAAGTACTAAGCATTATCAATTTGCTATTTAGTTGTCTTTATTTTCTCCATGATGATGAGGTAGTAACATTGTTATGTGAATCGAAGTTTAGTGAAACCAAGCGATTTGATTCGTATGTAATCAATTAAACAATAGTTCTCTCATGCATGTGGTTATAAACAATAGTTCCATAATTGTGATCTCAATTAAAGTTCATCTAAATTATATCTCCTTTCCAATTAAGTTTAGGTTGCTAGGTTTGTTTTCATAATATATATATATATATATATATATATGCATATTAAAGTGCATAAAATTATCTTGTAAAGATAATTAATGTAATTCCTTAATTATAATTATAAAGGTCAATCGATTGAAAAATGTATTGATTGTACATATTAATTGTCCGTTTGACTTTTGATACGTTGCCTTTGGATAATTAATTATGCACATATTAACCTTACAATTATAATCATATGTTTAGCTTTATATGTAAAATCTTCTAAAAAAGCTTTATATGTAAAGATAATTAATTATAATTGTAAGTTAATTGATAAGTTTCAAAATTGAATAAGTAATAGTCATTAGATCTATGATGGATATGATAGACTTTTGCCTAAAATGATTTGGCAATTAATTAATGATGTGTATATAATGTTCAATGATGTGTATATGATGTGGCATGACACATATGATTGATGACTCCACATCTTAGGCCTTAATGAGGCCAACAATCTTTTTTCTAATCAATTATCTACTCAGTTACGTTCAACTATCGTTTAATCTAAATCTAATAATAATAAATAATGAGATAATTGTAATGATCGAGCAGAACTCATAAAAAACATTATGATCGATCTCAATAATAGATGCCCTACCACTCATGCATATAGTATTATAGTTAGTCCTCTTTGTAGGACAAGAAAAGAGGTCATAAATTCACAAGACTTAAAATAATAACCTTCAGCATTATGTTAATTAATTCTGGGTTCCAAGTTCCAACTAATAAGAAATTTATTATGGGCTAAAAACAAAACTATAGTAGAATAAGACCCTGGAAATTACAATTATTAATGGCTTTAATAAGGGTCATCAAATCATTAGATTCGTTTTAGGTGGGACGTTCACATGGCTTGTCTTTGTCATACGACTTCCGCCACTAATAATTTAACTTGAGAAAGTTGACCCATAATTTGGAAAAAAAAGAAAAGAAAAAAAAAAGGTTGTAAGCATTATCCACATGCTAGAAATAGTGACGGCTGGCCAGTTATAATTTTGATTAGGTGACCTCGTAGCAAAAGGTATACCAACTCCACGAAACGAACTCTGTCGTTTTAGAATAGTACAATTTTGGTGGCAAACACTTTTTACGTAACCTATGACTCGATTCAAACTTAACACTTAACAGGATACATAAGATAAGTAATGGGGAGCAACTCTTGTACGTGATCTGTTGATATGGTGCATAAGGAAGTAAATTTTTTTAAAATATTGACTTTAAAGACTTATCGTGATTCTCGGAAATGTTCATTATTTGGTTAGATATTGAACGTTTTTGGCTCATGTTAATTGTCTTTGACAATATTTTAACTGTGTCTATACTCGGGATGGTGGTGGTCTGACCGTTGGCCATTCTGTTAATGAAAGTTTTTTTTATTTTTATTTTTTTAAAAAGAGACTAAAATATAGTCGAGAACTTGAGAATACCATAGAGGCATAGATATTGTTCCATTGTTGCTATATTAATGGTCAACTGTAGCTTCTATAGTTCACCTACCCTTAATTTGTATAATTTTGGACATAGGGCAACTATTTTTAGTTTTTGGACAAAGGGCAACGTTGAAACTGAAAATTTTAGGATGAAAAAGTAACATTCAATAGAACTAACATGAGGTTCTAGGATTTTTAACGTATAAAAAGACTTAAATATTAACAAAAGAATTAATCAACGTAATGGGTAAAGTTTATTAGTGTTTATGCCTTTAATATTCTGATCAAAGTACCTGTACAGAAGAGTGGCAGGAGGGGTCTGATAGTAAATTCCAAAAGAGTGGCCAGCTTCCTCCATGGACTCAAATATGGTCTTCTGCGGCAGACCTTCAATCAGCTGCTTCGTATCATTCCCGGAGAGTCCATGCGACGTCGCGGAGTGCACGTACTGCCGGTTGGGCTGCGTCGATGCCGGCACGGAAGCAAACCACCTGTCACACACCGCAAACTCGTTCACCAGCTCCCTATAGACGGCAATGTTCTCCGGCTTGAAGCCGTTCATCACAGTCTCCGCCAAGCCTGTCTGCGTTGTCTCGGCGTTTTGGGCGAAGCCCTCCATTGTGGGGGTGAGGTTCTTGGACGCCGAGGCCTCCGTCCACGGCTCCCCGAACACTTGCTCGTAGACGGCTTGGATGGAGTGGCCCGGGTCCGGGTCCACGTAGGCGGAGTTATCGCCGAAGACGACGCGGTTGGAGTTCGGGTCGGAGGTGGAGATGAGGTTGGATTCGGATCCGGTGACGCCGTTGATCTCAGGGTTTAGGGACTTCATCCACCCCAACATGTGGTCGAAGGAGCGGTTCTCTTGGACCAAAACGACCACCGTTTTGATGGGGGAGCTACTTGTATTGCTGCTCGACTCTGAAACCATTTTTGCTGGTGGTGGTGGTAATGGTGGCCGGAACTTGTTTTTATGGTATTGGGAATTTGATTCTGGAAGTGTTGTTTGGTTCACGTTTTGTAAGTGATAATGGTGATTTATATATATGTAGGGAGGGGGGGGGGGGGGGGGGGGAGAGAGAGAGAGAGAGAGAGAGAGATGATGATGATGATGAACTCAGGAAGGTTTGGTCGGACTCTTGGACAAATATTTGACCATGCATCCACCTACCCCATAATTATTTGTTACTATTAATTTAATAATTTCTCTTCTAAGTTCTAACATCGAAAATTATTCTGTTATATATTAATTTAATAATTTCTCTTCTAAGTTCTAACATACGTATACGTAGTCTAAAACTAAGGAAACGGGGAAGAAACCAAGTTGCACATGGTTTCTTCATAGAAAAAAGTTTCTCATGGTTTAGCTAGATCGGGGTTATCTTTGGTGCAGTCTATGTTTTATAAGGAGGTTTGTCCTCCTTGGTTACATGAATTAGTGGAGGCAGACTATAGTGTTTAAATGGGGAGGGTTCTCTTGATTCCAAGTAGTAATGAAGTATCTCTTTTATTCCAAAAAAAAGGACCTAAATACTATTACAATTTTTTTTTCACCCTTCATACTTCATACTTCATTTTTCACGTCGTTAGACTACTTAATTAATTAACTATATATTCAGTGACGGTACTTTTTATAGTGGTAGTTTGTATTGGCTATGGCCTGTTTATATAGAACAATTAAAGCATGAAAGCTAATTAATCAGTGCATGAATGTTCATCCATAGTGTTAGTGTAATATGTAGATCAAGTACGTGTGCTCCATAACATTATCACTTTAATTGTCTCTATAAAAGTTCGTTTACGATACATTAATGTACCGAATTACCGATCGATTTATCGAGTAGACTCGTTTGACATAGGAGTATACTAGTTTGAAATTAAACCAAGTTAGTCTACCGAATGCATGAAGTCAATCTACCTTTGTACCGATTGCCGAACTAATCTGCTTAATGTATCAAAACATTAACGTACTATATAACTTTCCGTTTCTTATACATATTGTACGAGGGTTGGCCAGTTGGTAGTTAGGCTGATCGATGACTTGGAACAAGATCTGGAAATACGTGATTAACTTGTTAAGAAGTAGCCTACAAGTTATTTGATTGAATTGGATATCAATTTATCAATCCAATAATGCCCAAGCCTTTCTGTTTCTGTCACATGTTTGTGTCTCTAAATTAATAAGGCTAGCTAGCTAGTAGCACATATATGTATATTGTGATATATGATATGTCGATTCAGATATACAAGTTATGCCAACGAATAAGAGCATATACTATGCGTGTAAATAATACTTAATTAAATTGGCAAAAAGAATAGTGATGGCTGAAGAACATAAAGTGGTCAAGAAACAATAGCTAGACTACCTATCCATCAATAATTATCAATAACTGGTATGCTGAAAAACAACATTAAACTTCATTACACGAGATTTTTTTTTTTATCGAAATCGTGATAGCTCAAAAGTTGTTCGGGTCTAAAGACTAATCTACATGAGATGGATCTTTAGTACTGCCAAATATTTTTATCGAAATCATGGTATCTCAAGATCTTTAATACTGCCAAATGTTCATGATCATCTTTCACTACCACTAGAAATCTGTGGCCGCCACCACTAATAGGTGCCTATTGGGCATTGGCTCTACTAGCCACGTACTGCTAGTTGAGTCTATTGGCCTTTAGCTAATAAATTCATGATTGCCGTTGATATGTGGACCAAAAAAAAAATTTTTTTTTTTCAAAAAATCCCTTTTATTATTTATTTTGTTTGTACAACAACAATTGGTTGATGAGATACTTTCAACCATTCAATTTTAATTAAGAAAAAAAAAAAAAAAAAAAAGGGGGTTTGGGTAAGAGAGAGAGAAATTTTTTATTTATAGACTTTAATAGAGATTTGTTTCCGCCAATTGGTCACCACAACATCTGTCTGTGACACTTGGGGTACATTACCCACAACTGATTGTCACTTGATTTCTTGCGCTATTTCTCCATGTTTTCTCTTGTATTTTTAATTAAAGTGCATTCAATCGATATTGTCTCTTCATAAATGTTCTTTTCTTTTTCGAAGGATAGAAATTTCACTCCATACTAATTGGAAATCATTTATCGAGAAGGATAAAAATCAAAATTTCAAGAGCATCAACGATCACATATATTATGAGCCAAAGAGACGCAAACTCTAAAACAATAATCGCCCATTTCTACGAGCTATAGAAAACAAACAATCCGAAGAGTCACAATAATTCTAATAGTCAACATCAAGAAGAACTGCACCCTCTTTCGCATGCACCTCGTCCCAAAAGTAACAGACCACATGAGAAAGACTAATCATCACATTAAAATACAACGCCACAACCATGGCACGGCAATAAGACCATAACCAAGGATCACACTAAGTTCCTAATGCCTACTAGAAAACATCAGAAAATGCAAACTCCAAAATCCTAGCTCAACATATTCTTTTTTTTTGGGGAGGGGGAGGGGGCTCCAAAGTTCGAGAAATGTAAGGAGGATAGGACTCGAACCCTGGTATGTGTACGTTGGGCAGGCCATTGCTTTGTCCAATTGGACTACACCCTATTGCACAAACCAATAACCAAAAAACAAAATTCTAACAAAACTAGAAAATAAAGGAGTCCACGACCCGCATCCCACCTCCAAGAACCTGACGCAGCCTCCCAACAAGTTTGTCAAAAAGGACAACTAACACCCCCATATATAGAATATTAGGATGATGTCGTTATCAAAGATAGAGCTACATTAAAGGTGATAGAGAACTTGGATTCTGCAACAGGTCTAGAACTTCTTGTGGTTCCTCACTTGGCTTTGGCCAATAAGGATGGGAGCTATAGACTTATTGTTTCTTCTGCAAAAAAGAAGAATGGTATGCCTGTGGATGCTAAGAATAAAGTCAACGGGGCTAGGGCTTTGTTTGCTGCTATCGTTGAGCGTCCGAAAGTTAAAGGGCGTAAATTGAAGGTTCTTGTAGTGGAGGAGGGGTATGCGGCTTCTTCAACTTAATTAGGGAGAGTATCGCCGATTAGTATGCGGCATTTTTTTCGAGATTTACTAGTGCTTATTTGTTTTAAGTCTTATGGTTAGAAAAGATTAAATTAATTATTTAGGTAGCAAATTTTTTTGTTAACTCCACGAAAGCAGTTGCTATATATGTCGTAATGTCGTTGAATTTTAATGAATTTTGATAATTTCTATAAAAAAGACTAAAAAAAAAACAAGAAACACAGCTATATCTCAAAAAAGAATTATGTATTAGACTGCCACAAAACAGATTGATACATAGGTCCACCAAAACTCAACAAATACAATTTGTTGAAGTCATAATCAGAATGGTACAAGCACAAAATCTTCATCACACCATTTTGTTTGACGAAACAGACCTAACCAACTATTTCCTTCTTCATCCATTATGGATATTAAAAGGTTGGAATGTCTGCACCGTTAATGATGTACGACATCACCATGGACATCACCATGAACACTAGGTATCCGATACCTTGCTCAATCAATGTCCCACCTGCACTGGTGCTGGGACCGGGAGCACCCGCCGGACCCTCTGAACCCACCGGACTAGGAGATGGAGCTGATAGTTTCTTCTTAGCTTTTGTAATGACCTTGGTGGCGGACTTGGCGACCTTGGGTAAAAGTGACAATACACCTTTAGCCTCGGCATAATCGATGGCAATGGCAATAAAGAGAGCCACAGCAGCCACAACCACAACACGACGAGACAGCCTGGGGAATGCCATTGTCGTCGTTTAGATTTTATTAGGGTTTTGGTTTTGGGTCTCTCTCTTTCTTCCTTTCGGAGTCACTGCAATGTACAATGGCTCTTTGAAGAGTTGGAGAGAAATCCAAAGAGCCAAGGTTGATGTTGATGGCTTCTGCGGATGAGGAAAGAAGTGAAGAGGCTTGTATTATATAGATGTTTTACATGGGTAAAATTCCAAATTAAGGCCTTGAGATAAAACAGGTAATGCCGGTAACTTAAATGGCTTGGGTCAAATATCCAAACCCCTATTTTGATGGAATCGGAGAGCCTTTGATTTTGTTTTTTCATTGAATTAAGTACATAAGATATTTAAAGACAATTTTTCTCTAGCTCTAAAATGGGCAAATCCAAAACATCATGATTCATATGAACCCAACATTGAAAAGTAAACAACATCAATATGACCATTGATGGAATACCTATTATAAACAACTAAGATATAACATATTTAACATTCTCTCTATCTTAACTCTTTAACTTTTTTAGAAAGTATGTTTAGTTTTTTTCAGCTATTTACCAGTTGTACCAGCTCTATTTTAGTTTTTAACTATATGGCTTCTAACTATAAAGAGCGAGATGAGACTTTCTATTATTTTTGTTAATTTAAAATATTCATTTTTAATTATTTTATGTAATTATTAAATACACTTTTACTCATTAATAATTTTTTTGAAAAGAAACATATACTATGCATGCATATATATGTATATGGTAATATATGATCTGTCGATTCAGATATACAAGTTATGCCAAGAATAAAAGCATATACTATATATGCGTGCAAATAATACTTAATTAAATTGGCAAAAAGAATTGTGATGGCTAAAGTCAACAAGAAACAATAGGTTAACTGAGAGCTTCTCTAGTAAGTATCACTTTAATGAGTACTACTTGAGTACATACCATTCGATTAGACATACTTTTTGATTACATCTCGACAAATCAACCGTTCAATATTTAGATATTTATGAGTAGATCACTTATACAAATTTTCAATGAAATCGAAAATCGTTAAGTCATCTATAATTGTGATTTACCATTTATGAATATGAATGATTCAAAATTAACAGATTTGGTTCGTCATTTATTTTGTCTAGTTGGGTACCTTAATGATTTCAAATTTTATTGAAAATTTGTAGGAGTGATCTACTTATGAATATTTTAACACTGAACAGTTGATTTGTCGAGATGTAATCGAAAAATTGATATCACAACCATATATTAATCAAAATGGTACTCATTTAAGTGATCATCACTAGAGAACTCTTCTAGGCTACCTATCCATCGATAATTATCAATAGCTGGTATGCTGAAAAATAACATTAAACTTCATTACACGAGATTTATTTATTTATTTTTTATTGAAATCGTGATATTTCAAAAGTTTTTTTTAAGTCTAAAGACTAATCTACATGAGAATATGAGATGGATCTTTAGTACTGCCAATTGTTCATCCTTAACCACTACTGTACTAGAAATCTGTGGCCACCACCACTGATAGGTGCCTATTGGCTCTATTAGCCACTGCTAGTTGAGTCAATTGGCCTTTAGTTAATAAATTCATGATTGTCGTTGAATTTACCGGCTTTAATTGGGATTTGTTTCCAATTGGTCACCACATCTGCCTGTGACACTAGGGGTACATTACCCACAACTGATTTCATCCGTTATTCTCCACTGACAATAAATAGTAGCAAATTTTTTTTCTATATTGTTAACATCATCTACTCAAGTCCTCAGTCCTTACACGCTGCTCTCCTTTGTCACTACTCTGATTTCATCCGTGGTTAATTGGCATGGTACCGAATTACCAAAACAAAATTTTCTTTGTTTCACTTGATTTTTGGTACCTGTAATGGATGCATTCAACCGATACTGTCTCTTCATAGATTTTATTTTCTTTTTTCGAATGATAGAAATTTCACTCCTTACTAATCGGAAATCATTTATCGAGAAGAACATGAACCAACATTTCAAGAGAATTAGCGGTCACAAATATTATAAGCCAAAGACACAAACTCTAAATCAGTAATCGTTCATTTCTACGAGTTATATATAGATAGGGAACAAACAATCTCAAGAGTCACAATAATTCTAAGAGTCAACATAAAAAAAACTGCACCCTTTTTCGCATGCACCTCATCCCAAACATAACAGATCACATGCAAGGGAGACTCATCAACACATTGATACAACGCCACAACCATGGCATGACAATAAGACCATAACCAGGTATCAAACTAAGTTCCTAATGCCCACTAGAAAATATTAAAAAAAATTTTATCACAAATGGTACCTGAATTCTTTGTCAATTATATACTTGGTACCTGAACTTTAATTTTTATCACAAGTAGTACTCGAACTTTTCGTTTTCATCTTAAATGGTACTCGAACTTTTTGTTTTTTAAGGAAAATTGATTTTGGTTTTCGGGGGTTTTTGAAATTTGTTGTGTTGCGTGGTTGAGTTTTTTTAATTTTTTAATATTTTTTATATTTTATATTTTTATTTTTTTTTTTTTATTTTTATTTTTATTTTCTTTTTTATTTTTTAAATTATTTTTTGTGTTTATTTTATAAATATTGGAGTTTTTTGAATAGATTCTTAAAAAAAATAATTTGTGTTTGTTTTTAAATGAATTTGTGTAAATTATTATTATGTTTATTTCTTTTAAAATTATTTTTGTTTTATTTCTAATTTTTGTGTGTTACTTCATTTATTTTCTTAGTATGGTAAATAAAAGTTTTTGTAAATTAATATATAAGTTAAAATATTTATAAAATAAAATAAAAAGTATTGTATAAACTATTAAAATATTTAAAAAATGAAAGGATTAGTTAAAAAAATAAAATAAAAAGATATAAAAAATATTTAACTAAAAAATAAACTTGAAGTTAACTCACAAAAATGGAAATAAAAAAAAATAAGTTTTAACTAGATAATAAAAAATAATAATTTAAAATTCATTGTAAAATAAAAAGTTAAAATTGTTTTGGTTTTAGAATTTATTAAAATAACTCACAAGTATTTATAAAATAAAAATACAAAAAAAATAATTGTATAAACTATAAGAAAATATTAAAAAATGAAAGAAAATAGTTAAAAAAAAAAATAAAATAAAATAAAATAAAAATAAAAATAAAAATAAAAAAATATTAAAAATAATTTACTAACGGAATATTTAAGGTAGGTATATATAACAACAATAGTTCTATTTTAAAATTTAAAAATTTTTGGGTATCTTATTTTCCCATCCTAAATGATACCTATCTTAAATCTACCGTTAAAAAATCTAAAAAAAATTAAAAAAAACCTCCATCCTACCGTCCAAAAATTGAAAAGAAAAAAAAACAAAAACATTTAGGTTTTTATTTTTCTCTCTTTTAATTTTTTTTTAATATTGAAAATTGACAATAGGTATCATTCAAAATGAAAACGAAAAGTTCAGGTACTATTTATGATGAAAACGAAAAGTTCGGATACTGATTATGATCAAAAATGAAGTTCGATACTATGTATATAATTGAAATAAAGTTCAGGTACCATTTATGATAAAAATCCATATAAAAAAATACAAACTCCAAAATCCTACTCAACAGATTATGGACTTATTTGAACTAACCAATAACCAAAAAATAAAATTCTAACAAAATTAGAAAATAAAGGAGTTATGCCGCCACGACCCACATCCCACCTCCAAGCTAGAACCTAACGCAGCCTCCCAACAAATTTGTCAAAAAAGACAACCAACACCACCATATATAGAATATTAGGATGATGTCGTTATCAAAGATAGAGCTACATTAAAGGTAATAGAAAACTTGGATTCTGCAACAGGTTTGGAACTGATGTGGTTCCTCACTTGGCTTTGGCCAGTAAGGATGGGAGGCTTATTGTTTCTTCTGCAAAAAAAAAAGAAAAATGGTATGCCTGTGGATGCTGAGAATAAAGTCAACGGGGCTAGGGCTTTGTTTGTTGCTATCGTTGAGCATCCGAAAGTTAAAGGGCGTAAATTGAAGGTTGTTGTAGTGAAGGAGGGGTATGCGGCCTCTTCAACTTAGGGAGAGTATCGCCGATTAGTATGGTAAATCTCATGTCTTTTTTATTTTAGGAGAAATTAGGATACAACCTCTTCCCACTTTTGATTTTTTAATTAAAATTTAGGTATTCTTTCTTAGGAAAATTACCAATCAGGTTAATTTTGCTACAAATATTTTAGAGAGAGCGAACTGAGAGAATTTTGAAATTATAGGATTAAATCTGGAACGGCTGGGTTTAATGCCAGTGGCATTGTTTGTAAATAATAAAAACGGGTTGTATAGAAAGGTAAGATTGCTCTCTGTTTTTTATTAAATAGAGTTATTGGGCAAAATTATATTTTGTATGATTTATTGGACAAATCTATAGGGTATTTGACTTTAATGGTCACCAACCCTTCTTTCTTTCTTAAATTTTGTCCTTTGACCAAGAGCCACATAGATTATTTTTTTTTCCATTTTAGGTTGTAAACTGAAAATATATAAATGACATATAATCACCAAGATCAATCACATATATATATATATTTAGATACAAAAATAAGCTCTTATGTTTCATACTAAGACTAGTGATTGAAACATTACCCGGAGCAGCCATGGATGACGGAGAACAAAAGTCTTCTGCAAAAGTTCTATATCAAGTATCTTATGTATGGGCAAGATGCTTAAAACTTGTGTATGTAGAGAATACAAGGACCTTGTTTATATAGTAGCACAAGGACACAAGAGCCTCCCATTAAAGAATTTGTATCATCTCATATAAATGTGCTTTATGAATATTAACTAGAGCAATTATCTCTCAATTGTACCTATGGAATACAAAATAACAACCAAGCCTCCTATAAAACATCACATCCGATATCAATTGATTTTGTTGTACTTGGATTATAAATCCATCAATATTCATTTTACTTGATACTTAATTCACTAATTGATTACATATTCTAAAGTAAATGACTTGTAATCCAAAGTAACTTTTTACATAGGTTCGATGTGTCAGCTCGGCAAATTTTTTTGTTAACTCCACCAAAGAAGTTGCTATGTTATAATGTCGTTGAATTTTAATGAATTTTGATGATTAATTTCTATAAAAAAAAAAACAAGAAACACAACTATATCTCAAAAAAGAATTATGTATTAGACTGCCACAAAACAGATTGATACATAGGTCCACCAAAACTCAACAAATACAATTTGTTGAAGTCATAATCAGAATGGTACAAGCACAAAATCTTCATCACACCATTTTGTTTGACGAAACAGACCTAACCAACTAATTTCCTTCTTCATCCATTATGGATATTAAAAGGCTGGAATGTCTGCACCGTTAATGATGTACGACATCACCATGGACATCACCATGAACACTAGGTATCCGATACCTTGCTCAACCAATGTCCCACCTGCACTGGTGCTGGGACCGGGAGCACCCGCCGGACCCTCTGAACCCACCGGACTAGGAGATGGAGCTGATAGTTTCTTCTTAGCTTTTGTAATGACCTTGGTGGCGGACTTGGCGACCTTGGGTAAAAGTGACAATACACCTTTAGCCTCGGCATAATCGATGGCAATGGCAATAAAGAGAGCCACAGCAGCCACAACCACAACACGACGAGACAGCCTGGGGAATGCCATTGTCGTCGTTTAGATTTTATTAGGCTTTTGGTTTTGGGTCTCTCTCTTTCTTCCTTTCGGAGTCACTGCACAATGTACAATGGCTCTTTGAAGAGTTAGAGAGAAATCCAAAGAGCCAAGGTTGATGTTGATGGCTTCTGCGGATGAAGAAAGAGGTGAAGGGGCTTGCATTATATAGTTGTTTTACATGGGTAAATTCCAAATTAAGGCCTTGAGATAAAACAGGTAATGCCGGTAACTTAACTGGCTTGGGTCAAATATCCAAACTCCTATTTTGATGGAATCGGAGAGCCTTTGATTTTTTTTTTTTTTTTTTCTTCATTGAATTAAGTACATAAGATATTTGAAGACAATTTTTCTCTATCACTAAAATTGGCAAATCCAAAACATCATGATTCATATGAACCCAATATTGAAAAGTAAGCAAGTTACAACTCCCTCCTCCAAATAAAACTAAAATATTGAAAAGTAAGCAACATCAATACGACCATCGACCGAATAACTATTATAAACAATTAAGATAGAACATCTTTTTAGCAAACTCTTCTATTTTAACTCCTTAGTTATTTTAGAGAGCATGTTTAATATTTTTTTTACCTATTTTAGTAGTTGCATCAGCCTTAGAACATCATTAGTAATGCTAGCCATTTTTTAACTAAATTTTTGCTAAAGTAGCTAAAAAGTTATTTTGGCTAACTAGTTTGAAAATACGTGTGCACCAATGTTCTCTACTTTAGCTAGTATTAAATTTAAATTATTTTTTAATGAATAAAAAATAGCTTAAGTGTATTTAATAATTACACAAAATAACTAAAAAAATAATATTTTAAATCAATAAAAATAATAGAGAGCCTCATCTTGCTTTCTATATTTAGAAGCTATATAACTAAAAACTAAAATAGAGAGCCACTTAGGAGGCTTGTGCAACTGCTAAAATAGCTGAAAAACTAAACATGCTCTCTAAAATAGCTAAAGAGTTAAGATAGAGAGTTTGCTAAAGATGCTCTTTTTTTTAGAGCACTTCCGCGGTATCCCAAAGGCTTCCTAGGCTCAAGGACTAATCCGCTTCTAGACAAAGCTAGGTTTGCCTCTTGCCAAGGTTTGAGAGTAGGGGTTTCAAGCAATGTCTTGGAATGGCCGGCGGGGCTTGACGGTTGTCGGTCCGGTCAAAGGAGGGGTGCTATTTCTACTACGATATTTACAATTTCTTTAAATTAATCAAATTAGCTATATCGATCAACCTAGAAGCCTAAAGCCAAACCCATATATAAGACCTATGAACAAATCAAATAATACACCCTGATCTGCGCACCTGTGTGATTCAACTCATCTGTCACCGGGTCGAGCTCGATGGAGGTCAAGTCGAGCTGAGTTGACATAGTCATATATATTTGAACATGAGTGTATGTGACGACATTAATATTAAACATAGTCGTATATCTTTAAGTGCGTGGTAATTAATCATGAGTTTGAGCAGTTTAACATGAGACGACATTAATGTTGTTTAGGAAGAAAATGTACAAAATTAGTATAGTGGAGGTTGAAAGTAGAAAGTTGTTACCATTTCAGCCAATATTCTAGGAGTTTGATATCACTATCGATCAAAGACAAAAAGGGAGTAGAGAATGTGGTAGCAGATTATTTATCTAGATGGTTTTTTATGGGAATCCTGATTTGCAGCCTATTAGTAATTCTTTCCCTTTGTGCTATTTCGGAATTACTTTTTATTTTATTTTATTTTATTTTTATAAGAAAAAAAAGTTACAAGCGAAAACCTCTACAACATCTTAAATGCGAGGAATCAAAATTAAAAGCCGGAAGCACAGAAAGAGGTAGACTTCGTTCCCAAATTCGACAGGTCGGGTGAGAGTGACCAATACTAGCAATTGCATCTGTAGTGAAGTTGGCTTCCCGAAAGATATGAACAAAGTGAATATCTTGAAATTGAGAGGCAAGGATCTGGATGTCTTTGATTATCAATTTGAGACGCCAAGGTATTGAGCACTTGTTGATAACATAATCAATGATGAGCTTCGAATCACCTTCCACTTGAACTTTAGATAAATTTAGCCGACTCACCGAGCAAAAACCTTCTCTAAGGACAAGAGCTTCAGTAATAGGAACATGATGAGATGTGATTTTCTTAGCTCCTGCAATAACTGGACAACCTTCTTCATCCCTGATAACAAAGCCGATAGCAGCACTTTGGTTGTTAATAATTGAACCATCAAAGTTGAGCTTTGAAAATTCATGGTCAGGAGGTTTCCATTTGATGCACTCTTCCATTTGTCTACTTGAAGATTTCTTGATCGGGTTAGCAGCAACATAGTCTTTAGTAACAGTTTCTTGGAGGGGATTGCCTGAAAATCCATTGATTTCTAGTATCCCAAATTTGCCAGCAAACAATTTTAAAGAATGCCATATTAAAAAGACCGTTAGACTTATCAGATAAAATCAAATCAATCCAAAATAAAATACCATCAGTGCAGTTATCAAGATGAGGAGGAGAAACAATTCTCCAAATATCATGAGAAAAAGGACATTCACAGAAAAGATGATCTATGGTTTCCATATGAGATCGATAAAAAGCACAATTAGCATCAATAAAAGGTTGGTATTTCAAAATTCTATCTCTTGTCCTCAATCTCTTCCTTATAAGAAGCCAGCCAAAGATTTTAACTTTGGGAGGAACATTCAGTTTCTAAATAGCATTTAAGAGTGGTTGACTATCATGAGGGTTAACATTATCATAATGCAACCAAGTTGCCGATTTAATTGAAAATTTTTCATTAGGAGCATGGCCCCAAATCATCTCATCTTCTTGATCATGAATTGGCAAAGGAATTGCCAGTATCTTGTCAACAGTATCCAAATCAATCACAGAAGAAAGTTTAGGAATATTCCAAGTATTTTTATGAATGAAATCAGAAACAGTAACATTCCAATCAATATTGACACGTAGTTGATCACTTAACATATTCACCAAAGGGAAGGAATAGACCCAATTAAAGGTCCAAAAATTAATGCTTTTACCATTACCAACCGACCAATGTAGACCATTTAATAATAAACTTGTACTATCAAGGGGGGGGGAATAAGCATCTCTTCTCTCTCTCTCTCTCTCTCTCTCTCTCTCTCTCTCTCTTTCTCAAGTACATTTGTGAGAATATTTGTGTAGTAATTTGTTTTACTATTGTGAGATTTGATTTGTGTTATTAATAAACCCAAAACATAATTTGTGATTTATTCTCATAGTTTAAACAGGCAAATTTGTTAATTTTGGGCTCAAAATAAAAACAAGAGGAAAAATTTTTTCTTATTATTTGAACCCACCAGTTATCATGCTCTTTAATAATTTTCCAGGCTAATTTAGCTAAGGCAGCATTGTTAAAAAGATTAGCTGGTCTAATGCCAAGACCTCCAAGAGATTTTGGTTTGCAAACCTCCTTCCAAGCTACAGGGGGAGATCTGGCCTCTGAGCCCCAAAAGAATCTCTTATTCTCTTTATCTAAGGTCTTGGTTAATTTAGGACTACACCTGAAGCAAGACATTACGTGATTTGGCATACCAGATAAGTTAGTCTTAATTAAAGTTAATTTTCCGGCTCTAGAAAGGGTATTGCTCTTCCAACCAGCAAGCTTTCTAGAGATTCTAAGAAGCAATTCATTAGCATTAACAGGGGCCTTCCAAAAGATAATGTTATGAATGCCTAGATACTTGCCTATTGTAGTCTTATGTTAGATATTCAAAATATTAGAAATGCTATCTCTGTCATGATGAGAAACTTTCTTAGAAAAATAAATTGAGGACTTATGAAAATTAATTTTTTGACCTGAAGGCTTGCGCAAAATCATCTAAAACTTTCAAAAATTTCCTAGCAGCAGTACCTGAGGCCCTGCCAAAGATTAGACAATCATTAGCAAACATTAAGTTAAATATATGAAATCCAAGAGGGGAAGATAGTAAACCAACATGATTCTTAGATTTCAAAGTTAAAGAATTTAAGTGCCTAATGAAAGCTTCCATGCACAAAATGAAGATATATGGAGAAAGAGGGTCACCCTGTCTCAAACCTCTTTTATGAAGAAAGTAGCCATTAGGTTTGCCATTAACAAGAACAGAAAAAGAGATAGTGGTGATACAGTTCATGACTAATTCAATCCATTTGTTGCAAAAACCGAATCGAGATAAGCATAATCTGATATAGTTCCAGCTTTTTGCATGCTATTTCAGATTTACCTTGGTTTTCTAGAGTTTATACTTTGTCTCGTTTTGTTTGCATATTTGAGGTTGTAGAAAATGAAAATCTTTTTATGCCACCTTCTACACGTGTTAGGTGCGTGTAGGAAGGCTAGCTAATATGTTTCGTATAAGAACAAGTTTACTTCAGAAAATGAAAAAAATAGAATAAATGTAAAACTATCCATCCCCAACTCCCAAGTGATTTAGCAAACCAAGGTAATTCTGAAATAGCATGCAAAAAGTTGCTCATTAGGAAAATAATTATTAATTACAAGTTTAATGTTTGCTTTTGGAGCTATCAAAATTACTAAACATTAGAATGAAAAACTCATGAAAATAATTTATCAATTAAGGAAAGACAAATGAGAATAAAATTTTCCCTCATTGTTTTAATTTATCATGGTATTTAAATTCAACAAACCAAATGAGGCTTTCACGTAAACCATAGAGCTAGGAGTTCATAGTCAACTAGTCTCAGATCACAATCCGGCCAAGATCTATCTTTTGTGTATAGATAATACATATATCTAGCAAAATATTTTATTTGGAAAAGCTAAACATTTGGAAAGCGTTTTCCTTATGAGTGATAGTTGAGAGTTGAGACTGCATGTGATAGTGTAATTACGTGTTACTTTGGTCCTAATTGGTACTAACCGATCTATTTCCGTATCTCATTATATGTTGGTATTTTAGATTCTACATGTTTCATCTTCCTTCAACTTCAATTATCTGGTTTCAATTGAAGCCAATGACTCTTGTACTTGAATGAAAAAGAAAAGAAATTCAACCATACAATGATTTTTGTGGGTTAAATTGAACCAATAATTGTTGTGGTTGCTTGTGATACACATTGGATATTAGGATATGTCCACAATGAAGATGATCAAGCTTTCATTTCCATGGAGATCAGATTTTGCTTAGTCCCACCTTGTCCTATAAATGTATATCAGCCCCCAACCCCATAACCATTAATGAACTAAAATCTAATTGGATAAATAACTTGGCAATGCTCGGGGTTCCCTCGTGGGGGGGGGGGGCCTCCCCCCCCCCCCCCCCATAGTTTTTTTTTTTAATTTTATTTTTTATTTTTTTAATAAAATTAATTTTCTTTCTTTTTTTTTTATAGAATCTTTTTTTTTTTTCCTTTTTTATTATTTTTTCACCATTACACCATAAAAAAAAAATAATAAATTTTTAAAAGAAGAAATTTTTGGTTTTTTGTTTGGGGGGGGGGGGTTCTCCTTCTCTTTCTTTTTTGTTTTTATTTTTTTTTTATTATATGTAATTAATATTTTTTTTATTTTTTTAAAAAAAATTGGATAAATAACTTGGCAAATATTTAGTAGAACCTGAATTAGACAGCAGAGAGTAAAAGAAGATTCCTTAACAAGACCACTTCTTATTCCCACAAGCACTTGTAGATCATCCTTCAATATTAAGTTATTAACAGCCTAATTAAAAAAAAATTATAGTTGGACTTGGAGACCATTTTAGTAAACATTCTAGTATTTAATTGGCAGAAGAGCTTCTACAGTTTATAACTTTTCAAGTAAACCATAAAGCTAGGAGTTCATATATAGTCAACTAGTCTCAAATTAATATTCAGGATCTCTCTCTTTTTCTATACATATAAGATATGTTACAAAATAATAAATTTGGACAAAGGGAATAGATCAACAATGGTTATAATCAATTGGGAATAACAGAATCCTTTTCCTTTGCATACCTTGTGAACCCAAATCTCCCTGTTGAAATAGATCTCTTCAGCCCAAGAGGACCCTTTACCAAGCTGAAAACTCCACTTCTAATATTGTTGAATTTGGAATTCTGTTCCCCTAAAACAGCTCCTTTTGAGGATCCAGTTTCCATAGACAACTCGAAATTCTCCATCGAAAATTGCTCACTTTGATCCATAGAAAACTGGAAATTCTCCATCCGGTAGTCCTCCTCATCATCATGTAAATTCAACACCTCAATCAAAGAAACTGATCTCCTCAATCTCTGGATCTCATCATTTTGAAGACAAAAACCCTCTTCTTCCCTATCTTGAACCACCAAGACACTTCCATTACTCGTATGCTGGTATTCCAAAGTAGAAACACTGATATTGGGTTCCTGCTGTGAGTTTTCTTCCGCAGAAGGCAGAACTTGCTGCTGCTGCTGCTGATGAGGCACCAAAGCAATAGCAGGAGCAGCAATATTGGACCGACAAAGCGGGCAACTCGAGTGAGATTTCAGCCAAGCATCAATGCAAGGAACATGAAAAGCATGGCTGCACTTTGGCAATAGCCTTAAGCTCTCATTTTCTTCAAACTCACTCAAACAAACAGAACAGTCTGTGCCCTCTACCAACCCATCATTTTTCTTGTACTTGTGAACTGTGATGGACTTGATCAGTGACTCTTCCAAACCAGTGTTAGAGCCTTGCCATGAGTCATTAACTGCGTTGGGATTGTCATGAATATCCCTAGCAGAAGAAGCATTGGCTCGTCGGCCGCAATACTTGGATATGATGGTGTAGTACGTGATCAGAATGAGAGCACTTGCAAGGATGCCAACGAGGGCTATAATGAGAGGAGAGAAACTAACACTGGAGCTCTCTTCGAACTCGAAAGGAGGCGGAGGAGCAAAGATCATGTAGCACCATTGTGGGCAGTAGATGCTGCATACTCCTTGAGAACAGTCTTTGGAGGTCTCATATGGTGGCCATGGATATTGGTTATTCCCTGCAGACCCCATAAAACCTGCTCAACAAGTCTATCTCTTTGATTTCTTCACTTTAATTTGCTTGTATTTATGCTGATAACATTTCCTGAGAGAGAGAGAGAGAGAGAGAGAGAGAGAGAGAGAGAGAGAGAGAGAGAGGAGGTAGGAAAGTGTTAAAGGGAAAGAAGAGGAAAACGAGGGGCTTAGATGCAAAGGGAAGCAAAGTAATCAAAGGAGGTGTCAATGTGCCTTATATTCTACAACTTTTCTTTAATGTGTTTTTCTTTATCGTTGGCATTATTCATGAGAGGTGGTGGGTGCTTTTCTCGTCTATTTTAAGTTAGATAAGTGGTGGTTGTACTGCTTTGTGATCCAAGTGACCACTAATCTAATAGCTTAAGAAACTATCAAAGCTAAGTTATCTCTATAAGTCGGTAAACAGTATAGGTGAGACTGCACTCTTTGCATTTTCTGTACGTGCAAGCTCTTCTACCACACTTCCAACTAACTCAAATTTCTCTTGCCACCTTAGCAAAAGGGCTATGCATTCACATTTTATTAATATTCATTTATCACAATTACACGAAAGGTTTTGTCGACACCTCACAATGCCAATCTATACTCCGAATTAATACTTCTTTTTACACTTGCTAGTAATTAATTAAAACAAAAGAGTGTGTAGTTTAACATGAATAGCCATGATTTACAATCATTTATATTTCTTAAGTTGGAATGAATGGTTGGGATCACAAGGGGTGAATTTCCCGTACTTTTAGCTATATATGTGATTTAGTATGTGAAAGATGAGACCATTTGTTGCAAGAAACATACTGCACAAGATTTTTCCTTTTCATTTTAGAGATACGAACATTAGTTTAAGAGAATAATTATTTCCAATTAACAAAGAAAATTGGTTGAGTAGATCAGATTCTCTGAAAATGAGTGAAGATTTATTCATTTTCAAACAGAGGCCGGCCTAGAGACTTGAGAGGCTAGGACTAACCCTTTATAATGGTTGCTTTCCCCACATCGATGATCAGTCAAGTTTTTTATCAATATTTATAGAATAAAAAGACTTGTACCCCATACTCATCTAAGTCATTTTTCACTTAGAGATCACATGAAAATGAGCTACTCACGTGAAACCATGTGAGGTCTTCTATGTGCCATATCATGGAACTTGACCCTTGAGCAACTCCAAGGTAAAATGGAACATCACATGAATAGAAAGTTAGAAACATAACAAGATGGTCCAGTTTTCTGCCGTCCACAATAAGCACTGAAACGTGATCGTTTTGGTAGAAACTTAACTTCGTATTTCGTTCACATGCATGATTTTTATTTTTTTTTAAAGATAAATATAAATATATTAAAAGTAACCACGATTATAATCATTTAGAGATGTATCATAAACAGTAGCAGAAGCAATAATTAATCAACAATGGTTAATATGAAAATCTAAGGCTACATCAACCATAAGTTGTCTAACTAGTTAATAGATTACATAGTGTTCGCGCACTTCTTGGAAAATAAAAAACAATACTACTGCATGCTGATATAAACTATCCTAACCAGCAGTGCTACTCGCCAATGCACTCAATTGTGGTGCTCACAGTACAGTAGTTCAACTGGAACTCATTAAAACAATAGAGAACAATCTCTACCAACTTGTAGGAAAAGAAAAAAACTAATAGAGAACAGAAGTCATCCTCAACACCAAACCACAAAGGAGTCAACCTCAAGGTGAAAACATTCTCTTTATTCACTAACCAAACTAGAAGATAGGGTCTTTGAAGAACAAAGAAACCCGACTGACCATGCTTTCCACCTAGATTCCAAGTATGAAACCCATACCAAAATTGAAGACCTCATACTTCAGGGAATAGGCAGCCCAGCAGAGAGGCCCAAAGCCGAACCCAAACTACTTTGGGCACCTGAACCATCACCATCAAACCAGGTTTACCCAGGCACGTTTCACCCTTTGCCTCGGCAACCCCCATCACTGCCGCCATAAACCATTGTCGCCAACCAGATCCAAGGGATACTGGATTAGCCTGAAACGATCCAATCCCGCTGCCATGTTGGGAATCTCTACCTTGTTTTGAGAGATCGTGATTATCTCCCACGAGCCCACAAACCTTGAGCCTTCCCTTGCGCATGTGTAGACCATCGATTACGTTGGTTCCTCGACCCACTTCATATTGCACTTGATCAGATCTAGTGTGGAAACACCAGAGAGACTTACCCACGAATAGGCTTATCAATAGCAATGTTCCAAAGCAGAGCAATAAGTTTTTCGACAACTGCCGACGATGTACTTCGTATAGAGAAACCTCCGCCGATGTTGGATTCGACCCCATATGGTGTCGATGATTTCCCAAGCCCTAACAACTTTTTAAAATTTGAATATGAACTCATATATGAGACTTAAAATCATACACGTGAGCAAATATACTATATATTAAATTTTCTAGCACAATTCATTATTGTTTATATATAAATTACTGTTCATGAATTACGGTTATGTCATTACTCTTTTTTTTTCATTCCCCCTCTCTCTTCTTCCTTATGTTTTTTTTTCTTTTCTTTTGTTTCTTTCTCGTGCAGCCGTGCCCCGAGTCCCTAACCCCTATCTCGTGTGCCTCTTGTTATGTTTGGAGAGAGAGAGAGAGAGAGAGAGAGAGAGAGAGTCAGGAGGGGAGTAATGGCAGAGTAGTTTTGAAAATTTCCAACATTTCGGAGTAATTTCGCCACTCGGCCGCGGAGCCAATGAGTGGTTGTGAGCTCCGAGAAAAATTAAGAAAATAGTGTGAAAATTATTCGAGATTAAAAATGTGATCTAAAAAATAATCAAGGATAGTCAGAAATTGTTCAAAAAAATTTCAAGATAAATCTTCAATTTGAGGACTCGAGACTAAAGTATACATCGCGATGAGCCTGTGAGAATTTTCTGGGAATTTTTCATAGTCCCGAGCTATTTTTAATGATTTTCGGACATTTGGAAATAAAGAATATTATTTACTTAAAAGAAAATAGAAAAGATGTGATTTGGACCATTGATCTTAGCACCTTTCGATCTGGACCATTAGATTAAATACAGCCTAGACCAACATGCCACTCGACCCAGTCGTGACCCACAAAGCTGCTACCCGACCCCGAGGGTTCTTCGTCGTCGGGCCACTTCCTGACGTCTTAGGGATGTTGTTCTCTTTGTCTCGGTGGCGCGAAGCAAACATCAACGCCAATTTTCCTAAACGGTGATGGACGACGACGTTTCGAAGGACGAAATGGTTCCGGGTTTCAACGGTTTCTAGGAAGTTTTTAGCGACTCCGATCGTTGTTTTTGACGAAATAGGTATGAAACTTGACCCTCTTAACGAGTTCTACATGTTTTTAAGCATTGATTCCACTTTTCATCATTATTTGGACATGATCAATTATGCCTTGCTTATTGTGCATGGGTTTCCTTTTGAATTAAACTGAAAAATTCTCACCCAGGGCAAAATTGTCCAAGAAAAATAGGCTTTACATTTTTTTTTACCTTGGGAATAAAACAGGTTAAAATTATGCATGTTGGGTGATTTGTATGTTATTCTAATCACTCTAGCAATGCTAATCCAAGAGCCGTTTAGTGTCTCTAATTTTTGAATTGCACCATTGTAGGATTCACAAGCATCGAAATGATATTAGAAGCAAAATGGTACATTTTGGAGCTCTTTGTGCATTTCCGGAATTCCGGCTAAAGGACGAAAAGTCAACTTAAGGACTGAAAGTCAACTCGTGGTCAACTCCGACTTTAGAGCATCAACAAGTCAACATGAAGTCCCGGAAGTGAGTCGCAAGAGAATTCCGGAAGATTGGTTAAAAGTCAACCTTTGGTCAATTCTGAGGGTCGTGGTCAAAGTCAAGACAAAGTCAACCTTGTGACTCATCACCAAAGGATTCCAAAAGTCATCAAGGGATATTGAAATTCCGGTTGCACGGAATAGTCCCTTTAAACGGTAGTCGTTCTAAACACTAATCGGAGAGCATACACAACTTTGAACAAATTAAAAGTTTAATCTCTCCACAACCTAACAACCTAGGTTCAAACAATTGCACAAGCAATTTACAATTGACAACAAATATATATGCAACAAGCACAATCAATTGTACAACCTAGAATCCCAAAGTGAGCATCATCAATAGCTCACCACGGACTATATCTATCAATGTATGAACAAGCACACAATATGCTAATCAATTAAGCACAATAGCATATAAATAAGCAATCATACAATATGCTAATTAATTAAGCATAATACAATAGATAAGCAATCACACAAACAACACACCGATATGGTCACCCGGAAACCTCTACCTCTAGAGGGAAAACCGGAGGGGAGCCGTACCCCACGCTCTTGTGTAACACTATGAAAAAGGCCAATTGGCAAACACATACAAGAGGGAATCACAATCCCAAACTCTACACTATCAACCCTATGACTAGTGGCAGCTCTAACCTTGTGTAGCCTCCAAATGCTTCTTCAAGTGCTCCCACCTCAAGCCGCTCCAATTAGACGAACTCTACCACGTGAATCCTCCAACCGCAAGCAACACCAACAATGCAAATGATATGTGTATGTGAATGAATATAATGAATTCAATTCGTTTGACACAAGCAAGTAAACAAGGAACACTTGCTAGAATCAAAACAAATCGAATTGACAAACCTTGAATATGATTCAAGGGTTGATTTAGTTATTCACAAGGAACAATAACTAAATCAACAACATCAAAGATGTGAGGAGCCTATAACATGGATCTAGGGTCACTCAACTATACCAGAAAACTCTCTCAAAATGTTTTTAGCCAATATAGAAGAGTAGAAAGAGTTAGAACAAATGAAAACCGAAAAATTCTATTTATAGAAAACAAAACAGACGCTCGGGCGATCGATCGTCACTATTCACGATCGATCGTCACTGTTCATGAACAGTGTACTGTAGCAACGGACATATTTTTGAATCGCAACGGGCAGATTCTCCAACGGTACTATTGACGATCGATCGCACGATTCTAGGCGATCGATCGCACTGTTCACGACGATCGATCGTACTGTTCATATGAACAGTAACACTGTAGCAAAACAGAAAAATATCTTAAAAATAAATGTTTGCTTAACCAAATGAAATTTAATTAATTTCTAGCAAACCTAAGATATTTGTGCTACATCTTAAGCATAAACAAAAAGTATGAAATGCATATGCATGAATCATACCTTGAGTTGCTTGAACGAAACCTTCGATGAACAATGATCGAAGTCCGGAGAAAAGACCGGATAAGAATGACGTCTTCACGAACCATCTCGAGCAAGAACAACCTAAGCCACTATTCCTAATCCCTTAAATAACCTAGCATTGAATACAAAGAAATGCTAATACAAGGGAAGAAGTTTTGTCAAATAGGAAATAGCCACTATCACTATTCACGATCGATCGTCACTATTCATGAACAGTGGTACTGTAGCAACGGACATATTTTTGAATCGCAACGGGCAGATTCTCTAACGGTACTATTGACAATCGATCGCACGATTCCAGGCGATCGATCGCACTGTTCACAACGATCGATCGCACTGTTCACAACGATCGATCGTACTGTTCATATGAACAGTAACACTGTAGCACATGAACAGTACACTGTAGCAAAACAGAAAAATATCTTAAAAATAAATGTTTGCTTAACCAAATGAAATTTAATTAATTTCTAGCAAACCTAAGATATTTGTGCTACATCTTAAGCATAAACAAAAAGTATGAAATGCATATGCATGAATCATACCTTGAGTTGCTTGAACGAAACCTTCGATGAACAATGATCGAAGTCCGGAGAAAAGACCGGATAAGAATGGCGTCTTCACGAACCATCTCTAGCAAGAACAACCTAAGCTACTATTCCTAATCCCTTAAATAACCTAGCATTGAATACAAAGAAATGCTAATACAAGGGAAGAGGTTTTGTCAAATAGGAAATAGCCAATAGCAAATATTTTGCCCTAACAGATATGCTAGATATGGTGAGGTCACCTATAGATTATTCATTCTTTTTGCCCCTATAGGATTTTACCCATTTGCCCTTTATTAAACTTCATAGCCATTAGATCTAACCATACTTCATCTTAGCCCTTCATTCTCTCTCTCTCTTGCCTATATATAGCTTAGTTTTAACCACAATTAGGTCATCTCTCATTTTAGCTAGCAGCCCCCATCACCCATCACCTTCCCTTCCCCTTTCTTCCCTTTTTCCTTCCCTTAGATCTACCCACGATTCGTTCGTCGACTGGTCGATAGACAGCCGATGAACGGTCGACCGTCGGCGGCTGCTCCGCTTCTCCACCACTTTCCAGCCACTTCCTCACCTCATTTCCTCTTCCACCCTTCATGAAAGCTGCTCCACACATCCTTCTCCACCTGTAGCTACTGGGGATCCTCACCAATTCATGCAAGAGCATCATTAAGAGCCAAGGAGAAGAAGACTACCCCTTATTGAGCAATCTTCATCCTTATTCTTACTTTTCCTTATGTCCAGTGCCTTAATGTATAATTTGATGATGTCTATTATAATGATTAGTGAGTAGTTACCTTGTTGGGGACTAGGGTTGTGTACCCTAATCCAATGTGCCTATATGATGTTTTGATTCATGAATAAATGTCTTTGTGATTGTATGAATATGTGTGCTTACCTATTTCAATATGTGTTGGTTGCTTGTTCTTAGAATTTACCACCTCTTTAGCTTGTTAACTAATCTATCTTGATGGGATTGTGTGAGATTGGTAACCTCACACACTCAAGGCAATTGGAAGCATATGTGATGAGTTGTGACTAGTTTGAGTCCCTAGTTTCAATGCTTTACGTCTCTTAAGTACTTTAGGGGATTCGGTATTAGGTAACTTAAAGGAATCCCCTATGACACCTAGAGAGTTGGAATGACCCATAACATGGCATTCAAATACGTTAGGGAACACGGTCCATAACATGCATGGCAAGGATACGAGGCTTGATTCATACACACATTGACATGATTGAGTTGATTAAAGCATCGCTTGTTGCATTGGACTTGGGGTTTGCCCGAAAACCACAACATTTTCATATATTGCACACACTTTACATTATTTACTTGCTTGCTTTCCTTACTTGTTGATTGTTTCATTTCATTTGCATAATTATCTTTCCAAAACCAAACTTAACACCACTACTGCATACCACTCATTGTTACATACACACCTTCACTCACTCTTTCCACTTCTATTCTCTCCATCATAGCTAGAGACACTCACCTCACACGCACTACCAAGAGATTGAGGAGCTCATCTGTAAGGGCAAAATATTTGCTATTGGCTATTTCCTATTTGACAAAACTTCTTCCGTTGTATTAGCATTTTCTTTGTATCAATGCTAGGTTGTTTAAGGGATTAGGTGTTGTGGCTTAGGTTGTTCTTGCTCGAGATGGTTCGTGAAGACGCCCTGCTTATCCGGTCCTTTCTCCAGACTTCGATCATTGGTCATCGAAGGTTTCGTTTCAAGCTCCTCAAGGTATGACTCATGCATATGCACATGCACTTATTCATATTGAGTTTTCCTTGGTGTCCTAGGTTTATCTAGGTTTGCTTGTTAGCCACACTTGTGTTGTTTAATTCACACAAGTTTCGAGTGCTTAGATTCATTTTGATTAGCATTCCTCTTTGTTTAAGGCTGTTTTAAGCCTGACGATCGATCGCACCATGATTGGCAATCGATTGCCTAGTCCAGGTGGACATTAGATCCGTTAGATTTTCGACCGTTGCATTCGAATATTACCGTTGCATCTTTTTGGGCGATCGATCGTCACCGATAGGCGATCGATCGCATATGAGGTTTTACACTTCCAGAAGCCTCGGGTCGTTATTTTTGCACTACACGATCGATCGCCTGATTGCCCGCGATCGATCGCACAGTACATTCTTGTGCTGATTTTGTGCTAAGCGATCGATCGCATCCTTCGGGCGATCAATCGCATAAACGTCCAGTTTCTTTATAAATAGAAATTTGGACGACTTGTTTCTGTTCAACTCTTTTATTTCTCAATCCTTTGTGCCAAAACTGATTAGAGAGAGTTGTTATGTTTGTTGAGTCACCCTAGTTCCATGCTATAGGCTCTTCACATCCTTGATGTTTGTTGATTTGGTTATTGTTCCTTGTGAATAACTAAATCAACCCTTGAATCATATTCAAGGCTTGTCAATTCGGTTTGTTTGATTCTAGCAAGTGTTCCTTGATTAACTTACTGTGTCAAACGAATTGAATTCATATTCATTCACACACACACTGCATTGCATAGTCGGTGATGCTTGCAGTTGGAGGATTCACACAGTGAGTTGAAGTTCGATCAATCGGAGCGGCTTGAGGTGGGAGCACTTGAAAGAGCATTTGGAGGCTACACAAGGTTAGAGCTGCCACTAGTCATTGGATTGATAGTGTAGAGTTTGGGACGGAGTTCCCCCTTGTACGTGTTTGCCAATTGGCGTTTTTCATAGTGTTGCACAAGAGCGTGGGGTACGGCTCCCCTCAGGTTTTCCCTCTAGTGGTAGAGGTTTCCGGGTTAACATATCCTTGTGTTAATTGTGTGTTTGCTTATCTATATGCTATTATGCTTAATTGATTAACATGTTGCATGCTTGATCATACATTGATAGATATAGTTCGTGGTGAGCTATTGATGATGCTCACTTTGGGATTCTAGGTGGTACAATTGAATGAGATTATTGCATATCGAATTGTTATTCAATTGTGTATTGTTTGTGCAATAGCTAGAACTTAGGTTGTGGAGAGTAACTTTTAATTTGTTCAAAGTTGTGTATACTCTCCGATTAGTGTTTAGGACGACTACCGTTTATTGGGACTATTCCGTGCAACCGGAATTTCACCATCGATCCTCGACGGAACGATAACCCTTTTCTTAAAGGGTAAATTCCTTCTATGGTACTTGATGTATTGCTACTTGGACAATTTGATACCTAATCTATAAAAGAGGACAACTTGGTACTTGAAGTTATCCTCCGTTAGACCATTTGATACTTCCATCCATTTTTCTGTTAAATGTAAGGGCATATTTGTCATTTCTCATTCATTCTCAAGGACAAAATTGTCATTTTCAGCAAAAAATCATATTTTCTATGAGCACTTTTTATTTTATACTATTTTTCGTTGATTTTGTTGTCCAAAAAACAAATGCTCTCTTGGTTTTCCACTCATTTTTTTTAAAATGTCCCCCAAATTAATAAATAAAAATTTCCCCCAAAATAATAAATAAAAATGTCCCCCAAAATAATAAATAAAAATATTCCCCATAATACTAAATAAAAATTTGCGACTATCAAAAAAGAATAAAAATTTAATTAATTCTCTTGTTATAAAAATATGAACTAATTTCAATAAAATTTTAATTAATACTCTATATTACCCAAAAAATTAAATAATATTTTTTTTCTTCTTAAAATAACCTTGAAATGACAATTATACCCTTACATTTAACAGAAAAATGGATGGAAGTATCAAATGGTCTAACGGAGGATAACTTCAAGTACCAAGTTGTCCTCTTTTATAGACTAAGTACCAAATTGTCCAAGTAGCAATACATCAAGTACCATAGAAGGAATTTACCCTTTCTTAAACTTTACTTACTTATACTTTGACGATGAGTCGGCAAAATTAAAAATCACTTACCTTGATGGATAATATAAGGTGAAATGGTGTAGCTATTGGTAATTTGCCTTTGATTTTTTGTATAACTTTTTGGTATTTCAAGTATTTTTCTTTAGTTTTACTGAACTTTATATTTCCAAGCTGTCTTAATCTTTTTCTCAATAAGTCCAATTTTATTCCTTACAAGTATTTTAGTTTATCTCAGCGTTTTCTAGAGAGAGAGAGAGAGAGAGAGAGAGAGAGAGAGAGAGAGAGAGAGAGGAATAATACTCTTGTCCAACTCAAGTTGGATCTCCGTGTCCGGAGTCTCTTTTATTGACATACATTCGGAAGTGTAATTTCATGATTTGAGTAGTTAATCTTGTAAAGCAACCTTTATAGATCAATTCTACCTAAAAATATTTAAATTAGGAGATCGTAAACTCATCCACTTATATCAAACAAATGTACGGTTTTGGTAAAAGCTAACATTCTCATGACGAACCCTCCATTTGTTTGATGCAATTGCATGAATGAACAATCTCGGTTTACTTTGATTTTTGTAGAATTTATCTATAAAGATTATTTTACAATTGTTTTTCAAATCATGAAGTAACACTTCTAAATGTATGCTCATAAGAGAGAGTTCGGACACAAAGGTCCAACTTGGATCAGACAAGAGTATTTTGAGAGAGAGAGAGAGAGAGAGAGAGATAGAGAGAGCATTGTGATTTACAATTTGAGGTAATCGAAATTGCTCGATTTTAGTTTTGTTTATGTTCCATTTGAACTTTTAGGGCTCGATTTAATTTTTATGCTTTCTTTCACTTCAATTATACAAATAAATAGCTTTGAATTTGTGTTGTTGATGTTATTTTACTCTAAGATGGAATTTTAATTCAGTATTATTACTTGAGTTGCATAAATGTTTATTTTGGTTTGCAGAGGTAAAGGAATTGAATGTTTTATTGTGGGTTAGTAACTTTTTTGCTTTGGAATAAATTTATCTCACTCGTACGAGGTTTTATAATTTAAAAAAAAAACTAGCCTTCATACACGCGCCTTGCATGCGAGAAACGTTCTCAATTTAGATTTTTTTTCTTTTCATATTATTTGCTCCTCGTTTTCTTATAATACTTTTGAAATCAAATAATAAAATAAAAAGAAAAGAGAAATAAGCAAGTGGGCCAATGTTCTAAAACTCCGACTTTGGGTGGCTAGAAATCGACTTTGGGTGGCGATTTTTTAAAAATCCGATTTTTTTTTTTGGGTGGCAGTGACTCGGATCATATGCGGAAATGAAGGATGACGGTGGTGGCGGTATCATGACATTGATCCATCGCATGTGGTGCCTATAGGTGACCGGTGCTGAAAAGATGGTTGCCCTTGGAAGCTAGTTTGATTGGTGTGGTCGGTGTCGTGAGGTGAAGAGAGAGGAGACCAAAGGTAGAGAGAGACTGAGGAAGAAAGACGAGATCATTTGCCCAAAAAAAAAAAGAGGAGACCAAAGAAAAGAGAGCTGCTAAAGTATTAGTTAGGGTTCATTTAGTTTATATATTATTAATGCCGAAAGACCCGAGTGCACTTATGTTTCCCAAAGTGTGGCCACCTCTTCAGTTTGTGTCTGGACTCAGTTTTGTTTTGAGTTTGATTCCAAGTATGAGTTTTTTTTCCGAGACTTGGGGCTATGAATTGAAGGGTTAGAGATGTTTCTGGACTCAAAATAGGTATAGGATCTTAGGCTATTTCCAATTGGATGGTATGCCAAACCAAATTTTTTTTTAAGGGCTTAAAAGGCTATTTTCCGTGCCAAACTTCGAAAATTCTTACATGTAACGCAACATACATGCTCCGCTGAGTCAACATGTGTTATTTAGCTTGCTAGTCCTTTGATCAATCTAAAGGTTGTGAACCACCCACTGGGTGACCTGTTTCTCTATTCTTTTAGTCTGAAGACTTGGAAAATTACCACTGGTACCATATATAAACTTACGGGGTGTAAAAAGGAAATGGGGATAATGTAAATAAAAATTACCGCATACAATACAGTTAAAAGTAACTAATAATAAATGAAAATAAACTGTTTTTTCTTTCTTACTGATGATGTTAGAGGAAAACATCACAACAATGCTAACAACCATATCCTGCTTAATAGCTTCCACTGACTTTTTAAACTCATCAACAGTTTCGCGAATCACATTTCTCATCTTTGACCTCATGACTTCAATCTTATCCATTGATTTTTTATCCATATTAGGACTAACATTAATATCTTCACTGCCCTTGTATTTGCAGCAGAACTCGTTGTAATCAAACAACAATGAGCAGTTAAGCCCTCCATGTTTCACAATCCACTTAACCAACCGCTTTGTCTTCTTGTTACCCCAGACAACAATAGGTAACATACACTTTTCTATAGAGTCCAGCCTTTGGGCGACTAAGTCACAATAAAAAAATTGCAGAAATAATACGGATCCACCAATGTATCCTTCCTTCTTTTTCTGGAAACCTCTAATGCCTTCCATCAGTTCAACAAAGTAGAAAGTAGACCAATGTTTCTGGCCTATAGTGGCATGGTCCTTTAGGGGCATTATCAGCTTTGGATCAAGATTTTATGATGCTGATAGGCACAGAACTGTGCCTATTGCATAGAGAGCAAAGATGATTTTAAATCACTCATTAGCCTTTTCCGACTCTATTACAATCTTCATCAGATTTTCAATAATAATCTTCTTCTCTTCCTCATACAGTGACTTCCAAAGCTCCAAAAACCCACTGTCTTCAAGGCTTTCTGAGAATACAATGTCTTGTCCCCCATCTTTAACTCCCATCATACGCTCAAAATCTGTTTTTGTTATCGGTAAGATCCATCCATGTATATTGACTGAATTGTTTTCCGTGTCGATGCTTTCTACAAGCTGCTGGCAAAGGCAACAATCACTCCACTCCACTACTTAACATCTTTTGAAAATAACAACAGCACTACGATTAAATAAGGATTCTTAAATGTGGAGTCTTTACTTCTTCTTTTTTTTGGTCAACAAGTTGCATTTAAGGGGGCTGAGAACTGAGAACAGCACAAATTATAACTAGAGAACTGAGAACAAAAAGAAACAAAACCATAATGTTCAGCTGGGGAAAAAAAAGAGAGCGATTTTATATATTCAGTTTGGCGCTCACCTTCGGGTGTGACGATGAGACTAAGCCTTCATTGCAGAGATTGTTTTCAAGCAACTCAACCAGCAACTCGTTCCTCTTCGATTTACACCTACTGCGACTTAGGAAGGGAATGAGATGAACAAGGTTTGAGTAATCTAGGGTTCCTCCCCGCCGCTCCGCTCCACTCTGAATCTACTGTATCTACTCAATGAGAAATTATCTAGTGATGACCAAACAATGAGGACTTGTTGAAGACTTTCAAACTCAACCGTTGGATGAGCTTTTAATGAGTTTTTTAAATATCAACTAACATTTAAAATACTCATCTACCGGTTGAGTTTGAAAGTCCTCAACAAGTCCTCATTGTTTAGTCCTGACTAGAGCCTCTCCCTCTACTCAATATTGTTCAGACTAACTTTTTAACCCTAACTTTTCACATGACCGAAAAAATAAATTGGTGGGTAAATCCAAACTCACCCGGTCATTCTCAAAAAAAGAAAAGAAAAGTAAAACTCACCCGGGTATTAACCCACTTGGTGAAACTCTATAAACTATGAAATTCAATTTATTGGAACCGGAAACAGGCAGGCTAGGCTGTTCTCATGTATATTTTTACTTAATAAAACTGCACATGTAGCTCAAGTGGGTGGATTTTTTTTCCTGTTAAAAAGAGGATTAAAGGATTTCACTACCGCCATGGTGACTCGAACCCCATAGATTTGTTGACTGTTTAACATCTAATGGTCTAGATTTGATTTTTTGGTTTGTTACCGTTTGCTATCACTATTCACTAGCATATGTTTCCGTTGTGTTTATTGTTTTTAATTTTTTTTTTCTTTTACTCCTAACGGCTGCATAATTCTTTTGTATAAATCAACTTCTCCTCTTAATTTTTTTCTCACATTTTCTACTTATTCCCATATTTTATTTATTTCACTCACCTATTTGCTAGTTTCTTCTCATTGTTAGCCAATTTACAATCTCTTCCCATTTCGAAAAATTGCCACCACTTCTCAAAAGAAGGGGGAAAGTTGGTCCCCAAAAGAAGATGAAGTTTTAACTATAAATACTAGGAATGGTACAAACAAATCAAATGATAGTTTTTGGCTCCAAATTCAACAAACGTACTTGGAGTATTATCAAGGAAACACTCGTCCGAAGATGAGATTGAAAGATAGTTGTGAGTCTAGATGGAAGAAGCATCTTTTTCCAAAGATGAACAAGTGCATCAATGTGTCAAGAGAGCCGAGAGGAGGATTCAAAGTGGAGCAAATCTCTCCGACTAAGTAAGACTTTAGTTAATTTTTATTTTTAATTTATAGTTTAATTAATTAATACAAATAATATTTATGAAGCAACTCTTAATTTTTAATAGTAGTTGTTCAATTATATTTTGATTTTATTTTATAGCATCATCAAACCAAGAGTTACTAGGAGGCCGAAATGGAAGGAAAATAATTTAAATTTGAAAATCATTTTAAATTGTGCAAAGCTTGGGTGATGTTTGCCACAAGAATAATATGGTCCAACACTGGTGCAAAGAAACTCACCGTATTCTTTGGATGGTAGTGAGAATCCTATTAAAGCTTCTCCTAGTCCTACTCCAACTCCAACACCCATTGCTAGGACGATGGGATGAAATGCCACTAGAAGATTAAAGGAACATGCTAAAGAAATTGACATGAAAACCATAAGAGAAGAACTAGTTGCAAATATGAAGGAGATGCGTGCACAACAACAATGGGCGGAAGAAGAAAAAATTAAGAGAGAGAAGCGAAGAGAGAAACAAAGAGAGCT
Organism: Rubus idaeus; assembly: GCA_030142095.1. Classification (NCBI taxonomy): domain Eukaryota; kingdom Viridiplantae; phylum Streptophyta; class Magnoliopsida; order Rosales; family Rosaceae; genus Rubus; species Rubus idaeus. The sequence continues at coordinate 24,928,077 of CM057971.1, forward strand.
TGAGATGAAGTTATTTTGTTGACACAGACCACCAAATTTACTCCAATAAGTAAGACGTATTTTGATGGGAAGAAGAGGGAAAGAAAAGAGAAATATTGTGCATGTGAGTTGTTTCCCAACTCCGATTCAACATCCAATGTCTATCGTCCACAAATGCTGTCCTATGTTGATGAATAGATTGAATAATTTAGTGATTTAGATTTGAGTTTATGGTCAATGTTGGCCGAATAAATTGTTAAAGTAGTTGTAGGATTTTGAGTAGTTACTTTTCTAGTTGTCAATTTAATTTTTAAGCATAATGAAGTTTTTCATGTAATATTTATTTTTATGAAATAAATTGGTGATGATTTAAAATAAAGCTTATTATTTAATTACAATGAAAACAAGCCCCACAATAATAAAAATAATGTAGAGAAATATCAAAATTACACAGTACATTTTATTCATTGCAATGATTCAAAACACGACACTAAAGCATGACAACACTCAAGCATAACAAAATATTTGAAGACTAAAGCATGACAAATTCATGCAGGACAATACTCATGCATGATAATGACAAGATCATTTATTACAATCATAAACATAAAGACTAATCATAAAAATGACCATATTACCAACAACTCATCTTCCTCCTCGTTTTGACCAAAGATATTGGACAAGATCATTTTTTTGCAATACGAGAGCATATCATCCTATTACGAAGCATGTATTCCTTCATTGTGATAGGGCCGGTTCTCGAATCTTGAGGCAAATTTGGGTTTGCATAAATTTTTGCTCGGGTTCTTTTTGACCTATTCGGGTAAGGTTCATCGTCATCAGACTCCCAATCATAATAGTCATGTCACTCATCCTCTACAATCATATTATGGAGGATTATGCATGTAAACATAATTGAGTTAAGTTTTTTCATATCCCAACCTCTTGCAGGTTGCCTAATGATTGCAAATTGTGCCTGGAGAATCTCACCTTTCAATGTCCTTAAGATACGCCTCTTATTTTGTAGAAAAGTACACCTCTGCTTCTCTATAAGGATGATTGATCGATTGGATAAGTGTCGCCCACTTTGGATAGATGACATCAGTGAGATAATAACCAATGTTGTGATACTTACCATCAATTGTATAGTCTAGTTGTGGTGACTGACCTTCTATGAGAGCATCGAACAATGGTGAACGCCTGAGAATGGTGATATCGTTTTGAGCTCTTGGGATACCAAAGATAGCATGCCAGATCCATGTGTCAAAATCAGCCACAACTTCGAGAACAATAGTGGGTTTTTTAGATTTTCCACTAAAACTTCCCCAACTGCCATCCTATTGGACAATTCTTCCACTGCCAATTCATGCAATCCAAGGATCCTAAAATTCCTGAAAATCCTCATTTTTCGGCTCTTTGTAGGAGTTTGTCTAGATCCTCAGTTGTTGGTGCCCGGAGGTAACGTGGCTTGTAAATCATCATAATGGTACAACAAAATTCACCAAGGTTTTGGATGTCCGTTGACTCTGACATCCTAAAGAATTCATCCAAGAAATCCGCAGAGCATGCACATGCCAGCATTCAGAGTGCACAAGTTATCTTTTGGTGCAGTGAGAAGCTAGGACGACCAACATTTTCCCATTTCTACTGGAAGTAAGGGTTCGCCTATTGGACTTGGTCTAACATGTGAAGGAAAACTTGGTGCCTCATATGATACCGGCGATTGAATTTATCTTCACCGAACACTGAATTTTCTTTGAAGTAATCAGTTAACAACTTTTGGTTTCACAACTCATGTTGTCGAGGTTTGTAAGCGCGGCCTACTATCGAGCCACCCCATTGCGGTTGCTGTTGAAGTTGCTCATTAGCCCACCAGCTTGCTGCCATCGTCACCACTTGTGTTGTTTCTCTTTGCCTCGCATCATCATCATCTTCTTCTTTCTCTTCTTCTTGCCTCATCTCCTCCTCTTGTTATGCCCTCTCCTCCCACTTGGCATGCCAGTTAGAACTCATTGTAGAAATTTATGGTAAACTTTGAAACTAAAGAAACTGATTAGAGATAAAGTAGATGAGATGGTGAGAGTTGCAACCAAACAACCCTTTATATTCATAATTGAACATGAAGATAAGCCAAATCTATCAAGATAAGAGTTACCACATGGACAAAAAATCTTATGAAGAGAAATGCTTATGAAGTGACACATGCCATTTGCAAATCCTATTTGGAAATATATTGAGATTATATATGTTAGGGTAAAAGGTGACAAGTGGATAAATTTTTTATCAAAATCTTGCTAACAACTTACAAAGTGAATGTGGCCGTGAAAAAAAATTTAATTACAATGATGAAGTTCGATTAACACTATGGAAAAAATTTTTGTCTAAAAAATTAATTTTAATTAGGATAGAAATAGTATAATAGTTAAATAAAAGTTTAAATTTGAATAAAACTAGACAAAAATATTAAAATATTTCAAGGCTAAAATTTAACCTCCGACCGGTTAAAGACTGTTAAATTATAATCTATATTATTTGGATAAATAGTAAATTTTGTGGGGCTAAATTTTTAGCTTAGAATCAAATATAGCCCCTCCCAATTGACTATGGCCTTAATTGGTCAGATAAAAAAGTAAAAAAAAAAGCAAAAAGAAACGAAAGTAAGACCCTATGTTTTTTTTTTGTAAAAGAAAAGAAACTGCTTAATTAGTTAATTGAGTTAATTCAATCAAAAAAAAAAAAGGAAAACAAACTCTGCTTAATTCCCTCGATTTTTTGTTGTTTTTGAGAATGATAAATAATTAAATATACAAAGGGTACCCCCTTCATCCACAGCTCATCACACTCTGTATTTCACCACGATCAAACCAAACCGAGACCTAGCCCTAACCGAAATTGACAATGCAAGTGCAGCAAAACCCCAGCATCCCAGTTAGCGAAGTCTACTGGTCTCTTCTCCACAAAGCCGACAAGAAATTCTCCAAAATCCGAGAGCTCCCCTATTACCACCGCAACAGGTCCCGATTCATTTCTCTTTCTTCATAATCAATTCACAAACAACTAGTACTTCATTTCAAGTTTGTATCTTTCTTTGTTTAGGCATGAGTACGACGCTTACTTCTACAAGGTGTTCAAGGTCTACACACAGCTCTGGAAATTCCAGCAAGAAAACCGTCAAAAACTCGTGGACGCCGGTCTCCGGCGATCGGAGATCGGCGAGATCGCGTCGCGAATCGCACAGCTTTACTTGGGGCAATACATGAGGACCAGCGAGGCCAGCTATCTCTCCGAGGCTTACATTTTCTACGAGGCCATTCTGAGCAGAGAGTACTTCAAGGAGGGCATGTTTCAGGACCTGAGCTTGGCCAATAAGCAGCTCAGGTTCATTTCTAGGTTTCTCATGGTGTGCTTGCTTTTGAATCGGCGAGAGATGGTGCAACAGCTGCTTCATCAGCTCAAGGTCTTGGTTGATGAGTGCAAGAGGACCTTCCAGGTCATTATCTTTAATCTTTTTGATTATTTTTGCTGTTCGTTTGGGATTGAATTGTTGTATTAGCTCTGGTTTCGAATGTGAAATGGAAAATTAGTTTTGGGTTATTGTATATCTCAAGGAAGACGGCTAGAACTTATCGAAAATGTGATGTTCAACCCCAATACACATACACAAGGAGTCAAAGGATAGAAAAGAGAATAAAAAACGACATTGAATATTATCTAGGAATTTATGTGCATATAATCAGTAGTAATTGAGAATGACAGATATTTGTTGTAATGTGGGCTTCATAGTGACCTGTTTGGGAGCATGAGAATGCGAACTTTTGTTCACTTTCTTGTTTGGCTCTAAGTGGGGATTTTATGCAAATTAGGACCGTATGGGACTTGTGCAGTGCAATGTAATTTAGTGCGACTGAGTTTATCATGGACAGAGAGGAGTATTAATGAAAGGCTAGGAAGTGGTTAAGAATAATATAAACAACACCAGTCAGGTGTGAGTTTATGTATTCCCAAATAGGTGCTGTAGCTTTGAATGCAATATTGTAAGTTTTTACTATATATATGTATATATTTGCATTATAGATGAAACATTTATGTGGCTTACTGCAGTACAAGACTCAGTCATTTGTTTTGTGTCCATTTAAAGAGTTGTGCGCTTATATATGCTAAGTATTGGTGTTCTTTCAGATGAGTTTAATAGTGACATTTGAATGATCTTGTTTCCAGGAAACTGATTTTAAAGAATGGAAGCTGGTGATTCAGGAAATAGTTAGATTTTTGAAAGCTGACACAGCTTTTATGAATATCAGGCCTTTGAGATATAGTATTGTCCTGGACTGTCATCCTGATTCCTTACCACATGTTTCCACATTGGTTGCAAGGAGGTCTTTGAGACTGCGAGATGCAATACTAAGCAGCTACCATCATAATGAGGTTAGGTATTGAGGTTTTTCCTTCACCCCTTTGGTTTTTATTTTTTTATTTTTCTAAGAAACAATAATTACTGGAGTCCAATCAATTACAATCCTTGTGAACGAGGTATGGCACCATACAGAATGGCCTATGCACAAAACACTAGCTAATATATGACAAAAAAACCATAAAATCTAGATAGAAATAGATTTCCTGGAACTCTTAGAAATGAAAGCCAAATTGATGTCTAAAGCCTTAGTTTATCTCATAAACCTTCACCTCCTACTTTTCACTCCTTTATGGAGAATCTATACGTGCTTAATTCTGATTTAGAGGGTTTGCACTTGGTTAATTTTGATACTGTTGTATTTCATGTCTTTCAAATACATGAACTTCAATTATTTCCTGACATTTTCTGTTTTTCTATTGGTTAAAACTCAACCAGGTGAAGGTTTCGGAGCTCACTCTTGACACTTTTAGAATGCTTCAATCTCTGGAGTGGGAACCTAGTGGCTCATTTTACCAGTCAAATGTTGCTAGAAATGGTCAGAATGGGGCGCCAGGGCCCAGCCGCATCAACTACTCCCAAGAGATTGCTGATCCTACTCTGCCACATAACCCACGGAAAGCTGTCTTATATCGTCCTTCTGTTACACATTTTCTGGCAGTGAGTATGATAGGAATTAATGATCTATTGCCTGTTTCTCTGTTCACTATTGTGTTTTATTGTCTTGTCAGGTTGTAAATCAATGATAGTATAAATCAATGATGAGGCTGAAATCTTTCTTGCATATGCTACATATGTTCCATGTCAAGGTGTTACCGGTTTCCAGAATGCCTAAAATAGTATTGTGAAGTTGGAGTTTGCTTAACTAGTTATGTTCAATGTCAAAGACTAGTAATCTAACAATTGTGCTTGTGTAAAACATTTTTATGCTGAAGTTTTCTGAAATACATCTTGAGTTGAAGTCAAGTTGCAGAGAAGCATGTGTTTATTTTTTGCTTGATTTGAGCAACTATCTGGCTATTCCCATGTGTGGTACGAACTTACAAATGAAAACAAAAGTTCACCTTTTCCATTCTGTTACATATTTATTCCCTCACCCACTCACTGAATTTAGTTTTGGTCATCTTTGACTTGATGTCTGTTTGAGGATTTAAGCTTCAAACTAAAGTTTCATAATTGAACAGAACGCTAAAATTGGTTGCTTTGCAAATGAAATTAATTTTTGAACTTCGCCATCTTTGTGGGAAGGAACCTGTTGATACCGATTTTCCTGTGTCGGTAAAGAACACATACACATGTAGACAGGAGATTTATTGTGTTCACCGAATCCAATGTGGATTTGGGCTACATCCACTTGGGGGTAATTTGTTGTTTTCACTATATGCGAAGCCCAATTTGGGAGACATATTGCATGTGCTAGGCCCAAGTTTTGAGGCCCAAGCTCTAGCTTGAAGAGAGAGAGAGAGTGAGGTGAGGGCCTCCTTATATAGGCACATGGAGGTCCCTCCCTCTTACAAGTTTTTAATGTGGGATTTAAGGTGCCTATGCCAGTTATATTTTCCCTTTCCCTTAGGCTACTAGCTACATATCTCCTTTCTCTTATGCTATTACTGCTTGACTAAAACCTTGTACATACAGAACCTATAAGTGAAACCCCTTTGTGGATTAGCTTATGTTGTGTTTGACTTGGTGTCCCTCTTTGTAGAAATTATGCTTGAAACTAAAGTTTCATGCTTCAACCTAACCTAAAGTTTGTTGCTTTGCAAATTCTGTTAATTCTTAAATGCTCTTAAAGGGCATCTTTAAAGGCATATATTTTTGGTGTATGGATCATGACTTTGTATAGTATCCGGATGAGTTTGGGGTTTAACCTTGGGGTCACGGCCACAAACCCTAAACCACCAGATATCAAATTTCTAATACCATTGTTGATTTTTATTGATTCTGCCTTTTAAGTAAGCATGTTATTACAAGTTTCAGTAAACACAACACATATTGATGAGTTTGGATGAAGATATATGCTTACAGTATTTTGCCCCTTTTGCAGTAGAGATAATGCTCCTTATATATCAACAGTACCATCCTTTCTCTGCACCAACAATCTCGGTTTTTTTTTTTGAGAACTACATAAGCAATAAGATTCCAATAATATTATTTGCATGACTGGCAGGTTCTGGCCACCGTCTGTGAGGAGCTTCCCTCCGATGGAGTTATCTTGATATATCTATCAGCTTCAGGTTTGAACAATTTGGTTTTGTATCTCCTCTCATGGATTTTATTTTGTTTATGGATTATGCCGGATCATCATTTCTTTTGCATTTTAAATTGGTTCATTTAAAGGACATGGCATTTCATTGCCAGCAGGGTCTGGAATGCACTCTGACGCGACCTCCCTTTCTACGTTGGCCTGTCCATCTGATAGACTAAACCCATCTTGTGGACAAAGTAAAGGAGATGACTCAAGCTTACATGCTAGTTGTTTACACTTTGGTACCCATGGAAATGGAGGTACTCTTGGAAACAAATTAGGAACAGATAATGACATAGATCTACTCAAATAATATGTTGATTGCATGCTACTTGAGATGATTAAAATCAGGTTTCATGCATTAGAAAAATGTAGAAGCTGTATACCGTAGGGTTCAGCTTACCGGTTTGTGCGCCAATTGTCTAATTGGTTTCCTGGGTTCATATTTGGACGATGTGCCTCATTGGTTGACCTAGCAAAAGAAAGTAAACCAAAACTTATAAACTGTGTGCCTAGCTCTTTGTCAAAATCTGTAGTTTTTGGTTTCAGGAAGGGATATATTTCATGCCATTTACTTATTCACATGTGATGTTTAAAAAGGCACAATCCATTAATGGAGTTATTGGTTTATAGTTTATTATGTTGGACGATGAGATTGATATATCCAAACTTTGATGTCGTCTTATCTTTAGATATCATTTCCTTGTTTTTGCATGAGTCTCTAAGGATAAATTGTTCTGATAATAAACAAAATCATCCATTTTTCAGGAATAAATAGCATCTATCCCAGTGACTTAGTTCCATTTACAAGAAGGCCACTCTTTCTAGTTATTGACTGTGACAGCAGTGAAGCTTTTGAGGCAAGTCTATTAACTCTATTTTGCATTTTTTTTTTCAAATAATATACCAGCCAATGTTACAACTTACAGAGTTCATGGTCCATGAACTCGCTGCAAGTGTTTTATGCAAATAAGTATGATTTTGAATATTGCAGTGTTTTCTTTTTGGTGGCAGTTGGTAGAACCCCACAATAGCTTGTCTATCAAAATATAAATGAAACACTAGTTGTTACCCCACATTTGATCATTAAGTATGGTGCAATGCACTGTAAGCCATCAATAAATCTACTAAGAAGTCTTAGAATATATCTCCAGCTTTTCATATCATACTACAATTTCTGCTGCAATAGCCTAAATCTTCGCTTATGTTATTACTCTTTGATATTCCATGTGGCCAGGTTGAATGTTTATCTTTCCTAGAAGCGGTTAATTTTTCTCAGAATTCACAAAAATGACTGAAAGTTCAGTACTCTATGTCTGTAGCTTCTTCAAATTTCCACCGTGAAAGTAAAATGAATAATATTGTTCTAGAAGAAGTTGTTGATGTACATAGTAGTTCAGTCTGGTGCAGAACAAAGCAAGGGTGGGAAACCGTTGAAGTTTTAGAGAAATTAGGGCATAGAGAGCAAAGGTTGGAGAAAACAGAGAAAAGGTTAGGATAATAGAAACCAAGGCACCAAGCCTTCAATAAATCTCAATTTTGCTTCATTCTAATCTTCTTTGCTTACAATAGGTGGACATAGTATAGGATTTAGACTCAGTAAAGACTTCATTAAGTAACATGAGACCCTTGGGAGTACTTAAAGACAAGTTACTTATCTTTAGACTTAAATAGACTCTTACAAGGTGTTTGTTACATGGGTTTCGGTGGGTTGGCTGGCTTGTGTTTGTAGGAGTTCCCCTTTTTGCCCCTTGGGTTTTGAAATGACACTTGAGTCCCAACACTTAAACATTAGGAGCTCTTAGAGGAGCACCGGGGCCCCCCCCCCCCCACAACTCTCTCTCTCCTCTCTCTCTCTCTCTCTCTCTCTCTCTCTCTCCTTTGCCGATTGGGCGAAGTAAACCCAGATTTCTTCTCAATCCAAAAAAACCCCGTTCTTCTCCCCTCTCCTATAAAAAAAACAAAGAAAAATAACTCCCTCTCTCTTTTTTCTAAAAACCCTCCCGGGGGGGACAAAACAAACACCACCCCCACCCCCCCCCCTCCCCCCCTTTTTTTTGTGGGTGGGGGGGGGGGGGGGGGGGGTGGGGGGGGGGGGGGGGGGGGGGGGGGGGGGGGGGGGGGGGGGGGGGGGGGGGGGGGGGGTGGCTCTTCGTGGGGGGGGGGGGGGGGGGGGGGGGGGGGGGGGGGGGGGGGGGTGGGGCCCGTTGGGGGGGGGGGGGGGGGGGGTGGGGGGGTGGGGTTTTTTTGTGGGGGGGGGTGGGGGGGGGGGGTTTTTTTGGGGGGTGGGGGGTTTTTGGGGTTTTTTTCTTTTTTTTTGGGGGGGTGGGGGGGTTGTGGGGGGGGGGGGGGGGGGGGGGGGGGGGTTGGGGGGGGGGGGGCCCTTATTTATTGTCCATTACAATTTAGACTCTTAGACTACCACAAACACTTCACTTTGGACCAGAGGTTGGCTTAGTTTTAGGCTTCCAAAGAGGGTACTTCTGCTCTAACCAAGCTGTAGCTATTCCATCACTTGCATAATCAGTTATGAGTACTCCCCAAAAAATCAAATGCCGACTCCTTGTATATAGTTCGTCTATTCCTCATAAGATCTTTGTTTCTTCTAAAAAAAACATTTTACCTTCTCTCTCTCTCTCTCTCGTCTGAGTCTGAATAGAAACTATTACTCTAACCTATAAAGGTGACTAAATTCTAAAATATTCTCTTCTGATAAGATCTTTGTAGCTTCTAAAAAAACATTTACCCTCTCTCTCTCTCTCTCCCCACCCACTGAGTAGAATTACTTTTATATTAGCTTAATCTTAATGAGTAAGACGACCCCCCCGTCCTCTCTCTTCGTCTCGTTTTCTTGATTTTGTTTGAGTCTTGAGTAGAAACTGTTACTCTTTAACTTAAATAACGGTAAATAATTCTAAAATATTTTCAGGCTATAAATGGAATACAAAAAGGAGAGACAGCTGCAATGCTCCTATCTTCGAGCTCTTCATATCAAACATCTGATGTTGGTTCCTCTCGTCAGCCAAGTGGAAGCCTATTCACTATTTTCCTCACAGCTCCATTGCAGGCTTTCTGTTTATTGCTCGGTATTTCCGGCGCTGACATTGACACGGTGAGTATAAGATTGACACTTTCTCTGTTCTTATCTGAAAAATACGAGTTATTTAGTTTTCCCAGAGCATTTATGGAAGGCAAATGCTTCAGGATACATATAACAAGGCTGAGACGCTGCTTTCCAGTTCATTAAGTGACTGGGGGTCTACTTTGGCAACATCAGACACTATTGATCCTGTTTGGGCACAGATTTTGACTGATCCATTCCTAAGGCGACTCCTATTGAGGTACTATTCTATAAAGCTTAATGGACACTATTACAGGAACATTTGTTTTCTTTGGTTTAGTAGCACTATGAGCATGAGGACATGTTTTTTCATGCTTGCAATGTTTTGTTGTTTAACCGTGCAAATGTCTTGCTAGCTATATGTACAAGGTGAAGGATTTAGTGTTTAAAATCTATCTCACTCATCAGTTTGTTGGTCAAGGAATAATGAACTCAGAAATAAGGCCTGTTTTGAACCTGCATGCTTACAGCTGAATACTTAGAAAGCTGGATTAGTTTGTTGCTTTAATTGATAAGTACACGTAACACGATAAAATAATTAATAAAAAAATAAAAAATCAATAGGAAGGACTACCTTTAACCACCAACTCCTACACCCATTGAGTGTATTAGCTAGTTAGAGAGTATAGTCTTATTAGCACTTGATCCAAATAAACATTTAGTTGCTTTAGGTGTACCTATCCCTAAGATTACTGTTGGTATAACTTAGCATCAACTCTTAGACTGACCCTTGATTTATTTCTTTATTATCCTATTGACTTGGACTCTTTTAGTTACCATGGAGATTTCTCTTTGGACAAAAAAGACCAAATTTTAGAGTTGGGGCTTAGTGTTGATCTTCCAAAGATGTTACGTCTTTTTTGGGCAAGCTGTGGCCACTGCATTGGATATCCTTGATCTATGGGAAGCTATTAGTAGTTGTTCTCTGAATTGATACTGTACTACAAATTGTGCAAGCCTGCAAGGTGTCCTGGCGGTTGGTGTTTTGCAACTGGACATTTTTGACTCTTTTGTTTTCAAGTAGTTAAACACATGCATGCTCACGTGCATGTTCTTGTTCATGATATTACTGTTCTTGATGGCAAGACCACTTCAATTAAATAGTTGAAATGAACTTGTTCATGATATTACTGTCCTTGATGGCAAGGCCACTTCAATTAAAGAGTTGAAATGAACTTTTGTCGGCAATGTTATTGCATAGAATTCTTATGTTTTAGGCTAAACGTTCCTTGTGTTTCTAGTGTTCTCTCATGGCACTTCAGTCCTGCTAAATTGGTGAATTCTATTTCCTATATTCTGTTTGTGATACATATCTAACATTTTTTTCCCCTTTAGGTTCATATTTTGTCGGGCAGTGCTATCACTCTATGCTCCAACCTTCAATAAGAAGGACTTTATTCCCAAGTGTGTACCATGTCTTCCGGCATCATTCCTGCCAACAACAGCTGCATGTCAGATAGTTATTTTGCAGATAGCGAATATCTTTGGAGCCAGCACTAAATTCATCTTCTCAGAAGGACTTGTACTCCCAGAAAACACACAGGGTGACACAGAATCAATGTCATGTTCATGAATCATATGGAGCAAAGTAGAATATTCATGAATCAAATGGTTGGTGAGTTTCCTTGTGCTGATTTTTATTCATTGTGTCAAAACTATCCCAACACCTTGTATTGTGTTGGAGCTTGTACAGGAAATATGATTGAAATACCGAGCCGTGTTTTTGTTTTTTGAGTTATGAACTTGTAAATTTGTCTTTCTTTTGTTGTGAAATTGCCTGTTGTTGGCTAAGCTTTCAAGAACATCCAATATAAGGCAGTCCTTGTAAGAGATATCTTGGACTTGTTCTATAGAAATAGAAAAAAAAAAGTTGATGTCTTCTGTGTAATTGGAGAGATCTCTTTGTTGTCTGTATGTTTATTTATTTATTTATTTTTTTTAAATATTTTTATGTCAAAGTCTGCTATTCTTAAAAAGTGGTCGTAGAAAAGAAAAAGAAAAAGAAATTGGGTCTGACTAACTGACTTTAACATTTCAAGTAAGTCCATTTACGAGGCTGTGGTCTGTGGAAAGCCTAAACAGCAATGATTTCAACAGTTGCATAGTCTTGGCTTGAGTAATAAGATGGTTTAGGTTCAAGTTCAGGGAAGTACCTACTGATTCTCCAAATCTCCTCTAAGTACAGGAAAGTTGACTCTCCAACCGTAGATTCGAATTCACTCCTAAAACTAATAAGCAAAAAGATGAATTTCCTACAAAGGTTAGCTTTGGTTCGGATGGATGAATGATTTAAGAAATGGGTGGGTTTCCTATAATCCTCTAAATATCTGGCTACCCCTTCCAAATCGTCCCACTCCATACACCGTCTTTTGCTGCTAATCTTCTCTATACTGAGCAAGAAGTGGTCTCAAGTTCGTACGGGTTCCTCACATGGCTTTTTCAGTTATAAATATGGAGGAAGAATCTCAGTGAGCATTTGCTTCTATTTTCACTGGTGAGTACGCTAAATCTGCTATGACATGAGAGCTTACATTCAATCACGTATGACTCATCTCGAGTAAAGGAAAAAGTTGATTTCAATAAGGTTTTATTTACTATTTTTAGCAGCTGGAAACAAAATATAGTGACTAAAATTGAAACATCTAGGGAACCAAAAGTGCAATTGACTGATTGAGTGAAAGGAAAGCATGCTCTGATTGGGTTTATTTCTTTTTACTATGGTCTTTTTATTTCATGTCCTTAATTTTTAGAGGGCAGAACAGCGGAAGCTAAATGTAGATGCAAGGTTTTTCTAGCTTGGTAGACAAAACCCTGGGATCTCTCATTTGACAGCAAGCCAAGGATTGCCAAATAACTCTATATAGAACAAAAAGCGACGATAAAATTTCTCATTTAATGAAAGAGATTTCATTCGTTTCATTGATCAGACAGAGGAATTTAGCAGACATATACATCATCTAAACAATGCACAAGCCATTCCTCTAACCATACCTGGCCTCAACCAAGGAAAATTTGGCGAGATCATGAGCAACATTGTGATTTCTCACTACATGCAGCACCAATACCTCTGCATCCCCCTTGTAAATCTACTGCTCACCATCTACGTTCGACTTGAAAAAAAGGTCCAGAGGGGGTTCTCAGTGTGGACCAGCTCTTGGAACAGACATTTTGGGCAGGATAACCGAAAAAACTTCTGGCCTCTACAGTACTCTTTCTAGTTTCTTTCCATTGCATCCATAAAATGTGGAAAAATCATTCAAACCCTCTTTGGATTAGAGCTGTGAGGCATCAAAAAAATAAAATAAAAAATGCAACAGCGCAAGAGAAGGCTCCTTCGACCACATGAGTTTACAGTTTACTGATGTTACAACCCACTGACTGGAATGCCTCAAGAACAATGTTTACCACATCGGAGCATTGGCTATTTGGGAGATTTCCGGTACTTCCAGGCTCCCGATAAGTCTCCAGTACCTCTTTGATTAATTTTCATGCTATTTGAGCAGGTTCCACCATTTTCGAATGACTTTCAAGCTGATAGCACCGTACTGGCATCATTCTCGGAAAACCAAATTTGCTTGTCATCTCTTCTCATATTTCCCCAAGATAATAGTATTAACTTTGCAAATCGCAATCATCTTGATTTTGAGTCTTCACTAGATCTTTTTCCTGGGTTACGTGACTTTCATACTTCATAGTTCATAGAGCAACACAAATAGAGTCAAGCAAAGGCATAAGAGGACACAAACAAAGCATTAACCACATAAAGATACAAATAATTGGGAGGACAAGATTAAAAGGCAAATTATTGATTTAAAAGATCTGAATGAAACGTAACTTCCACAATCAAATTACAAAATAAGAGAAACCCTAAAAGCCTCTATGGATACGAAAAAAGACTTCCTAAACCCTGCTTGTTGTTGATGAAATTCAAGAGCGCTTCATCATCTCCTTGAACTCGGGAAAGTTGACAAAGCCGTCGCCATCGGCGTCGACTGTGGTGATCATGAGCTTACATTGCTCAAGGGAGTAGTTCTCCCCCAAGCGGTTGAGCACCTCGTGAAGTTCGCTGGCGGAGATGAGGCCGTCGTTGTTCAGGTCGTAGAGATCGAAGGCTTCACGGAGTAGTACTTCTTCATCCTTGCACTTCATCATCTCCATGAACTCCTCGAGGTCGATGTGGCCGTCGTTGTCCTTATCGAACTCGGACATCCCAGTCTGCACTTCCTCCGCCCTCATCTCCCACCCGAGATCACGGAAAACGAGACTCAGTTCGTCGCAGGAGATCTTTCTGTCACCGTTCTTGTCGAACTTGTTGAAGATGGGTACCAACGCCCCGCTTCCGGCACTTCTTGAGCTATTGAAACTAGACGACATTGCAGAAACAGAGACAGAGACAGAGACAGAGAGAGAGAGATCTGATTTGATTTCTTCTTGTACTCGATAAGGGCTGTGAGAGCTTTGTTGATTGTGTGAGAAGGTAGATGTCCTACTCCTCCTATATATAGGGCTTGATTTCAGCAGTGGGTGGGTTTTATGTTTCCTATAGGATAAAGGGAAGACTTTCCTAATTCTTTTAGGTGTGGGAAAGACTTTTTTCTAATTACCTGAAACAAAAAGGAGATTCTTCAGTCAAGACTTTTTTCTTCGCCTCAAAAAGGTTGAAAAATATAGGATAGTATTGAAGTAAAGAATGTTGATTATTTTGTCACAAAAAAAAGAATGTTGATTATTCTGGTCGTTATTAAGGCTATAATCGGCTTGCTACGTACGGTTCGAGTTGTTTTGGGTATATAATTTTAATATTAATATTTTATGGTTCTTTTTACTAAATTTATTTTTCTAAATTTTCAAAATCTTTCTACATAGACTCAAGTTGAGTCTAATTTAATTGCTCGAGCTATTTCCAGAATCAAGCTTAACCGAGCCGAACCAAGCACAACTGAAGCTTAGAAAAAATCATTTAAGTCGAGCCGAGCTTGAGCTTGTTAAAAAATATATGAGCTGAGCTTAATCACCTTTGTATTCATATTAGCTCAACTATACACATTATATATAGGGTGTTGTTATTAACACACCCATTCCTCTATCTCTCTATCTTTCTTTAGTGTACACATCCTATATATTAACACTTTAGGGGTATGTTATTAACATTTTAGGGTGTGTTAATTAACAACACTTTTTATATTATATATATATATATATATATATATATATATATATATATATATACTAGAAAGGGCAACACATCTTATAGGTGTGAAAGTGGGTAATTTTTTTTCTTCTAAAAAGTAGTAGACAGTTTTTTTATATTATAAATTATTTTATTAATTTTTAATTTTTGACTTTTTTATCCCTGATAGTGAAACATTTTATACAAAGTTATTTAATATTTGAGGGTTATTAAAGTAATAAAATTCAGTTATGGTTGACAAAGGCTCTTCTCTTAAATATAGTATAGATATTAAGTTTTTCCTTTTTGGTTTTCAATTTTGCTAATTTTGTTTTTTTATAGGAAAAATATAAACTTTATTAATTAATAGAAGATGATTACAATTCTTAGCATGAGCATCCTAAGAAGGAGCATTATAGATCATACAAGTGACCTAATTGATGAGTCTAAACCTAGAACTCTAATCGATGATTAAAAACCTAGAACAATACATACATCGTGTATTACTGTTATCAGCAACAGAAAAACTCCGGCAAGTATTGCCATTGAGACCAATAAATCCAATCTAGCTAAAGGGGGACCCATGAAAAGAGAAAGTAAAACCACAATCTAAACTTGCACAATTGATCATGCTTATTCTTATACAAGAAATTAAATTAACCAAAATCAAAAAACCAAATTTGACTTGAGTTAATCTTTAGAAGCGCCCCACCAGCAATATGGTCGCCGTTTTGGAACACCAAGGCTGCCAAACCACCATGTTTTCCACCGGGATCCCAAACATGAAATCCATACCAAAACTCCAAAGAAAAAGTAATCCAAAATAGGGGTCAAAGATTGTACCCGAACCATGAATTCATAGAAGAGAAAATACTCCAAGTATTAAGAGCACTAAATAACTTGACAACAAGAGGAAAACCAGACTTGCGCCGCAGCCGCCGCTGCCCAGATCAGCCATTTCCTTTGACAAAGAAGGTATGAAACTCATCGATGTCTTTCGACGTTGGATTGCAGCATTGGAGGATCCAGCCAGCAATAATGGTGATTCCTTAAGGAATCATTGAATACCCAAGCAATGGCGACTAGAGTTTTTGTGGAAAGCTCTCGCTCTCATAAGGTTTTTTTTGTGGAGAGGTCACTCTAATTTTGTTTTGAGAGGGAAAAAGTTTATCTATGTTTAAGATTTTTTACTCTTTGGATATTGATCTCGTAAAGAAGATTCACTAAAATTGTGAAAAATGAAAAATAAAAAGTACCCATTTATAATTTTTATTTTTATTTTTTATGAACAAAAGGTCAAGGGTTCGATCCCCTCAAATATAAGAGAAAAAAAGTAGAGGAAAATCTCTCTCTCTCTCTCTCTCTCTCTCTCTCTCTCTCTTCTCTCCTCTCTCTCTCTCTCTCTCTCTCTCTCTCTTTTGTTGTTCTCCCCCCCTTCTGCACCTTGCACATGTTCCGTCGACCTTGTTTTCCTTGTTTCAAGGCGGTGATTTGGGTTTTTTGGTTCTCGGTTTTCGACGTGTTTTCTCATTGTTTGGCTAGTATAGTGGTGGCTTTGGGCTCCTTTGACTTATGCTTTTGCTTTTTCAGTGGGATTCAATTGCTGGGGTAGTTAATTTTGCTTTAGTTGTTTTTTAGATCAATGCTTGGACTTGGGTTTCACTCTTTGCCTTATGCTTTGTGTTTGCTGATGTTGGGTTCTATGTGCTCCTATCCTTAGATGATGATGGACGAACTGGGGTCTGCTGGAGTTAATCTTTCTTGTTGAGTTTTGGTGGAGGGCTGATGGGACATGATAGAGCTTCTGCTTGCTCGCTACTCTGTCTTTAATTGGATCTGACTCTGCAATTTGTGTTGTCTCTAGTTCCGGATATGGGGTCTAGCTAGGTAATGTTCGGTTCTGGATAGGGTTAGGTTCGGTTCTACGTTCAGATGTTTGGTCATCTGTGTTGCTGCTTTCTTAGTTCCTATTAGACATCGATTTTCGCTTCACGACTATATATATATTTTTTGTGGAATGAAAATTTTCCATTTACACATTTGCTTATTGCTTGTGGTTTCTTATTTTGTTTTATCTAGTTTTAGTTTTAGTTTTTGCTTTTGGTCAATAAGTTTTTTAAGGTTTTTCGTGGGGGTTTGTTGGTGTTGGTCTTTGATTTTAATTTTAAAAAAAAAGGTGATTTAAAAAAAAAAAGTTGAATAGAAAAAAAAAAAAAATCCCTACCACAAGAACAACAAAAAAATTTTGGTTTTGTGTAAAAAAGAATAAGAGGGGAATAAGAAGAAAGAAAAAAATTTTTATTTTTTTTTTAAGAATAAATTGGGTAAAAAGAAGAGAATGTGTGTATGAAAAAAAAAAAAAAAAAAAAAAAAAATTGAAAAGTACTTCAAGTTTTGAGTGAGGCATATCCAAATACTTAATCCAAATACATCAAAGAGGAAAAAAAACCCCAAAAACATCAAATAACCAGGGGGCCCCGGGGGGGGGGGGGGGGGGGGGGGGGGGGGGGGGGGGGGGGGGGGGGGGGGGGGGGGGGGGGGGGATTAAGTACATGCAAAGCCATAGTGATAGAAGATAGTCCTCCAAATAACCCTAACCCTAAAGTCTATGAATACGAAAAATCCCTAAATCCTAATTCAAACATTTTTTTGATGAAATTTGATAGATCAAAAATTTCAGCAGCTAGGGCTTCATCATCTTCTTGAACTCTTGAAAGTTAACAAAGCCATCGCCGTCGACGTCGACTTTGGTGATCATGACGGCACATTCCGCGATGGAGCACTTCTTCCCCAAGCGATTGAGCACCTCGTGAAGTTCGCTCGCCGAGATGAGGCCGTTCCTGTCGAGATCGTAGAGATCGAAGGCGTCACGGAGCACCTTGCTCGACGGCGATCCATTCATGATCTCTGTGAATTCCTCGAGGTCGATGTGGCCGTCGTTGTCCTTATCGAACTCCGACAACATAGTCTGCACTTCCTCCGGCGTCATCTCCCAGCCGAGCTCACGGAAAACGTTTTTGAGCTCTTCGCAAGAGATCTTTCCGTCCCCGTTGATGTTGAAGACCTTCTGCACCTCTTCCATGGGTACCACCACGCCGCTGCCGCTTCTGGAACTATTGAAACTCGATGACATAGCAGAGAGAGAGAGAGAGAGAGAGAGAGAGAGAGAGAGAGAGAGAGAGAGAGAGAGAGAGGGAGAGAGAGAGAGTAACAATTTGTTTTGATTTCTGCTTGTGATAAGGGCTTTATAGGATTGTGTGAGAAGGTAGATAATCCTAATTCCTATATTATAGGGATTAATTTTAGCAGTCGGTTTTGTGTTGTGAAATTTCCTATAAGAAAAAGGAAAGACTTTCGCCAAGACGTTTTTCTTGGACTAAAAGGGTTGCAATTTAATTAGGGTTGAGACTTGAACTTGGTACGTTTAGTTTTCCTTTGTACAAAGAAGTATTTTGTTGTAATCAAAACCCTTTTGGGTTCAGCGTTACTCGATCAAACTTTATATATATAACGGCCACTGGATTGCATTGTGATTCTTCCATTCTTTAAAGCATATGGGTAATCTCAAACAAGATTTTTGACACATATGTTCATATATGAAAATATTATTAGCCCCAAATTATGACATGGTTGTTGGTTCACCTTCTTTTGGTTAAATTTTTTTTGTTGGGAATGTATTTATCATTGCACAGCAGTGATTATTGTATCAAACTACGTGGTTGTAGTCAAAATTACGTTATAATATATCACTCGTTTGTATATTTTATTGTCACTACTAAAAAAAGATCTCGATCCGGACAATTACTTGATAGATTCTTAATAGGTAATCTCGTTTGTATAATTACTTGATAGATTCTTAATGGGTATTGGGATGCTTGCTTATTGGAATTGTAGATCTTGAC
Organism: Rubus idaeus; assembly: GCA_030142095.1. Lineage (NCBI taxonomy): Eukaryota > Viridiplantae > Streptophyta > Magnoliopsida > Rosales > Rosaceae > Rubus > Rubus idaeus. Next base: position 24,946,908 of record CM057971.1, read on the forward strand.
ATTTATTTTGATGGAATTGGAGATTGCGGCAAATACAGTTCGTGACCAAAAAATAAAAGAACAAAGAGAACAGATCGGGGGCCATCGTGTTTGTGTTAGGGTGAATTGTTTAAACTGCCCCCAAATTGAGTTGAAATGTCAATTTTAGGCTTTAAAATTGAGTCACGTGCCCCAGCCCTCGCTATTTTCAGGTGGAGCTCTAACTGAAATTAGTTGTAAGTATAATTTTAGATGATATCGAAAATTTTAGGTACTAGTTATGATGAAAATTGAAGTTCAAGTATCATCAATAAGATATGGGTAAACTTCAGATACCATGATAATAATCCGTAGTGAATTGATGAAAACACTCTTGAAAAATTGGTCATGTGCAATGTACACACTATATTTTAACGGTAGATGAATGGAAAGTTAGCTTAGGTATACCATTTGAGACAAAATGGATAAGTTCAGGTTGTGATAAAAATATTAAATTTAGGTGCCATGTATATAATGGAGGATAATATTCTTAGCTACTATATATTTATGATAATATTTTTTTTAAGAAATAAATATCATTTCACTGTAAACACTATGTACTATATGAAATTTAAGGAGTATGTTACGAAAATAATTGCTGCTTCTTGATCTGATCGATGCAAAGTTGATTGGTTAAGAAACATGGAAAATTGAAATAATGTAAGTTTAAAGAACAAATTAAGGAGTATGTTGCGCGCGAAAGCTATTCTTGCTTGATACGCACTTCTCGATCTGATGCATGCAAAGTTTTTTTTTTTAGAAGATCAGCATGCAAAGTATACTTGTTAAGATTTAAGAAACATGAAAAATTACATGAATACCTAACAGAAATTCGTGTTATATACCAAATTACTATACAACACTACATGACGGAAAGAAAAGTCTCTTATACAAATACAATTAATCAGCTGCAGGGATACATTTATTCGATAACAAGGATTTCTCTGGGCGTCTTCCCTCGGGCTCACAAAGAAATTTTTCTTCGACAATATAGGACTTGATTTCCATAATATATTTATTCAACTCTGAATCTCCTTGTTCTTTTAGTGCTTTCAAGAAGTAGTCGGAGACGGTGTTAAGCAGCTTCCTGAACTGGATTTTGTACTTTTTGTAGAGAGAAAACCCTGCCATCTTTAGAAATACTATAAGCGCAGCAGCAGTATATTTGTTGGCAAAATTAGGAAGAGGAGCCTTGACAAACCTGGCAAGCCATGCCCAACCTTCTTTCAAGCCATGTGCATTTTCGACCCCGTCGATTTCTGTCTGAACTAGTGCGCCATATAGTTTCATAAAACGTTCCAACTGTTCCAAGTAATCATCAGCACTCTCGAGCTTTCCTTCTCGATGCTTTGGAACTGTATAGATGCAGGCACTGTGTAACTCAGCTAGGATGAGATCCATTACTTGTGGAAACTTTGAAGTAACGAGAACGATGATATAGGCTTGTGCAAAAGGACGTTTATCCGGGGCCGGGTGTTTACAATTGGCGATAACCTTCTTTGCAAATGCTGCACTGCTGATACATTGAGGGCACTGGGGATCATTAAAGATCTCGAATAGTTCATCTGCTTTTGTTGTGACATTTGCTCCCGTGATTTTTGTTATCAACTTACCAATTTGGATCTCATACTTGCCGGAATTCTCTTTCGAACTTAACCTTAATGCCTGTGTTTCTTCACCCAACTGTTTTAGCTTTCGTTGACGTCTCTGCCGGTCTAAATTTAAAGCACTTTCAGAAGCTAATTCTCTTGCTGCAGATTCATTAGATGTTCTGCTCTGAGGTTCCAAACCAGCTCTCTTTGCTTCCGCTTTAGCTCCTTCTTCTTGAAGCTTTTCCTTTCTCCGAGCATCTTCATTGCTAGGTGCATCAATTCTTATATTCCTTTCTTCTATTTGAGATCTGAGTTTAAAGTCCCGCCTAACAAAAGTTAAGTGATTTTCGAGTGCTTCGGCTATATTGCGTTGACATTGAGCATCGAGTTTTCTATCCATTTCACATCTTTCTTTTATATATTTCTCAACTCGAACAAGTGAAGAAGCAGACTTTTCAGCTTCACTCTTCATCTCCATCTCCAATGTTGATATTTGCTTTCTAATTTTCTCCTTCACTTTGAGCTCATGTTCACGGGATAGCTCCAGCAAACCACTTTCCACTCCATCAATTGATAATTCATCATCAGAATTATCGCAGCAGTCGTCACTAAAATAAAGTTCATCAAAATTAAACCGGTTAGGAAGCACCGAATTTTGATCATGAACCTCCTCATATTCACTGTCAATGCCGTCCATGTTATCCTCGGTCACACGCATAACAAATGGGCTAGTCGAAGTAGTTGTTCTTCCATTCCTGTTTGAAGCGGACAAATCTTGTGATCTTTCTTCAGTAAATGGCAGGGGAACCATAAAAGTGCTATTGATCTTGATTTCCAAGGCATATAGCTCCGATACTAGATCTTTAATGCTCCAATCAGGCTCTGGATCAAGTGAAATTCCCTGAAAGTTTTGGGGCCAACGAAGTTCCAACATAGCAGCTGCCATTGTTGTCGTCTAATACTCCAATGCAGAGCTTCGATTAAGTAATATATAATAGATTCATTCCTAAATCCTAAGAATAGAGGGATTTTGATCCATGAGTACTTCCCAGAAAGGACAGGAATAAGTTCCATTTGGTATGAAACAGCTGGAATCCTAGTTGGATTAGGAAACTGACTACCATGTATTGATGTGGCTTAAATAATTAAGCTCTTGTTATTTTCCAATTATCTCACTGCTCTTGTTAGTTGTGGAAGATTTAAGGTTTGGCTCAGCAACAGAACAAACAATTTTTTACTTTTCACCAAATAATTAACTACTGTATATATTGGTGTTGAGTTGGTTATAACTTCTTCTTTGATTGCTTACAATTTATGCAAGAAGGAAAGATAGAATATATGAACCTCGGTGATGTTCCAAATTAATACCAAACAAGAAGAAGAAGATCATCAACTAGCTAATTCCAGTAATGACTAATAAGCATACGAAGGAAGATTCTTTTGTCTATTCATTGGTATAAAATTGGAAGAACAAGAAGCTTACTAAATAATTGGAGAAGGAGGTGTATAAACAAAAACAATTTTTTTTTTCTGCCCACGATTGTCAATTCAATGGTATAAATAAAATATGATTAATGACGATCGATATATTCTGTATTTCTGCTTACCCTTTCTTATTTTACTAATGAATTGCTTTCATTCTGGAACAGATTTCACAATGATCCATGTATATCAACATAGAGAATCATCTGGGAAGTTTTGACGTTTAGCTCAAAAACTTGATTAGATGCATGCATTGTTGGTTTCCTTCAAATCATTATGTACCCCTCTAAGTAGTGGCAAACTGGCAATAACAACTGTGGAGAGAGCAGTCCAATGAGTATTACTAGAGATTCCACAGTTGATCATGACCAGGTTAATGAGAATCAGAAGGATCACATGCTTAGTCAAGAACAGCTAGTCAGTGAGACAGTGACACAAAGCTAGTAGCTAGCAAAGTTAGTAATCCACAAGTACGGTTGTGGGGTGAGCCACCATGGCTTTCTCCAATTCTTCTTGAGGATAGAGGTTAGTTGTTTTTGGGCTTGAACTGGAAGATCTTATTTTTGATGGTCTTTTAGAGGAAGCTAGCTATCTGGGATTGAGCTTGAGGATGGATCAGATTACTTCCTGAGGTACCTTCATATATCTTATACTGTATATTTGTTCTCTGATATATATGCCGTTGTTTCATTGAATAAGCCCCAACTTCCCAAAAAAAGTCCATTTTTTCCCATTTACCAAACACATGGGGGAGCTGTGGTTAGAAGTTAAGCTGCTTAAAAGCTATACCAAACGCAGCCATAACTCTCCAAACCAAGATCATCTATCAAAGTTGCTACAGCCTATGTCCAAAATATAATAAAATTGCTACAGTACGTAGTCCTCCCCACAACAGAATTACAACAAGCACAAAATTCGATTTAGTTTCTCGAAACTCTTTATGAGACGAAGCAAATTACTACGTTAATCAATCTTGAAACACAATGACGATCATAACCACTGACGAGTGACGATAAGCGTGAGAATTAGCAGCATACTGACTGAGGGAAAGCATGTTCATGAGGCAACTGGCAACACAATACTAAGTGCATGCACTAAGTGCAAGTACAGTATATTTATATACAACTCTAATGAAAAAATAAAATTGCAAAGGACAACATCATCAAGATTTTTTTCTATATAGGCGCATCACAAACTCCTAAAAGGTTGCAGTACATTTTAGTCATTTGATGTCAAAACTGTGAGGCAAATTTCACAAGCCAAGGAGATACCAAGGATTTAAAATGTGACACAAAAAAAGAGAGAAAAAAGTGGGCTTTTTAAATGGGCTATTAAATTGGTCCGGGCCCATATTCCTCATAGTTATAAACTGTAAATTCCAATTCCAGTTCCAGGAGAAGTCGAAGAAGAAGAACATAATGGCCAATCGAAATTCTTCATGTTCTTCTTCTCCACTCAGAATCCAAATCCTCTTAGTATTGTCATTGCTATTCTCACCCGCAGTTCTCGCCAAGTCCCGTCGCCCAATCAGTGTATGTATTTCAAATGCCTCTATTTCTTTCCCATTCGTTATTTCTTTTTCTCTGTTACTATGTTTGCGGATTTTTGTACTGATTTTGAATTTTGGCTGGGTTTTTGTATGTGGGTATTTGACAGGACATGGAGACAAGGCAGAAGAAGACCCAATGTTATGCGGATATTGAGAGGTACCCACCCACATCCTTAATGCTCCTCTTTGCAAGAAAGTGAAAATGAATTGTGTAACTTATCCTTGTCTTTTGAGTTATGGCTTCTGTGTTAATTGTGCAATTTGGTTAAAATTTCATGATATATAGCTGATGTATTATTCGAGAGAACCATTTTTCCCCTTCTTAGTTGTTTTCACTTGCTATATTATGTAACTAGTCTAGAACACAAATGGTGCATATGGTCCAATATAGAAGTGCCATGCCAAGCCACCATGGAAGCCTTTAACAAACAATGTTTTCCAAGCTTCAAAACCGAAAGCCATCCTAGTTCTATTGCAAGAATGCAACACACTCTCAAAAGGCTCAGAAATATCCGCTAGTAATGAAGCTTGCATTTAGCTGGTGGTTTTGTTGAACAAATTACATTTGGCTCTTGTCTACCAGTAGCATCTGAAACCTAGGATAATTTCTTTTATAAATGCGCTGTGCTCTGATTGCTCTTTTTTGTTCTGTTACATTTGGATTAGTGGCTTGTGGGGCTGGCAATGCAAGTCAACTATGATAGCAAGGGAGAATTGTGTTTTGCGATGCCTCTCTCCAACTTGTTATGAGCTCGTCTATGAGAGTGATCCGGTTAGATCGTGTATATTAGACTCTGTGTTTGACGTGAACATGTTAAATTTCTTATTTTGACTCTGTTGTGGTCATGTTGTAGCTGGAAGAAGGAGAGAAAGATCTTCTTAGGGGCCAAGAGTTCAAGTACTGCATGCATAAGTAAGTTTCATTTCTTTAGGGTTTGAAAGTTTCTTGCAATATGTTTCATGGTGCAACTTCATGATTAGGAATCCAGGATTTTTAAGATAACGCAAGGACCATGTTTTAAAACTGTGAGTGTTTTATTTCATTGATCTCTTCCCACGAGGAAAAAGCTTTCAATACATGAAGTGCTCCTCGATAATGCCAAGTGTAATAATGCAAAACATTACTGGAAATATCATTTGCAAAGTTTTCTATTTGTTTTTCAAAGGCCTGGTTTTCATTAGAATGAATGGTCGGGAACCATCAACTGCGTCACTAAGACTGTGAAAACTCTCTTCATTGTGGAATGTGAAAATTGTAATTCTGGTAGTTCTTGTATCTTTTATATGAATATAGAGAACATTGATATTCTTGCAATATTTTATAGATTATTAGGAAGATTGATAGGCTGATTCAGAGAGAGGTTTGTAAGAGTTTGATGTTGTTCTGAACTTTGCAGTAGTGTCTTGGAGCACTTTAGGGACCTAAGTCTTGGTTGAACATTCCTGTTTGCTGGTCTTAAATAAATTGTTGGCTATAGGGTTTAGGGTTATCCACTATAGAGATTTAGCATGAGTTGTATCCTCTTTGGAATCCCAAGACAGCCCCTTGGCCCAATGCTAACACTAAGGCCTAGAGAACTCTCAATTATAATATAAGTGTCCAAGTCCATAAGATAATAATTAAATAAGTGAAAGGGTAATTTAATAAAACCTTTTATTAGAGTATATATTTGGTTATTTAATGAGTATATAGCCTATAAATAAGGCTATCTCTCAGTAAGGCAAATCAGAATTTGGAATTAACGAAAGTTAATTGTCTTATCTCCTTCCCTATCTTCCCTCTCTCTTCTTCCTTTAATGTCTACTTTTCTAAGTTCCCTGAACAAAACACAGCAACTCCAATGCTTCTTTGAGTGCTGGAATACTCTATTTCTTGGAATTCCTATCATCTTAAATCCATCATTGTCCTAGACAACAATTATCTGGGGTTCTTGTGCTTCATCAATAGGTATCAGAGCAATACATCCTCTCTGTTGTTTTTATTTTTTCAATTAAAATGGTTACTAATGCATTCATCTCGAATTGAGGTTTTGTCTCAAGATTGCGAAAGTGATAAGATGGCAATCAATAGGTTGTTTGCATCGGTCAGTTCCTTGGGAAAAAGGCATTCAAACTTTTGCTGCTGACTTGAGGACATAAATAAGGATTTTTCATCTTCGGTCCCTAGGCAAGAACGTAAAGTATTTGAAGCAGACAAGGGGCACCTATGGTCCTGTGTATTCTATTCTTGGTCCAGCTTAATACTCAACCAAGTTAAGTTCCTTTTAGAGGGAGATAACTGATTCTTTGGCTACATCTCGGGTAGAAAAGTACCCTCTTTGCAACTTTCAGAGGGAGAGAACTGATTCTTTTGCTATATGTCTTTGGCTAAAACTTAGGCCTTTTTGGTTAATGGTAGTTTGAGTGTCCCGGTCAATATTATAATAAATACAGAAGTGAATAGTATTCCATTTGCTTGTAGTTTATCTTATGTTAGCTTGTTCTCTTGGTCTTTTGCTTGTTCTTTTGTTTTTGGATGTGGATTGCTCATCCATAGTTTGTACTTTGGTTTTTCAAGTTATGAAATTTGGTTTCTCTTCTCAAAAAGAAACAATATATTGCTGTGGAAGGAACCATCTGTTAAATCAACACTTATTGTGACATTGTATTGAGAATCAAATAAAAGTGTAGCATAAGAGTCCTTTTGTGGGAGAAGCTTGGTCTTAATGGGCTAGAAGGATAAGTTAGTAATTTGGTGTGGTGGCTTTTTGAGTGGACTAGTCTACTTTTCACAAATTGATTTCGTGTATTCTTAGTCTCTTTTGTGTATTTCTAGTATGCTTGGGTAACAACCCTAGGCATTCTTTTTGTATGTTTTTCACTTGAAAAGAAAAAAGTTTGAGGAAAAGGATACACTTGGGTTGGATAAGTTACATAGGTTATTTGATTTGATTTTGAACCCTGTTGTCACATGTACTAGTAGGATAGTGGTGAAGATAATATACATACTATAAATGAGGTCTTGCTAAAAGTGCTTTTGAAAGCATGTTTAGAGAAATTTGCATGGTGTTAAAATGTATAATCATGTGCAAGGTCAGTCCGGTTAACTGTTATGGGGTTTACAATTTTATCTTTTGTAGCCTTTGGTTTTATTAACAAATAATCACGGTTCAGAATTAGAAATGATAATGTTGGCTGGGGAGCATGCATGTACTTCTATTCTAATGTCATTTGTGGTATTTGGAGCCTTGAAGAAGCTATATTTAAATTACTTGGTGAGTATATACTGCAACGTGTAATCTGCCACCTGTAGTTGATGTCAAATAGGCATCAGTTGGCAATGATCTTATCCACCGTATAAGGGTGTTAAAATTTTGGGGTTTTTGTCATTGAAAGTTTGGATATGAGTATATGACCAGTCAAATTCAAAGGAAAAATTCATGTGCAGATGAAGCTAGGAAATAGTTAAACCAAGATATTCCTTGTGCTTTATGTGCTCAGAGAAAATAACATTTGTTGGACATTGAGGGGCCTTTGAGAATTACAAGCAGCACCTTTATTTTTGTTTTCGTAAATAATGTGTGACAGTGTTGGTTACTAAAATCAGGGGTTTAGTTTATTGCAGTTTCTCGACAATACATGCCTGACGCCGTGCCTTGGATGCAGGCTTAGGATACCAATGTTTTGCTGAACAGGATTTAAACGTTACTAGTGGCTTACTTTGTTTCCGCATGTTTCATTTTCCTTATCTTTCCTTGCTTCTTTTTGCTGTTTTACTTTTTAGTTAACCAGGTTGATCTAGGCATTTCGACCAATGCTGTTGTCGTGGAAGTTACTAGCTTCTCCGCTGACCTTTCCTTCCTCTACTGTTGGGTCCGCTAATCCTTAATTGCCTTTGTCTTACAATTTTCTGCTGACTCGTGATGATTTGAGGTCGTTATGTAATCTCAGCTATACATGTTGCCTTGCAGGTTATCTTTGGGGGAGAGCCTTGAGGGTATTAAGGGTTCCTTTAATTATTAAAATTCACAGTATCGCCTTTAAGATATACAAGCTTTGTTTCTCCTTCTTGAAAGAAGGTATGTGGACTGTCAGACTTCCATTTTCCAGTTATGTTCTCCTTGGAATGATTTTAGACGTGAAGCTGAAGATCGAATTCAGGCTGTCCAGAGTCGGAAATTATGACTGCAAGCAGTTTACCAAAAAAAAAAAAAAAGTGTGACAAGCAGAGACCGTTCTGTTTTATTCTTAATAGTTTCATCTAGTTGTAGTCTACTTGGATGTTTAAATTTAAATGATACTGATCTGGCTGTAGCCTGGCGCCCTGGCATAAGAAACTTAGATCAGTGACATACTATGGAGGCCAGTATTTTTTTTTTTTTTTTGGGTAAACTTCTATTTCAAGTTGATACAGATGTAATTTTCAAAAAGACAAAATAGTTTGTGATCATGAACCACCGCAGTTTTACCTTCCAATTGATCAGTGGATATTGCTTGTTGAAAGTCCATGGATAGATTATGACTAAAACGTATACTACTCTTGGCAAAATTTGCTGCTGACCTAATGCAATAGGTTACATATGTATTAGAGTTTGGATATGAGAACACGTTATTGGAATAGCTTGGGTAGATGAGAAGCTGTCATTTGCAAAAAGAAGATGATGAATCTGGGAGCACAATGACAAATGTTAATACACTGAAGGGCTCTAGAACACACACTGTTGCATCTATGCAGAGAAAACCTAGAGCTGAAAAAGATATGGGGAGATGAGAGATTCACTTGCTTGAGGCCCCTAGCTTCTTGCCCAAATTCTTTTATTTATTATTTACCCGAAAATTCTTCCATACACCTTGGTTGAAGTTGATCAGGATAAACCGACGGAAGAGATTCAATTTTAAATTTAGACAAAACAAAAAAAACAAAATATTAAAAGGTTATAATTTGATCACCGACCGGTTGAAAACGGTTAAATTAAAGTATAACTTATGCTATTTAGATAAATGGTAAATTTTGACGGTAAAATTCTAGGTTAAGGTCAATTTAAATCCCTGAAATAACCTCTGTTGTCTTCCCCAGAAAGAAAGAAGCAGAAGCCACTTGAGTCGCACGCAGACGCACCCCATTCATTTCTGATTTCTCGGACAAAAACGAAAAACGCTAATCCCATACATGGAGCCTGGCGGAGTCGGGTTGTGAGAGATGAGGAGAAAAGCCATGCGGCCACCTGATCCCTTGTTTCTCCTAAACTTTAAACGCTTCTCTTTCACTGCTGCTTCGGCTTCGGCTTCATCTTCGGCTTCTGCTTCTGCTTCTCTCCCAGTAGTGCTCGATGATCTCTCCTCTCAGCTCTTGGCCATCCTCTCCCGGCCCAATTGGCAAAGACACCCTTCCCTCAAGCAACTAATTCCCTCCATATCCCCATCCCATGTCTCCTCACTCTTTGCCCTCAATCTCAATCTCGACCCCCAAACCGCCCTCGCCTTCTTCAATTGGATTGCCCTAAAACCCGGCTACAACCACAACGTCCACTGCCATTCGTCTCTGCTCAACATTCTGCTGCCTAATGGCTTCCATGGCGTCGCTGAAAAGATCCGAATTTCCATGATTAAGGCCTGCACTTCTGCCCCTGATGCCCTCTTTGTGCTCCACCATCTGCGCTCGATGAACCGCCGCGACTTCAATCTCACGCTCAGGTCCTACAATTTTCTACTCATGTCATTGTCTAAGTTTTCGCTGTTTGACGATTTGAAAGCTGTGTATATGGAGATGTTAGAAGATAAGGTTTCGCCCAATTTGCATACCTTTAACACCATGGTCAATGCTTATTGTAAGTTGGGCAATGTGGCTGAGGCAGACTTGTATTTCAGTAAGATAGGGCAGGCCGGTTTGCGGCCCGATACTTTTAGTTACACTTCTTTGATTTTGGGGCATTGTAGGAATAGGGATGTGGATAGTGGTTATAGGGTGTTTAAGCTAATGCCGCATAAGGGTTGTCAAAGAAATGAGGTTTCCTACACTAATCTAATACATGGGTTTTGTGAGGCAGATCGGATTGATGAGGCTTTCGAGTTGTTCTCTGAAATGGGGCAGGATAATTGTCATCCTACGGTCCGCACATTTACAGTTCTTATTTGTGCGTTGTGTAGATTGGGAAAGAAATTTGAAGCAATGAAGCTATTTAAAGAGATGACGGAAAAGGGTTGTGAACCAAATGTTCATACTTATACCGTGCTCATTGATAGTATGTGTAAGGAAAATAAGCTAGATGAGGCTAGAAAGTTGCTGAACAAGATGTTGGAGAAACGGTTGGTTCCTTCTGTTGTCACATACAATGCATTGATTGATGGGTATTGCAAGGAGGGAACAGTTGAGGCTGCAATTGATATTAAGGATTTGATGGAATCAAATAAGTGTTATCCAAATGCTCGAACATACAATGAATTAATTTTCGGGTTTTGTAAAAGGAAAGATGTAAACCAGGCAATGGCATTGCTCACGAAGATGCTTGATCTCAAGCTCTCACCTAGTCTGATTACTTATAACTCATTAATACATGGCCAGTGTAAAGCAGGTCATTTGGACTGTGCTTATAGGTTGCTTAATTTGATGAAAGACAGTGGTTTGGTTCCTGACCAGTGGACCTACAGTGTTTTCATAGGCGCTCTTTGTAAGAGGGGGAGATTAGAAGAAGCTCATGCCCTGTTTGATTCTCTTAAGGAGAAAGGCATAAAGTCAAATGAAGTGACATTTTCTGCTTTGATTGATGGTTACTGCAAGGCTGGGAAAATCAATGATGCCCACTCTTTGTTCGATAGGATGCTTACAGAGGGCTGTTTGCCGAACATGTGCACTTACAATACCTTAATAGATGGGTTGTGCAAAGAAAGAAAACTGCAGGATGCAATATTACTGGTGGAGAAGATGTTAAGTACGGGCCTGAAGCATACGCCACATACTTATTCAATTCTAATTAAACATATGCTGAAAGAAGGGGACTTTGGCCATGCTCATAGGCTTTTCAACCAGATGATTTGTTCTGGTAGTCAACCGGACCTATTTATTTACACTTCATTTATTCATGCATATTGCAGCATAGGGAATATAGAAGAGGCAGAAAAGCTGATGATTAAGATGAGTGAAGAAGGAATTAGAGCAGATTCATTGACTTATACATTGTTGATTAATACGTATGGATGTATGGGACTACTAGATTGTGCATTTGGTGTTCTTAAGCGCATGTTTGATGCTTCCTGTGATCCTTCTCATTATACCTATTCTTTTCTGATCAAACATCTTTCGCTCACGAAGACAAATGATAATAGAGTGGGACTTGATTTGGTCTCAAACTTCATTGATATTGCTGATGTATGGAAGACGATGGATTTTGAAATTGCTTTAGAGCTCTTTGAAAAGATGGTTGAACGTGGCTGTGCACCCAATGACAACACATATGAAAAGCTTATAATAGGTCTTTGCAAAGAAGGACGCTTGGAAGTAGCGCAGAGGCTATATGTTCATATGAGAGATAGGGGCATCTCTCCTAGTCAGGATATTTATCATTCTCTTGTTAATTGTTGTTGTCAGTTGCAAGTTTATGGAGAGGCGGCGATGCTGCTGGATACAATGATTCAGGATGGTTATTTACCAACATTGGAGTCCTCCAAGTTGCTTATATGTGGGCTCTTTAATGAAGAGAATATCGAGAAGGCAAAAGCCATTTTCTGTAGTTTGCTCCGTTGTGGGTATAATTTTGATGAAGTAGCTTGGAAAGTTCTCCATGATGGTTTACTTAAGAGGGGTCTTGTTAATAGATGCTCTGAGCTGATAACCATCATGGAGAAGATGGGTTGCCAGCTTCATCCTCAGACATATTCAATGCTGATTGAGGGAATTGATGGAACATAATGTGACATCGATATGTGAAATCTTTGTATAGGGAATGACATTCAGCCCGGTTCCATTGTACTTGGATCATCAGCAACTTCGGCCACCACCGAGTCCGGACCACGAAGTTGTAACAACAGCTCCAACAAAGGGAGTTCTACAAACATTGAAGGGGATCATCAACCACTCCCTCACACCTCTATTCCATCCTAACCATGTATGTTGCTGTTACTTTTCTTTATTTTTACTAATGATCAATGGATTGCACTTTTTCATTATTTTCCTACCAGAGAATCAAAGCTAATGCTTGCATATACTAATGCACAACTAGGACACTGCTTTAGTGAAGTATAAGTTATCCTTTCTAATGACCCAATATGATACATACTTTAAAGATTGGGTAAAAGATGATGATTAAGGATCCTCTGGGATTCACTTTTTAGTTTAATATTTTTTTTCCATAACCTTGTGCATCTGCTTTTATATTAAAATGGAAAAAATTGTTGGTGTTTTATAATTTAGCAAGGTGCTTTGCTTTTTCTATGCGTTAGAAAAACATTTTAGAGAGTTCCTTTTTAAAAGCTGGTTGTTCTTGGACAGACTCTGGAACTTTTGAGTAAAAATTTATCTCTCCTTCCCAATCTCCTCCATTAAGGATCTAGTATTTTTCATTATATTTTATTTTTTATACTTTTTGTTTGCTGATGAGTTATGAGTTGATAAGATGATTCTATTCTCTTGAAGCAGAAGAAAAAGTATGCTTTACTTTCTCATCTTTTAACTTTATTGCCTTGTATGCATTCTTAGGCCTCAGGACACCCATTTGACGTGGACTAACTGGTGTATCAATGCTGAAGTGGTCGCCCACTGGGATTACAGGCCAAACGGTCTGGTGACAAGTTTGTGCAAAGTTATTGCTAACTTATTGGCTCAGAGGTTTTGAGAGGTGTTAGGAGATAGTATTTCTTGGGAAGGAGGTGCATATTTGAAGGGTAGAGAAACAGTTTTGGTGATAAATGAGGTGATTGACTAGAAAAGAAAGAAGAAAAAGGAGTGGTTGGTCTTATATAAGGCTTTTTGGGGAGGCGGCTGTAGTCTAAAGTTACAGACATAGTAGGATGTTTTGTCTGCAGTTAGCTAATTGCATTTGATGTAGCTTTCTGGTTTTTGCTGTTGTGCAACTCTTGTCCACTTTCATTGTATCATTCTTTTAAGAAATTAAATTTGTTTATTTTCAATTTCTCTTGCTGAACTATCTATACGCCTGTTTAGTTAGGAATTAGGATACTATTCTGCCCAGCTACTGTTTTGGTCTGAAAGATTAAATCAGCAGATGCTACCTGTTTTTATTCCCCTGATCGAACCCTAATGAATATTATTCAAATTGTAATGTAGATGGCACTTGAGCGTCAGCGAGTGGTTTTTTTAATTCAGCTCCCATTTGTGTTCATTGTCCTTGTATTCTGCAGCTTGCTTTAAGGTCTAGGATCACCCTTTTGTTGGCTTTGAAGTATAGTGTTAGTTTTCAGTGCTCATACTCATACTCGCTAGTGTACTTTTATATCTGCTGTCCTTCACATTTTTGCCAATTACTGTGATTATAGTATTTAATCTAGTATTATCTACAAAATCTCAGATGAATTCCCAATTCATGTATCCATTGACAAATTTTATATTGGCCCTCTTTGTTTTAGCATAAAACTTTATATTGAGAATTCTTGGTAATAATTAACCATAAAAATAAAAATAAAAAATAAAAATCTTGGCCATCCCAAGTTCATTCAGAAGGACTTTTTAGTTGAAAGTTTGTTCATGTACGAAGATGATCATGACAGGTTGAAATCTACTAATTGCTGATAATTATTAGTTGGTGCTTGCAGAAACATATTCAGCGTTGCAATATTTGTAGAACCGGGAAAAATTGTTACCAACTTTACAGGTTAGCTTAGCAATAAACTTTGGGTAAAGTCCAGTACTATTGTAGTTTCTGGATCCTTAAATAACTTTTATCTCAAGGGATTCTTTTGTGTGTTCATAAATGTGTTCATTCTACTCACGAAAGAGGTGTCCAGGCTCCAGAGTGTGACAAGTTTGCCTCTATTACATACCTTTCTTATTTGGCATATGCTCCTCTTTATCTTGCTAGGCCGATTCTAAGCTTCAATGCATTTGCCTCACAGGTCCGGCGCTTCCAGTATTAATACTTTTCTTGTTTTCTTCCTTGTTCATTAGTTTTCTTGATTGTCTTTCATAGATGAACTACCAATATGTGTTTTTGGAGCAATTACCAATATGTTACATAGTGGAACACACTGATGTTTCAGTTTGAGAAATATTGTATGGTTTTTGTGTAATTTTTAAACAAACTAACACATGAGCTATTTTTTCTTCATTTAAAAAAATAATATAACTTCAAAATTAGTTAAAATAGAGAAAACGGCTGGAGATATATTTTTTTAAATGGCTAGCTGAAAAAGAAAAAAAAATATCTCAGCTATTTTGGCTACAAAATAGCTAACCTTGCAAAAAATGCTTAGTTCGATTCTTAAACTCTCCAAATGATTTGGCTATCCACTTCTCATTCCCAACATACACTGTCCAAATTCCAAGAATCAAAGAGTACCAGTAAAACTAGCATATTTTTCTTAATCAGCTACATTGTTAGTTCCAGCTATGTAGTGTGTATTGTAGTCATACTATATAACTTTGAAGAGCCATTTTTGTGATGCTGGGTTAGTAATTTTCTGATCTATAAAATGCTGATATGTTCTATGATCATTAATTGACGATCTTGGAAAAGTGTCCTAGCAAATAGGGTCTCCGATGATGTGTAGCATAAACTACAGCCATCATTTCTATGTCATTCACTGACAAACTCAGATTTTTTTTTCCCCAATCCTTCCTATGAAAGCAATTCGGTGGCCATGTTTATTACACCGGTCATTAGCACAACTCCAATTCTCGACTGAAAATTTTTTACAAAAGTGGAAGAGCTGTAACAGGTGTAGTACACATGGCCTTCTTCAACTTCTCAAATGATTTAGTTGCTTAAGATAACCAATGGAAGTTGCCCTTTTTTCAGAAAATCCATTAAGGTTATAGTTACAAGCTTTCTATGATGAGCTACTAACCCAAGAATCCCCTCAAGCTCTTTAAAGTTTTAGGTAATAACCATTCCAAAGCTGCAAATGTTCTTCAAGTAATGAGCTATAGACAAGGACGTCATCGAAAAATACGAGGACAAACCCTCGGGATCTCTCCTTTGTGCCTCTCTTCTTCAAGGTTTGAAGCTTTTAAAAAAAAAATATTGGTTGATACATGATTATTAATTTATACCTCTTGAACATGACCACTACTTTGCTGCTTTGGCTGTGTTTGAACGAAAATTCATTGTTAAAAAAATAATATATATATATATATATGACCCCTACTACCAGCCAAAGTAGCCTGGTAATCCATATGAGGAGTCAGTTGTCATGTGTTTGGAAATTCATGCCTGAACCTGTACAAAGTATCTGCAGCCTCATTTAACAAATGCATAGCACTATTACATAAATCGCTAACTTCTGGTAAAAGAACATTACTCATTACGTTTTACTCCATCCCTCCTCCCCTCTTCCTTTTTTGCTAACATAAAAATTGCATGGAAGTAAAAAAAAAAAAATTGGTACAGATCGATACATAGACAACATCAATGCCATCCAAAATACATACATCATTCAGATTGTACAAACATAATGACTTGCCCAGATATCAAACAAACATGAGGTACATGAACTTCTCCATCAGACGAAAACAAAACCTAGTCATCCAATGAAATCTAGATTCGGGGCAATTCTGAGGAAAGGTGTCGAGATGAAAGTAGAAAGGGGAAACACCAAACCTAAAATCGTTATTAATGCCTGAAGTGCCTTACATTTGTGAAAACAAGTGAAACGCCATACTTGTTGCAGCAATCTATAGCATCCCCATCTCTGATGCTACCACCGGGTTCTGCAATAACACTAACTCCACTCTCACATGCTTCTTCCACTGCATCTTTCCAAGCTGCTCATAAAGCAAGTGTTGTTCACATTAATACAAAGGTTCTTATGTATTTCCAGTTTAGCATAAGAAATTGATCTCAGTAAAGATTTTAGTATTGAGAGTGACTCCACTATTGCATGTATTTTTGCTTATTTCCACTTATTAGATTACTTACCTTCTTAGTTAATCTAAAGTCCAATAATTATCAAATCAGTACTCTTCCTCTTACACCAACTGTTATATACAAAAGTATACACAACAATTATTCATGAGGAAGTAATAATTACCGAATGGGAAGAAGGCATCACTAGCTAAAGCTGCACCCTTGACATCCTCTCCTGCTTTCCTTAGTGCGATCCTTAAACTCTCCAAACGATTTGGCTGTCCACTTCCCATACCCAGCATACAGTTATTCTGTCCATATTTCAAGAATCAGATATGCAAGTACCAGCCACTAGCATATTTTTGTTTAGCAGAATACAAGAACAAGAAAAGGATGAAGGATTAAGGTAAAACAAAGAAAGATTACCTTTGCTAGTACAATTGCATTGCTTTTGACATGTTTGACACACAACCATGCAAACTTTGCATCACTGAGCTGACTTTCTTGCGGAGACTTCTCAGACACTACATTAAATTGGATATCTTGGGGACTTAAATCATCTGAATCCTGGGCTAACCACCCACCACCGACCTGTCTAAGCGAAAGTTTTCCTTTCTCATTTTTACTTGCCTCAAGGATCCTTAAAGTCTTTGACTTTCCTCGGAGGATTTCAAGCCCTTTCTTTGAATACTTGGGTGCAACCACAATCTCATAAAACATCCGAGTTTCACCATCTGTTGGGCTTCTAAACTCTCGGATTTCTTTAGCAAGAGCCTACAAAAACAGATGAACAAGATCTATATGGGAAAAAGAAATGCAGAAAAAGAGGTTTAGCAATTCTAGTATGGGCACAAGTGGTAAAGATTGGGGTATATCTAAGGTGATTTTTTCAATCTAGTTGAGTAAAGGGTAAATAAACAGCAAAATAATATATCAGGGCCAAAATTATACATCCACTACTTCCACAAGCTTTGGCGAACCAACATTTTGGGAAATTCATAATAAAAATTAGATCTCATGTCATGTATGAATTCCAGGTCAGGCCCTAAAAACTAACTCACCTCATCAACCTCCACGTTGAATGCTACAATGCCACCAAATGCACTCACTGGATCTGCTTTGACAGCAAGCCTATATCCTTCAAGTATATCATCACGTGAAGCTACACCACAGGGATTTGTATGCTTTACAACGACACAGGTAGGACTCCTAAACTCTGACACACAATTCCAAGCTGCATCAGCATCTAAATAGTTATTATATGACATCTCCTGCAGGCAGAAAGAAAAAGATTGAAGAATATGAGACATGATTAACATGCACAAAAAGAAGGTCCATTTAATAAGATCAGTTCTTCAGGAACTTCATTACCTTCAATCTCAGGAAATCAATATAGATGAAACAAAATAAAAATATCCATACCATTTTAGATTAATATTTAACTTTAAAGTCAAAATTCAACAAATAAAGGCCATCAATATACGTTCTGTATACGAGCCCCATCAAACAGCCCTATGACTCAGACTAAATACACCTTGGATCTGCTTACTCACACTCATATGCAAAACTAAAGCTTCTCAGACATAGATAGCAGCTCTCCGATCTTAAAAAAATGCCAACCACCATAAATTCTGAAAATACTGATGCCCATAAGGAAGCCCAGAACCAAACCCTTTCCCATAAACAGTCCACCTCTTCTCCCTTCACATCATCAAAAACCTTTCTATTCCTCTCCACCAAAACCACCCAAAAAATGGCCACCACAGTACATCTCCCCACTATTACACCTTTGTTGCTCCCTCTAACGAACTTAAACCTCTCAAACAGCAATCTATTGAATGAAGCTGGGTAATCCCCGCATCCGAAATGAGTTAATGTCAATATTGTGAACAAACGAACTCCGTTTAAATACATGCCATTAACACTGATTACCTTATGCAGAGGAACAGAGATAAGAAAAAATATTCCAATTTTTATCTAACTTTCAGTACAAAACTCGGGTTTCCTTATCACTATATTAGATATTAGAAGTATTCTACAAAATAAAGACGTGCTCATCACTGTCAAAGCTTTATTTGAGTGGAATCAAATAGTTAAGGGGTGATATCTTTCTAACCTTCCCATGGTGTTGGATAGCAGTCGCAATACCACCAGCATTAACCTCAGAAAGTCTCTTGTCAACATAAAACGCAGCCTTTTGATGAGGATTTTCACCATATCGAAGGGGACTTTTGAGCAATAGAGGCACCGTTAAGCTAGGAGGAAATTTGTCTTCCAAGAAAAATAAAGAAAGAAGTCAATTATGTAGACCATCACAGCAGACGTCACAAAGTCACAAACAAATTAACCGAGTTTGTTTTTACAGAAAATGTATTTTCACAGATGTTACTCTCTCAGTTTCCCTGACCACCTAAGTCATCCACTCATCCCTTGATATGTATTTGTATTATAAACATAAGGTTGCGTTTCCAGAGATTAATGCAATTTACTTTATTAATCTCCATCCTCTCTTTACAGTTTGTAATATTACCCATAACTCTGTTTTATGAATATCAATCAATTTGGTTTTTCAAGAGGTTATTGCAATCTTTTGACATGCTAACTGTGATTCTATCCTACACAAGTAAAAAAGTAAACAGTAATTCAAATAAAAGTAAAGTTAAACAGTTAGACTGTATAGTTTATTCTTCCATACAAAAGCAAGTTCTATTGTAAATAAAAACTAGAAAATTGAAGTACCTTCACTAGTCTGCTTCCACAGCCACTCTGAAACTGCAGAATCATAAGAAGCAACGTGTTGGAAAGCTTTCCACGCAAGTTTTCTTCGGAATTGTTGATCATCCTTGTCTGCATTAAGAAACTCCAGCAGTTCAGGATAGTCTTCTGAATCAACCACCACCAGGACATCTTTGTGATTCTGCTTATCAAGCATATTTTACTTCAAATGTCAGATAAAGATAAACAGTCTTATGCTAGTATTGACATTCAGATAAAGAACCTTTGCAGCAGCTCTTATCATGGCAGGACCACCAATATCTATATTCTCGATTCCATCTTCAAAATCTATTACTCCCTTTGAAGTAACTTTATCGTAAAAAGGGTACAAGTTCACCACAACCACATCAAATGTACCTGTATAAAAAATAATAATTAACACATTTTATACAGAGGGCATAAGAGGGAAAGTCTCATGCAGGCATTACAACAGAACATACCAATTTTGTGATTACTTAGAGCTTCCATATGATTCTTTTGGTCTCTTCTAGCAAGGATGCCCCCATGAATATTGGGGTGTAAAGTTTTTACACGACCATCAAGCTGCAATACAAATCTAAAGTTTGTAATTCACATATAGACTATAAGCGAAATAATTTATTACTGTAAGTGCAGATAAAACCACTCAAGTAACTTCTATAGAAACATAAGAAAAGTGCTGCCTTACCATCTCCGGAAAACAAGTAATCTGTTCCACTTTAGTGACAGACACCCCCACACTTTCTAAAGAAGATGCTGTTCCCCCGGTGGAAACAATTTTGAATCTACAATGTACATAACAAACAAACAAAAAATATCATATATGAAGTGACTATCCTTATATAACTCTTGCAGAAATATTAACATGTTGGTGAAAAAAATAGGCTCCTAAATTTACCCTAAGTCTTGAAGCCCATTCCCTAAGAAAGCAAGATCCTTCTTGTCTGACAGTGATATCAGAGCCTGCCTATCCCCTGAAAGGAGAAGAATATTACATGACCCAATAAATAAGCCTTACCTCAGTATTGGCTATATGATAAGGAAGAGAGCGGACAGAGAATGAAAGCAAGAAATAACAAAAGCAAATAAGAGACTCAGGCCACTACAAAGATAAGCATATATATAAACAAAAAAACTCAAAACAGTCATATCTCTTGAATTATGCATTTGAATACAATGTTCAATGTCAGCTAGAGTTCTTACAACAAAATAAGGTTTAAGAGCTGAAAGTTACCATACCAACACCATAGCAAGAAAATAAAAGTACACCCCAAAAGAAGCAAACCTGAGGCATGGGATTGAGCGTTTTCTGCAGCCATGGCTTTAATTGGTCTCGAACTTGAGTGCAGCCAAAATAAGTTCCGCACTAAACAGGACTGTGTACGACAAGGCCAGAAAGAATTTAACACTTTACTTATGCATACATCTACTAATATTAAAGAGAGTAAGAAATGGAATTGATAGAAATTAAATTGGCATACCTTAAAAGAAGAAAACGAATTAATTCTTCCTTGGTTGTTCGAGAATAGCACAAGTAGATTGGTATTCGGAATTATACGAGAATATGTGGTGCTGGGTATAGTAGCAGAAGGAGCAGCACCCAAACCAAGCATCTCTCTTTGGAAAAGCTCCTTCAACTTGAAGGACATATATATTACATCAGATTTCTATGTGAGAACATAGTGTAATAATTTAGAGAAAGTTTTACCAAATGTTTTCAATAGCAAGGGTGTAAGGCATAAATACGTTGATAAATATAATAAAAATTAGAAGAAAAAAATGAAGAATTAATTGTCATTCAAGCTTAAATAAAAATCCTTGATAAAAACTAAAGCATAAATTAGAATCCTTAATAAAATTAGAAAATAGAGTTGATTGTGATTCAAGCATAAATAACAATCCTTGATATGAAAATAAGGTGGCCTGAACTTATACCATACAATGATCTAAAAGTAGAGTATAAATAACATACTTAGTGAAGACACATTGAAAGATTTGTAGACCTAATTTGTCACAACACCTATTTGTTTCACATTCCCAAAAAAATCATAATCTTTTTAATAAACTTTAGAAACCTATTACTACCATAGATGTTAAGTAGTCAGTCATGGGTTATTAGGGAGATACATTGTTCTGGTTTGTGCATACTCATCTTCTGAAATTAATACTGAGCATAAACATAATCAATTCAGTATTAAAAATTAACAACAACAAAAAAAAACTGAAGGAAACTAATTCGATAAAACCCAATCCCCAAATATCAAGTATACTTACATATGGAGAGAAGCCCTTCAAGAATCAAGAATATCAGATGCTTTTGAGATTCGATGAGGAATTGGGGTTGCAGAGATTGAGGGAAATAAGAAGCGGCTAATAGAGATAGAGAAATAAGAGTAAAAGGTCTGCGCGTCAGGACTGAGGTGAGGTTTTACTGTTTTAGGGGTTTAGGATTTAAATATGAAGCCCGTACCAATACACAATACCGGTGCAATACGATACGATACACGATACGTATTTTTGTAAATAAATAGGATACTTGGGGGCATATTGGATTAGATTAAGAAGCACTCCGAGTCTCAGAGTTCACGGGAGGGGGTGGGGAATGCTAGGCTCACCGCAGCCACACCCCGACACTTGTCCCATAAAAGTCAAATAAAATATTATAATTAAATATATTTTTTCTCCTCTCTCTTTTGCCCCTGCCTCCCCGTTCTCTTTCTTCTTCTTCTCCTCTGCTGTAAAAAAGTTGAGATGTTTTCCATTGTTGAATTTATAGTCTGCGAGTCATTGTTTTTGAATTGGGTTAAAGACCAAGCTTCTCTTGTTGCTCTTGCTCTGGTTAAGTTCTATAAGGACGTTTTTCCTTTGTTCAATTTATAGTTTATGACTCACTGATTTTGAATTGGGTTAAAGACCAAGCTGGTCTTGTTGCTCTTGCTTGCTCTGGTTAAGTTCAATAAGGATGTTTTTGTGGGATTGGTGTCAATTGGTCCGATTATTGGAGCTTTAATTTCAATAGATCCATTTCGTTCGATCCTGCAACTCAAGCAAACATGGCAGCAACTCTCGTAGTCTCGTCCTCTGCCAATTCCCACATAATCATCACAACAATTTCCCAAGCCACCGAGCTTCTTCATTATCATCACAACAATTTCCCAAGCCACCGAGCTTCTTCTTCATCATCATCACAGCAACTCACATCCACCGAAAGCAACCTCAATCCCAGCTCAAGTCAATTCCATTCCACCTCTCTGGACACTCGGCGCTCAGCCGTGCAAAGCCCAGCCGCAATCATCACTCAATTTCGAGCCATCACTTGCAGCGCCGCCGCTGCAATTTGACTCCACCAGTCCTCCGCTACAACTCCAAATCATCATACTCCACCGTGAACCTCTCAGGACCAAACCCAAAGCAAACGCCGGCGAAGTCTCCGGTCTCAAAACGCTCGATCAACACAGGCACAATAGTTTGGGCATCCCCCCTCACCCCCAACCCTCCACCCCCTCCCCCCCCGTGGGGAGGGCGGCGGGGGCCCCTCCCCCCCCCGCGCGTCTCTTGGGGGTTTGTTAAGGGGGGGGGAAAAAAAAAAGGGGGAAGGGAGAAGAAAGAAGGAGGGGGGGGGGGGGGGGGGGCCCCCCCCCCCCCCCCCCCGGGATTCTTTGTTTCTGATGAGAAGCGGATATCCGGAGAATTGGTTTTGGCCTGTTGTATTGTTGACAGGCGGTAAGAGAAACGGTGAGAACTGAGAAGAAAAGAAGAAGAAAAAAACAGAGAAGAGAAGAAAAGAAAAAGAAAAAGAAAAGAAAAGACAGAAGGGGAAAAAAACATATGAAAAATTGGCAGGGGCAAAACCGTCATTTCCCCTCGGCTCGGCTGGAGACAACTTGTAAACAGTGACTCTAAGGGCTAGTTTGGGATTGCTGTAACTTAAAAAAAAACTGCTTTTAGGAAAATCAACTGTGAATTAAAACAGTTTTAGAAGTAACTTTTGGGTTGCTTCTATAATTTGCTTCCACTAATCCGTAATTTATAATTAAACATATTTTTTACTAATTTATCAAACATTTTAAGATCTTAAATTTTACGAAAAAGCTGATTTTTATAAAAGCGAAGCAATACCAAACTGGCCCTAAACCCTATAGGTTCTCGTTACCAGTCCCTCAATTGAGGGCTGCTATATATTCATGGTTACAATCTTCTGTGGTTGTATCCGGGAGTGAGTGATAATAGATCTCAAACTCAAAACTCCAAAACCCAAAGTGGAGTTAGAAGTACAATCAATCAAATGGATAATAAGTCTAGCATTTCATAACTTGGTTAGGCTATTATCCATTGATCTTATACAGTTATACATACCACTATGCATGGGCAGTTGCTCTTAGGGCAACTCCAACCCTTTAGTTCTATACTTATTTTAAGTCCAAATACATCTCCAACGCTATGATTTCCAGACTCAAGTCCGGGAAAAAACTCAATCTCAGTCCTATACCCAGTCCAATTCCAGGTCTGGTCTCAAAACTGTGAGGTGGGCTCCACAGCCATGTGCAAACAAATGAAGGGACAAGAAGAAATGAAATAGAGATGCGGGAGGAGAGAGTGGCACAGAGACGCGGAAGGAGAGAAGGAAAACTGTTGGGACGCGCACGCGCATGTGGGTGAAGAGAAAAGCAGCCAACATGTGGGTTGGAGATGTATTAATATAATATAAATAAATAAATAAAATATATTATAGCATTTGGGTATAGATTTTTCATTGTTGGAGATGACTAAAATTTCATATGAATAGTAACAATTTGGGGTGTCAACATAGGTATAAGATTTGGGTTTTAAGTCCTAGGGTTGGAGTTGCCCTTAAAAAGCTATTTTAGCTAATCAGTTTAAAAATATGTCTACACCAATGCTCTCTACTTTAACTAGTATGAATTTAAATTATTATTTTAATGATTAAAAATAGTTTAAGTGGATTTAATAAGAGAAAATTTGATTGTAGTCCAGAAATCACACTCTATTTTGAATGTAGTCCAGACAAATATTTTTTTACTAATTAAGGTCCAGTGACTCAC
The DNA here is from genome assembly GCA_030142095.1 of Rubus idaeus. Taxonomy (NCBI): domain Eukaryota; kingdom Viridiplantae; phylum Streptophyta; class Magnoliopsida; order Rosales; family Rosaceae; genus Rubus; species Rubus idaeus. The sequence continues at coordinate 24,971,359 of CM057971.1, forward strand.
CTGTCACATATGATTTCTTTCCTTTTCAATTTTCTCTAACTAATTATGTACTTTTGCATTCCTCTTATACCCTTTTGTAATAAATTATGGTATATTGTCATCATAATTAAATAGTACTCCATAATTAAAATAATTAATAAGGTCAAATAAGATTTGATATTTCATTAAATAACAAATTTATTCTCATACAAGGTTTCCTTAAAAAAAATTAATCAAAGATAATTATTAGTGGATTAAATTTGACAAATTCCTTATATATTTGTTAAGCTACCTTAGCATCTCAACATTTCCTTCTTCTCCATACTGAAACATCTCTTTCTTCCTCTCCTTCTTCTTCCATTGCCATCTTTTTCTAACATGTAAATTTTCTAAAATCTACTTGTATCATAGACTTTCCCGAAACTATTGTAGAATCATCATGTCGTATCAACCTTCATCATATATACAATCAAATACAGATTTTGGATGAATTTTTCATAAGAAGGTTCCGATTCATTTAAAGGAGGTAGTATTCGATCTACCTTGTTCATAGATACATTTGCATTTGTATATACCTAATACAAAGGTGAGTTAGAAAAGGGGATGCATTTTGCATATCTTAACGAAATGTAAATTTAGTGGGTTTTTTTTCCTAACTTTAATTTGATTAGGAATAATGCATGTTAAACCTACCTTGTTCCCCCCCCCCCACCTCGTGCATAGAAGCCTTTGCACTTTTAGGAAGGTAAGTTATGGTGCTTTTTTCCTACCTTTTGGATAGGAATAATGTTAAACATTGATTCGAGACTAATTTCCTAATATATCTTGAATATTGTTGCGTAAACTTTCATTCGATGACACTTAGTTTTTTCTTAATTTCATTTTTTTTCTTCCTATGATGTAGATACATTGAATTATTTGAATTTTGAAATTATTGACCTTTCATGTAGGTATTATCTGTGTTGTTAAATGTTTACATAGTTTTAAATGTATGTTTATCATAATTATTTTCCAAATTAGATTTGAAGAATTTGAAATTTAAAATTTAAAAGTTTAAACTGAAAGGTAAAATGCCAAATTTAAGGGATTTTTATTTGTTCCCTTATTTTTATTCAGGGGAAAAATGGATAAAAAAAGTAATTGGACCTCAATTAACAAAAATAAAATGGCTGGACTAAAACCAATATTTATGTAGCAAATTGGACCTTAATTAAAATATCTCATTTAATAATTATACAAAATAACTTAAAACAGAATGTTTTAAATGAACAAAAATAATAAAGAGGTTCAGCTCGCTCTCTATATTTAGGAGTCATATAACTAAAAGCTAAAATCGAGAGTCACTTAGGAGGTTGGTGCAACTGCTAAAATAGCTAAAAAGTTAAACATGCTCTCTAAAATAGTTAAGATATTTTTGTTAATTTAAAATATTCATTTTTAGTTGTTTTGTGTAATTATTAAATACACTTAAACTATTTTTTATTCATTAAAAATTAATTTAAATTCAATACTAACTAAAGTAGAAAGCATTAGCCGGTGCAAAAGTATTTTCAAACTGGCTAGCCAAAAAAATTTAACTATTTTAGCTAAAATTTAACTAAAAAATAGCAAACATTGCTAAACATGCTCTTAGTTGCGCCTTGATTGTTGACTTTAGATTTGCCATTAAATCATTGCTCATTGCTTCTTCTTTTTTCCCTTTGGCCATTGAATCATTGCTTCTTGTTTTTATTGGCCATTGAATCATTGCTTCTTCTTTTTTTGGCCATTGAATCATTACTTTATAGAAGCGTGCTATCTTTTACTGTCCCATCATTTTTGTTCATAAGTAGTGTTGTTAAGCTTTCTTAATTTTTCCCGAATTGATCTTGAGTTCTTGACATCAATTTCGACGTCTTGAATTAATCTTTTGTTTTTGGCCATTGAATCATTACTTTATAGAAGCGTGCTATCTTTTACTATCCCATCATTTTTGTTCATAAGTAGTGTTGTTAAGCTTTCTTAATTTTTCCCGAATTGATCTTGAGTTTTTTACATCAATTTTTTTAAATAAATTTGCTCACCATATTAGTTTGTTGGTGATACAATCATTTAATATGGAAATGCCTTGTATAATAAAATTTATTATGAAACAAAAAACTATGATCAACTCAATTATTATGAAACAGAAAAAGAAAAAAAATTAACATGTGACAAATATTTATTGGATAGTGATACAACTAACAAACTAATGTGGTGAGTAAAGTACTCATTCCTACTTCTTGAGTACTTTGGTTAAGAAAGGTTAAACGCTCATTTACTTAGAACATCTCCAACAACTTCCCTATAATTTGTATTTTCTATAGTTTAGGGAAAATTGAATTTTTTTTTTGCTCCAACAGCTTCCATATACCTATCTCTATTTTAGAGATAGTGATGAGAGAGAAAATAAAAATCCCTATATTTACAGCAAACTCTAAAATTATAGGGAAACATCTTTTTGAAAATTTTTACCCTCATCTCTTTCATCTTTCCAAATATATTCAGTTTCATCATTAGTTATTTGATTATACTTTTTAAATTTAAAAATAATACCATATTTAATTGTAAATAATAAATTATAGAGAATATAATAGAAAAACTGTTGGAACCACGGAAGAAAAATTATAGAGATTTTAACTTTTGAATCCCTATATAATAAAGATTTTTTTAAAAAACTATTGAGATGCTCTTAATGGCATAAAACTATAAGTCTATGAGAAGTCAAAATAATGGAAATCAAGTCACCACAAAAAATTAATTAATGATCCATAGAGTAGTGCTATCTGACACATGGATACCCTTGCATTAATTATATGGGCAAATTCAGAAAAATTTTAAAATTAGTTTTTAAAGCATTAATTAATGTCATGATTTTGAGGAAGTCAAAATACAAGTGGCAATGCTAGAAGAGAAAGGTTAGATGAGAAAGATGGATGTGAAAGGTAGCTCGTATTGCTCATGATCCATATTTAAAACGTGTGAGAATTTCGATCTTGATCGAAGTGATCTAGAAAGAGAACAAGGCAAAAGCTTCCATTTCTTCTAGTTTCTACCAAGTGATTTCCTTCCTTTTTAATGCTCGTCTTCTGGTAGAGAAACAAGGGTTTCTATCTCCTCTGAGTCCTCTCTGTCTCTCTTGGATTCTTTGAGATTTGAAGGCAAGCAATGGAGGTCCCAACGAGCAACACAGACCATGTGGTAGTAACCATAGACCAACCAAGCCCCAAACTCAACCAGACTCCCCAAGCAGGCTCTAATAATCAAATCCCACAATCACTACAGTCAAAAACCAAAACCCTTAGTCTTAGAGGTCTCAACTTTTCCAAACCTCAGTCACGGTTTGAGGCGAGTAAGTATCCACAGGCACCAAGAACCATTCTCGAAACCCAAGAACTCGAACCCTTAAACCCTGACGAAAACAACTACTCGTCATCCTCAGACGATGAAGAATGGTTCGAAAATGAAGAAGACGAGGAAGAAGAAGATGGAAATAAAGGCAAGCAAGGGAATAAGAAAAGGAAGAGAAAGATGAACAAGCGAGCTCTGATCGAGTGGACTTTGTTTCTCATAATAATGACTTGCTTGGTATGTTCCCTAACCCTAGATTTCCTTAAAGACAAAATGAAATGGGGTTTGCAGGTATGGAAATGGTGCCTAATGGTCTTGGTTATGTTCTGTGGGCGCTTAGTCTCGGGTTGGGTCGTGGGGTTCATTGTGTTTCTCATAGAGAGAAACTTCATGCTTAGAGAAAAAGTACTCTACTTTGTGTTTGGTCTACGCAAGAGTTTCCAAAACTGTGCTTGGCTAGGCCTAGTTCTAGTGGCTTGGATGATCATGTTTCCCCATGTCCACAAACAAAGCAAGGTTCTAAAGAAAGTGTTTCGAGCGCTCATCGCCGTCCTAATCGGCGCCACGATTTGGTTGCTGAAGATCGTTTTCGTCAAGGTGTTGGCCTCTTCGTTTCACGTAGCTACATTCTTTGACCGCATGAAAGAGAGTGTTTTCCACCACTTTATTTTGGATGCACTGTCCGGGCCGCCGCTGGACGACAGAGAGAGGGAGCTGCTTCCGCGGCGTTGCTTGCAGCCGTCGAAGACTTTGCCTGCGAGGTTGAGGGGGGATCACTCTAAGCGGTTGACCAAGTCGAGGTCTTGTAAGCAAGACGGGTCGAGGAGGATTGACATGGAGAAGCTCAAGAGGTTGAGCATGACGGGTAGGGCAACGGCGTGGAGCATCAAGAGGCTCGTGAGCTACGTCAGGTCTTCGGGATTGACGACATTGATTTCGAGTTCTATGGATAATTTCGGCAATACGGAATCGGAGATTACAAGTGAATGGGAGGCGAGGACCACCGCTCGAAGAATATTCAAGAATGTTGCCAAGCCTGGTGCCAAGTAAGTTTCTTACCCGGCCGGCGACTTTCAGTTTTCCGGCCGGCCTAACGTTTCTTTCACTTTTGCTTCAATCTCTAGTTGGTATTTCGATCTCTCAGTATCTGATATATATATATATATTTAAAAATTTCCAACAAAATTTTATTACACAATACCAAAAATCAACATAGAACATGCCACTATAATGTTTGTTTAATTTATTATGATTTTTGAGTCACATTTTTAGAATCATTCCTGTTAATTTTTGAGCTGTCCTCAGCTTGATTTTAACCGAAATATTATGCAAACTGCAAAGCAATATGAAAATGCATGTCATGATAACATGCAATTGAAGATCTATGAGCTTTCAACAAAATCGTTTATAGTGGAAGCTAGCCCTACATAATCAAATTGCTTTTACCGAAACAAGTCCAAATAGAACCATGCCATGATAACGTACACTGTGCATCACAAATGACTACACGTTAATATTTAATTAGATCATGATGATGATGCCAACCCGGCCAGCCTCTGTTTTCTTTTTTTTTTATCGAAAATTTAATCATAGCATTAATGAAAGGCACCAAGCCCAGCATTATACGGCCAGAAAATCGACCCGCTTCAAGCGGCATAACAACTACAAACATATCTATAAAGGGTAACAGAAACAAAACAAAACAACAAAACACCGAGTTTGATCTTTTCAGCGTCATCGAGATGGCGAGATATGAGCATATCTAAATGATCTCGCAGCCGACAAGAGTCATGGTGATGGAACCACCGACTCTTTTGGAGCCCTAGCATATATAAAACACATAGTACTGATGGTTCATCATACATTGGCATGGTAATGCCGGTCCCCTTCCTAATTTTTTTTCTTTGAATTCTTATCCTCAGTACACTACAAATTAAAAAAATATGGACAAAAAACACCATTTGTTGGTGTCTAATAGTTCGGTGACAACACACCATTAGCCACCGATGTGCTTTGTCTATTCTTAAAACCCATTTATTAGTTATTAATTAATATTCTTTGTCATTTTTTTCAAAATCTCTTTTTTTAGTCATTAATGTTCTTTAGCCACGTACCCAGTTACTGGACACTAATAGAGTAATAGTTAGTATCCATTGCTCACTTTTTTTTTTGTAGTGGTAATTGACACATTAGTGATTAATATATATCATAATTAAACTTTTGAAAATGAACCCTTTCATTTTGACACCTACACCATACGCTGTACCGGCCGCGCGGTGGGTGCAAAGAACTAGCTAGTGCATGTGGTTTATCCTCCATTATATATAGTCAACGTAAAATAGTGGGTATATGTTTGGGGAGATTGAAGGGAGGTGAAAAATAAGGATATAATTTATAGAAAAATAGAGGAAAAGATAAATACTTTTGGGTTATCCTCCATTTGTTCACCTTAATTTACTCTTTAATTATTTACATTTGTTAAGCCCTATGGTGCTATATATATCTGTGTGTGTGTACGTGTTTGTTGTAGAGGACACTTTCAGCTAGCAATAAGATCATGTTTTCTAATAACATATTCGATCAGTACTAGTTACTGGTGCTTGAAGGTGATGATGGCAGATAGATATATATATATATAATTTTCCCCTGTAACTACCATGCAGATCTAGAGTACGTACCCCCATTATATATATACTCTAGCTAGCTAGCTAGTTAGTTCAATTGCGCGTTGCAGAGTGAGTAGCAGGTATTGGTCTTTAGGGTTTAAGTTCTAGGCTTGGGACACATTGATTAATTAATGTAAAGATATCAGTTAGGCTGCTATGAATCATCATCACTATATGAAGTAGTACTGCAAATTAATTTGCTTAATTAACAGGTTTCAATATAACAAATAATATTTTTTTCCTTCATTTTTTCTTAACTGTACAGGTACTAACTAATTAATTATCGATCTAACGTACATTTTGTGCTTCATTGTATCCTTATTAATTAATTACTTACAGATATATAGAAGAGGAAGATTTACTACGATTCTTGAAGACAGATGAAATTCACACCATATTCCCTCTCTTTGAAGGAGCAATTGAAACTGGTAAAATAACAAAGTCTTCCTTCAGAAATTGGGTGGTACGTAAGCTAGATTTAACACAATATTAATCTTATATATAAACCTTTCCATCTCAACCAGCAATAAACGTTCACCATGTTCATTTCACTATTTTCACATACTAATTTAATTTTGATACGATCAATCTTTAATTAGGTATATGCCTACATTGAGCGTAGAGCATTGGCTCATTCTTTAAATGATACCAAGACCGCTGTCCACCAACTTCACAAGCTGGCAAGTGCAGTTGTGATTGTGATTACAACAATAGTGAGCCTTTTGGTGATGGGTTTGGCCACAACTAAGGTCATCTTTGTGGTCACTTCTCAGCTGCTGCTTGTAGGCTTCATGTTTCAAAACATGTGCAAAACTATGTTCGAGTCCATCATTTTCGTGTTTGTGATGCACCCGTTTGATGTCGGTGATCGCTGCGTCGTCGATGGCGTACAGGTCAGATATATTAATGCATTAATACATCATAAAGTTAAACCCTAGACTGGCCGAGATGCTTGACCTTTAACTCTAAAACGACGTCCATGTATGTGGACTTGTTCAGAAGAGATCAGACCAAGACAAAATGTTGTGGACTTGTACGCCTAGTTTGGTGATGTTCTTGTAGATATATTGTTAACAACTAATTAGTAAGTTTGTTATATGATTTTGTGCCTGCAGATGATTGTGGAAGAGATGAACATATTATCAACAGTGTTCTTAAGATATGATAATGAGAAAATATATTACCCCAATGCTGTGCTTCTTACAAAACCTATTAGCAATTTCAGAAGAAGTCCAGACATGGCTGACAGTGTCGATTTCACCATTGATGTCTCTACTCCAGTTGATGATGTTTCTGCACTCAAGAAGGCTATACAATCGTAAGAAAATATGAAATTAACCCTATCATTTAAGGTTTGAAGGTTTAACTAATTATTTATGGTATTAATTAATACTAAACGGAATTCATATATGCAGATACATTGAGAGCAAGCCAAAGTATTGGAACCCAAAACACTCGGTGATAGTGAAGGACATTGTGAATATGGACAAGATGAAAATGTTGCTATGTGTTCAACACACCATGAACCATCAAAACTATGGGGAAAAGAGTGCTCGAAGATCAGAGCTTGTTTTTGAATTGAAGAAGATTTTCCAAAACCTTGGCATAAAGTACCATCTTCTTCCTCAAGAGGTAAATCTCACACAGTCGTTCAACGGATTGCCCACAATGCCTTAGTTAATCATGATTAATTAATTAGCGGTAATCTCTTTATAGTGATTGGATTGTATATTTTTACTTAATCGATCACTGAAGTCTCATTACTTCATTATCAACACAAAAAGTTTTTACTATATATATATAATTATATATATATATATATATGAATATATCTATTTAGTGAGTGGATATCATGTAACTCGATTACTTTGATATTCAGATCCGTTTTTCTTGTATTACCGTACCATTTCGTCAAGTAGATAAAATATTTTTCTCTAACAAAATGTTAATAGATGTATGAAGTCTACCATGTTGATCTCCGATCGATAACAAAACCTGGCAGTAGCAGCTCACTTTTTAACCCTAATTAATATGGATAAGTTTGATATGGGCTTCGTTGATACTACTTTGGCATGTCTAGTTCAGGTACAACTCCACTTTTAATGCGTTCTGTTGACCAATAACACCTCCACTACTAAACCTTCTTCCGTAAAATCCATGCCCAAGTTCTTCGACTGCATATCAATTCGCACGTACAATTTCTAAGGCGTGACGAACCCGCTTGCTGCCTTGATCCTCTTCTTCATCTCTAATTAGGTGAGCCCCAATCACGTAGTGGCTCCATTTTGGCCTTGTCTACTTGAGACGGAATGAATGAATCCCCACATCAGAGAAATTGAGGTAATTAAAGAGTACTCCCAAAACTCCCTATACCCTTGTTCTCTCTCAACACACAAAAGGAACAAAGAGGATTGTCTGCCACTTCATTGTTATGGACTCTTTTTTAGAGATTTGATTTAGTGAGATTTAGTCTTCTCACTTACAGACTTGACATTTTCTAACACTCTATCTATCTATTTCGCTTCTATCTCTATGTAAGGAAATTAATCATGAGTATCTTCTGTTTTAGGAATGTTAGATCTGTATACATCTGTTACCTTCTTTTGTACTCCTTGATTGTTGTATTCCTTGATTGTAGCCTATAGTTTGATTGTAGGGATGATTTGTTACCTTATGCATACCTCTGTATCTTGTATATGTATTCAGCCGAATATGAATAGAATCACTTCAGTCAATTCAATCTTCTTTCATGGTATCAGAGCAGGCTTGAACCTCTCTGTAATCCCGTCCATCATAGCTGCATCCTATCTCTCGTGCAGCAATCCCTTTCTCTATCATCATGGTGGAAATTGACGACACAGAAGGAAGCAGTTCTAATACTTCCAAATCAGATATCTCCAATCCCTTTTTCATTCACCACTCAGATCATCCGGGTTTGGTTCTAGTTTCCAAACCACTGAATGGTGATAATTATTCACCTTGGCTGCGAGCAATGACCATCGCTCTAAATGCCAAGAACAAGTTGGGCTTCGTCAATGGCACCCTCAAAACTCCTTCGGCAGAAAAAAATCCAAATGATTATGCTACATGGTCTCGGTGCAATGATATGGTTCATTCATGGATTATCAACTCCATCGCTCCAGAAATTTCAGACAGCGTGATCTACTACACCACCGCTCGTGAAGTTTGGGAGGATCTTCGTGAGCGTTTCTCTCAAAGCAATGCACCACGCATCTTTGAAATCCAGCGAGAAATTGCTTATCTTCGACAAGATCAACTTCCAGTTTCTGCCTATTACACCAAATTGAAGAGTTTATGGGATGAATTATCCTCCCATACAGATGCGTCTTCTTGCACCTGTGGAGCACAGCATGATCGACAAAGGCTTATGCAATTTCTAATGGGATTGAATGAGTCCTACAGTGCTGCAAGAGGACAAATACTTTTCATGAATCCCCTTCCTTCAGTTAGGCAAGCTTATGCAGCTATCTGCCAAGAAGAAAAACAAAGGCACCTCGGTACGGCAAATGTCACAGATTCAAGTACAAGTGCAGCAATGGCAGTCAGAAACAATCGGTTCAATCAAACTCCTCGATCAAGCAAACCAGAGCGCTCAGATCGATTTGCAGGTTCACAAGATGGACGACGCAGTGATCCAGATCAGCGTCGATTGGGCTCTTATAAAGGACGTCCAAGTTGTTCTTATTGTGGGGACATGGGACACCTTATGGAAACCTGTTGGAAACTAATTGGATATCCGCCTGGTCATCCAAAGGAGAGATTGAACAAGTCAAAGAAAGAAGGGAACCGTAACCGTAATTTTGCGGCTAATCAAGTTTCTGATGGCTTGACTAAAGACGACATAAAGTCGGTGGTTTCTGGGATTTCAGAGGCACAATTGCAGCAACTTATATCCATTCTAAGTATCAAAGATGGAGGTACCAATATTCAAGCCAATGCAGCAATAACTAAACCAAAAACTCCACCAGGTTTGTCTAAAATCTCCTTTAACCGCTGGATTATTGACAGCGGTGCAACGGACCATATTGCTTCATCTCCAAAATTGTTTTTACATGGAGCAAAGAATTGTTCACTACCTCCCGTATTGTTGCCTAGTGGAGAACGAGCTAATATTGTTGCAAAGGGATCATTGCCTCTGAATAATGCATTTTATTTACATGATGTATTATGTGTGCCTACTTTCAAGGTTGATTTGATGTCTGTTAGTCGGCTCACGCGAGGCTTACAATGTTCGGTGACTTTTTTTTCCTTATTGGTGTGTTTTGCAGGATCTGGTTACGAAGAAGATGATTGGTTTGGGTAAGGAGCGTAATGGCCTGTACTATTTGGTGGCTTTAGCGACGAAGAAGACCTTAACCAACCCTACTTCAAACTCAGCCAACCAGCCAACCTGCAACCTTGCCATCTCATCTACTGATCTCTGGCATCATCGTTTAGGACATGTTTCTCTTTCTCGTCTAAATTTCATTGCCAAGAACTTTTTGAATATTTCTGTTGATTCTAATAATGCTTGCCATATATGTCCTTTGGCTAAGCAAAGTCGTTTGCCTTTTGGTATTAGTTCAATTTCATCTGAAAGACCTTTTGATCTTATTCATTGTGACATTTGGGGTCGTTATAAACACCCTTCTCTTTCTGGTGCACATTATTTTCTCACTATTGTTGATGATTATACGCGTTTTACTTGGGTATTTTTGATGAGACACAAAGATGAAACACAATCACTTCTAAAGCATTTTTTTAGCTATGTGTCCACTCAATTCTCATCCCATATTAAAGCTTTTCGAAGTGACAATGGTTCCGAGTTTCTTTCACTCCAATCTTTCTTCAAGGATAATGGTGTTGTTTTTCAACGTTCTTGTGTTTACACGCCCCAACAGAATGGAGTTGTGGAACGCAAACATCGTCATATCCTACAGGTCCACGAGCTTTAAAATTTCATGCTCAACTTCCTACCTATTTTTGGGGCGAGTGCGTTCTCTCTGCAGTTCATATCATCAATCGTCTTCCAACTCCTCTCCTTTCTTTCAAAACTCCTTTTGAACGACTTTACAATAAACTTCCTTCTTTCTCTCACCTTCGCACCATTGGTTGCTTAGCCTACGCTACAAATCCTCGTGTTGCTCATAAATTTTCTCCTCGTGCCATCAAATGCGTCTTCATTGGTTATCCTGCTGGACAAAAGGCTTACAAATTGTTCGAGCTTTCCACACGCCGAGTTTTCACTAGTCGAGATGTCATTTTTCACGAAAACATTTTTCCTTATGCCCCTGGCGAGCCCAGTTCTCTTCCACCGTCCTTGGGCATGACTTCAGGCCCAATTCCAAATATTGTATCTGACCCAGCTCCATTTGATTCTCCTTGCATCGGGTCAGCCCCGATTCCAGACGCTGAAATCGAATGTACTCCTCCTTCTTTCGATGACACCCATCTCGCCCACCTACACCGTCCGCACCCGCCGCTTTACCACCACCGCTCCCTTCGCCGCTCACTTCGCCGCGCTCCTCCGGCGCCGTCCCCGACCCCATTGAATCCTTACCAGCACCACCGCCATCCCCTGCACCCCGTCGCACCATCACCAGCACCCCTTCGTCGCTCCATCCGCGCCACTGCTCCTCCGGTCAGACTCCGCGATTATGTTGTCTCACAGGTCGCTCTTCCTTCCTCCGACCAAGCATCTTCATTGTTTCCAGGTCCTGCTAAAGGTACACGCTATCCCTTGTGCAATTATCTCTCTTATCACCGATATCAACCTGCCCATCGATCGTTCATTGCTCACATTAGCCACGATCTTGAGCCACGTTCCTATTCAGAAGCTGCCGCTCATCCTGAATGGCAGGAGGCCATGCGGTCTGAATTGCAGGCCCTTCAAGATAATGGCACTTGGACCCTTACTTCTCTTCCCTTTGGTAAGACTCCTATTGACTGTCGTTGGGTTTATAAGGTTAAACGTCGAGCTGATGGTTCAATCGAGCGCTACAAAGCTCGGTTAGTTGCCAAGGGGTTTACGCAAATGGAGGGTGTGGATTATCAAGAAACTTTCTCTCCTACTGCCAAAATTACTACTGTTCGATGTATTCTTGCTTTGGCAGCAGCTCGTGGTTGGTCTATTCATCAATTGGACGTCAACAACGCTTTCTTACACGGCGATCTCAAGGAAGAGATTTATATGTCTCCTCCACCAGGGCTTCGGAGACAGGGGGAGGAAAATCTAGTCTGCCGACTTCATAAGTCGTTGTATGGCCTAAAGCAGGCGTCTCGACAGTGGTTCACGAAGTTCTCTGAGGCTATTCAGTCCGCTGGTTATACACAATCTAGAGCTGACTATTCTCTATTCACCAAGAGACATGGCAAGTCCTTTACTGCTCTCTTAATTTATGTTGATGATATTATGATTACAGGAAATGATTCAGTGAGTATTGCTGCACTAAAGAATTTCCTTCATACTCATTTCCGCATTAAGGATTTAGGGGACTTGAAATATTTTCTTGGTATTGAGGTTTCAACTTCTAATAATGGGATTTTTATTTGTCAACGCAAATATGCATTAGAAATTGTCAAGGATGCAGGGTTATTAGGAGCAGCCCCTGTTGACAGTCCCATGGAGAGAGGTTTGAAATTGTCTGAGAAAGGTGACTTGCTAAAAGATCCAGCACGTTACAGAAGATTAGTTGGCAGGCTTATATACCTTACTATTTCGAGACCAGACATTACATATTCAGTCCATATTCTGAGTAGATTCATGCATCAACCTCGGAAGTCACATATGGAAGCCGCTCTACGTGTTGTACGATACATTAAGAATGCACCTGGACAAGGATTGTTCTTTTCTTCTAAGAGTGATTTTAGATTGCGTGCCTTTTGTGATTCGGATTGGGCAGGATGTCCAGTTACTAGAAGATCCACCACAGGTTATTGTGTTTTTCTTGGTCCCTCTCTGATTTCATGGAAATCAAAGCGGCAGAAAACAGTTTCTCTCTCTTCAGCTGAAGCTGAATATCGAGCCATGACGGGTGCTTGTTGTGAACTTACATGGCTTCGATATCTTCTTAAAGATTTGGGAGTGTTACATCATGAGTCTGCACTCCTCTATTGTGACAATAAAGCAGCACTGCACATTGCAGCAAATCCTGTTTTTCACGAGCGAACTCGGCATATTGAGATGGATTGCCACTATATAAGGGATAAGATTCAAGATGGCTATGTTGTCACAAAATTTGTGAATTCTGAAAATCAATTGGCAGATGTATTCACCAAAGCTTTGGGAAAGGAAGTTTTCATTCCTATGGTTCGCAAGTTGGGAGTTAGAGACATTCACTCTCCAACTTGAGGGGGAGTGTAAGGAAATTAATCATGAGTATCTTCTGTTTTAGGAATGTTAGATCTGTATACATCTGTTACCTTCTTTTGTATTCCTTGATTGTTGTATTCCTTGATTGTAGCCTATAGTTTGATTGTAGGGATGATTTGTTACCTTATGCATACCTCTGTATCTTGTATATGTATTCAGCCGAATATGAATAGAATCACTTCAGTCAATTCAATCTTCTTTCACTCTATTCTTCTTATCCTTCTTATCACTTCGGCAGAGAAGTAGATGACAATTAATACCACCATGCCAACCAGTTCTAGTGTAGTTTTTCATTAAATGTTAGGTGAACATAAAATGACACACCTGACCTTGATTAATCTACAAGTCACCCGACAATCTCCACCTTGACTTTAGATTACCATAGCTTTAGTCTGTTGCCCTCCTCATTTGATCACCAAACCATTAACCTCATTTGATAACTACTGCATTGGCTATAATTGACAATTATATATACCATATATATATACTACTAGTTTCAACTTAACTTTTGTAAATTAATAGTCAATACTCAAGCTCAAAAATCTTGTCATATGACGTAGAAGTTAGTCTGTACAATTAATAAGATCATGGTTCAGCCAAATTTTCCAAAACAACGGCTGATTAAGCAAGATATGAAGAACACGATATGGTGAGCTGCGAAGCATAAAAGAAACAAAATATAACACCTTAAGACCAGAGGATGACAAGCTTCCAAAATCCAAAGCAACCAAATCAGTTCGGCTCTATCTTCTTCAGTTTCGTGCACAATCCCTTGAAATATATAAAGGAATGCATCAAGAACTAAAAATTTAGACCAACCTTGTCAAAGATCCCTCACCCAAAATGATTTTTTTTAAACTCAAAACATCTAAATATCCTTGATCTCCAAACTAAAATAGTCATAGCGAATAATTAGAACATAGATAAAGACATCCTATAAATGATAACATATTTCTGGTAAAAACAAAAAGTTAAACACCAAAAGGGATAATAGGTAGACAATCCATTTGCATTGCATAAATACAGAAACCGCGGTTGTTCCTCTTTCCTCTGGCCTTCTCAAATTTTCTTCCCTTTGATCACACATAAGGCTTAGTGTGGCTGTGTGGGACACCAGGTGCTGGACCGAAATGCTTCACAGCTTCACAAGCATTCTTTGGTCCTCTGAGAAGAATCTGTAGACAAAACAATGTTTGTTCTAAGATAAAGCTTCTAATATAAAAGCTACTCCCAGATTTAAAAGGATGAGCAGAGCATAAGTATTATTAACATTGCATATAAGAAATCAGGAGCCAAACGGAACACATTTTCAAGTTTAAGACAAAAAAAAATGTGGGTCGTAACCAGGCCCTCAAATCAAAACTGGCAATAAACTGCACGGTTGTGAATAATCCAAACTGCCATATCATGCAATGAAATGATACTCATTTCTTCCTGTAACGAAAACATAATTCTGATGATCAAGAAATCAAAAATCTATACCTGAGGTCTTCCAATAAGACCCAATTTCTGTAATGCAAAATTTATCCTACTTCATTTTATTTTTCTTTTTCAACAAAAGATAAAAAAAAAAAAAAAAAAAAAAACAAAAATACATGCAAGCACACATTTCACTATGAGATCCCAGACATTAAATTAGTCACACATTTCATTTCAAGCATCAAACATCATCAAACCTCAACAATTAGAGGAGAATTGAAATGAAAAATGTTGATACGTGAAACCTGATGTGAGGATAACCAATTAATAATCTGAAACAAGGTGATGAGGTACCATGATTTAGCTGCTTCGTTTGCAAAATAAAGAAAACAAATTCGTCAAAATGAGATTTCTGTAGTGATGGATTTGAACCATTAATGTTCTTGCTCTTGTTGCCGGCAACCAAATCAATACACATGGTGGTTGCTGCTTGAAGCTCTTCTTCACTAAATCCCAACACCTAAATCAAAAAATACCCACCACCAAATGAACTTCAATAAGAACACCAATACCCAAATGAAAGAAAAAAACAACAACCAACACCAAATCTTCTTTAATTAACAGAAAACCCTTGCTTCAAATATATTTCAATAGAAAATCCTAATAATCCCGAATTTGACTTCATACAAAACCTAACCCCTAAATCCAATTCAACTGAAAACCCTCTCAATCCCCAATCCAACTTAATTTCTCAAACCTAAATAGAAATAGAGAGAGACAAGTCCAATCACAAAAGCATAAAAATTCAGAATTTTCTTCTTCATTTTCTCGAATTGCGAAAACTAAACAATGCAGTTATGAGAGCTTACCGAGCCAGAGTGAGGAGAACAACAAGATATTGGGGCCGCGGTGTTCCGGTAACGCTGTGGCGCAAGATAATGGAGACAAAGCGCCAAGAGATTTTGTGCATTTTGGCTGAGATTGATCGGAGAAAGGCTGTGATGGAGAGAGGGCTGGACTCAGATAGGTGTTGGGGTTTTAGTAGGGTTTCTGATTTGTACTACTAAGATGGGTATCTCGATGGGTAGTTAAGTAATGTTCAGGTTAGTGATGATGAGATCAGTGAGATGTGAGAGTGAGATGTAAGAGTGAGCTGTGAGAGATATGTACTTGAAAGAGGAGAGAGTACTGAGCTGTGAGAGATACGGGTTTGAAAGAGGAGATCTGAGAGTGAGCTAAGAGATACGGGTTTGAGCTGTGAGAGATGAAAGTGATCCAGACTTTATTTATTTATTTTTTTTGGGTCAAAAGTGATCGAGACTGCGTGGGAAAATGTGAGAGGGAAAACGAAAATGAAGTTTTCGCTAAGGGCATCTCCAACAAGTCTACCCAAACTTCATACCCAAATCCAAATTTTGACTCACCTAAACTCATTACTATTCATTTGAGTTTTTCATCTCCAACAATGATGAGTCAAAACCCATACTCATTTTATATTTTAATCATTTTATATAATTATTTAACAACAATATGAATTTATACATCATATATAATATGTTGTTTAATTAAAAAGTAATTAAAACAATTTTTTTTCTTCAAATTATAGTAAAATACAATTTTTTTTTAAAAAATTCAAGTTATTTCCTAATAAAAAATGATCCATTTATTCTGGACCGTTCAAATGCATCATTAAAGTCATCTCCAGCCATTGGATGGAGATGACCTAAGGGCCCAGTCAACAAAACATCTGGCGTCAGCGCGTTTGGTTTCCCCCCATCAACAGAGTGACTATATTTTTGTCCTTTAGTGAGGTTGTGTGTTCAGTCGCTGCCAGGAGAGTAAGTCAATTGTCTCTCCAACACATCTGGCCCGCATGTGCCCCACCCCAACAGTAATGGGTTTCCAACCCATTTTTCCTCCCATTTTGAGTCACCTTCCTAGTAGGAACTCATTTTGGGTTATAGGTTTTGTTTGTTGGAGATGAAATTTTTAAGTTTTGGGTATAGGTATGAGTTTTGGGTAGACTTGTTGGAGATGCCCTAAGTGCGGGAAAATTTGTCTTCAATAGCTAGGGTGTATTAAACTATTAATTAATTACATAAAATAGCAGGACAACATCACTATAATTGTTGTTGTCTTAAATAACTTTGGAACAACAGCAATAACAAATCTGTTGTTTGAATATATTATTTGAGACAACAACATTCACAAATCTGTTGCATCAATTTTCTCAATTTCTGTAAATTAATTTAAGTATGGGTTAAAACCAACACAGACCACACAATTAATGTCTATGTTGTCTGATTATAACAGACGATATCAAATATGGTTTCTATCGTTAAACATGTGTTGTCTGATGCCATTTTTGTAGTAGTGATTTCACAGCTTGCCAATTGACCTTTCCAGGATTTATCATGTACCTGCTTACGTGCCTAGTGCAGACCGTGGCATACATAAGACTGCCAATTGCACTAGCATAAGGAACACGAGACATGTGCTCCAGCTCTTCCTCAGTTTGCGGTGACAAGGCTGCTGAGAGTTTAAAATGAGCTGCCAATGGAGTAGAGACTTAATTTGCATCTTGCATACCAAAGCGTTCCAACAACTTTTCTGTATACGTCTTTTAAGACAAGAAAAGTGTGTCAGCTTTTCTATCTCGGTGAATCTCTATTCCCAAAATCTTCTTCGCATCTCCCAAATTCTTCATTTCAATCTCTGAGCTCAACTGAGCTTTCAACCATTTGATCTCCAACATGTCCTTACATGCAATCAACATGTCATCAACATACAAGAGTAAATAAATAAATGACTCATCAACGACTTTCTTGTAATACACACAACTATCATACTCACTCCTAGAATAAGCATTTTCAAGCATGAAATTATCAAAATGCTTATACCATTGTCTAGGAGATTGTTTCAAACCATATAAAGATTTCTTGAGCAAACAAACATGATCGTCTTTACCTTAATATTCGAAGCCCTCAGGTTGCTTCATGTAGATTTTCTCTTCAAGGTCGCCATGCAAGAAGGCTGTTTTGACATCCAATTGCTCTAGCTCAAGATCGAAATGAGCAACAATAGCAAGTAAAATGTGAATCGAGCTGTGTTTCACCACCGGAGAGAAAACTTCATGATAGTCAATAACTTCTCTCTCTGTGTAAAGCCCTATGTCACAAGCCTAGTTTTAAACTTTGCATCTTCAACACCAGGAATTCCTTCCTTTTTCTTGAAGACTCATTTGCTCCCAACAATCTTTTGGTTACTTGGCCTCTCAACAAGTTCCCAAGTATGATTCTTATGAAGAGAATCCATCTCCTTAGTCATTGCTAGTGATAGCTTCGATCATGATATGATTGTAGCTCATAGGTATCAATGTCATCAACAACATTAAGTGCAAAAGCAACTAAGTACGTTTGTATAGCCATATCTCAGAACATGTCTTTTCTGTCTTATATCCCTATCTCTAGCCAACTGATAATTCTGCAATGGTTGCGTGTCAATTTCCTCAACTAGATCTTGATCTTGCCTATCTTCTTTTTCTTGACCACTTGAGGTGTCCTTGGAATGCTCCCCCTCAAACTTCACCTCCTTCACAACACTAGTATACATTTCCATTCTCTTTTGACAACACCTTGTGAGGATAAACCATCTCAGCTTCATTAAAAGCTAGTCACATCTCTACTAATCAAGCATTTTCTTGTAATTGGGCACCATAACTTGTACCCTTTCACACCATTAGGATATCTAAGAAAAATGCATTTTATTGCTCTCGACTCAAGTTTGCCTTTATTCACATGAGCATACGCAGGATAACCGAAAATTCTTAAATTTTCATAATTAGCAAGAGTACCAGACCATACCTCTATAGGAGTCTTGAAACCAATGGCCATCGATGGACATCTGTTGACCAAATAACAAGTTGTGTTGATAGCTTCAGCCTAGAACTCTTTTGCTAATCCAGCATTTGAGAGGATACATCTAGCTCTCTCCAACAAAGTTCTATTCATCTGTTCTGCAAGCCCATTTTGTTGTGGAGTATGTCTCACCGTTCTATGTCGAACAATGGTTTTATCCTTGCAGAACTTATTACATTCTCCTCCACAAAACTCCAAGCCATTGTCAATCCTTAATCTTTTGATATGTTTACCGATCTGCTTCTCAATCAAAACCTTCCCTTGTTTGAACTTGACAAAGACTTCATCTCTATGCTTCAGAATAAAGATCCACACTTTCCTTGAATGATCATCAATGAAAGTTAGCATGCATCTACCACCACTATGAAAAGGTACTCGTGAGGGTCCCCAAAGATTCGAATGGATATAATCCAACGTGCGCTTTATTCGATGAACAACACTATTAAACTTTACATGACATTGTTTCCCGAATACACATGGTGTTTCAGCTTATAAAAGTGCTTATGTGTCAAAAAGTGTGGTGTTAGTTAACGGGGAGTGTCCCGGGTGGAGGCCCAAAACCCATAGGTGATGCATGAAACTAGTGAGTTTAGCACGAAAGGTGAGCTGAGTGGCTGTTGTGAATGGATTATATGCGGATGAGTGTAGTGTTTTCAAGTGGTGTCCTCTTGAGTGACAAAGTCAACCAACTCCAAGGAACACAACTAAACAAGCAAAAGAACAAGTAAAAACAGGAAATGAGAAGTGTTGAGGGTGTCAAGCTCAACAAAGATGTGAATTTTGATTGATTTAAATTGGAAAACGATTGGGGTTTCGGGTCACCTTCAACCCAATCTGATGAATAACAACATTCAGGAACATGCACAATGATCTAGCCAAGGATCAAACCCCCTTCCCTTTACCATCTTAAGGTTCTAGGAACGATTCTTAAAAGACTACTTTGAGCCGTATTATGGACATCAAAGACTTCCTAATCCAATTACCTAAGCCTCGTTAAAGGTCCCCAAGTAATTAAATAGGCATAGGGTGCCAAGAATCAGGATTCAAACAAGGTAAACATTATATTCAATCTCATCATGCTCAATGCCAAATACTTAAGAGAATAAGTTGATAGCAAACACTCTTAACCAATTAAGCCTAACACATGCTCAAGAACTATCAATGCCTAAACAAGCATCTCACATAATTGTATTCCAGCAAAGAACAAATCCACAAACTGAATCAATGAGCAGAATATGTTCAAGAATAATCATCAAACATCATCATGGGCTAGAGCACACAACCCTAGCCCCCAACCTTAAGAACTACTCACACATACTTGAAGTATACATCATGAATACAAATCTGAACATATGGAAAATCTAAATAAAAGTAAAGAGAGAGTTGAGAAAATCTCAGTGATGAAATCCAGCAGCTCTTGATGTCTCAAGTATGATGCTAGCTCCCTCCTCTTCACTCCTTTTAGCTTCCAAGCCCCAAGGTTTGCTCCTTGGTACTTCTTGTGTCTCAGAGGAAATGTGCAATGGATGAGATGGAATGGTGTGAAAATTGGTTCCTCAACAGATTAATGTCTTAGGAACAACTTCGTGAAGGCCAGGTGATTCGGATGGTGGAAAATGGTGTAAATTGAGAACAACTCGGGCAGCGACAGGGCCCAGGTGTCGGCGGAGGACGTCCGGGCAGTTTTGGAAGGCTTGGTTGAGAGAATTCTTGCAATTTTTCTAGGGGGTTGCGTCTCCTTTCTTCTGGCTGCTCTCCCCCTATCCTCTGCCTCCTTTCTTGCCTTGTCGGCCCCGCTCCCCCCTCCTCCAAGTCAAGGTAAGGGGAATCCAAAATCCCCCTGTCACCCTTTTTGCTGTAAGTGGTGATGGCGCACCATATGGCAGTTGGTGCTTGAAGTGCACCACCCGGGGTGGTGGTGGTCCGTGGTTGTGCCGCCAGGGGTGGTGGTGCCGGAAAGTCGCCGGAGTTCGGAATTTGCAATAAGAACTTCCATAATGCAACGTTCGAGTGTAGATAACCGCTACACATTTATTCACCTTATTAACATAAAAACACACGTTAAACATAACAATAAACCTCGGAATAATATAATCCAAGTAATTAGAAGTATACTTAACACGTAAAATACACGCTCATCACACCCCCACACTTAAACTTTGCTTGTCCTCAAGCAACAACATAAGTGAGAATTAGGGTGACCCTATGTTATGGAACGGTTAAGTGCTAGGTTTAACTGAGGCCTGTCCGCCGTCAAAGCCTAATTCGTCGTGTTTGGGCTATCCTCAAAACTCAGTTTCATGCCAAGGGGTTTGGTGAGGGTCGGGGTTAATTCAGCCTGCGTGGTTTTCATTAGCAAGGTTCTTCACCCGAAACTTATTGATCACATTTTTCTTTTTCTTCTTTTTTTTTTTTTTTTTTTTCCTTTTTCCCGAAAAAAAAACCCGACCTAAACCCATTTAACAAAACTCCAGGGAAGGGGGGGTTTAGTTTAGGGAAAGAGGTGGAAGAAAAAAGGAGGGCAACGGGCAACTATGTCACAAGGAAAGCGGCGGTGTCCTGCCTTAATCATTCAAGGTTCGCGAAAAGTTTCGAGAGTATTAAGCAGTTCTAGGTTCAAAACGTGCGAGAAAATGGCGATCAAGATGTGTGTCAATACACGGTCTCATGCAATGATTAATAACAAAGGGTGTCAGAATTCACAAGGCATTAAACCAAAGCAATCCTAAAACTTAGCATATAATCAATATCTCACAACACAAAAAATAAACAATAAGGGGGAAAGAAAAGTCAATTTTTATTTTCTCATTCTTTTTTTTATAAGGTACAATAGGCACGTGCTCCTTGTGCAAGGTAGGTTCAAGCTACCAAGGAGTGGTATGATATAGTCGATATATTGTTACAGTAGAAAACAAAACAACTAAGTAATTAAATTTAGAAAAACACATTTTTTTTTTTTTAAAAATTTATTTCAAACAAAAAAAAGAATAAGAGGTTATTGAATTGAAAAAAAAAAGACAAAAGTAAACAAACAACACAAAAAATTAAATAAATGAAAAAAAAGAAAACAAGGTCCCCCAAAACAAGCAACCAAACAAGGAGCCCAGGCTAGGCAGCGTTGGGGAAAGGTGGGCCACTGGGGCAACAGAGTCCATCAAAGTAATAAAGCAAGGAAGGCCCGGCCCACGGGGAAGGAAGGTTGAGCAAATAAGGCGAAGGGAGGGTGATTATAAAGAAAGGCGGGTGGTACAGGTCCATCGAACTGGACAAGGGTGAGGTAGTACAAAAGAAGACCGGGCGTCGGTCCCTGTGTCGACCTCCATTCAGTTCTTGCGCGAAAGGGGGTAGTGGAATTGGTATCGTTAAAAAACGCCATCGGTGCCATTGAAGCCTCCCTCGAAAGGGTCGGGGGGGCTGGACGTGCGCGCGCCTTACGTTGAACAACGCCACCAAAAACCGAATGAACAAAAGGTTCGAAAAGGTCCCCCCGGCAAGGGGTTCAATCGGGTTGTCCAACGGTTTCAGGAAGGGAGTTCGGGGTACACGGGGTAGGGGGGGCCGCCAGCGTTGCAAGGGAGGGACAAGGGGGCGGTACGCAGGGAAAGGGGCGGAATAGTAGGGCACCGGAGGCGTCACAAGTGTGGATGAGCTCGCAAGGGCCAAGTCGATCGACGTCGACAACAGAGGCTCTGTGTGGAGGGCACGCGGGGCGGGGGGGAGGTTGGGCGGGTGCCCTAGATTCGGGGGGGGGGAAAGAAAGGGGTGGGGAAAAGGGGGGAAGGAGGGGGGGGAGTTTCGAAATGACGGTGTCAAAAGTCAAGACAGAGTCCAAATTGGGATCAGACGAAGTCGCAAAGGGCACAATGGACACGGTGGGATATTATTAACTAATCCGACCCAAAAGTCGTGCACGGCCCAATCAAAATTTTTTTCTCCTTATTTTATTCACGACTTTAGGAAGTCGTAAAGTAAACGTCCAACCACGTGTGACAGGTGGATCTTGGACATCTAAATGGGTTGGACCATCGGTATGGTCGGGCTTTAGAGTGGGCAGGGGTCTAATCTACGGGCCAATTATTGGTGAACCAACAGAAACGGGCCTTAACACAATTTATTTACAAGGCCCGAAATTCTAACAAACAAACACACAAGCCTAAGGCCCAAAGCTAATATACAAACTCAACATTTAAACAGTAACTCTAAATAGTTAAAAATAAAATAAATATAAACAGTATAAAAAAATTTATTTATTTTTTTTATTTTTTTATTTTTTTTAATGAACACAAACTTAAAAAACAACAAGCCCAAACACAAAATGGAAAAACACAACAAACAAACAAAAACTGAAAACAAAGAAGCTAAAACTCACAAATGAGGTCCCGGCGTCCGGACGGAGATCAGTGCGTCCGGACGGATTACGTGCGAAAACATTCCAGAAACTTTTCAACTCCCAGGCGATCGAACGGACAAGGGGTGTCCGGACGCCAACACTCTGTTTTTGGTCTTTTCAAGTGAAAAATGATTTTCTCAACTCTTCCTAACACACTTTCCCTCACACTAGGACTTAAACAAAGTTCCAGATGGATAAGTAGTCCTCAATAATCGTTGAAAACAGTGAGAGAAAAATACGAACAATCACACAAGCAAGAAAATAAACACACAAAGCAAAACAAACACAAAACACAAATGAAAATAAACAAAGTTTGGAATGCTCCCCCTTGAAGTGCTTGCTTTCCGATTTAGACACGAACAATCACCAACAACAAGGTTTCAAGACCTTGCAATCCATGCTCACGACCTTTGGTGATGATTAAAATGAAGGGCTTCAAGTGGGAGTTGATATGGGGCTGCCTCCCAGAGCGCTTGTTTTTATAGACCTCGGGTCTTTCTTCCTCCTCTTGTAATCTAGGTGGTGCAAAACACACCTTCTTTCCATTTTCTGGTGAGGTGCTCTCACTATGGTTTCCTCCTCCAAAACAGTTCTTGAAGTCATTTATGATTGACTCCATGGTAGAGGGCGCTAGAGACCATGCCTTCTTCTTATTCTTCTTGTTTCTCTTCTTCTTCTTCTTCTTCTTTTTCTTCTTCTTTTTCTTCTCATCCTCCTTTTTCACTTCACTTGATGGAGGATGTTTCTTCACTTCTTCTTCAACAACTGGGGTCTCTTTAAGTGTACAAACATCCGGTGAAGACTGCACACATTCATCTATCAGGAAACATTCCCCCAAAGGCATTGGACTTCTAATTGCATCAAAAATTCTAAATCCGACTGTTGTATCAAAAACAGTCATGGTGAGAATCCCTTTTTGAACATCTATTTTAGTTCCAGCAGTGGCCATGAATGGCCTTCCCAAGATAATGGGTACTTCATTCTCATCCCCATTTGCATTCTCCTTCATATCGAGCACAACAAAATCTGCCGGTATAAGAAGATCATCAATCATTACCAAGATGTTCTCCACCACTCCCCTTGGTGTCACCGTTCTTTGATCTGCCATCTTAAGTGATATATTAAGAGGCTTGATATCATCCAAAGAAAGGCTCTTGTAGATGTGATATGGCATGAGGTTGATGGAGGCACCCAAGTCCAGCATAGCACCTTCAAAACCCTTGTTCAATAGTACAAGGAACAGGAATGACAGGTCCTTGAGTTTGGAGGAACCTTCCCAAGTAGACAGTGATACTTCTTCACTCAAAGTGATTTGTTCATCCTTGGTGAATCCCTGTTGGTGCATAACTCTTCAAAATGGCATAAGGAGGAACGCTGATGGCATCTAAAGAGGTATGTTGATATTAACCTTAAAGTTCAATGAATCTCTTCGATATTGCTGTTTTTCTTCTGCAATTCCTCTTTCCTTGGAGCTTGTGGAAATGGTAGAGGACTGGGGGGTTGTCATCTTCAGGAGGTAGCCAAGTTATCTAGAATATCCATATGGTAATGTGAGGCTTCATCCTTCATTCTCTCAAATGAAACTTCTTTATCTTTCTCTTTCTCTTGGTGTAATCATGCTCTCAAAATCTGATCAAGAGAAAGGTGCCCAAAACTCTTTCCTAATGGTATGCCTTCCTCATTGTTGAATAACTTGTGGATGAAGGCTTGTGCACTTGAGTAATTGAACTTGGAGTGGAGTTGCATTCGAAATGCTCCCAAACGACAGCCTGGTATTCTGTCGAGGATCACGGTTCCCATTTTTCTCTAAAATCATACGGCGTCGAGGATGTCGGCAACGAAATGGGCGTCGGACGATTTGTTCTGTTTGTCTTCCTTTCTTTTCTATCTTCCCAACTTTCTGGTGCATGACTTTTCCGTCGTGAATAATCTTCTCTTCTCGTAGGTACATTTTCCCTACGCTGCCTTATCCACCCCTTAGCTTCTTTGTTCCCAAATATATATCACCAGTCAAATTTGGAGGGTCATTTTCTTCCCTCCAACCCATTTCCTCTATATATTTTCAGAATTTAAAAAGGCTGAAAGTGGTAGAGGAAGAGGGGGCATTATCACAAGCATGGGGGTCTAATATATGTTGTTCTCGTAAAACTTACGGATCGAAGGGTGGTGATCGCCCTCACACTTTCATGCCTCGGATTTTCTTCCGTTTGTGAGGGTAATGCACCTTGTGGCCTTGACTGAAGTTGCTTTGATATGTTCCTACTTCCATTTCCAGCTTCCTCATCCCTTGATTTATCACGAAACTTGATCGCATAATGAATCATGTTTTTGATCAGATTTCAATTGGCTTCGAGTAAGGGCATTAAGCATCTCTTTCATGCTTGGTTCTGTTGTGTCTTGAGCTGGTTGGTGCCCTCCACTGTGCTCAAAACCAGGAAGTGGTTGATAGTAGCTCTGCCTCTGAAGGGGTTGTGAGCTGCTTGTTCCTTGTGAGTACATGAGATTTGGAGCTCTATTTGGAAATGTGCTAGGGCTTAGCTGGCCTTGATCCCCTCCTTGATATGTCTTGACTTGATTATTCACCAAGGAGTAGTTTCCAACATCCCTCTTGCCATATGAATACGAAGGTTGCTGGTTTGGCCTTGAAGAAAACACCTTGTCATTGTATTTGCCAACACTATAGAGTTGCTCATTAACAACCTCTTGTCCCACTGCAGCCACATAAAACTCACACTCTATGGCTTCATGAGTGGAAGAGCCACAGTAAAAACATGCAGTGGAGATTGCATGTGCTTGGTTTCTTGAAGAGGACATGGCTGCTCCTCCTTGCTTCTTGAGCAGTAGGTCAAGTTTGGAGTTCATGGCAGTTTCTAGTTGCTCAAACTTGACATTCATAAGATGGTCAACTTGTTGAATCTGAGAAGCTCCATGAACTGCTCTAGATTGACTCTCAACAAGTCCATGTCCTCTTCCTCTTTGAGGCTTCACATCTCTTTCTTCACTTTCCATCATACGTGTATCCCTTCTTCGGTCATGGTGATCCCATTGTCCGGATTGGATTGCAATTTCTTCTATGATGTCCCAAGCGGCATTGAGTCCTTTCTTTTGAAAATTCCCACCACAAGCACTATCGAGTCTTCTACGATCATCTTCAAATAAACCATTGTAGAAGGAGAATACTAGTTGCCACTTGTTTATGCCATGGTGTGGACATGCAAGCTCCAAATCTTTGAAGCGCTCCCAAGCATCATAAATTGTCTCACGCTCTTCTTGCATGAACGTGGTGAGCTGATTCCTCATGGCTGTAGTCCGATGATGAGGATAATAGGCATTAAGGAATACCTTCTGCATGTCATCCCAACTGAAAATGCTCCTTGGCTTGAGCTTGTGAAACCACACCTTTGCCTTCTCCTTGAGTGAGAATGGGAACAGGCGAAGCTTCAATTCATTGTAGGATAGGACTCCACGGTTTATAGTGCGCATATGGTCTCAAAATCTATCATATGTTCATAGGGTCTTTCCCTTGATGCTCCATAGAAAGAAGGTAGAATTGATAGGATGGAGTGTTTGATCTCAAATGCCAATTCCGGATGTGGGTGCACAATACAAGAAGGAGTGCTCACTAGCTTGGATTGGAGTAAGGCTCGGAGCCCTCTTCCTCTATCGGTGGCACTTCTGATCATGAGGTCTGCCATTTCTACTTTCGCGTGGTGAGATTCTTGGAGAGTCGTGTGTGCCCGGAATGGAGGTGCACCGGTTCTAGGAACCTTCTGGTCGCGATACTCGCCTTACTACTCTCCCACTTCTCATTCGATGGTAAGTTCGAGCTTGAGCCTTCGTTCATATACCTAAAAGGATCAACAAAAATTATTGGATATACTTAATTAAGCAAACAAACAAAAATATACAAAGTATAGAAGCAAATGAACATAAACAAACCAATGAAAAACTTAAAAACTTCAAACAGACGCTAAAGCGTCCGGACGGAAGGTTTGGTGTCCGAGGCTAACACAAAAATGCAATTCTAATCGATACGAGAGTTCAAAAATAATTACGAAATGTCACTCATCGAGGAACAGGGGGACGGATTTATGTGAGTAGTCCAGAAGGAGCGGACGGTTCGTGGGCGTCCGGACGGAGTTGTTAGACAAAATTTCAGAAACGATCCTGACGAACAGTATAAACAAAACTATTTATTGATCTGAGCTAGACTTAACCAAATGAGCTGAAATTTTAACCACCAAACCTAGACACACAGATCCAGTAGTACACAAAATTTTGGAATTTTCTGAATTTATTTGCTATTTTAACAAAAATCGTGAAGATAGAAGACAGTAGCGAAATGAAAAACGAGAGTTTAAGGAAATTTCCTAGTGATGCAAGGCAAGTAACCTAGCTTAACTTGAAACTAAAATTGATGAAAAAACACACAAAAGAATGATAGAATACACTAGATACTATCTAGAATTCAAATGCAAAAATAAACACAATGACAACAAAGTAAGAAAACAACAAGAAACGTACAAAAACACTTAAGAACAA
Source organism: Rubus idaeus (assembly GCA_030142095.1). Lineage (NCBI taxonomy): Eukaryota > Viridiplantae > Streptophyta > Magnoliopsida > Rosales > Rosaceae > Rubus > Rubus idaeus. The sequence goes on from CM057971.1 coordinate 24,999,013, forward strand.
ACAACTACCAAACAATTATCAAACAATCTAAACTAAAGAAAAGTCTAAAAACAACGGAAAGATCACCAAAGGATCAAGGTTAAACCTCAAAAGGCATTGAGGCGTAAGCTAGTTATAAAAAGAAGGTCAAAAGGGGTGTATAGATTAAGGAAGCGTACCAAGGGGAAGGCCCAAAATCCTATAGGTGATGCAGAAACTAAGTAGTTTAGAAAGGTGAGATAGAGATGGAAGTAGTGAAAGGATTATAGAGGTGTGAGTGTAGTGTTTTCAAGTGGTGTCATCTGAGTGACAAAGATCAAAACCATCAAGAACACAACTAAAAAGAAAAGAAAAGTAAAAAAGGAAATGAATGTAGTGTGAGGGTGTCAAGTCAACAAAGATGTGAATTTTGATGGATTTAAATTGGAAAACGATTGGGGTTTCGGGTCAACTCCAACCCAATCTGATGAATAACAACATTCAGGAACATGCACAATGATCTAGCCAAGGATCAAACCCCCTTCCCTTTACCATCTTAAGGTTCTAGGAACGATTCTTAAAAGACTACTTTGAGCCGTATTATGGACATCAAAGACTTCCTAATCCAATTACCTAAGCCTCGTTAAAGGTCCCCAAGTAATTAAATAGGCATAGGGTGCCAAGAATCAGGATTCAAACAAGGTAAACATTATATTCAATCTCATCATGCTCAATGCCAAATACTTAAGAGAATAAGTTGATAGCAAAAACTCTTAACCAATTAAGCCTAACACATGCTCAAGAACTATCAATTCCTAAACAAGCATCTCACATAATTGTATTCCAGCAAAGAACAAATCCACAAACTGAATCAATGAGCAGAATATGTTCAAGAATAATCATCAAACATCATCATGGGCTAGAGCACACAACCCTAGCCCCCAACCTTAAGAACTACTCACACATACTTGAAGTATACATCATGAATACAAATCTGAACATATGGAAAATCTAAATAAAAGTAAAGAGAGAGTTGAGAAAATCTCAGTGATGAAATCCAGCAGCTCTTGATGTCTCAAGTATGATGCTAGCTCCCTCCTCTTCACTCCTTTTAGCTTCCAAGTCTCCCAAGGTTTGCTCCTTGGTACTTCTTGATGTCTCCAGAGGAAATGTGCAATGGATGAGATGGAATGGTGATGAAAGTTGGTCTCCTAAACAGATTAATGTCTTAGGAACAACTTTCGTGAAGGACTCCAGGTGATTCGGATGGTGGAAAATGGTGTAAATGAAGAAAACCGGGAGGACACGGGCGGGTCACCAGGTGTCGGCGGATTGGAGTCGAGCAGATTTTGGAAGGCTGGTTGAGAGAATTCTTGCAATTTTCTTGGGGGTGCGTCTCCTTTCTTCCGGCGCTCCTCCCTACGCTCCTTTCTGCTGTCGCCCATCCCCTCTCCAAAGTCAAGGATAAGGGGAAAATCCAAAATCCTCCTAGTCTCCTTTTTGATGATAAGATGGTGATGGACCATAAGACATGGTGTTGAAGTGACCAGGGGTGGTGGTGGTCCGGTGGTTGTGCCGCCAATGGTGGTGGTGGTGCATCGGAAAGTCACCGGAGTTCGGAATTTGCAATAAGAACTTCCATAATGCAACGTTCGAGTGTAGATAACCGCTACACATTTATTCACCATATTAACATAAAAACACACGTTAAACATAACAATAAACTCTCGGAATAATATAATCCAAGTAATTAGAAGTATACTTAACACGTAAAATACACGCTAATCAACAATACTCACAGAAGTCTAACTTTCCAGTACTTTGACCACAAAGTAATCCTTGCTTGCTTAACTCAACCAAACCCCTCTCACTAATATGCCCCATTCGCATATGCTATAGTTTGGTGACATCAGAATCAGACATTGCTAATACAGAAGCAGCACTTGTAACTGTGCTTCCTTCTAGAGTGTACAAACTATTAACCTTTTTTCCTTTCATCACAACAAGAGTGTCATTTGAGACTCGAATAGCTTCACCTCCATCTCTATAGGTATAGCCTTTTGAGTCAAGCGTACCAAGAGAAATCAAGTTCTTCCTCAAGTCTGGAACTTGTCTGACATCCGTCAATGCTCTCACAATCCCATCAAACATCTTGATCTTTAATGTACTAATACCAACAACCTTGCAGGATGCATTATTGCCAAGGAGAATCTTACCCCCATTCAAGGATTGATAATTTGCAATCCAATCCTTATTGGGACACATGTGGTATGAGCACCCAGAATCAAGAATCCACTCCTCACTTGAGTCATGTTCCGTGACTGCAAGTACCATATGCTACCGCCGCATCTCCAAATTCGGAAGTGTTCTCCTTCGCTTTGCCTTTTCGCTTCGGACAAACTCTTCTAATATGTCTTTCCTTGTGACATTGGAAACATTTGTATTTTATGGGTTTAAACTTGGATTTCGACTTCGATCTTCCTCTTCCTCCATCATGATTCCTTTTCTCTGTTCTTCCTCTTGCAACAAAACTATCCACTGAGCCTTCATTTATACCTTTAGATACCCTCTTCTTTAACTGTTTTGAGTTCAGGGCAGCCTTAACCTCTTCCATGGTAAGAGTTTCACGACCATACATCATGGTATCAATAAAGTCCTCATAAGAATTTGGCAAGGATCACAACAAAATAATAGCTTGATCTTCATCATCGATTTTAACATCTATATTCTTTAAATCAAGAATGACTCTGTTAAATTCATCAAGCTAGGTGTTAACTCTTTGATGAAATGACCTCCCTGCATCTGAAGAGTATACAACTTCTTCTTCATATATAATCAGTTGATGAGGGACTTTGTCATGTACAAAGTTTACAGCTTCAACCACAATCTGGCAGCTGTAGTTTTCTATGACACCTCTCGCAAAACTTCATCCCCCAAGCACAAGAGTATAACATAATGTACTTTCTCCATGATGTTATCTTTATCGGCATCGGACATAGTCCCCGACAGTGCATCCTTACCGCTCAAGGCTTTTTCCAAACCTTGATGAACCAGTAAAGCCCGCATCTTAACCCGCCATAGACTGAAATCATTCTCTCCATTAAATTTCTTCACATCAAATTTCGTACTAGCCATAACTCTGATACCAGTTTGTTGTAGCAAACAAAGATATGGAGTAACCAAACTCAAAGTGTAGGAGAAAATAGATGATCAAGATAACACACAAGGATTTAACATAGTTCGGCAAATCGCCTACGTCCACGAAGAAGAGCAGCAATAACTTTTCACTATGAAAAAACAAAGTACAAATACAAACTCTGATCAAGTCTCTTTCAGCCAAGAAAACACAGTAGCAATCCCAAAACTCCCTACACCCTTATTCTCTCTCAACACACAGAAGGAACAAAGAGGATTTTCTGCCACTTCTTTGTTCTGGACAGTTTTTCAGAGATTTGATTTAGTGAGATTCAGTTTTCTCACTTACAGACGTGACTTTTTCTGACACTCTATCTATCTATTTCTCTTATATATCTATTCTTCTTATCCTTCTTATCACTTCGGCAGAGAAGTAGATGGCAATTAATACCACTAGCCAGTTCTGTTGTAGCTTTTCATTAAATTCTAGGTGAATATAAAATGACACACCTGCCATTTAGCTCCAAAATGACACACCTGACATTGATTAATCTACAAGTAGCATAAACTACAACCTTCATATGTTATGAGTTGTTATGAGCTCCCTATGCATTTATGCACTTCTATGCAACAACTCATGGCTAAATTTTGGTGGAGAGCTACAAGGGAGGACAAGAAGATTCATTGGCTAGCTTGGGATAAGATGTGTGCTCCTAAATCTGAATGAGGGCTTGGCTTTCGACATATGAAGGCCTTTAATCTTGAGTTACTTGCTAAACAAGGGTGGCGGCTTTTGCATCGACCGGATTCTCTGGTGTCTCGGCTTCTCAAGGCTAAGTCTTTTCCTAATGAGTCATTCTTTGATGCTAATGTCGAGGCAAGTTGTTTTTTCACCTGGCATAGTTTGATTGCGGGCCAATAAATTCTTAAGTGTGGTTAATGGTTTCAAGTGGGTACATGTATGACTATCAATATATAGGAGGATCCTTGGCTGTCATTACCTCATCATTTTAAACCTATTTCGCTACCAATGGAAGGCACAAAAGATTGGTCAATTAATTCCCTTTTTGATCTCATGATGGGGGTGTGGACGGAGGAGTTGATTTACGAATTGTTCACAAAAGATGAAGCTAACTTGATTAGTCGAATACCGTTGGGGAGTAGAAGTGTCCAAGATCGTCTATTCTGGCATTTTAACAAATTTGGTCGGTACTCTAGGGTCTACAGGAGTTTTTGCTTAATATTCATTCTTCGACTTCTTCTTCTTCAGGGTCTACAGGTGTAAATGGTAGAATATGGAAGGTTGTATGGAGAGCTATGATACCTCCTAAGGTCCGGGTTTTCTATTGGAAGCTCATCAAAGGTATTTTACCTACAAGAGAACGCCGGCTGGCAAGAAATATTTTGATTCAGGATACGGGCTGTGTGTTGTGTAAATCCCATTTGGAGTCAGCCCTGCATCTTTTTAAGGAGTGTCCGGTTTCTGCACAGTTTTGGCTTCTTCACCCGCTGAGGCTAAAAGCTAGAGATCATGGGGCTGCAACTATTGAGGATTGGATGTGGGCTATGTTAAAGCAGTTGGCAAATTCCCAATGGGAGTCGTTCCTTGTGGCTTTATGGGCAATATGGACTGAAAGAAACTTGGTGGTTTGGAAGGGGACCTCTTGTGTTCTAATGAATATGGTGTTGTGGACGTCTAAGTTGTTGGATGATTACAGGAGAGTGCATCCTAACTTGGGGCGAAAGGAGAAGCAGTCTACTATCAGATGGCAACATCCTCCTCGTGGCCGGCTGAAGGTCAATATAGACAAAGCTTTTAATCCAACTAGTTTCACGGGAGGTATTGGGGTTGTAGTCAGAGATGAGGATGGAAGGTGTTTGGGTGTCCTTAGTAGTTTTATTGGCAAAGTTATGTCTCTGTTTCATGTTGAGGCGTTAGCTCTGAGAAGGGTATTAGACTTGAGGCATTTTTACCAGTGGTTTGAGGTCGAAATTGAAACCGATTGTTCTTTACTTGTAGCTGCTTTTTATCGACAAGAGGAAGATTGGCCTGAGTGTGGCAGAGTAGTGGAGGACTGCAAGGCTTTGTAAAATGGCCTTGTGTTTTTCACTCTCCAGCATATTCATCGCGAAGCAAATGGTGTGGTTCATAGACTTGCCCACCTTGCTAACTCCTCTCATGAGGATTTACTCTTATTAGATTAGACTCTTGATATTATTCGGAATGTTCTTGTTGAGGATTCTTATACTAATAACCGGAGTTTAGGCTATTCATCCCCCCTCCCCCCTCCCTCCCCCGATCTTTGATTTGTCTTCACATTATTTTTCATTCATTTTGATTAGTTTATAATTTTATTGGCTTTTTACTGGAGTAGGGAGTCTGTTTCATACCCCGAATTCATATTGGGTTCTATTTCTTACACATTTAACTTTTTTTTTGTGTGACTTGGGAAGTTTATTTTATAGTTCTGTTGTTTCTTTGACATTTTGTCAATTTTCCAGAATTGGGTTTAAGTTGAGTAGTCAGGTGTTCATAAAATTCAAACCCGTATTACTGCAAAAAGTAGAAAAGAAATAAGAGAGGAGTAGTAGAAATGATGAAGAGTTGAAGTTAGAAAGAAATCAAAATTAAACTTATATTTGTATAAGTCATGGCTACTATAGCTGTTAATGGTGATCGGTAAGATTGAGATCTCCAGAGAAACAAAATGGAATGAAGGGGATGAGGGAGAAGAGATGTAATGATGGGTACTGGCAACATAAGTGGGTAGTTAACAACAAACCAGGAGAAAACAACGATGTTAGTGTTGAGGAAAACATTATTTGAGTATATAGTAATCAAATAATGACATGGCTAAATTCTGACCTTTAGATATGTAATAGACGGCTGAAATTAAAAGTTTTGAAAAGTTAGGAGAAAACTTAGCTGAGGAGAGGATCAGGATCCGGATCCGTATGCTTTACATGAAGGTTGGAATGACTTTACATTGGACAATGATTGTGCAGCTCTTACTACTGCACTTGCTAGCCTTGAATATGACTTTTCTGACATTGAACGTATTAATCATTGATTTCTTGGACAATGCTTCCAGCCTCCCTCTCTCTCTCTCTCACACACAGTTTCTCCTCACCCAAAGCTCAAGCACCATAAAATTTTGTTTAATTAATCAACTAATCTCCTCGCGTTTGCCAAGCCAACAATGCAAAGTACTAGTTTTGTTTTTGTTTTTTTAAAATAAAATTTTTTATAAAATTAATTAAAAAATTTGGGGTTACCATATAACTTGATCATGTTTATTTACTGTTCATAAGCCGAGCCAACAATGCAAAGTTACTTTTTCGCCCTCAGTTCTCTCTCTCTCTCTTTTTTTTTCTTCGTTCTCTCTCGTCATCGGTCAATCTGCAATTCTCCTCTCCGTTCTCTCTGCCCCAGAGTACAGGACATCCAGAGTCACAGCCCATTCATTTGGGCACCCATTCCTGGCAACTCCAATCACCACCGTGCACCTGCAATTTCACCATCACAATCACAGCACCTTAATTGCTGCACCCAATTCATACTCTCAGTAGTTTCTCATCTCTGCTCAATCAATCACAGTTCACAAACAACAATCAATTCACACAACCACTCAATTACGGCGTCCCCAGATTGACCTCCCGTCAGAGCCGCTCACATCGCGTTGTGCCGCCGATCTTCTTTGGTTGTGCGTTTGGAGTTTGTCATCGATCGCATCACCGCTCTACCTTGCCGGAAGCGGTGGTTTCGGAGTTTGTAATCGATTCTCTGTCTCAAGTAAGATTGATTCTGTTATAATTCTTGAAATGAGATGAAGTAGAAAAAAAACGGACCAAAAAGATGACATAACTGAGAATGTTTGAAATTGTGAACTCGATATATAACAAAGAACTGTTATGATATTTCTGTAATGGTTAACTATATTGCACAATTATGGACATAACAGAAAAGGAGTGAACCCAAAGATATAATCTAGAAGAATATTGCTTATAATAAATTTTGGGTGCAAAATTTCTCTCCCTCTTTCTTTCTCTTAAACTGGGTTTTCTTTTCCTTTTTTCCTTTGCAATGAGGTAATTTAGCTTAAAGTTTCCAGGAGATTTTATAGGTTTCGGATACTGAGTTTTACTTAGGAAATGATTTTAATGTTTTGAGAGTTACAATCGATACTGGCAGGGGGAAATTCATATTCTTGCTGTTGTTTCAGCCCCTGAATTTGAACTATAAAACATCTTTATCATTCAGATTTGCTCAAACTTCATTGTTGATACCTGACTAGAACAAATTGTCGACACTCATATCAAAATTACCACCACCTATTTTGATTGATCAACCCAGCTATTTTAATCGAGCCACACACGGGTAAGGTCTCTGATTCCGCCTTCTTACTTTTTCGTTAAATTTAGTAGAATCTGGAATCACCATTTATTGATTTTAGTATTGCAGCTTCAACAATCATATATTCAGTTATTAGGGTTCTGATTTATTAATCTGAAATTCTGAACTATGAAAATGCTTTAATGTTCATGGCATTGTGGGGGGTGTTTTCTTAGGACAAGCTACATGGCTTTGAAAACAAAAAGGGTCTGATAAAAATTTAAGAACTTGTGGTTGTAGTAAAATGTTGGAAATTCCTTCATTTGGTTTTGCTTAAAAGTATAATAGGGAAATCCTCCTAATAGTTCTTTGTTTGGAAATATTAGCAACTTAACTTTTGCCTTAAAATGATGGAATTAGGACTCAAAATACTAATATCTTCCAGGAAATGCAAGATACAAATAGGGATTTAGAACAATATACAAGCTGATTTGGAAACCTCACCCTTCCACTTTTTAATTTGTTTTGCTGGAATGAGGTTAAGCTGTGCAGAAGATTGCAATGGAAATTTTCTTTTGTCTGGATGTAATTCAGTGGTTAATTTGATTCTGCATTTTAATTTTTTGGAAAAGCTAAAATATTAAGAAGCTATTTAGGGATTACCGAAGAAAAAAAGATGAACTGAAAGGTCTATTAGTTACTAAGATTTTGCTACAACTGAGAAGGTATATTGATTAACAACCATTAGCAGATATCCTTTTATTTTGCTTTTGTCCTTTTACTGTTTCCTTCCATCTTTTTACAGTCCAGTCCTCTGATTGAAGAAATACACTATACAAAACTGAACTTCTGTGCTTATCATAATTTTTTTTTTACTGTCATATTTGGGATATGGAGAGTTTTAGACAGTGAAACAAAGCCTACTAATTGAGAGATTTCGTTGAAACTTTTTCTTCAACTGTAGAGAAAATTAAGGCCTTAGCACAGAATGAAAAAAATGTCCTTGACTGCATTGGAAACCTTAACAGGCTATTATTTATTTACTATACTCTATTTCTCCTTGCATTGGAAATCTGATTTTGTTTCCTGTTCTTTTAGTGCTGTTGACTGCAAAATATAAGAACTAATTAGAGAACACATGATGATATAAATGAACTATAGCAGAAAGCTTTGTAAGTTCAGATTTTTTTTTCTTCAATTGAGTTGAATCAAGGATTATGCTTAGATAATGTATAAACATATCATAATGACATAATTCATGGGATTTCTTCACGGATTTTATATAGGTATTATATATTTTTCAGGTATTTGGTTTTTAATGCCAAGAGGACTTTAAGAAGAAGCAATCAGAGAACCAATTCGGTATTTGGATTCTATATAACAATTATATATTTGCCAGGTATTTGTCAGGTATTAAATAATAGAAAATTGAGGTATGGATGAATGAAGGGCAAACAAGTTATAAACATTTCGACTCGATTCAAAGCTTGATAATCAGTAAAGATTTACTAGAAGACGAACCAAATTAGATGAGATGAAACAGGGTTCACTCTAAGCCTATTGCCTGTTGAAACCCTAAACTTGATATGAGATCAATCGACGACTCCTTGCTGGAGTTTTTCTCTCATCTTAATATTAGTGGGCGTTTGGGCCAAGCCTTCCAGCCCTCCTTTCAAAACAATTTTTTTTTTTTAATCAGTTGCGGTTTATCCTAAGACTAGATGTTGATAAGAATAGGATCATATCGTAATTGGGGTATTTGTTGGTATTTTTTTTTAGTTCTGATATTTCTGAAGTTGTTTATCTTCTCAGTGAATGCTTAGTATATTTGTGCACTTTATTAGTAGAGCCATTGGGGTATTTGTTGGTATATTTGTGCACTTTAGCTATTATTTTATATTTGTGCACTTTATCTTCTAATACCTTCATGTAGACATCGAGATCAAGATCTGGCATAACATTTGCAGCATTCTCTCTCCTTAATAATTCTACTAACATTTCTGGAAATTTCACAAATGCAAATTCCAAATTTTAATTTCTTTTGTATTAATTTTTTTTTGATTTGATTTATAATCTATTTATGATCTCATAAGAAATGCATTCCAACCGCATACAACTACACAATTCTGTTTTGAGCCAAAGGTTTTCACATTTGATTCGAATAAGAAGCATGTGAATTAGGAGTGTATCTCCTCCTGCTTAATTTAGGTCTGTATCAAGTTTACATGTAGTTTAGTAATAAGGAAAAAACTAACAAAGGGAATGTAACTATAGCTTCATGAATACCAAAATAATGAGTTCAAATTAATTCGCCTTACGTTTAAGCACAGAAAGTTAATTGCTTTGTTGACTTAAAGATGCAGTGTTGGTCTACAAGGTTCGTGCAATACAAGTCGAAGAGCTCATTTAAAATTTCTTCTTCAAATTGCTGCTTGAACAGTCCTTCCATAGCAGCTCTAACGTGCAATGCAATGAATGGGGCAGCTTCAGTGACAGCGTCAAGTCTCGAGACATGAGGTAAGATTTCCATACCCTCTATGCTAAAACATCCATTTAGTTCTACAGAAACTTCCAGTTCTTGGGGAGACATATAGTACATTGGTATGTTAAACTTTCAATAATATTTGTTGACTCAATATTATAGGCCTTTTGACGGTTGATGAATTCATTACATAATTTACATTGGCTATTGGTCTATCATTATTTTCCCAATGAAAACTTTCAATACATCTAGAACAAGCATTTATATATATATATATATATATATGCATCAGGAAGGGCTTCTTTTAGGTATATATCAAAACTATCCGCTAACCTGGTTAGATTGTTCAGAAATAACCCTAGCTACTCGATGGTTATATCCTTACTATCATCAGCAAGATAATAATTTTTTTTCTCTCTTTCTCTGTGCGTTTTTTCTCTTTGTCTTCATTTTCCATCTTATTTGCTAAGGTAAGGAAATAGGATTAAGGGCTGATCGTGATTATCTTCTTTCCTGTTTTTCACCATTCTCTTATTAAAGTGCAATGCTTTTCTCAAAACCAACCATTGTGCTAAGTTAGTTAGTGATCGATCGACATGTTTAATTTGCTGTTGCTAGATCTGTCCAGAAGACTTGAGAACTGTTAGATAGATTGGTGGGAATGGGATAGCTTAGGGGGAATTAACCTCAGAAAGCTCAGCTCACAATAAACGCCAAAACCCAGAGAACGATTCCAAACCAACAACTGCATAACCAGTCATGTCAACTACAGCCTTGCAAGCAACAACAGAATCAAACTCAAACCCTCTTTTCTAGGCTTTTCATTTACTTCTTTTTCTTCAAGTACACATTCATATACTGAAGTAAGATTCCAGATCTTGACTATCTGGTTTAATTCAAAATATGACATTCTGATTACAAGATTTACTCAAGTAAATAAGTAAGTAATAAGTATTCCTTTTCCTACTCTTGAGTTTCTCTAACCATTTAATACAATTCCTGATTTTGATAAAAGTTTATCTTTCAAATTTTAGCAGGGTGATTAACCCATAAAGAAGTTTTCGCTGGTAGACCAATTGACCAACCCATATCCCTCTCAAACTGGAAGAGGGAAATCCCTGGCAGCACTTGGCTCGTACAAACAGAGATTTGCAGTGAGAGAGAAAGAGGAATGGAAGACCTAAAAGCGAAGACCTCAGCACCATGCAAAGACCTTCCAGCTCTCCTCTCCTCTTTCGTCGACACCTTCGTTGACTTCTCCGTCAGCGGCCAATTCCTCTTACCTGTAAACCCCAATCCAGTTCCCCAAAATTACAGCAACGCCACTGAACCTCAGAACTCCGATCCTCTGCCGTCACCCCAACCCTTGCAAACCTATTACCCTGCACAGGACCGTCTGATCGCCATCGGTGATCTCCACGGTGACCTGGACAAGACCAAGCAATCACTAAAACTCGCCAATTTGATCGACGAGTCGGATAAATGGGTCGGAGGGTCCTCTACGGTTGTCCAGATCGGTGATGTGCTTGACCGCGGCGGCGATGAGCTCAAGATCCTCTATTTCCTGGAGAAGTTAAGACGAGAAGCTGCGAGATGCGGTGGCACCTTAATTACTATGCACGGCAACCACGAGATTATGAATGTGGAGGGAGATTTTAGATACGTGACCAAAAAGGGTTTGGATGAGTTTAGGAACTGGGCCGATTGGTATTGCATTGGGAACCGAATGAAAGCCCTTTGTAAAGGGTTGGAAAAGCCTCGAGACCCCTTTGACGGGGTACCTTTGGTTTTCAATAATGTCAAAGCAGAGTTTACAGAGGGGTTTAGGGCCAGAGTCGCGGCATTGAGGCCTGACGGTCCTATTACTGGTCGGTTCTTGTCCAAGAATGTGACGGTGTTGGTTGTGGGGGACTCAGTTTTCGTCCACGGTGGGCTTTTGGCAAAGCACGTTTCGTATGGTCTTGAGAAGATCAATGATGAGGTGAGGGATTGGATTAATGGGTTGAAGGGAAAATGGGCACCAGAGTATTGCCGTGGGGGGAATTCGGTGGTTTGGTTGAGGAAGTTTTCTCATGAATTTGCAGACAAGTGCGATTGTTCGGCGCTGGAACATGTTTTAGCGACCATTCCTGGTGCAAAGAGGATGATTATGGGCCATACGATTCAAGAGTTTGGGATTAATGGTGCTTGCAATGAGAGAGCAATTCGGATTGATGTGGGTATGTCCAAGGGCTGTGGTAATGGGTTGCCTGAAGTGTTGGAGATCAATGGAAATTCAAGTTTGAGGATCCTGACGTCGAATCCATTGTACCAGAAGAAGTACAAATCTTCTGCTGAACCTGAGAGGAGGGAAGGTCTTGGATATTTGGAGCATGGACCAAAACAAGTTGAAGTGAAGGCTTGACTGTTTGGGTATTTATCCTTTACCATATTAGTCTAATTCATTGGGGCCCCTTTTGAACACATATAGTTTTTTGTTTTAACTCTTTTAAACTACTATTCAGCTGGCTCTCTGGAAATGTAAATAATTGTTTATCATCCATTCAAACTAGAAATTGGGTGGAGTAAAACATTAGTACTCTCACTTTCATTGGCGAACAGTGAACAGTTTAATACTTTCATTTTCCTAATAATATGTGTTTTGCAAACTTATCCCTACGATTGGTATACACGTTTTGTTGCATCATGCTTTATTTTGAGTGTTTTCGTTGTTTGTTAAACTCTTCATCGTGATTTGCTTGTATGTACTTCCAACTTATCATTATTCTTAAAATGACTTTATTATACCAGCTGGATGCTAAGTCACTGAATAATTTGGAGTCACTTCCAGAATGAATCTTATGGTTTTTTCTTTGGGAATGGTAATTACTTCAGGTTTACTATCAAAATTTGTTATGCGTTTTTCAGTTGATTTTGTTCACAAGTGTCTCGTATCTATTGATGTTGGTCAAAGTTGCACATAGTGTGTGATGGCCACTGAGTGGAGTGTATAATGACTAATGAGAGAGAGGTCAAGTGACCATATATGGAGGGATTTGGCATCCGGATAATTTGGAATCTTAAGAAAGACCAATGATGTGTTGGAATGAAATTGTTCTTCTGTTATGGTTTTTATACCTTTTTAATAACCTAGTTTAGGTAGTAGTGATGTGTCAAAGTATTTTGATGGGAAGCCAAGGGTTTTCTTTAGGGTTCAAAACCATGAGAGTCTATCGTTGCGGTTCTGATGTTGATCTTAATTTGAGATGATTATTTGCTAAATATCATGTATATAGCAGCATTTACATTAAAGTAACAGGTAAAAAATATCAATCTTTTCCATGTATATGATTTTTCAAGCTCATTTACAAAGCTAAACACCGGCAAAGCGCGGGCACTTCCTTTAGTAAAATCTATTTGCCTAAGTGTCTATTTGAGTTGCCACTTACTGTGTGGAACTGTGGATGGATACAAGGAGTGATTTATGTACTTGCATGTTCGCAGCTACATGGGCACACACATATGTAAACTAATCATGCTTGCATTTCTTAGGTTGTTCTGGCCATCTTTTATTGGTGCATGTAATTTTGTGGTAATATAATGTTTATTGCCTAATATTTACAGCATTAGTGCCACAATAAAGCTTTTTTTTTGTGCGGACATGAAAAATTGGATTCGAAGTAATGGCAATTGTAGAAAGGTTGTCGCACCAAAGTGTAGGACAAGAAAGAAACAAACCAAGTTCACATAACATAGCTTGAAGCCCTGAAATTTCAGCTACTATTAAAGCAAGCTAATGAAATTTTGCTTCAACACTTGAACGAGAAACAGTCTTGTGAGTTTTTGAGCTCTAGGAAATGAAATTTGGGCCAAGATACACATAATATTTCAATTTTTTTGATATATTAATGAGGATCTTTTACCGACGAATTATATTGTTATATCGTAAAATAACAATATAAAATAAGAAATCAACTTTAATGTCAATGTTGAGCTCTGACGTTATACTTCTCGGTCTATTTTGAACATTTAAAAGGTGGCACACGTTCATGAAGGTATGAAAGAATAAAGATAACTAATTTTTCTACAATTAATATATTAAAAAAAAGATTTTTATCACAAATGGTACCTGAAATTTATCTCAATTATATACATAGTACCTGAACTTTACTTTTGATCACAACCAGTACCCAAATTTTTTGTTTTCATCCTAAATGGTACCTGAACTTTTCGTTTTCAACATAAATGGTACATACCGTCAATTTTAAGTAAAAAAAAATATTTGAAAGAGAAAACAAAAAAAATATAATTTTTTTAATGTTTTTTCTTTTCAATTTTTGGGAGGTAGGATGGAGTTTTTTTTAATAATTTTTTTAGATTTTTTAACGGTAAATTGACGATAAGTATCATTTAGGATGAAACAAAAGTTCATGTACCATTTAAGATTAAAACGAAAAGTTCAGGTACTAAGTATATAATTGACAAATAGTTCAGGTACTAAGAATAACAAATATTCCTTCTGTTGATAGGGTAACATTACCCAAGGATGAAGTTGATCATACATGTTAAAGAGCTCCAAATATAAGGAGTGCTTCATGAGGTCCTCAATAGCCCATAACGAGGTCCACAAATATATTAATTGACCACAAGTCCACAACTGAAGGAGTCCTCCATAATGAACCTGAGAGGCCAAGCTAGAGCCCAAGACGTTAATAAATATATTAATAGGCCGCAGGTCCAACTCAAGGAGTGCTTCGACTATGAGTCTGGGAAACTATAAACCCAAGAGTCCATCATGATGTTTGAGGTCGTACAATTGGTACAAAGAGATTAAACCCCAAGAGAGCTGGACCCAAGAAGACTGAGTGAATCGGATGGCCCAATATGATGTAGAGCACTGAACAAGTAAATTCTCAAATAATGGCTATCTCAACAGTAACGTCGTTGCTTTCTCCCGTCTCTTCCCCTTATGAAAATGTTAATTTCCGTCTCTCTCCTCTTCTTCACCTTCAACAATTCATCTCCTCACCCTAACTTCTCATCGTCTTTTGCTTTCCTCTCTCTTTTATTGTTTTTTTTTCATTTTTCATTTTTTGTATGTATGGACGATCTTTTTTTCTTCATTCATTCATTCTTTGGCCCAAAAAAAATCTCTCTTTAAAAATCTCTTATTCATCTTTCAATTAGTTCTATTACAGTTGATTTTTTCTTCCAACCACAAGAAATAGATCATGGGTCTGATTCGTCTTAACATTATTGCTCATGCATTTTGATTTGTTTATAATTGTATTGGCTTTTTGCCGGAGTAGGGATTTTGTTTCATGTGAGAATGTGGAGTGTTGTCCCACATTGGAGAAAGAGACCTTGCAAATATGTTTATAAGGATTTGAGCCTCTCCAACCATTGCCAATTGATTTTGATTGTGACGCCCAGATTACTTCATCATGGTATCAGAGCTACAGGTTTGCCCATGTGTGAAGCCAAGTGGTCACACGTGCTTCACGTCACCCAATATAAGTTGTCCACGTGTTTGGCTTGAAAATTCGTCACACTTGTGGGGGCGTGTGAGAATGTGGAGTGTTGTCCCACATTGGAAAAAAAGGACCTTGCAAATGTGTTTATAAGGATTTGGGCCTCTCCAACCATTGTCAATTGGTTTTGGTTGTAACGGCCAGATTACTTCATCACACCACGTAGCAGAGGACGAACAATCACTGAGACGAAGAACAAATCAAGGCTCGGATCGCCATGGCTTTGATACCATGATAGCTTTGCTAAATCTTGAGAGAAAAACAAACAGGGAAGAATGTATTAACTAAAAGTCTAAAACTGAGAGGAGTTGATTACAACAGAAGAGGTATGTATATGCTTAAGCTAAAATACCAGAGCCAACAAATGGCTGATAGCTGGCAATACTAATTAGCAGTGCCTTTTACCCTTAACATTTCATAACCTGAATTCATATTGGGTTCTATTTCTTGCACCTTCTACTTTTTTTGTGTGACTTGGGAAGTCTATTTTATAGTTCTGTTGTGGGTTTGACATTTTGTCAATTTTCCAGAATTGGGTTTGAGTTGAGTAATTAATTTGATGTTCATAAAATTCAAATCCATATTACTGCAGAAAGTAAAAAAGAAAGAAGGGAGGAGTAGTAGAAAGGATGAAGAGTTGAAGTTAGAAAGAAATACAAATTAAACTTATATTTGTATAAGTCATGGCTACTATAGCTGTTAATGGTGATCGGTGAGATTGAGATCTCCAGAGAGACAAAATGGAATGAAGGGGATGAGGGAGAAGAGACGTAACAATGGGTACTGGGAATAGAGGTGGGCAGCTAACAGAAAACCGGGAGAAAACAGCAATGTTAATGTTGAGAAAGACATTATTTGAGTATGTAGTAATCATATAATGACGTGGCTAAATTATGACCTTTATATATGTAATGGACGGCTGAAATTAAAAGTTTAGAAAGGTTAGGAGAAAACTTAGCTGAGGAGAGGATTCAGATTCTTTTGGTTTACATAAAGGTTAGAATGACTTTACTTTGGAAACGAACTGTGCAACTCTTACTACTGCACTTGCCAGCCTTGAAGATGAATTTTCTGACATTGAGCGTATTACTGGTGATTGCAAAGCTTTTATGCTTTCTTTCACCTCCTTGAATATTTGCCATATCTACCGCGAAGCAAATTGTGTAGCCTATCGTTTGGCCGACATTGCTTGTTTTTCTAGTATTGATGAAATTTGGATATATGACACTCCCTCCATCATTGAAGATGTAATCTATGAGGACATTTGTCCTCGTTCTCGAGGTCTTGGTATTAAGTCCCCCTCAATGTATAACCACTCTCGTCATTTTTAATGCATTTCCTCTTTTCCTTTAAAAAAAAATAGAGAAGCAATATGCGTGTATAGACTTCTTTCCTTTATTTTTTTTTATTTTCTGCTACTGTTAATATTATTGCTACTTTGAGTTTCTGATGGTGGAACTACTCACTCTTGCTCATCAAACTAATAGAATCAATGACCAAAATATCTAGTATCGAGGAAATATCGATGGTCCAAAAATTGAAAATTTTGAGGAAATTTCAATATCGGTAAATGTTAGAGAGAAATGACTGAAATTTGAGGAAAAACATGGAAATTTTAAATAAAATTTTAGAAGATGTTTATTTGATTAATTATCTACTCTATTTTAAAAAGAAAATGTTGAACAAACATTATGACCTAATGAGTTGTAGTAATGTAAGATGAATTAGTATACGCTGAGTTGCTATCAGCTCTTGAAATTTGACATACATTGCATAGTGAACTACATGAGTATGTTAGAACCACAAGGAGGACCTAGCCTATAAGGTTTAATATTTTCACTATCTTTATCATCTTTATGTGTAGCTAAGTGTATTACAAAGAATAGTCATTCAATGATACATTCTCCATGTAATTTTGCATATATTGACTTAGTATGAACCTGTAAACTCTCGAAAATTTTTCCTAATTATCTAGAACACATTTTTGCTCGAGGAGATTTTGTTTTCTTTACATGAAGAGATATTTAAATTTTTCTCTAAAGCGTAGGCCGCTTAACTCTTTTGGCAAATTTAATAATTATTAGATCTTAAAATTAATTATATGATGGTGAAATTTTCATAAATATGTTTGTTTATTTACATATATAAATACAAGCAAAAGTTTGTATATAACAAATTAACAACTAAAAAGGAACTCTTATTTAAAAAAAAAATCAATTGAAAACCATATAGGTAGTTTTTTTTTAAGTAGGCTTATTAATCATATGGCTAGATTGATTGATAATCATTTATAAGATGGATGGATTGCCAAAAAAAAGAAAAGAAAAAAAAAACACTCAGTCTCTCTTTCTTCCCCGACCCCTCTCTCCTCTTCCCCAATCTCTCTCTCTCTCTACCCAGTCTCTCTCTATTCTATCCCTGATCCCTCTCTCTCTCTCTTCGATCCTCGATCCCCGATCCCTCTCTTCTCTTCCCCGAGCTCTCCCTCTCTTCTATCCTTGATCCCTCTCTCTCTCTCTCGATCTCTCCTCAACCCACTCTCTCTCTCTCTCTCTCTCCTCTCTCTCTCTCTCTGTTAATACATGTTAATCCAAATTTAAAGAAAGTCATGATACAAGCAAAATAAAATAAGAAAAAAAAGTTCAAAATATTGGATTTCATGTATTGGGTAAGATTGGATTTATGCAACTTGCACGGTTATGGTCTTCTTCTCCACATCGTCCACATTTTTTATGAGTCACATCCTCCTCTATAGATGGAATTCAGAGTGTCTTGTGCATTCCAGGGATTTAAGTGTTTTTATGGAGGTAAGACTACTCTATTATCCACATCTTGAGGCACAACCCACTCACTTCTATTCCCAACCGGCCATATAGGCTCTGCATATGCTAGCACCAATGTATTAATTGTGTAAAATTGGGAGCACATATTATACATTTATATTTTTTTAGCTCTACACGCAACAATTGCACGAGCTCAAGACCAATAAGTGAGTTGCTTGCTTGTTAATTATCACGATGAATAACATCCAATGAACACGAATGTTCATTACAAATTTTTCTTACTTCAAAATAAGCCAAGTCTTGTAGCTTTATTGCACGAAGTTGCCATTTGCAATTATCATCCACACATCCAACTACCCATCGATCTTTATAAGATTTTATAACTCTAAACTCATAATTTTTTCTAGGACTAATTTCTTGTTAATACCCTTAACTTTGGGGGTGAAATTAGTTCAGTCCCTGCACTTTTAATTTAATCAAAACACTCCCTGAACTTTCAATTTTCATCCAATAACTCTTTTAGTCAAAATTCAATCAAAATTTTGTCCAAAAATATGTGAAATGTCCATTATACCCCTGCCTGTTTAGTTTTTTTTTCTTCTCTCTCTCCTCGACCCTCTCTTCCTATCCTCCCCGTGATCTTCTTCTTCTTCTTCTCGCTTCTTCCTTCTTCTTTTCTTCCTCCTCCTTTCTTTTTCTTATTCTTTTCTTCCTCTTTCCTTTTCTCTGCACCCATCTCTTCTCTATCTATACCCAAGCCCACGCTCCAGCCACCTCTCGTCAACACAGCCCCGCACACCATTCCAGCCCACCACCACCACATCATCACTCCATCATGGCCACACCGCCGGCAACCCATCAATTCGCCGCCGAAGCCAAAGCTCAGCACCGCACCACAATCTCTTCTCTCTCACCACCGAGTTGCTCTCCTCTCCGGCGTTCCAATCGAGCCCATGCTCGACCCAAGCCACCACCACCATCTCGGCGCCGCTCATCAATTTGAGCCCAGCCCGGATTTTCGCCACTGTCCTCAGGCCATCCTTTGGCCACCCATCGATCCAGCATCAAGCCCATGCTCTTGCTAACGCAGGCGTCGATTCCCATCTCGCCGCAACTAACAACCCAACACCAATCTCCCTCGACCGGGGAGAGAGAGAGGGTCGGGAAGAAGGATGAGGAAGAGAGAGAGAGAGAGAGAGAGAGAGAGAGAGAGAGAGAGAGAGAGAGAGAGAGAGAGAGAGAGAGAGAGAGAGAGAGAGAGAGAGAGAGAGAAAAGAAGAGAAATGGAGGAAGGAGGAGGAGGAAAGGAAGAGATGGTCGGGGAGAGAGAGAGAGAGGGAGAGGAGAAGAAGAAAAAAAGATGCGGCAAAAAAAAACTGGAAAAAAAAAACTAAACAGGCAGGGCTATAGTGGACATTTCACATATTTTTTGGACAAAATTTTGATTGAATTTTGACTAAAAGACTTATTGGATGAAAATTGAAAGTTCATGGACTGTTTTGATTAAATTAAAAGTGCAGGGACTGAACTGATTTCACCCCCAAAGTTTAGGGTATTAACAAGAAATTAGTCATTTTTTCTAATTGCCAGCATACCTAAATGTGTCTTTAACTCACTCTTACTTTGGTACAATTGACCCATCACAATATCTCCACAAGAATCATCATTTGATTGTTATAGATAAGCAAGCAACAGAGCATACAAAATTGCCAAAAATCTCAATTATATCAATTCTTCATAGCTTAATTATAATTGAAATCTAATTATACTAATAAAAAGAGCTTGACAAGAAGATTATTTCTCATATCTCACTTGCCCGAACGGTGACGGAGTCGCCGGAAAATGCCGCGAAAATTGTCGAAATCACCGATCCTTCTCTGCTTGGATTTGCCGGCACTGGTCTCCGGTAAGACAAACCCAGAGCATAATTTCCTTTGCGCCTCCAAGAAGTGTTGTGGACGGCGGCTACAAGAGTTGCAGATGGAGGTGGGGATGAAGGAGAGGAACAAAAGAAAAAAAAAAGTTTCAGACTATTTGGTCTTCACGGGTACTGATGAAAGGAAGAAGGAAAGAAGGGAAAAAAAAAGAATGAGTGGGATACTGGGATGTCTTCACAGGTACTGAACTACTATTGAAAGGAGGAAGGAAAGGGAAAAAAAATGTGAATTAGTAAAAGGGACAATTAAGTCTTTTTATAAGGCAAAAGAGGTATTTATCATTAGGTTTTAAAAATAGAGGCAGAAGTCATTAGAGGACTACAAAAGGGGTATTTCTCCAAATTTCTCCCAAAAAACAAAATTTTAGCCAAAATTTCGGCGAAAATGTCGTTATTTAAGACCTTGAATAGAATTTTCATACTTACTATTGAACTTATTCAATGTTTCAATGTGACTAGGATGAAGTGTGAATATGGGAAAGGCTTTGACCAGACATCTACTTATTTGTGAGGCATAATTAAACTTGTACATGCATGTAGACTATGAAAGATATCCGATATGGATTGTTTCTTATATATAAAATCTATTTGCCTAAGTGTCTATTTGAGTTACCACTTACTGTGTGAAACTGTGCATGGATACAAGGAGTGATTTATGTACTTGTATGTTTACAGCTACATGGGCACACACATATGTAAACTAATCATGCTTGCATTTCTTAGGTTGTTCTGGTCATCTTTTATTGGTGCATGTAATTTTGTGGTAATACAATGTTTATTGCCTAATATTTACAGCATTAGTGCCACAATGAAGCTTTCTTTTTTGTGCGGGCATGAAAAATTGGATTAGAAGCAATGGCAATTGTAGAAAGGTTGTCGCACCAAAGTGTAGGACAAGAAAGAAACAAACCAAGATCACATAACATAGCTCGAAGCCATGAAATTTCAGCTACTATTAAAGTAAGTTGACAATATTCCGCATCAGCACTTGAACGAGAAACAATTTTGTGAGTTTTTGAGCTCTAGAAAATTAAATTTGGACCAAGATTCACATAATAACATCCGGTAGAGTGACGATTATCGGGATCACCCGCATAATTCGCATCCGAAAATGCACTGATTGATAAGGGACCAAGCTTAATTATATTGTAAACAATGATGAATAGAAAAGTGGGACCCGTCAACACACTAATGTCCAAATTGGACAGAATCCATATTTGTTGACCAATTTAATCAAACTTAAGAGTAGAAGGGTGATTAAGATTAAGATGAAATTTGAAAATAAAGGTGTGAATTGATTTTGGGTCAAAAGTATAAGGTAGTAAACTGAATTTAGTTCTCTTTTTTTCTTTTGATCTAGCATACTTTAATCAAACCATATTATAAATTAACTTCAAGGCTAATCTGGACCCCCAATGTCGTACCCGGTTCATTTTCTACGTTTGCAAGGTGGTCGAACAATCGAGAAGCCGGAAATGTACGTACACGAATTATCCCAAAGTTCACTAGTTTTAAAATAACAATATAAAATAAAAAACCAATTTTAATGTTAATTTTAAGCCTTGACGTTATACTCTTCGGTTCATTTTGGATATTTAAATGGTGGCCTAACGTTGGTGAAGGTTGAAAGACAACCAATTTTCTTAAAATTCAAATATTAAAAAATTCGCCAGTAACAATCCTTTCAATTTTTTTTATTATATTAATAAGATCTTTTTCCCAACAAAATATTCGTCAGCACAAGTTGTACTCTTTTTTGTTTGAAATGGTTGTGCTCCATTTTTTTTTTCATTTGTTATAATTATTTATTTATGATTTTGTACTTGCGAGAACTTACAAAATAACATCGTGCCATTGTAGTCTTTGTCCTTGTATATCATTCTTCTAAGCACTTGTGCGTGACTTCTCCTAAAATTTTCAATACCGTGATCATGAAATTCGTGAGCTATACACAAGCATTTTGTTCTTTTGATATAGCATACTTTAATCAAACCACATTTTAAACAAGGCTAATCTGGACCCCTGGTTCATTTTATACATTTGCAAGGTGGTTGAACAATCAAGAAGTTGAAAAAGTGCGTACACCAATTATCCCAAAGTTTACTATTTTTAAAATAACAATATAAAATAGAAAGCCGACTTTAATGTCAATTTTAAGCCCCGACGTTGCACTTCTCTGTTCATTTTGGATATTTAAAAAAATAATAAAAAAAAGACTTTGTTCGGATGAAAACTTTGTCAGTAAAAAGTCCTTTCAAATTTTTGAGGTCATCATAATCTTTGAGGTCATACAATGGATATGAAGAGATTAAACCCTAATTAAGAGGGCTAGGCACAAGAAGACCGAATGGTCGGCCCAATACAACGTTGAACACTGAGTTAGTGCTAAGAAAAGAGAATTGGAAAATAATAGTTGGAATTCTCTTATCAAGAAGGATATCATCTCATAAAATTATACATTTACGTGCATTGCTCGCGCAACTTGAGTAGACCTCCAATATCACCTAGACCATAATCTAGGTGCAGGTCGGTAAATCTTCTATTAATGCTCAAGAGATAATCCTTGATTAATGCTCTGATTAGTTCTCTTGTTAGTGCTCCATTAATGTCAGTTCAATTAATGATAGTGCACCATTATAACATTAGTGCTCCATTAATTGTCGAGTGCTCCATTAATGTTAATGCACCATTAATACTAACATGTCAATACATCAGAACTTGCTATTCTCTTAATTCATATATGCAAAATGCATGAACTAGACCTGAGAGGCAATAGAGCAATAATATAGTTTAAAATGAATTTTGTTCAGAAGAGAGTTATATCTATTTGAGATTACTTATGAAATGTTTAAAATCACTTTTCAAATTTAGTAAAAGCATTTTTGTACGAGAAAGTACTTGACAAGTGTTTCGCAAAATCATTTTCACGTGCCTCTAAAACTCACCCATGACAAAATTTAATTTTTTTTTCAAATTTTTTATATTTTTAATTAACTCAAAAATGCTTTTGGGTCTCCAAATGCCGTTGCCAAACAGGCCTTAGCTAGTCTAATTCGTTGCTGTTGGAGATCGTAGAGGTGATAGTCAGTAGTTGAAGACCCACTAATGCACATATAATAACACAAGATTAGAAAACTACTACTACAACCAAGAATATAATTTTTCTTAAATAACTAGACCTCCCTAATATGATCTAACAAGTAATGGTGAAAATTGGTCATTCAATAAAAGAAAATTGGTCATTAAAAACCATTAGCCTTTACCTCTTCTTTATACTAAAACTTACTGCAGCCCTTATGATACTCTTCATGGACATCTTTTGCTCCAATTTGGGCATGACCTCTTCAATTGGTCTCCTAAAATTTCCAATAAATATTCCCTCATCTTCAAATTTCCGAACATCAGTTGAAAGAAATGTATCAAACCCAATGCAACTCTTCAATTGCGATATTACAGTAAAATATATTCCAGAACAAAAATAATAATAAAAAATATCTTACATATACTAATATGGAATTGATGAATGACATACATGAAAAAAAAAATTCAATGCAATTATTGCAATAGATACTGAATTTTAAGTGATAGTGAATTTCACGTGTCATTTCTTGAATCTAGGATTGTTGGCTTTAGATTTGCCATTGAATCATTGCTTTTTCTTTCTTTTGGCCATTGAATCATTATTTTATAGAAGTATGCTATCTTTTACTATCCCATCATTTTTGTTCATCATTAATGTTGTTAAACTTTCTTAATTTTTCCCCAATTGATGTTGAGTACGTTCTTGACATTCATGTTGACATCTTGAGTACTAGCTTGGTTAAGAACGTTAAGCACGCAATTACTAACCACTACTGGTGGTCGAGTTGATAAGAGTTTTCAGGTGTCACCCCCCTCCCCCTAGGATTCGAATCTTGCCGACTACGGATTGAAGTTAAATCTCAATTCATTCTATGGTTGACCAGGGAGAGAAAACGTTTTGTCAAGATCCCCGACTGTGAATGGATGCATGGGAAAGATGGATGTGAAAGTTAGGTGACTCGTATACGTAATGATCCATGTTTAAGACGTGTGAGAATTTCATTCTTGATCGAAGTGATCAAGAAAGAGAAAAAGTCAAAAGCTTCCATTTCTTCTAGTTTCTACGAAGTGATCGATTTCCTTCCTTGTTAATGCTGGTAGAGAAACAAGGGTTTCTATCTCCTCTGAGTCCTCTCTATCTCTCTTGGATTCTTTGAGATTTGAAGGCAAGCAATGGAGGTCCCGAAGAGCAACACAGACCATGTGGTAGTAACCATAGACCAACCAAGCCCCAAACTCAACCAGACTCCCCAAGCAGACTCTAATAATCAAACCCCACAATCACTACAGTCAAAACCCAAAACCCTTAGAGGTCTTAACTTCTCCAAACCTCGGTCACGGTTTGAGGCGAGTAAGCATCCTTTGACACCAAGAACCAGTCTCGAAACCAAAGAACTCGAAGCCTTAAACCGTGACGAAAACAACTACTCGTCATCCTCAGACGATGAAGAATGGTTCGAAAATGAAGAAGACGAGGAAGAAGAAGAAGGAAACGTAGACAAGCAAGGGAATAAGAAAAGGAAGAGAAAGATGAACAAGCGAGCTCTGATCGAGTGGACTTTGTTTCTCATAATAACTACTTGCTTGGTATGCTCCCTAACCCTTGATTTCCTTAAAGACAAAATGAAATGGGGTTTGCAGGTATGGAAATGGTGCCTAATGGTCTTGGTTATGTTCTGTGGGCGCTTAGTCTCGGGTTGGGTCGTGGGGTTCATTGTGTTTCTCATAGAGAGAAACTTCATGCTTAGAGAAAAAGTACTCTACTTTGTGTTTGGTCTACGCAAGAGTTTCCAAAACTGTGCTTGGCTAGGCCTAGTTCTAGTGGCTTGGATGATCATGTTTCCTCATGTCCACAAACAAAGCAAGGTTCTAAAGAAAGTGTTTCGAGCCCTCATCGCCGTTCTATTCGGCGCCACGATTTGGTTGCTGAAGATCGTTTTTGTCAAGGTGATGGCCTCTTCGTTTCACGTAGCTACATTCTTTGACCGCATGAAAGAGAGTGTTTTCCACCACTTCATTTTGGATGCACTGTCCGGGCCGCAACTGAACCACCGAGAGAGGGAGCTACTTCCGCGGCGTTGCTTGCAGCCGTCGAAGACTTTGCCTGCAAGGTTGAGGGGGGATCACTCTAAGCGGTTGACCAGGTCGAGGTCTTTTAAGCAAGACGGGTGGAGGAGGATTGACATGGAGAAGCTCAAGAGGTTGAGCATGACGGGTAGGGCAACGGCGTGGAGCATCAAGAGGCTCGTGAGCTACGTCAGGTCTTCGGGATTGACGACATTGATTTCGAGTTCTATGGATAATTTCGGCAATACGGAATCAGAGATTACAAGTGAATGGGAGGCGAGGAACAGCGCTCAAAGAATATTCAAGAATGTTGCCAAGCTTGGTGCCAAGTAAGTTTCTTATCCGGCCGGCCACTTTCAGTTTTCCGGTCGGCCTAACGTTTCATTCACTTTTGCTTCAATCTCTAGCTAGTTGGTATTAATTTCTCTCAGTATCTGATATATATTTAAAAATTTCCAACAAAATTTTATTACACAATACAAACCGTCCAAATCAACATAGAACATGCCACTAATGATTTTTTAATTTATTATGATTTTTGAGTCACATTTTTAGCATCAATCCTGTTAATTTTTTAGCTGTCCTCACCTTGATTTTAACCGAAATATTATGCAAACTGCAAAGCAATATGAAAATGGCAAAATGCATGTCATGATAACAATTGAAGACCTATGAGCTTTCAACAAAATCGTTTATAGTGGAAGCTAGCCCTACATAATCAAATTGCTTTTACCGAAACAAGTCCAAATATAACCATGCCATGATAACACTGTGCATCACAAATGACTACACGTTAATATTTAATTAGATCATAATGATGATGCCAACCCAGCCTCTCTTAATATATATATATATATACTCATGGAGCCCTAGCACATATAAAACACGTAGTACGTACAAACCATTTTTTTTTGTTTGGAATTCTTATCCTCAGTAGTGGATACATTAGTGATTAATATATGTCATAAACTTTTGAAAATGAACCCTTTCATTTTGACACCTACACCATATGCTGTACCGATATTGGTTTTCCACGTACTTATGCTCAGTTTGGTATCATTTTGATTCATTTGGTATCAGTTTGATGCCAACCCAGCCTCTGTTAATTGATATCGGCATATGGTGTATGACGCGGTGGCGGTCACGAGATAAGATGGGTAAGACTAGCTTCTAAATTTTAGAAAGATAAAACTGATAAAGATCAGTGTAAGTAGAGAAAATCTTTAAAATTTTATTGAATTTCATGATATGATTAACTGAATAATACAAAATATAAATAGTGCTTATATAGGCATCAAAGTCCTAAACATATTCTAACCAGAAATCTTAAAGTCTTTTAAAGCAAGAAAACATCTCAACTTAAAAGGAAAATAAAAACTTAAAATAAAAAAGAATATCTTCTAAAATTTAAATGTCGAATCAGATTTAGTAAATCAACTTCTCTGGCCTAAATCTAACGAGGCATAATACCATGAGTCTTGTAGATCTTGTAATTCCCTTTTCGGAAAGGTATCATGCGTCCAAAACGGACATTGTAGCCCAAAGTTAAGCCAAACTAGATTCACAATCCAAATTCGACTTTCCGCGAGAGTCACTTGAAAAGTCCAAAACTAAAATCTTCTAAATATTCTAGAAGCTAGCAACCTCATAAACCATGTATTGCCAATCATCCAATGACTACTCTTGACTTTGGAGCCCGTGGTTGAGGCCATGTGTGCAGAGATACGGGAGCCTTTGATTGAAGCAAATATAACTGTTAGTCGATCACTGAACCTAACAGTTCCTATGGATGGTAATCCATATGCTATTTTGGTTAATGGAGTTTTTGAAAATGTAGCAAACAAATATATTGATCACATTACTGACATTGTGATGAATGAGTCTTGTGAGAATGTGATTGAGATTTCTCCTTCTTCTTCTCATATTGAGGGAGCCTCACAATCTGGGAAATTAACACAACTACTGACAATACCCAAGAGCTTATTATTCCAATGGAAAATATATACGGGGGCTTGAATGTTGGTTCGGCAACTAGTTCAATTCCAACAAGCTATCCAGTAGCTGAGAAAGTTACATTTTCTTGGGGTGATTTGGAAAATGAAGAACCGTACCCCTTGGGAATCATGCTCAATCTAATATTCATTCTGCTAGTTCTGGGTTTGATGAGGGTGAACCAACTTTGGAATATGCATGAGAATCTTCTTCAAACTATTCCAAAAAGTCCTCCCAAAAAATTGAAGAAGAAACAAAGTCAAACGAACATGCAGGATCGCTATTCCAAACGTGTTCGAACGTCTACTGTGCGTCTCAATCTTTGATTATTTGGCTTCGGTTTTGCCTTTTGAATTGTTAATTTTTTTTTGTCCAAAGGGCTTTGGCTTCTTGTCCACCCCACTTAATTGTACTCTATTTCATTCAATAAATTTTTCTTTGCTAAAAAAAATGTTAAGATATCAGTTAGCCTGCTATGAATTATCATCACTATATATATGAAGTAGTAGTGCAAATTAATGTGCTTAATTAACAGGTTTCAATATAACAAAGAATATATTTTTTTCCTTCATTTAGTCCTAACTGTACAGGTACTAACTAATTAATTATCTAACGTACATTTTGTACGTGCTTCATTGTATCCTTATTAATTAATTACTTACAGATATATAGAAGAGGAAGATTTACTACGATTCTTGAAGACAGATGAAATTCACACCATATTCCCTCTCTTTGAAGGAGCACTTGAAACTGGTAAAATAACAAAGTCTTCCTTCAGAAATTGGGTGGTACGTAAGCTATAGCTTTAACACAATATTAATCTTATAAACCTTTCCATCTCAACCAGCTGTAAACGTTCACCATTTTCATTTCACACACTAATCTAATGTTGATATGATCAATCTTTAATTAGGTATATGCCTACATTGAGCGTAGAGCATTGGCTCATTCTTTAAATGATACCAAGACCGCTGTCCAACAACTTCACAAGCTGGCGAGTGCACTTGTGATTGCGATTACAACTATAGTGAGCCTTCTGGTGATGGGTTTGGCCACAACTAAGGTCATCTTTCTGGTCACTTCTCAGCTGCTGCTTGTAGGCTTCATGTTTCAAAACATGTGCAAAACTATGTTCGAGTCCATCATTTTCGTGTTTGTGATGCACCCGTTTGATGTCGGTGATCGTTGCGTCATCGATGGCATACAGGTCAGATATATTAATGCATTAGTACATCATAAAGTTAAACCCTAAAAAGCCCGAAATGCTCAACCTTTAACTCTAAAAACGACGTCCATGTATGTGGACTTGTTCAGAAGAGATCAGACCAAAACAAAATGTTGTGGACTTGTACGTCTAGCTTGGTGATGTTCTTGTAGATATATTGTACGTTAACAACTAATTAGTAAGTTTGTTATATGATTTTGTGCCTGCAGATGGTTGTGGAAGAGATGAACATATTGTCAACAGTGTTCTTAAGATATGATAATGAGAAAATATATTACCCCAATGCTGTGCTTCTTACAAAGCCTATTAGCAATTTCAGAAGAAGTCCGGACATGGGTGACGGTATCGATTTCACCATTGATGTCTCTACTCCAGTTGATGATGTTTCTGCACTCAAGAAGGCTATACAATCGTAAGAAAATATGAAATTAACCCTATCATTTAAGGTTTGAAGGTTTAACTAATTATTTATGGTATTAATTAATACTAAACGGAATTCATATATGCAGATACATTGAGAGCAAGCCAAAGTATTGGAACCCAAAACACTCGGTGATAGTGAAGGACATTGTGAATATGGACAAGATGCAAATGTTGCTATGTGTTCAACACACCATGAACCATCAAAACTTTGGGGAAAAGAGTGATCGAAGATCAGAGCTTGTGTTTGAATTGAATAAGATTTCCCAAAACCTTGGCATAAAGTACCATCTTCTTCCTCAAGAGGTAAATCTCACACAGTCTTCCAACGGATTGCCCACAATGGCTTAGTTAATCATGATGAATTAATTAGCAGTAATTCATAGTGATTGGATTGTATATTTTTATTTAATCGATGACTGAAGGCTCATTACTTCATTATCAACACAAAAAGTTTTTACTATTTATATCTATTTAGTGAGTGGATCATGTAACTCAATTATTTTGATATTCGAATCATTTTTTCTTGCTAATTTTTTTTTTGGACAATTTTTTCTTGCTAATTACCGTACCATTTTGTCAAGTGGATAAAAAATATATATTTTTGTCTAACAAAATGCTAATAGATGTATGAAGTTTACCATGTTGCTCTCCGTTCGATAACAAAACCTGGCAGTACGTAGCAGCTACCTTTGCAACCCTAATTCATATGGATATATAAGTTATGGGCTTAGTTGATACTACTTTGGCATGTCTAGTTCAAGCTACAACTCCATTTTTAATGCGTCCTTTTGCACTTCCAAGTAAAAATGTTTTTTATGTTGAAAGCCCTTAGTGCGAATTGAATTGGAGAGATCGATTTTTTTTGCTGCATACTTGAAGAAAGGTGAGGAATCATTAAGTGATGATCATTATAGTACTTGAAGAAATTGGCAGCTACGAGTCTACGACAAACCAAAAAACTAAGCCTCAGTACCACTTTAGCTTGGCGGGTCTTTTACCCAACTCATAATATAAGGCCTACAGTGAAGCTAAATTATTGATGCAGGCATACTTCATCGGTTCATCCTTATAATGATGACTATTTTTTCATTCATTTGGCGTTGTATATATCATTATGTTTGTATTAGTGAGATTTTGGCTTTCATGTCCCCTTATATCTTTGTTCCTTTTTGTTTGTTTTTTCTTTTCTATAATAAAATTTTAAATTTTAGCTAAAAATAAATAAAAACCAAGAATTATTCTAAAAACTAAAAAGTAATGATAAAAATTCATCAAATTTGATGGCGAGAAATCCAATGAGAGGGCTAAACTCTAAAATGTGAGTTCCAAACCATAAACAGCTAGAAATAACGTAAGAGCAAAGCTTGAAATTAAAGATGATATATTGCTACTTGAAAAGAAAAAAAGAAGAAAAGGGGGCTGCCTCTGGCCACCGCACACCAATTTCCAGAGGCCACTGATGAATTGATTATATATATATATATATATTATGCTATGTATCATTTCATCGGGCAAAGTGGAATGTGGATGTGTGTGTTCTGAAATGACTTTTTTTTCTTCTTTCTAGTCAACACGAGTTCATGCAAATATCGTAATGACGTAGCTTTCATTTTAAATCTGACTTTTATTTTTTTTATATCTTTGCCAGACTAGGTTGCACATCACTTACATGTCACCAGGGAATTCAGTTGAGTGGCAAAGATATAAACGTTGAAAAGCCATGGCTAATGTTGCACTCTAACCTTTACCTTTTCCTGGATAAATCGGGGAAGCCACAGAAGCAGATGAAGTCGGAGTGGAAGGGATCGATAGTCTCATGCCTATCAGTTTTAGGCTTATTGCGACTGCGTTGGGGGCGACCTCTATCACGCTTAGCATCACCATCAGTGGTGACCAACACCTCCACCAAACCTTCTTCCATAACTCCATGCCCAAGTTCTTCGACTGCTAATCAATTGGCACAATTTCCAAGGCGTCACGAACCCGCTTGCTGCCTTGAACCTCCTCTTCATCTCTAATCCGATGAGCCCCAGTCATGTAGTGGTTTCATAATGGCCTTGTCTACTTGAGACGGTAATGGACGAATCACAACATCCCTCTTCTGCACGCCTAAATACATCAGAGAATTTGAGGTTATTAAAGGAGAGATAGAGAGGGTTGAAGAGACATTAATTAGCCCCAAAAAAAATGCAATGGTGCTATAGAACCCACAGATAGGCTTGTCGATGGATCGGATTTTGATCCAAATTCAGTCTGGATCCATTGTTATTTGTTAATGAACTGGTTGGATTTGATAATTTGATTAGTTAAACCGTTAGCAATCTGGATCCGTTAATTTGTTTATGAAACGGATCAAATACGAATCTAAGTTGATTTGATCTGCCTTTATAATAATAAACGATAATATTTATCCATATATAATTATTTATTTTTTATATTTAAAAATAAATAATTATATATAGGGTTAGCCAAAAATTTGACAGAAGACTAAAAATCTTAAAATATTAGAATATTTATTGGATTAATTGCCGAAACATCCCTTGAAATTGGTTATAATTGTCAATTTTCATCCTAAGTTTGCAATTGTTGAAATTGACCTCTTGAACTTGGCAAAAATTATTAATTATTAACATACCCTCCATTAATTATAACATTTTTTATTCAAATGTTCGTTATGTACCTGTTACGTGAAAGACAATATAGTCGATCATTTAGGGTATTTTTAATCAACAAACTACCATGTTGAGAAACATCAACGGTACATGGGCGTTGATTTGTGCATATTTTATGCACTTAAAATGCCTCTAAATACTTGGATTATGCTATTCCGAGAGCTATTTTGTTAATGTGTGTTTTTACGTGTATAGTAAAAATATGAAAAAATGTGTATTTGTTCAAAGAGGTGTAAAATGGAGGTTTTAAGAGCAATTCTGAAAAGTCAATAGTGACTTTAATGACACTGGTCATCATTCGGAATGTGGATTACAGAATTGTACAAAGATTTCGGATTATTCATTCTGAAATGATACTTTAAAGTGGTTATGCGATTATTTCCGACCAAATAGATATGCATAAACCAAATCATCCTTAACAAATAACTTTCAAACCCTTCTTATTATCACGGCTTATAGTAATTTCACTTTTTTTTTTTGGGACAATTATACATATATAATTTCTCCTACACTGTTCAAAATGAAGTGAGAAATGATTCTTTTGTCCTCATTTATTCATTAATTACAGTTTTGCCATTAACCCTAGAAATTACGGTTTTGTCCCCATTTATTCATGAATTACGATTTTTCCATTAATTACTATTATTCTAAATTAATATAATAAAAAATTAATGTTAATTTAGAAGGAAAAAAATGATTTTTTTTATAAAAATAAAATAGAAAAAGTTATTTTCAGAAAAATAAAAATAACGAACTAGAAATTACAAATAATATTCTAAATCACTCAAGTTTTACTATAAAACAAGTAATACTCGAATTGATCATGTGATCAACTCCGTTTACGGTTCATCCATTAATTATTATTATTCTAAATCAATATAATAGAAAAATTAATGTTAGAAGAAAAAGATGAAGTTTTTGATAAAAAATAAAATTAGCGAACTATAAATTACATACTAATATTCTAAATCACTCAATTTTTTACTGTAAAATAAGTAGTACTCGAATTGATCATGTGATCAACTCTATTTAATTCTTATTATTAATTTATTATTCCTAATTTAGTGAGTAGATATGTGGTTCTTCGCCTTTTTCTTTCTCTATCTAATTTTCGTAAAAAATATGCAGTAAATTTTTGCAGTGTGCTTAGCTTTGCTATTTGAAGAAGACAATTAGGAAAAATGAGTTCTTAAGCTTCAGAAGATACTCTAACTTGAAATTTTTTTACTTCTTTTTGTTTCAAGCTTTTGTTCATATCTTAAAACTTTAAGGTGCATATATTATTGTTAAATTCAATTTTGATTTTTAATTTTTTATACATATTTTGATTTTACTTTTAGTTTCTGCTTCAAGTTTCTTCATTCCTTTTATCATTTTGTTTTTGATATGCCCATAGAGGTATGTTATAGAAATGAAGGCTTTTTCAGTTTTTTACTTCATCTCAATTATATGTCAGTAGTGAGACATTGATATTTTCTTTTAAACTTTATATAAATCCTTACTATAATACCAGTAGGAAAGTAGTTGTAAAATAATTAACCAACCAACCAGTTGGCTTGGTAGTAGTAGTATTGAATTAGCTGAAGCTTGAAGCTAGATTGGTACAGGTACAAGAAAAAAATTCTATCACTACCAAAATAGTGAAGGAAGTTAAAAAGAATCTGGTTTAGAGTATCAGAATTTAGGTTTGATGTTAGCTCTAGAAAGAAAGAACATATGAAAAATGGAATCCATGTTAACTATATTTTTTATGCTTTTAAATGTAATCTTTAAATAACATTACGTTAACTCCAAAGCCCGTGACAAAGCGCGGACATAATTTCTAGTTATAGTAATTTCACTTGAATTACTATGGACACGCAACGATATTACTTTCACCATTCCTTGGCATAAATCAAGTTTACACTTCAATAACCAAACTGGATACTAAATTAAATAATTGCACAGTTTAATGGATGTGGCTCTGGAATGAAATTCAGTTTGGTGTGCCAATAACTAGAGAAAAACAGCAAAAACTTATAGAAAGAGTTGCCTTATGTGAATAAATACACGCAAATGAGGTGTTAATGAATACTTGGAAGTTTTACTTTAATGAAACTTCTTCATGATCGAAACAAATAAGGTACTAAGAAAAATGGATGAGCCTAGATCGATGACTCTCCCACGACCCAATTATAACTGCTCTCTAGGCATCCTGGCTCCGGTCAGAACTTCCCTTATCAAACGTAATTCAGCTACAACTTTTCCAATCTCCATTCGTGCTTTCGGGGAAGCCACTGAACAAGCAACTCCAATCCTAGCAATGGAAATGAGGCACTGCTCAACTCTTTGTGTCTGATCATTTTGGATATCATTCCTATTTCTTGTGGAATTAGTACTAGTACTGCTGCTTTGTTTTCCTTGAAGAAGCACCGGATCACATATTTCTTTCACACGTTCAGGCAAAGCCATCAGAACAAGATTGTGCAAGTTCATGTCATATCTGAACATGTCATCTGTTGGCCTCTTACCAGTAAGCATCTCCAGTAACAGGATTCCATAGCTATATATGTCCCCATATGTTGAGACCGCACTTCCCATGCCATACTCTGAATTATTGCAAGAAAACATATGGATCATATGGTCAGAGGTTAATTAAGATAAAGAAAAACTAACATTTTCTTGTAAATCATGAAGAATTTGAAGCATTGATCAGTTCAACATTACCTGGGGCAATATAACCGATGGACCCCCTTATCGAAATGGAAGAGCTCTCCAGTGAAGGAACTGAACAAGAAATATCTGGGAGGTATGTTGCTAACCCAAAATCACAAACACAGGCAGTCATGTCATTTTCTAGGAGAACATTACTCGGCTTTAAATCACAATGAACTATTGGGATGTGAAAGCAGTTGTGCAAATAATCCAACGCAGTAGCTACGTCAATGGCAATCTTTACCCTTTGGATAAGATTCAAATGCACCTGCACAGTGAGCGCCCCAAGCACTCTATGATCTGAATAATGCAACCATTCATCTAGATTTCCATCCAACATGAACTCAAAAACCAAAGCTTTGAATTCATTCCCTTGAAAATCAATACTTGAGCAAGCGGTCACTAGTTTGACAAGATTTCGGTGCCTAATGCTTTTCAAGACTTCACATTCAGCTACAAAACTTTTAGAAGCTCTTGAACTTTGAAGGTTGAGTACTTTCACAGCAAAAATTCTTTCTTCCTGTTGATCAAGAACTCCCCAATACACAGATCCGGAACTACCAGTACCAATCAAATTCCGAGAAGAAAAGCCATCAGTTGCTTTAAGGAGATCGCCATATGACAATTTTAAGAGTGAAATATCCAATGATGGTATTGAAGTTGACTTAACTATTTTTTTCGTTGATCTATAACGTACCACAAAGCTTGATCTATAACGTATCACAAATCGCAACAACCAAATAAGTCCAATGGCACAAGAAGAAACTGACATAACAAATATCATCAGCATAGAAAATGATTTTAGCATATCTGAGTTATGCTGATCGGAAGTACATCTAGGCAATTTTAACTGAGGTACACCTCCACAAAGTAGTGTGTTTCCGAGGATAGAAAATGCCTTTGTATCCTTGAAAACTCCTTCTATTGGCACTTCACCTCTAAATTTATTAAATGAGAGATTCAAATTTTGCAAGAAGGGGAAAGTCTGCCAATAATTGGGAATTGTTCCAGAGAAGTTGTTACGAGAGAGGTCAATATCTTGAATCCCTCTCAAATAACTTAAAGATTCAGGAATTGTCCCTTGAAACATATTTCCGCTTAGGTTTAAGCTTCCTAAGCTTGTGCATCCCTCTAAGCTTTGTAGAACCTCACCAGATAATCTATTTTCAGATAGATTCAAGGAAGCTAGATTAGACAAAAAACCTACTTCAATGGGGATTCTACCAGTTAAGAAGTTGTCCCCAAGGTGTAATACCTTCAGCCAGGACAGTCGACCAATTTCTTGAGGGATGGTGCCAGTGAAGTTATTGTTTTGGACATTTAATGTCCTGAGAAAGCTCAAGTTTCCGATGTGTGAAGATAGGACTCCATTCAGCTGGCTTGATTGTAGGTCCAAAATCGTGACTCTCTGGTGTCTTCGGCCGCAAGTAATGCCTCGCCACTCATCACATAAGTTGGAGGAATCATTCCAGGAGCTAAGGATGCCAAGAGTATCACTGACTATTTCAGATTTGAAGGCCAGCAAGGATAGTCTGTCCACCTCATTTCCTCTTAGAGTACTTGAAGAGGCCAAAGTGATGATCATGAGGGAGACAGTTGCATAAATATATATACATGAGATCTCCATCTAATTTGGCCACAAAATAGATCTCAGCTTTTGAATTTGGGAGGCAGAGTTTCTGAATTTGGTTCCAGCTAGCTTTGGCTTTTCCGTTTTTGTGCTCAAGTTGCTGTGAAGACTGAAGAGGAAAATTATTGGATGGAATGAATGAGCAATACTGAAAAAACATACATGGTCCGTAGCTAAGTCAATGATTTGCCACTCTTTTAGAGTCGATGCATGACTGAACCAAGTCATCCGTGGCAAAGGGGGCACTTGCTCTTTGACTCATTCCACGTACGCGCTATTCACTTTCAAGTCTCATTCCACACCAGTATCTCTATCCTTCATTGACCTGCACTATAGACTTATAGAGTCGACTCCATGCAAATCCAGAACTGAGTACGTACGTTATAGAAAAAAAAAATCAGATGAAAAATGTCAATCAGCCAACGACACCTGTCTTTTTGCTATTAAGAGACTTATTCCATACGTATTACTGATTGATTTTTGTTTGTCTTCAAACTTTAATGGCCCTTCGTTTGAAATTAAGTTGATTGAAACTTCTACTACATGCATTAGTCTTTCAGGGCACAATTAGCTGGTGCTTTCTTTGTCTACTGACCCGCCTATATCGATCACAAGTATCAACAACATTACAATTTACAAAATTGTTCAATATTTGCACCAAACATCAGTTTGAAGCTCACTTCCGGCCAATAGTTCTCCGGAGGATGAAGATGGGTTCCTTAATTGATATTATAAAGTATCTATTGGAGCTGTAAAAATTGAAGTTTCCAGACAACCTTGAGATACATTCATAAAAGAAATCTATAGGAAGCTAGATTATCACTTTCCTTAGTTTAAAGAATTAATTACAAAAAAACCTCCGAACTATAGGGTCATTTTCAATTTCATGCCCACGTATCAAATTTTGTCATTTTCATACTTAACGTTTAATTTCGCTAATGAATTCATACCTTGGAGGTATGAAAGTGTTATCATAAGAATTAACAAATTAATACCTCTCAGGTATGAATTCGTTAACAAAATCAAATGTAAAGTATGAAAATGACAAAATTTGATACATGAGTATGAAATTGAAAATGACTTTATAGTTCAGGGGGTCTTTTGTAATTAAATTTATGATATGTAGGCAGATCGAGTATTCATAAATATGACGATATGTAAACAACTAATTACACTTAGGGTGTTGTTATTAACAAACTTTTTTATTTTTTTTAAATTTATTTTTACTATATAAATAATTCATCATGCCTTTACATTGTTTGGAAAAATTATTTTTTAAAATAAAAAAATGTGTTATTAACAATTTGAAGTGTGTTAATAACAATTTGGAAGATAAAGCTTTGATCAAAGAAAGTAGGGAAGAGCCCAAAACCGAGAGAACCAACATCTGACCATTTTATTAACGAAAAAGGTAGATCGATCGAGTACAACGAAAGAGAGATATTAAGAACCTTTCCCCTCTATATATAAGAAGAAAAGGAGACGAGACATCCTAAATTTGCACTTGACAGAAAACAAACATTCGAGCTCATTGCATCGAACTCTTGAAAATCAGCGAAACTCCTTAGAAAAAAAACGGCCTATAGAGAGTAAAGACTTAACAGGAGATTTAGACACATCCACACAACTCTCACAAGTAAACTTGGGAATATGAGAAGCAAGCTTGAAGATTTCATGATCAACCTTAAAACCATCACATTTCTGGATGTCAAAAACAACAAGCTCTTCGCAGCCCAGTAGCAATTTCACAACACCGTGCCGCTCAATGAAACACTTTGTGAGTCTCAAATACTTGATAGCAGGCATCAGATTCACAATAGCAGATACATCAACTTGTCGAAAATAGAAATTGATCACCCTTAAACTGACAAAGTTGTGGCAATGGATGCTGATCTGTGCCAAAATTTTCTCTAAATTACAGCACCGGATTCCCAATGTTAACGCCTCCAAATTTTTCCACTGGCCAATTAGTTCTGGAATAGTTCCTGACCTATGGGTGTATGCTTCGAAAACTTTAAATTACCAGGAAGGGTAATAAACTTAAGACCAGGACACCTGCAAGCAACAGTTAACCATGAAATCATTTCTGCCACAAATTTTTTTAAATTTTAGATTATTCAAGGTTAACTATGGTGGCCGATTTATACATTTGTTTGTATACATTGGTGTTAAATTGTAAAGGGTAGACGAATGTATACTAACACTTGCGTACATATATATACATGATCGAAATTTAATACTAATGGCCTAATTTTCTATATAGTCATATAAATTATAATAGAAACATATATAGTCGATCGGAATGTTTAATGCTAAAGCACTAAATATATATCCAATCCAACATCCATGTTAATGAAAATGAGATTACCGACTAGTTAATGAAAATGGGATTACCGACTAGCTATTCAATGAGACTCCCCAAGAATAATACAGAAGAAAATAATGAAAATCCTACCTCACCAAAGGATGGAAATATCATTTTATAATTGAAATTAAGCCTCCATGTATGAAGAAGATTTTGATTAAATTATAAAGTACTACGTGTATGAAAACTTACACATCTGAAAAGTATTCCAAGGCAGATGCAGTACACAGTCTAAGTGGTAGCTTGAGACCACTAGTGTTGCCGGAGCTAAGGTTGACGACAAGCTTCACAAAAGAGGCTAAAGAGAAATTAACGAGTACTGTTGCTGATTCCATATTCATGTGCACGGTTGTAAAAGGGACCAAAAGTTTGAGGTTTGGAATGAACGTCTACTTGGAAAGGATCACGTCCAATTTCCTCACTGAAAGGATCGAGGACAACATCTGGAAAGGATCACGTCTACTTTAAAGTATCATTTCAAAATCACTTATCATCGGCACTATACAATATACACTTCTCTATTATTTCCGACCAAATAGATATGCATATACCAAATCATCCTTAAGAAATAATTTTCAAACCCTTCTTATTATCATGGCTTATAGTAATTTCACTTTTTTTTTGGACAATTATAGTAACTTCACTTGATTTTCTATGCACACCCAACGATATTATACTTTCACCATTCCTTGGCATAAATCAAGTTAACACTTCAATAACCAAACTGGATACTAAATTAAATAGTTGCACAGTTTAATGGGCTTAATAGAAATGTGGTACATATCAATACCCTTCTGGTGGAAGTTGAGCAGTGCCTCATTATTAATATGAAAAAGAAGTGGCTCTGGAATGAAATTCAGTTTGGTGTGCCAATAACTAGAGAAAAACAGGAAAAAAAATTATAGAAAGAGTTACCTTATGTGAATAAATACACGTACATGAGGTGTTAATGAATACTTGGAAGTTTTACACTAAAGAAACTTCTTTATGATCGAAACAAATAAGGTACTGAGCACCACCCAATTATAACTGCTCTCTAGACATCCTGGTTCCAGTCAGAACTTCCCTTATCAAACGTAATTCAGCTACAACTTTTCCAATCTCCGTTCGTGCTTTCGGGGAAGCCACAGAACAAGCAACTCCAACCCTAGCAATGGAAATGAGGCACTGCTCAACTCTTTGTCTCTGATCATTTTGGACATCATTCCTATTGCTTGTGGGATTAATACTAGTGCTGCTTTCTTTTCCCTGAAGAAGCACTGGATCACATATTTATTTCACAGGTTCCGGTAAAGCCATCAGAACAAAATTGTGCAAGTTCATGTCATCTGTTGGCCTCTTACCGGTAAGCATCTCCAGTAACAGGATTCCATAGCTGTATATGTCCCCATATGTTGAGACCGCATTTCCCATGCCATACTCTGAATTTTTTGCAAGAAAACATATGGATCATACAGTCAGAAACTAAAATAAAGAAAAACTAACATTTTTCTTGTAAATCATGAAGAATTTGAAGCATCGATCAGTTCAACATTACCTGGGGCAGTATAACCGGTGGACCCCCTTATTGAATTGGAAAAGCTCTCTAGTGATGGAACTGAACAAGAAGTATCTCGGAGGTAGGTTGCTAACCCAAAATCACAAACACAGGCAGTCATATCTTTTTCTAGGAGAACATTACTCGGCTTTAAATCACAATGAATTATTGGGATGTGAAAGCTATTGTGCAAATAATCCAAAGCAGTAGCTATGTCAATGGCAATGTTTACCCTTTGGATAAGATTCAAATGCACCTGCACAGTGGGTGCCCCAACCACTCTATGATCTGAATAATGCAACCATTCATCTAGATTTCCATCCAACATGAACTCAAAAACCAAAGCTTTGAATTCATTCCCTTGAAAATCAATACTTGAGCAAGCGGTCACTAGTTTGACAAGATTTCGGTGCCTAATGCTTTTGAAGACCTCACATTCAGCTTCAAAACTTTTAGAAGCTGTTGAACTTTGAAGGTTGAGTACTTTCACAGCAACAATTCTTTCTTCCTGTTGATCAAGAACTCCCCAATACACAGATCCGGAACTGCCAGCACCAATCAAATTCCGAGAAGAGAAGCCATCAGTTGCTTTAAGGAGATCACCATACGACAATTTTAAGAGTGAAATATCCAATGATGGTATTGAAGTTGAGTTAACGTACTTTTTCTTTCCTTGATCTATAACGGACCACAAAGCGCAACACCAAAATAAGTCCAATGGCCCAAGAAGAAACTGAGATAACTATTATCCGCATAGAAAATAATTTTAGCTTGTGTACGTTATGTTGATCGGAAGTACATCTAGGCAATTTTAACTCAGGTACACCTCCACAAAGTAGTCTGTTTCCGATGATAGAAAACGCCGTTGTAATCCTGAAACCTCCTTCTATTGGCACTTCACCGCTAAAATTATTAAATGAGAGATTCAAATTCTGCAATAAGGGGAAAGTCTGCAAATCATTGGGAATTGCTCCAGAGAAGTTGTTTCGAGAGAGGTCAATATCTTGAATCCCTCTCAAATTACTTAAAGATCGAGGAATTATCCCTTGAAACATGTTTCCGCTCAGGTCCAAACTTTCTAAACCTGTGCATCCCTCTAAGCTTTGTAGAACCTCACCAGATAATCTATTTTCAGATAGATTCAGAGAAGCTAGTCTAGACGAAAAGCCTACTTCAGTGGGGATGTAACCAGTAAAATGGTTACTGGATAAATCCAAAACTGTTGACAAGGATGGTAAACGGATAACTTCTTGTGGAATCGAACCGCTAAGATTATTTTGA
The DNA here is from genome assembly GCA_030142095.1 of Rubus idaeus. Taxonomy (NCBI): domain Eukaryota; kingdom Viridiplantae; phylum Streptophyta; class Magnoliopsida; order Rosales; family Rosaceae; genus Rubus; species Rubus idaeus. The sequence goes on from CM057971.1 coordinate 25,040,117, forward strand.
GAAAGAACTAGCTTTAACAAATTCATGCATTGGCCAAGACTTTGTGGTATGCCTCCGTGTAACTTGTTTGACATGAGAACCAAGTTACTTAACCAAGTTAGATTTCCCAGACAAGATGGGATAGTACCTGATAGCTGATTCTGACTTAAAAACAGACTGTACAATTTACTTATCTTGCATATTGAATTTGGTATAGTCCCCGTCAATAGGTTTCCCTCGAAGCTTAGTACTCCCAAGTTGATGAGATTTCCGATCCCAATGGGAATGCTTCCACGTAGCTGATTCCTTCCTAAGTTCATCATCTTGAGATTTGTTGAGAAATTGCTGATAGATTCAGGTAGCACTCCTTGAAAATTATTCCCACCAATATCCAAACGTTCTAAACTGGTGCAATTAACCAAGGAAGAGAGAAAATCCAAGTCACCATCCTCATTTCCAAGATTGTTATCATCCATTTCTAATCGAACCAGAGTGGACACTCCTGCCAGTCTAGGAACTTTTCCGGTGAAGTTATTTTGTGAGATTCCAAATCGTGAAAGATGGGATGCGTTCGAGATTGAAATTGGTATCGATCCACTGAATGCGTTCATTTGGAAACGAAAGGTTTGGAGGTTTGGAAATATTGTGTAGCCCAACCCAGGAGGAAGAGTTCCATCAAGTTGGTTTTCAATCACAGAGATGTATTCAATTGAAGAGAGATTGTATATGGAGGGAGGGATGGTACCAGTCAAATTATTTTCATCTAATGCAAGATGTGTTAAGCTCTTCAATCGCCCAAGGCTATTCGTGATACCACCTTGCAGTTCATTTCTTTCCACAGAAAGAATAGTAAGAAAAGAAAGATTTCCAAAAGAAGGTGGAATATCCCCTACTAAATGGTTGTTGCGCAAAGCAAGTACTTGAAGCTTGAACAATGAGCCAATTTCAATTGGAAGTTTGCCACTAAGAGTGTTATTAGCCAAGACAAGATATTGGAGGTTAGAACAATGTGATATATTGATGGGAATATTACCATATAAGTAGTTGTCCCCAAGGTGTAATACTTTCAGCCGGGACAGTCGACCAATTTCTTGAGGGATGGTTCCATTGAACCTATTGTTTTGGAGCTTCAATGTCCTGAGAAAGCTCAAGTTTCCGATGTGTGGAGATAGGAGACCCTTCAGCTGGCTTGATTGGAGGTCTAAAACCGTGACTCTCTGCTGTCTTCGGCCGCAAGTAATGCCTCGCCACTCACAGAAGTTGGAAGTATCATTCCAGGAGCTAAGGATGCCAAGAGTATCACTGACTATTTCAGATTTAAAGGCAAGCAAGGATAGTCTGTCCACCTCATTTCCTCTTAGACTTGAAGAGGCGCCCAAAGTGATGACCATGAGGGAAACAGTTGCGTAAATATACATGCATGAGATCTCCATTTAATTTGGCCACAAAATAGACCTCAGATTTTGAATTTGGGAGGCAGAGTTTTGGAATTTGAATTGGTTCTAGCTAGCTTTGGTTTTTGTGTTCAAGGTGCTGTGAAGACTGCAGATAAAAAATATTGGATGGAATGTGGAGAAGCTAGCAATTCTAAAATACTTGATCAATTAATAGCCACAGAGCTACTAGTCAATTACTACATAAAAGTCATCCGCGCACTCTCTTGGACTCATTCCACTCACGTACCAGTTTCTCTTTGACTCATTCCAATTCCACGCACTCAATCTGAAATTTCTATAAATTCCCTGGTATCTGATTAAAGACAGAAATGAAACTAGAAGATGATAAACTAACAGAAACTGACTAACTGAGAGAAGAATCACCTCAGTTTTTGAATTTGGGAGGCAGAGTTTCTGAATTTGGTTCAAGTTGTCTCATCCCACACCACTTTCTCTATCCTAGCTAGCCTCCATTGACCTGCACTATAGAGTCGACTCCATGCAGGTCCAGAACTGAGTACGTACGTTATAGAAAAAATCAGATGAGAAATGTCAATCAGCCAACGACACCTGTCCTTTTGCTACTAAGAGACTTATTCCATACGTATTACTGATTGATTTTTGTTTGTCTTCCAACTTTAATGGTCCTAGCTTTGTTTGAAAGTTGATTGAAACTTCTACTACATGCATTATCTTTCAGGGCACAATTAGCTGGTGCTTTCTTTGTCTACTGACCACAGACCACCTATATCACAAGTATCAACTAAACGATATGATTATGACTTATGAGGTATCATTACAATTTACAAAATTGTTCAATATTTGCACCAAACATCAGTTTGAAGCTCACTTCCGGGCCAATAGTCCTCCGGAGGATGAAGATGTGGTCCTTAATTGATATTATAAAGTATCTATAGGAGCTGTAAAAATTGTAGTTTCCAGAAAACCTTAAGATACGTACATTCATAAAAGAAATCTATAAGAAGATTATCACCTTCCTTGGTTTAAATTCCTGATATAAAGGCAGATCGAGTATTCATAAATATGACGTTATGTAAACAACTAATTACATTTAGGGGGTTGTTATTAACACACTTTTTTGTATTTTTTTTTAAATTTATTTTTATTATATAAGTAATTCATCATGCCCTTTCATTGTTTGGAAAAATTATTTTTAAAAATACAAAACTTTGCTATTAACAATTTGGAGTGTGTTGATAACAATTTGGAAGAGAAAGCTTCAAAGAAAGTAGGAAGACCCCATGCAAAACCAAGAGACCAGCATCTGACCACTTTATTAACGAAAAAAGTAGATCGAGTACAACCAAAGAGAGATATTAAGAACATTTCCCTCTATATATAAGAAGAAAAGGAGACGAGACATCCTAAATTTGCACTTGACAGAAAAGGAACATTCGAGCTCATTGCATCGAACTCTTGAAAATCAGCGAAACTCCTTAGAAAAAAAACGGCCTATAGAGAGTAAAGACATAACAGGAGATTTAGACACATCCACACAAGTCTCACAAGTAAACTTGGGATAATGAGAAGCAAGCTTGGAGATTTCATGATCACCACCAAAACCATCACATTTCTGGATGTCAAAAACCACAAGCTCTTTGCAGCCCAGTAGCAATTTCACAACATCGTGCCGCTCAATGAAACACTTGGTCAGTCTCAAATACTTGATAGCAGGCACCAGATTCACAATAGCAGATGCATCAACTTCTCGAAAATAGAAATTAGTCACGCTTAAACTGAAAAAGTTAGTGCAATGGATTCTGATCTGTGCCAAGATTTTCTCCAAATTACAGCACCGGGTTCCCAATGTTAACGCCTCCACATTTTCTTTCAATGACTATGTTCGCATGACTTAGATGCAATAGCCGACCTAGTAATTCCTAAGGGGTTAGGTTAGTCAGAATATCAAAAAAATCATGAAACATGATTTGGTTGCGGCACAAAAACACACAAGCAGATGGCTGCATGTACTTTGGAAGTGTTTACCTGAATGAGAGGTGAAAAGAGTTTGAAGAAAAAAGTTTGTCCACCATAGAACACATACTTAGAGTAAGACTGTAGTTCTATTAATCATGTAACTTAATCAAAAGAATATCTTGGTTTTTGGGAAAAAGGAATCTTTCGAGACTCTTAACCAAGTGAAATCTGATATTCTTTTTTTTTTTATGTTACAAAGACGCCCGAAGGGAACAAAAAAAAGAAACTCAACTTAAAAGTTAAAACTAATCTTGGCTTCACCAAGAAGGTCAGCTTCATAAAGTTTGGTAACTTCAAAAGGAGGAGAAGTGAAAATTCTACATCCATGATCAAAGCAATGACCCAAGCTAGCCATCATATCCGCGACCGAGTTACGCTCTCTATAGACATGAGTGAGGATCACATGCCAGTCCTTTTCTAATAATTCTTGGCAATTTGCCACAAGACTAAATAGGGGGTGACTATTGTCAATTGGAGATAACACTAGATGAACAGCAAAGTGAAATCTGATATTCAATTGCATATGAACTCAGCTAAAGCAGTTTCGCACAAGTGTAACTGTGCAATGGATTACCTAAAGATAATTGATAAGTAACTAGTTAACAATCTTTCAGGGTCATAGTAACGGAGTCATTTTGTCAAGCAGTTAGTAGGCAAACTTTCATATGCATCTCCTCACAAATAAACAGGTTATGGAAGATCGACTCATTCAGCCACCAAATTTATTGCATGCAACTGTATAATTTAGAGCTAGAAAGCTACATTTTAAATATTCCTAACCTGAAAGATCAAAATTCAGCCACCCAACCATCAAAGACTGAAACTTTGAAAGCCCTTAAACTATATTCAACCTTGCCTTTGGCACATGCACTTAAAGAAATTGCCGTCACCAAGCTTAACAGTGAGCAAGCCTTGCAAAGCATTAATATGATCATGAGCTTGTGTAGTAGACAGTTTATTAATAAGATGCTGCAGCTTATACTAGAATATTCCTTGACGAAACAATAGAACACACTTCTTTGGTATTTGATCTCAACTGGAGGAAACACTTTTAGACAGGAAGCACAATCTTCTCCTAATGATTTTGTTTTAGACAGGAGGCACAATCTTCTCCTATGAGTGTTTGTTTTACGTACGGGAGATACAATCTTCTCCTATGAATTTTTGTTTAACAGGCCGGAGGCACAATACATCTCTTAAATCCCTTGATTTCTACTCACACTAACACAAACCTTCATACATTTCCTTTGAATCAACCACACATAGTGCTAGAAACTATCATCATACTTCTATACCACAATCTTGAGCAGAGTCACTTTAAGCGATGACTAACAGATGTAACCAGAGTACTAGCTGATACACAGGAAAATTGAAGTACCTTAACTACTATATTGTAACAGTGAAGCATAGAATCTAACACACTGACTTGGCTTTTATCCTTTCAACTGTTAATCCTATGACGTATTTGTACTGTTAATCCTATGACGTATTTGTACTGTTTATCCTATGAGGTATTTACCAACAGCAATATTGTTTTTGACTGACGTATTCTAAGGCTCAAGTCCAATTCGCATATTTAGCCCTCATCCAATGGGCATCCTTGTCTCTTATCACTCACAATACATGCTTCACAAACTACTGTTCCTTCCTCTTGTCCTTTTTCTTCTTCTTCAGAGCCTCGAACAGAATGTGGGTGAGCTTTTTCAAATTCAGTGGCTTTTCAACAACAAAATCTGCTCCACTTTCAATGCATCTTTCTCTGTCTTTGAAGGAAGTAGATGGATCAGCCAGCCCCACTAGAGTTCCTTTGTGATCTAATTCCTGTCGTAGCAGATTGGAGACTGCCTGTCATTCAATTTAATTTTAGAAACGAAACAAACTTCCAAATATAAGATTAAAAATCACAGAGGACAAGATGTCCCACTGAAGTTTCTAGCTAATGAAGTTCTAGCCTAGAAAGAAAAATCAAAAGTTACAAATGACAGCAGCATTCCAATTATAAAAAAATAGCATGGAATGAGCTATTTCTGAACTCTGAGGATGCCCATAGAGATGACCAAACCCCTTCCCACAAAAGCTCTACCTCCAGCTCCTCCACATTCACATTCACATTCTCAGAACTTTTTTTATTTCTCTCCATCCAAAAGACCTAGAAATTAGTCATTAAAGTGCATCTGACCAGCACCATTCCCTTTTCTCTCTCTCCAAAAACTTTGTATCTATCACGGAAAAAGCCACCCAATCCACTCGATTGTCCCAAAACATATTTGAACCTCTAGAAACACTTTCTTACAGGGCTAAAAGAACAGGAGATTGTAAAAAAGAAAAGGTTCACTCACAGAGCCAACTTTACACATTACACACCAATCACAGGCCAATGAGGTGAAAGAGAAACAGCAGCCTCTTCTCCTCTGAACCATGTATTGACCTTTCTAAGTGTAAAAATCCAAGCTATCATCCTTATCTCAGGAAGAACTTTAGCTTTCCATATTGCAAAAGAGGGAATGAAATTTAAATAGAAGGGTTCTCTATCAAATGCCTAGAGAAAGATTAACAGATGAATTCCCCTAATGACTCCAACAACCACTTTCTCTCGTCTGGTCTAGATGAGACCAGAACAATGCCCTCTAAACTAGATTATAAAGAATTTTGGATTTCTCAAGTTCCTTCTGAATCCAAAGTCCCAACTCAATGGAAGACGAATTAGTACATATCCTAGCAATGGAAAAATGATGATAATGTGCTGATCTATATGTGCGAAAAGCCGAAAATGAATAAATAGAAAAAAGCTGTTTCCCCAACTCACCTCTCTTCCCAAAACCTCATCCTTTCCCATTAGCCACCACGAATTTGCAGCAAGCAGATAAAAAACTTGTCTTGCTGTAAGTTACCTTCTTTTTTTTGGCACATAAACGAACTTGTCTTGATAAGAGAGGAACAGAAAACAAGAAACAAAAACTATGGACAAAAAGTTCACAGCAACAAGAAACAAAAGAAAAACAAAGAAGACTGCAACAGGAGGTGTAGCCTAGAAAAAGAGACAAAACCTAGGGCAAAAAACAGAAGCTTTCCATCCAAATTACCCAATGGCCAAAACACTGCAGCTCCAAAAGATCTCTCGTGTTCTTCCCTTACTAAAGCAAGAATGATTTGCACTTAACAGAGAGATATGTCAATGAATTCACTGTATTTAAGAATAATTTAATTAAGCATTCAAGATATAAGAAAAAATTACATGATGGCCCTTACCATATATTTGCAATCAAACATGATGGGATCAAATAAGGGACCTCGACGTCTGCAAATATCGAAAACATCTACTGCATTCTTCTTTGTTTGACAGGACCCAACTATTGGTGTGAAAGTATAGGTTTCAAACAGCCCTTGGTGCTCGTCCCTCTCACTCTTGCTCCAATCTTGAAGCAACACGTTCATGCACTCAGTGTTCATGAAACCGTCTTCTGAGGCACCATCTTCCAAACACAAGAAATTAATGACAAGTTTATTAAACAACAGCACAATATATCCAAAAAGAATCATGTCAGGCAGATGCAGATAAATTGAAGTAAGACAAGTCTCTAATAAAAAGCCACTATCAAATTATGCTAAATTTTAGTATTAAGTCTACCACTCAACGTCAGCAATCTCTCGTCAAGCCAAAAGAACCAAGTCATCAAAAAGGTTTACTTACAGGATGAGTCGCTGAGCTCCCATACATGGCCAAATGGATCTCTTATAATGCCAACCATCACACCAGGACAAATTGGATCCTCCAAAATTTCTTTAAGAACCGTGCAGCCCATACTCACAGCCCTTGCCATCGAAAGGTCCAGGTTCAAGCATTGAAGCCGGAGGCAAGTGGAAACACGTGGGTTTACATCTCTCACAAGCCTACATAATAGTTTCAAGATTCTAATGTTTAGTACATAATCTCTACAGGGGTAACTCAATAGAGTCCCAAAATCATACTTTCATAAGTTTAGTTCCTAAAATTAATCCTGCACAGTATGTTTCTTAATATAGAATTATAGGCCAATAAGCTGTTGTATTGTATCTTATAATTTATAAGTTAATTTCGAACAGAATCATGTTGGATGTACAATTCTAAAGAAATCCGTTCACCTAAACCCCAAAATCTCGGAGTCAATAGCAGAGAACCTTACCGACTGTTAACACTGTCAAAATCCCTCACCACGAGAGGGCTTGAACCTATTGTAAGCTCGACGCATGCAACACGGAAGTACCTGTCAGAAGTGTGACTCTGCATGGGAAACTCATTATATCGAGTTTTCTGTGCTCCAAACAAATTTTCATAGAAATCTGCAGCTTCAAATGCTTTCTCTGAGGCCACCACAAGCTGTGGCGTGGCCTCGGTAATTTTCCATTCATCTGCCATTTGAAGTTCTCAGTGCTGCTGACCCAAAAAAAAAACATCAAATCACATTGTCAATAGCTTTGCATTATTCAGCACCCAAAACATCAAATAGCTTTATTATAGCAAGCCAACATACAGAAATGCAAAATATGATTGTGTATGGTAGTACCTTGAGCTTGAACAAAAACTAGGAAGTCCTTGATGATACTGTCAATTAAAAAAGAAAAAAAATGAAACCCAATCAGAGAATCTAAGTTGACATATAGATGGTACCCAAATCATAAGTTCATAACAGATATCTCCCCACAAAAATAAAAACAAACAATACCACAAGAAAAGTGAGCAATAACCACTAAATGTTCCAAATGTTTATTAGTTGGTTGTATTTGATCCTATTTTTGTTCAAAAAGTAATATCTACCTCTTTCATCCTTTAATAATGTTAGCATATCTCACCAATTGCTTTAATGGTTCCAAAATGTGTTAGCTTTATAAAATTCCCCTTCTAAATAAATACTCACCTGGATAAACGATCTTTGGGCAAAGAAATAGAAGCTTCAACATCCTAATCACAATCAAATCTGGCAATACAAAAATAACTCATAGGTCAGATATGCTTTTATAGATTTTCAAAGATTAGTGTTTGGGTCTAAATGATATATGGATTACTATTCTAGGTGAAATATCATCAGTTCTTTTGCGTCTAAACTGGAAATTGAAATATTATAAATGCAGGCTAAATGAAAAAAGCATTCATTGCATGAACATATCTACCAATCCATTATAGCAGCAAGTAAGACCATGTTATATGAATACACCAATTTCATTACAGTAGAAGCAAGAGTTCTACAGTCTATAACAATCCACTTACAAAAGGACTAGTCTAACCATGTTCTTACAACTTTGCATCAGTATCATTGATACTTTATAACTTGTTTTATATTTCAATTTAAGTTTGTACAATTCTATATTAGAGACATAATTTATAGTTAACCACGATTCGGGTTTAGGGTTTAGTTACTAATTTGTGTTCTATGGCAACAAAAGCAAGAAAAGGAAAAAAAAACAATCAGCTAAAGCAGGACAAAAAGAATCCATAAAGCCAAGAGCAAAAGTCGAAAAAGCTACGAACAAACCCCATGGAAGGATCAAAATGTGGCTCAGAAAACTTTAATTTATAATAAGAAAAAATACATGAAAATGGACGTATAGCTAATCTTTTACATTTCTACGAACAGAATTGAAGTAACTAATTCAACAAATCCAAAACAAAAGGAATCAAGTAAGACCTTCGGGTAGTAATCCTTCCACCAAGAACAGAGGCCTCCTTTTGCTACTGTTTTGGCATTGGTTTTGTGTGTGGAAACCCCATGAAGAAAAACCTAATCTTGGTCGAAACCCGGGAAGAAAAGCCTAATCTTGATTCTTGAATACGAAGCCGAATATGAAAAATCATAAATTGAAAACAAAAATGTCGACGAAGAAGAAGTAAGGAGTTCAAGTACCTGATATTCTGCGTTCCAATCGATATGGGTTTTTGGCTTCACACCAATTTGGGGATGGGTGTGAGCGAGAGAGGCTTCTGGGTCGGACAGAGAGTTCTGAGTCGGAGAGAGAATGATTTGATTCAATTGGGAGCGGCAAAGTGAACAAACATGGAAATAAATGAAAAGGCGAGGGTACTACGAGTTTTTCTATTGGAAAATTTGGGGATCCGGATCCTCTCCTTGGCCAGCCCTTGTCCTTGGCTGTCCTTGACTTGTAATCTTGTTCGTTCATTCCATATCCAAGGGCCATTAATAGTCCACATCAGCAGCTGACTATAATTACCCAAAGTTTGGGATTTCAAGACTTACGACATATTCTTTCCGTCAAACGTCTGCCTCTTCTTCTTCTTCTTCTTCTTCTTCACTTTCCTTGCCCACACACATTACCCATTTAGTTTAGGATATTTAGGTACTTTTGCTTCCTAGAATTTTAGTTCTGGACCTGCAAGATCCTTTCACCTCATCCGATCCTAGCCCTTCATTATTTTCTCCTCTCCCTATAAAATCAGTTTTGGCCCTCATTTTCAACATCACCACCTCCCAATTCATGACCCATTCAACTCCCAACTCTCTTTTTCTTCCCCTTGCCGTGACTATCACCCACACCCACTTCTCTTCATCTCTCTCATCTTCCTTCACTCTTCCTTCATCTCACACACTCACCACTCCATTTCCTACTCAAATATTAGGGTTTCCATCTAGTTTCTACTTACCAAAGTCTTAAGAACACCAAGGGTTGCAAGGGATTGAAGCATGGAGTCAAGTATGAGTAAGGAATAGAGAACGAGGAGCTTTCAAAAGGCTTGGAGTTCACCAAGCTTGGCCGACCTCTAGCTTCTTGAGCATTTCTCACTCTCTCTAGCTTCATTTTTTTTTCTTATTTTCTTTGATATCTTGTAATTGATGATGTACATATATGATATGAGTAAATGATTCTAGGATTGGGGGCTAGGGTTATGTGTTCCGGTCCATAGAGATGCATGTAGTAAACAATTTTGATGTTATGTTATGCAATTTGATTCATGTGAATGGCTACTATCGATCTAATTCAATTGTACTAGATGTATGTTTAGGAATTTCATCACCTCCTAAGCATGTGTTTGGTCATCGATCTTGTTGTGGAATTTAGAGATTGATTACCTCTATCCAAAGGCAATTGATAATAGGAGTGGTTAGGAATGAAATGCTATTGTGTGAATCCCTAGATTTTGGACCTTTACGCCTCCATTTTATATATAGCATAATTAAGAACCAAAACATATATAGTTTGTGGTTGTAACATTGGAGAGTCACTTGTGAACCATAGCATAACACAAGAGATATCATAGGTGAATACGGCTCTATAATTATAACATGGGTAGAATACGGGATTTGATCATTGAATTTGCGTGTTTTTTGTTTCGGTTGGTGGTTTAAAAATTTCAACCGATACGTTTTCATTTAATTTAGTTTTAAAGTACGTTGGTGCGCGTAAGGGGGTAAGTAGTAAGCGGTTTGTGTTCCGGGGTTGGGGCCAACGGTGTGGTAACCGGTTGCCAAGGGCCGAAGCGTTCCGTGATGTGGATTTTACAGGGGGTGTGTGAGAGCATGTTTAAATTTTGTGATTTTCGAAAGTGCTTTAACAGGGAAAAGTAAACAGCAACTAATTAAGCAAGGGAAAGGGTGTAGTTCAGTTGATAGAAGATGGTTTCGGTTAACTCACCCTCGATGAAGATACAGAACTCCAATGTTTGCCAGGTCAAATCCTTTCCCTTTCCTCTTAAGGTTCTAGGTTGTTCTTAAAAGCCGCCGTAAGACACCAAAGCTTCTAATCCAATTACCAAGCCCGTTAAAGGTCCCCAAGCAAAAACGTCCAAACAAACAATAAACTTACTTCAATCCCCGTTCAATCAAAACCAAGAGAATAGTGTCCAAATCCTAACCAATAAGTTTAACACCTCAAAACTATTAATCCTAAACAACTTTAACAAAACTAAAACAAAGAACAAATCCAAAACGAATCATCATTAAGCGATATGTTCAAGAATAATCAAACACCGGACGACCACACCCACCCCCAATATTTAGACAAATAACATACCCAATTTATTCAAAATATTTAATGGGAATTTAAACAAATATAATAATTAAACAGGTTTGGGTATATATTGCGGGCCCTGAAAAGACCCCGGCAAGTGGAGCAGTGTGCGCGGTGCCGTCGGCGCCTTGGATGCGGCGGGGGACGGTGGATCTTATCGGAGCCGTCTTTATTGATTTGGTCCTTTGGATGTCGCGGGTGCCCTTAGCGGTTGGGCTTTGGATTCTTCGGGGCCCAAATTGGATTGGGTTGATGATTGGGAGCGAATTGGGTTGTCCAAGTGGTGCCATAGCAAATACTCATGTGGAGTTTGGCCTTGCTTCAGTTTTGGGTTTGTCAACATTGAAAAGTCAATTTGCTTTATTTTATTTTTTTTTTTCTTCTGGTCCCCTCTTTTTTTTTTTTTTTCTCCTCTCACCCCTCCCTTCTTCTCTCTTCTTTTCTTTTTTTCCATGGGAGATAAAAAAGGGGAGGTGCGTTTTTGGGTCGATGATGGTCTGTGATGTGGCCCAAGGGGGCAGCTAGTTGGTCGGTGATCTGGGGTCGAAGGGGTGGAGTGGGTGGTCAGGCGAGGTGCAGAGACTGGATCGATGGTGGGTGGATTCTTCACAAAGGTTCGATAGTGCTATGTGATGATGCCCCTTAGCAGAGAAGCTCAGGTTCGTGGTGGTGTGAGAAAAATGCCGAGAGAGGAGTCTCTGGTCTCCTCAGTGGAAATAATAAGGGCAGGGCCAGATGATGGTGGTGGTGTGCCCAGTGATGAATTGCTGCAATTGAATGAAATTTGCAGGTTCTGTAATTGAAGGTGGGTTGCCATGGGTGTTGATCTGATGGTGGGTTGTGGTGTGAAGAAGTTGCGTGGCGGGAAGGGTTTGTGAGGGGAGTGAGAACCCGATGGTGTTTAAGGAAGCTGTGATGAATTGGAATTGCAGAGAAGGCTGCCTTAAGTAGACAAGGATGGTGGGGTTGATTGAACCAAGTGGAGGGAGATGGAGATAAGGTGCACCAGCTAGAAACAAGGAAAGGATGAAGAGATAAGGTGGTGTAAGGTGTTTGCCCAGCGGTGAGATGGGGTGATGGGTAAGGAGGTGGGATAAGGTGACAACTGATGGTGGTGACGATGAGCTGCGCGGTCCTAAAGTCAAAAAAGAGAAAGAAAATTAATAAAAAATAATTATAAAAATAAATATAATATAAAATATAAATATGAGAAAATAATATGGAGATTTGAATTTTGTCCCCGTTTGGTTTGTTGGTTAAAAATTGCGGTTATAATGTTTGAAATCTTGACGTTGTATTCTGAATGTTGTTTAGAATATTGAAAAGTCGGTTGATTTTTCTTTTGTGTAAAAAAATCTTTTGTGAATAATACATTTTGAAATTTCTCTATCAAATTAAAATATTATCTCGGAATAGCTTATCAAATATTTAGAAAGCACTTTTAAAATATACATGAATATGGCTTGTAAGACTCTCGTGGAATTAATAAACTTTTTATTATATTTTATGAGAAAATACTTATTTAGATTAAAATTGTTAATATGGAAACTTTCTAACTTCATAGTTTTATATATAAAATAGGAAAAAAATCTCAAGAAAAATAGAATAGAAAGAAAAGTTTATATTTATGAGCGATCAATATTGCGATAATATCAGATTTTTGTTTCTTTATTTCATTTATCTTGTCGATTTCTAGATATAAGTAATTAGGTTGTAGATATTGGAGAGTTTAGATTTTTTCTTTGTACTTTAAAGATAACGTTTTTTATTCGTTTCGTTTGGTAATAAAAAAATTAGAGAAAAATAAATTTTAAGAGAAATGTGAGTTTGAAAAAAAATGTCTTGGAATTTTATTTGTTGTTGTCATAAAATATTATAGTTAATATTATTTTTGTGTTGATGTGACTATGTTGAATAATATGGGTGTGTGTGTGTGTGAAAGAGAAATGAAAAAGATAAATGAAGAAAAGTGTGTGTGTGTGTGTGGAGAGAGAGAGAGAGAGAGAGAGAGAGATGATCTTAGAAGAAAAGATGAAATAGAAAAATGAAATATTAAAAAAAAAAGTTGGGAGGTTGGATTGTTAAAACCTTTTTGTCTTTACAATTAACACTAAACAATCCACACAATTCCATCATTTAATGAATCTTTATAATTCCTTGGTTTTTCGAATACACCTAAACTTCTACAGACTCATTAAAAGTCATTAAAAATCTAAATTGAATACACCCGGACTTTTAGAGATTTTTTAACAATCTTAATTGAATACCCCTGGACTTATGAATTCTACAACAATCTTTAAAATATCATAGAAATTCAAATACAATACACCCCCCCTTAGTTTTTGAATTGCTTTTACTTTGTTGCATCTTACTTTCCGCAAATCATTATTGAAAAACCAAATTAACAAACTACCTTTGCAGTGTGGATATCATCATTCATCTTTTTATTCCATTTCATGTCGGCCCCCCTCATAGTAGTGTTTTAGAAATTAGAACTTTAATTAGGTTGTCACTACCTTGGTCAATTTATGGCATCTCAATCCATGTGATACGATAACTCGTATCTTAATTAATATTTATCTTATCTTGACAAACAATACGTGTGCCTTCAGATCGAGATGTACGTATGTTAGAATTGTATTGGAGAAACCTAGTATAAGGGTAGTTTCCTCATTGTCCAAAAACAAACACAACATAAAATGTTCACCTTGGGAGAAGAGGCAATAACCTTGGACCAGAATAAAAAAAGAGTCGAGGATGTGGAGGACTACCTTTCAGCTTTGTTAAAGTTAACGTCACAGGTTCTAAGTTTTAACCCACTTTTTAAGTCTTCAATTAACTTATATATGTGACAAAACTTCTACGTACAATTCTCAAATGTGTTTCCACGGTAAGGTTTTGCTGATGAAAAAAATGGGTCCAACGGTTGAACCACCCGGACTGACCAAAATCCAAAAGATGGCACCTTTTTGGAACTTGGCATTACAAACAAGTTGGCCGTGTACGTACGGGGTTGAAGTTCCAAAATTTAAGGTCTTTTGTTTGATTTAAGAAGGTAATCAAAGATCGTTGTTATTTATTCATATGGCTTAAGCCACTGCTAAATATATAGGTCAAAGAAGAAGTTTAAGTGAAGCTTGAAGATCGATACCAGAAGAGAGTGTGAGTTACACAAACAAGTGAGAATTAGTAATTAATAATGGCTAGCACAGTCTAGGCTAGCTTTTATTTTTCTGATAAAAAAAATCACACTAAAAACTGGAAGAATATATATAGAAAACGTAGCTAACTACACTTAAACATGCCAAGAAAACCAACCCTTAGCTTTCCTAATTCCCATAGATGCTCTCTCTATTTTAAGTCCGGCCAACAAGGGCACCCATTCTTTGAGGATCCATTGATGGATAAAACGTTGCTCTCTCCTGCGAAGGTGGAGGTGGCATGTAGTAGTGGTGCTGTGCTGCAGATTGGTCCTGTTGGGGCACGCTCGCTCCACAATGAGCCCGCGCCGCCGCCTCCGGCTGCCTACTAGCTTCATCATCCTGCATTCGCTGTCTACCCCAGGCCAACTTCAATCTCAAACCCTTTATCACCAGCTTATTACATAGTTCCTCAGCAGCCTTCTCCGCCCCTTGTCTCGTTGCATACGTCACAAAAGCACATCCTCTTTGCACCACCATCCTAATGGATTCAATCTCGCCATGAACCCAGAAGCAGTCCCTTAAATCCTGCTCCGAAACTCTCCCATCAACCACGCCCCCAACGTAAAGAGTCCTGATGCTTTCGTCCTCCGGAGGCTCCGGGCACCCCATCTCTCCCGCCTTTCTAAGCAGCTTCAATGCCACCGGGTCGTTGACCCCATGATACCGGTCCTTGATATTTTGGTTTGACAACTCCCCCGTTATGGGCATCTCGTGCCTGTAAGGACACTCGCTTCCTCTCCTGCACTCGCCCCGAACGTAGAAGCTGCAAACATGCGCTCGGTTCCTCTGGTAATACGGCGCCGTTCTCTGAAGCTTCAGAATGGTGTCACTGGGCCGTGACTTCCCGTACTCTTGTTCGTACGGATCGATGATACCAGAAGCCCTAGCCCTTCGGTCGTGTTCCTCCGCGAAATACTCCCGGTTGACGTCGCTCTTGGGCATGACGGCGTCGTTTGGGTTGACGCCGAGAGCGGTGTCGATAACCTGAACCGGCAAGCCGTATTGGATATCTAAGACGCAAACTTGACACACATTTTTCATCTTGCTGCAGGTCTGGCAGATCTCGGTCTTCTTGTACCGGGCATCGCGGCCGGGTTTCCATCCGAAAACGGTGAAGGGACGACTGCAATTCTTGCACTCTTTGTCGTAGTCGGCGCTCGTCATGCGGACGTAGGGATTGTCGCCCAGGCACGACTCGCAGACGATCGGGAAGTCAGATCGTTCCCGGCCATCTGCCTCCAGATTACTCACCAACCTCCTACTGTGCACCATGTAACCCTAGCAATTATGAGTAACCACCCCCAAATTCGTTTACGTTCTAATCCAGAACATGTTACAGAAAGTTGATCAAGGAAAGTTGTTTTTTGAGTTCAATTTTTTTTTTTTGTCTTGGGGTTTAATCAGTCACCTTATATATATAGACGGCCTAGTATTAGGTACGTGAGGTTTCCTTGTTAGTATAGGAATAGGAGTAGTACCCCAATGTGGATGCGGTTATATATTAACACCCTAAATTCATACATTTTGTTTTGGACGAATAAAATCCTTCATTCTAAAACAATACTTGTATAATACAAGTAGTAAAAGCCCCTTGTAAATGTATTATCTCCCATTTTAATCCAATGATAATATTGACTTACCAAAAGCTTCAAAAGATCCACTCTTACTATCGACATCTACGTTCTCCCATGCTCAAAGATGACACATAAATTCAGTAGTTTTTTTTTTGTTGTTGAGAAGAAATGATAATTTTTATATTTACTCCATTCATTTCTAAATGCCAGTGAGATTCGAACCTAGCTATGACATGCATCCACATTATTAATTTTATGATTTTTATCAATAATCAACATATCACAACTCACCGCCAAATTCATTGGTTTATTTCTAAGCTAATTTGCATCCAACTTATGTTGATATTATAGTTGATCGATGCAATCAAGACTAAAATCTAGTCCAATGTGATGACCGGATTTCAAACCTCTATAAAGTAATCATGTACCAAGTATATAATCCCAAATTCTAATATTATCATACCAAAATGTTTATTGAATGATAAGGAAAATTGTTCGAGGCAGAGACTTGGGGAAATAAAGGTTTTGCTTTTTACATATTTCATTATAGTTTGAAAGATTGGGCTGGGGCCCAACTAGTCAAGAGGGTGCTATTAAAAAGGGAGAAGCATCCCACATCAACAAAGAGCGTAGCCCCCAGTGACTTCATATCCGACCAATACCAGTATAAGCTTGTCCCTTCGGGGACATCCGATAAAATTGGAACGGTACAGAGAAGATTAGCATCGCTCTGCGCAAGGATGACACGCATAATTTGAAAAATGGTTTTTTTCCACTTTTTTGCGAAAATTCTTCCATGCTCCATAATATGGATGCTCCGCCATGTCAGCATAATTTCTAGCCTTTAGATTCTTGTTATCAATATTAGCCCTTCAATTTTAGAACCGGATGACCTGCTAGACTTTTCTCTTGCCCCACTACCAGATTAATCATGTGAGTCAACTCAGTCAATAACTCAATACCAATACGTACTTCTTCTTTTCATCGTTTTCTCTGTATTTTCTTCAGAAATGGTATCACAATCCAGGTGGATCAGTGACCTTAATTGCTAAATTAAAAAACCTCAAAACTATTTCTGGTTGGTTCATCGAAGTCATCGTATTCTCAAAAGTCAACATCAGATTGCAGTGAAATTGTCAACCCAGTAAAAAAAGATTGACACGAGACTAGTATAGATAGCTTTCCCGTGGAGAGGTCTTTAAAACCCAGTATGTCTTGCCGGTAGGTTTGGCCGGAAACGAGATCGGCGTTGGTGAACAGTACGACTGGTTTTCGGATCTTCTCCCCTCGACTTCTCCTCCTACACTGAAATTCGACGAGCGAAATAGGTATATGATTGAAGATCTCGAGGAGACGAAGAAAATGAGCTCGGTTTTGGCCAAAGGTGGCCCGAGAAGGAAGAAATCGCCGCCGAAAGGGCTCTGGTACTGTAGCGGGTCTGGGTATCGGGGAAGATGAACAGTCGCGCGTGGAAAATGAAAGGTCACGACAAATCTGGAAAGTTTCCTCATTGGGAAGTTCTATATAGTATATATAGTAAATTTTCCCAAATAGTAATCAAACTTCTGAAAACCATAACTCTCTCGTACGAATTCCGATTTTTGCGTACTTCATGTCTACGAACTCAATTTAACGTGCTTTATAACTTTCATGAAGAAGGTTTGATCAAATTCTAAACAAAATAAAAAGTTATCTCGAAGATTCCTTAAAAGTACTATTCGAAGCTCGAAATTAAAATTATTGCTAATTCACCGTAAAATTAACTAGTAAATATGTAAGTTTGGTCCGGAATGTCACAAGTTGAGCTGTGTCTAACCATATAAAAAAATTGAAGGGAGACAAAATTATGTTGCTCTAAGAAAAATATTAAGTTATAGAAAAGGGTAAAAAAAATTATTATCATTTAATAATTAAATCAAATGTATTTATTATTCTTTCAAACGTTTAAGGGGTGGAATGTAGACCAATACCTACCCTCTACCATCATATATATTGAAATTTATTTTTGAGAACTTTTAATGGTCAATTGGACATATTTTTACCCCTATAAACATTAATTTAATTTTCTCAAAGAGCAACCGAATTGAGACAAGGTGCCGGATTTATTTTTTTTATGCCATTAAATAAAGCTCCACCATGCGAGAGTATAGGCGCAAAACACGCGCAAATTGGACATGTGATGATTAGGTTATGACCATTTTAGTGAAAATGATATTTTTATAAATGACGTTAAATAACGATTGACCGACTTGACCGAGGACGAAATGACTATGAATGAGACCAATTTTTTCACACTAAGCATATTAATAGTCAGTAAATACATTGACTAGGTCGAATCCACAATTTTTTATTTTTCGATTTATGAGATTGCATGAAATCTAGATATGCCTACTAGTGTGGTATAATTAGTTTATTGGTTATCATTAAAAGTATACATTTGAAAACTTACAGGGTGGAAGAAAAATAAATTGATCAAACGGACCGTTGGATGTAATTATTTCTATATTTTAGGCCTATGGTAAAAAAATTAGCCGATTTTGTTCTCGTTTAGACGTCGATCCACATGGTTAACCATAGTGACCATAATACCCATACCACTAAATTGCTTGTAACCACTTTGTCACTAATCCTGTGGGGGCACAATTTGTCCCCACACTCTCGTGGGGTTGAGCTCTTTCTACCCATGTAAAAAATTTAGAATGAGCAAATCATCATGATTCTGTTGCCCTTGGGAAAATATTGAATTAATGGAAATGGTAAAAACGTCCATGGTCATTTAACAATTAATTAAGGGGTGAGGTGTAGAATTGAAGACTAAATATGTGTATATATACATATATATAGGGAGACAATAATCTTAATTAAAAGAATAATTTAAATTTAATCAGAATTAAAATCGTAATGTAGGTAATTATTAAAGAATCTTGGATTTTTTTTAATAATTTATTTTAAGTCGTAACTCTAATTTAAAGACTCGAGAATTAACTACAAATTATGACGAGTTCGTAGAAATTTTCAGAGAATTGTTCGGATACCCGATTTATTTTTAACGATTTTATGAAGTTTGAGAATTAAGGGAATATTTAGGTACAATATGGGCCGTTAATAATTATCACCTCTTGATCTGGACCGTTTAAATTAAATAAGGTAAGGGATATTATTAGATCAGATCGAAGGGTTCAGATTTCAGAGAGTTACGTCAGTTTCCGACCTCAACCTCATCTTCTGTCAGTTTCACCGCACGAAACTGGTACCAAAATCTTCCTCTAGGTGATACGATCGAACCCATTGGTGGTCGTATCTCGTCAAGTCGACGACCGTAGAGAGAGAATCGTAGGAAGAAAGGTTCAATGGTCTGGCGACATTTTCAGTGAAATCCGGCGACTCCGGCGACTCCGGCCACTATTTTCGTTGACTCAGTCATGTAACCTATTCAGCTCTTCGAGCTCTACATGTTTCTTGCCTCAAAATTGACTTTTGGTTGAGGTTTGGAGATTTGGTTTTCTGGGTATTGCGTTGCCACCGTGAGGCCACTATGATCATTGGTGGTTCCGATTACTTTTAGTCCATTCCGTCCGTATTAATGCTTGGTTTGCTCAATTCAGAGTTTGGAATTTGGAAGGAGACCAAGTGGTTGTGGTGTTCTTGTTGGTGATCCAGATTCCAGAGAAGGTGGCGTCAGGAACTACAACATCCAAAAATATAATTAGATACTTGTTGATGGTTGATTCTAGTCAAATTACAAAATTGAAGGAATTGGGAACCTTGGAAGCAAACCAGATTCTGTTGTCTCTGGCTTGGTATGAGAAGAGACCGTTGTTGAAGTTCGGAGATGCTGGAAGGGACACCCAAAGCCCCAGAGGGAACCGGGAACAGGCTAGGCAATTCCCATTTGCATTTCTGCTTAATAAATTTTCACGTGCAGCTCACGTGAGTGGACCCAAAAAGGTGGAGCAGCGATACTGTGAAAAGTATGTAAGACGTTGCCACTTTTTTTCTTGATCTTTCTGCTGTATTGAAGTGTTTCTCAATGGCCAAAGTTGAATGCAGTTGTAAGTATGCAGGTGACTGAATATTTATTCATCAATTCAATGCACTTTCTGGCTTAAAATCATAAAATTTTCAATACCTGAAAGCTTAATGAATGAATCTTGGTCTTTCAATATCTTTTAGTTTGTGATTAAATGCATGAAAAGTTGGCCTACCAGCTGTTTGATAAAATGACTCAATCACTGTGGGCCTGTGGCCGTAATAAAATTGTGAAGTATTCACTTTTGGATGATCCCTTGCGCAGTTGCGCTGCTTGTAGTTCTGGGGAAGTTCTGTAGCTGGTTCATATGCAATTGAATATATGCATGTATCACTTTGTTGAAAGTCTTGAAAGTTGAAAGACTGCATTAATTGTAGCCATTTAGGATTAGGTACTGTAAGATAGAAACAAAAATTAATTGCGACCCGGGCCAATTAACTGAATTGCATTTGAGTTAGAATGTAATGTGAGTATGTACGTGAACCCAATTACAAACACATAGAAACCAAAATGTGACCAAGACCAGGAAGGAAATATAGTTGCCTGAATCCTCATTTGAACAAGGAGTTTATTCTTAGAATAACTGAAAGTAAGTTCCACCCGGGCTGACTTTTTTGTTTTTGTTTCATGATATCACTTCTAATAAGTTGCAGCTTAACCAAAACTCTCAGGAACTACTAGGTTGGCTATGATATCTCAGTTAAGGAGAATTGATCACAAACAGAAACTGTTCAGCATTGATTCATGTTTAATAACTTAAATATTTGACACTGGAGTTTGGAATCACCATTTGAGACCTAAAACTGATTCAAGTTTCACAATGGAATCACAAGTTTACACCATGTAAAACCCATCGAAGACCAAAACAAATATTTTATCATATGTAATATAAGAACTGGCTTTTTCATTCCTTCCCAATGAAGAACGTTTTACATAAATACATGTATTTGTAGATGCATCGTCTAACTCAGTAATCTAATTTCCTAAACTAACTAATTGTCAGATAATTACTAGATTGATCCTAACACATTAGCAATAAAACTAAAAATTCTTAGTTTTGTCGAGAAAAAAATGCTTTATGTATGGTGGAAATGGTCAAAATTGCATATCGATCAAGAATTCATCCTTGTCCACTTAGTCAGATGGACAAAATTGTAAAATAAATTTCCAAGTTTTTTCAAGTGTAATTAAGGAAATTGGATGTGCCTGGTACTATTGACGATGATTCTGTTTACTGTGTTCATTGTGTTCTCTTCTATGATTTGTGCTCTCTCTTGTTTTGCAAGTATCCTGTAATCTATAACTTACAATAAATATTTGTGAAGGTGTTTGCTACAAAACATGTCTTCTCTTTTTAAGGCTTACTTTTGGTTCTTGCTTGCTGGTAGAATAGACTATTGAGAGAAACAAGGGTATAATATCTATGAGTAACCCTTTTTTCGTTTCATTTGGATTTTAGATTTCTGGAAAGATGTGCTCTATTTGTTACTTCACTTATGCTTTATCTACCTCTAATTTATTCATCAAATACTTTACCTCATTTCCTTGCTAATTGCATTATTTGTCCCTCTAGCCTTTTCTGATACTGCTCTATCTGCAGGCTATTCTTCCTACTTTAGTAATTGTCTTCAGTGTAACAAAGGTAGCTGGTGACTGGTAACCTTGTAGGAAGTATTGTACAGCTTGTGTCATTAATGCACCTATATCATCTCTGAAAACCCTAGATTGTGTGGCCAAATTCAAAAGGAACCAAATCCACCGTGGTAGCCATGATAAGTATGTTATATATGTGGAGGACTACCTTTCAGCTTTGTTAAAGTTAACGTACGTCACAGGTTCTAAGTTTTAACCCACTTTTTAAGTCTTCAATTAACGTTATATATGTGACAAAACTTCTGCAATTCTCGATCAATGTGTTTCCACGGTAAGGTTTTGCTGATGAAAAAAAATGTGTCTAACGGTTGAACCACCCGGACTGACCAAAATCTAAAAGATGGCACCTTTTTGGAACTTGGCATTACAAACAAGTACGTTGGCCGTGTACGTACGTGGTTAAAGTTCCAAAATTTAAGGTCTTTTGTTTGATTTAAGAAGGTAATCAAAGATCGTTGTTATTTATTCATATGGCTTAAGCCACTGCTGAATGATATATATAGCTAGGTCAAAGAAGAAGTTTAAGTGAAGCTTGAAGATCGATATCAGAAAAGAGTACGAGTTACATAAACAAGTGAGGATTAGTAATTAATAATGGCTAGCTCAGTCTAGGATAACTTTTATTTTTCTGATAAAAAAAAATTACACTGAAAAACTGGAAGAATATATATAGAAAACGTAGCTAGCTACACTTAAAAATGCCACGAAAACCAACCCTTTCCCAATTCTCTCTATTTTAAGTCCGGCCAACAAGGGCACCCATTCTTTGAGGATCCATTGATGGATAAAACGTTGCTCTCTCCTGCAAAGGTGGAGGTGGCATGTAGTAGTGGTGCTGTGCTAGCCAATTTCAATCTCAAACCCTTTATCACCAGCTTATTACATAGTTCCTCAGCAGCCTTCTCCGCCCCTTGTCTCGTTGCATACGTCACGAAAGCAAATCCTCTTTGCACCATCATCCTAATGGATTCAATCTCGCCATGAACCCAGAAACAATCCCGCAAATCCTGCTCCGAAACTCTCCCATCAACCAAGCCCCCAACATACAGAGTCCTGATGCTTTCGTCCTCCGGAGGTTCCGGGCACCCCATCTCTCCCGCCTTTCTAAGCAGCTTCAAAGCCACCGGGTCGTTGACCCCATGATACCGGTCCTTGATATTTTGGTTTGACAACTCCCCCGTTATGGGCATCTCGTGCCTGTAAGGACACTCGCCTCCTCTCCTGCACTCGCCCCGAACGTAGAAGCTGCAAACATGCGCTCGGTTCCTCTGGTAATACGGCGTCGTTCTCTGAAGCTTCAGAATGGTGTCACTAGGCCGTGACTTCCCGTACTCTTGTTCGTACTGATCGATGATACCAGAAGCCCTAGCCCTTCGGTCGTGTTCCTCTGCGAAATACTCCCGGTTGACGTCGCTCTTGGGCATGACGGCGTCGTTTGGGTTGACGCCGAGGGCGGTGTCGATAACCTGAACCGGCAAGCCGTATTGGATATCCAAGACGCAAACCTGACACACATTTTTCATCTTGCTGCAGGTCTGGCAGATCTCGGTCTTCTTGTACCGGGCATCGCGGCCGGGTTTCCATCGGAAAACGGTGAAGGGACGACTGCAATTCTTGCACTCTTTGTCGTAGTCGGCGCTCGTCATGCGGACGTAGGGATTGTCGCCCAGGCACGACTCGCAGACGATCGGGAAGTCTGATCGTTCCCGGCCATCTGCCTCCAGATTACTCACCAACCTCCTACTGTGCACCATGTAACCCTAGCAATTATCAGTAACCACCCCCAAATTCCCTTACGTTCCCTGAATAGGTTACACAAAGTTGATCGAGGAAAAGTTTTGTTTTGTAGTTCAATTGGTTTTTTGTTTGTCTTGGGGTTTAATCAGTCACCTTATATATATAGACGGCCTAGTATTAGGTACGTGAGGTTTCCTTGTTAGTATAGGAATATGAGTAGTACCCCAATGTGGATCTGAGTCTCTGAAAAAAAGAACTGTATTATTTATTTGAATGCGGTTATATATCAACACCCTAAATTCCTACATTTTGTTTTGGACGAATAAAATCCTTCAATCTAAAATAATACTTGTATAATACAAGTAGTAAAAGCCCTTGTAAATGTACTATCTCCCGTTTTAATGCAATGATAATATTGACTTACCAAAAGTTGCGAAAGATTTACACTTGCTATCGACATCTACGTTCTCCCATGCTTAAAGATGACACATACATTCATTAGTTTTTTTTTTGAGAAGAAACGACAATTTTTATCTTCACCCCATTCATTTCTAAATGCCAGTGAGATTTGAACATGTGACTTACATTTGCATTATTAATTTTATTAATAACCAACATATCACAAACGTACTCACCGGCAAATTCATCGATTTATTTCTTAGCTAATCTGCATACAACTTATGTTGATATTATAGTTGATCCATGCAATTAATCAAGACTAGAATCCAGTCCAATGTGATGATCGGATTTCAAACCTCTATAAAGAAATCATATACCAATTATATAATCCCAACTTCTAATATTATCATACCAAATGTTTACTGAATGCTAAGGAAAATTGTTCAAGCCAGAGACTTGGGGAATAAAGGTTTTGTTTTTCACATATTTCTAGTTTATTTTGAAAGATTGGGCTGGGCCCAACTAGTAAAGAAGGAGCTATTAAAAAGGAAGAAGCATCCCACATCGACAAAGCGGGAAGCCACCACAGACTTCATATAAGACCAATACCAGTATGAGTTCGTCCCTCCGGGGACATCCGATAAAATTGGAACGATACAGAGAAGATTAGCATGGCCCCTGCGCAAGGATGACACGCATAAATCGAGAAATGGTCCAAATTTTTTTTCCTTTTTTGCTTGATCTTTCTGCTGAATTGAAGTTTTCTCAATGGCCAAAGTTGAATGCAGCTAGAAGTACGCAGGTGACTGAATATTTAATCATCAATTCATGGACTTTCTGGCTTAAAATCATAAAATTTTCAATACCTGAAAGCTTAATGAATGAATCTTGGTCTTTCAATATCTTTTAGTTTGTGATTAAATGCATGAAAAGTTGGCCTACCAGCTGTTTGATAAAATGACTCAATCAACTGTGAAGTATTCACTTTTGGATGATCCCTTGCGCTGCTTGTAGTTCTGGGGAAGTTCTTTAGCTGGTTCATATGCAATTGAATATGTGCATGTTTCACTTTGTTGAAAATCTTGAAATACTACATTGTAGCAATTTAGGATTAGGTATTATAAGATAGAAACAAAAAATAATTGCACTGAGGGCCAATTAGCTGAGTTGTATTTGAGAGTAAGAGTGTTAATGTGAGTATGTACGTGAACCCAATTACAAACACATGGAAACCAAAATCTGACCAAGACCAGGAAGGAAATATAGTTGCCTGAATCCTCATTTGAACAAGGAGTTTATTCTTAGCAGAACTGAAAGCAGGTTCCACCCCCGATGGTTTTTTGATTTTGTTTCATGATATCACTTCTAATAAGTTGCACCAAAACTCTCAGGAACTAATAGGTTGGCTATGATATCTAAGTTAAGGAGAACTTATCACAAAATGATTCAAGTTTCACAATGGAATCACAAGTTTACATCATGTAAAACCCATCCAAGACCAAAACAAAGATTTTATTATATGTAATATAAGAACTGGCTTTTTCATTCCTTTCCAATGAAGAACTTTTTACATAAATACATGTATTTGTAGATGAATCATCCAACTCAATAAACTAACTTCCTAAACTACCTAATTCTCAGATAATTACTAGATTGATCCGAACACATGCATTATCAATAAAACTAAAAATTCTTAGTTTTGTCGAGAAAAATGCTTTATGTATGGTGGAAATGGTCAAAGTTGCATATCAAGAATTTATCCTTGTCCACTTAGACAGATGGACAAAATTGTAAAATAAATTTCCAAGCTTTTTCAAGTGTAAGGAAATTGGATGTGCCTGGTACTATTGACGATGATTCTGTTTACTGTGTTCATTGTGTTCTCTTCTATGATTTGTGCTCTCTCTTGTTTTGCAAGTATCCTGTAATCTATAACTTACAATAAATATTTGTGAAGTTGTTAATTACAAAAGATATCTGCTTTTTTAAGGCTTACTTTTGGTTCTTGCTTGCTGCTAGAATAGACTATTGAGAATTTGAGAGAAACAAGGGTATAATATCTATGAGTAACCCTTTTTTCATTTCATTTAGATTTTAGATTTTAGATTTCTGGAAGGATGTGCTCTATTTGTTACTTCACTTATGCTTTATCTACCTCTAATTTATTCATCAAATACTTTACCTCATTTCCTTGCTAATTGCATTATTTGTCCCTCTAGTCTTTTCTGATACTGCTCTATCTGCAGGCTATTCTTCCTACTTTAGCAATTGTCTTCAGTGTAACAAAGGTAGCTGGTGACTGGTAACCTTGTAGGAAGTATTGTATAGCTTGTGTCATTAATGTATCTATATCATCTCAGAAAACCCTAGATTGTGTGGCCAAATTCAAGAAGAACCAAATCCACTATGCTAGCCAAGAGAAGTACCTAACGGGGTTAATAGAATTGATTGCCCAGAAAGCACTGCAAGTCCTATGAGGGTCTAGGCAACCAGGTGTGCTCTTGAGGAGGCCATGTTTCTTTAGAGGTACATTCTATGTTTTGGATTATTGGTTTGTTTTTGTTTCATTTCTCTCTATGGAGTTATTCTCTGCTTTGTTGGTGAGAAAATGTTGGATGAAATTTGACATGATCCAATTGTCATAAAATGTCTAGTTTTTTTTTTGGGCCAATATATAATGTCAAGTTGTGCATCATATATTTTGGAATAAGTTAATCATATTTTGGAATAACCCTATAAATTTGAGAAGAATATCTTCTTTTGGTCATAAATTCGAAGTGTCATCTAGGATATTCGTTGTATGGAGTTTCAAATTTGGAAAATGATGACTGATGAGATATATAAAAAGGCATGTGTGGGTAGGTCGTATATGATATGTTGTCTTCTACGTTCACATTTCTATGGCTTTTATTCATATAACAATGGGATTGATTTGTTCTTGTTTCCATAAATATTATATGTTATTTGATCAAACTTTAAAGGGGAGAAAAATAGATAAGAATTGGGGTTAAGTTGCATTGCTTACTTTTGGTGTTTTTGCTTTTGTATGTGCACCAAGATCCGGTTTTTTCACAATAACACCCTGACACTGCATAAGCATCTCAAGCACCCGGAACATTCCAAATCCAAAATCTAATACTAATTTATTAGTATGTAGTAGTTTGTAAAACTAGTTTAATCTGATTATATTCTATTTAATGGTTAAATTTTCTGCCTTGGTTTCTGTAGTCCTGATGACGAGAGCAGATTCCAGGATTTCTGAGATATTTTCAATGCATACTTGCAATCATTTAGTGAACCCATTTATGAACAACTGTTCTTTGTGAACTTTTTGATTACATGATTATAATTACCTTTGATAATTAAATGCATGCCCATCAGGGTTCTTTGTTCAATTTAAGGCCTTGGGGATTTGGACCCTCATGTTTAAGGCTTCTATTTTCTGATTAAAGAAGACTAAGAAACTGATAATCGTACCGCGTTTAAATAATGGAAAGCCCATGGGTCTCTGTTCGATTCATGACATTTTCTGATTCAGGAACCCTTTCAGTTTCAAACTAGATACATTCTCAGTCTCTATTTGCTGATGTGTTTATTGTTCAAGGATTGAGAAATGTGATTGGAAAACATAAGTTACAAATTAGTAAGCTATCAGGTTTAGTTTAAGGGTTGTTCTCAGGGTAATTTATATAGTTACTAATCTATGAAGCTACATGTTTACAATAGTTGAAACGAATATATGTTTTTTTTACAAGCATCAGAGGCCTCATATAAATTGTCAGCTAGCTCTTTGGGAGGGTAAACTAAGTCATTGTATTTTGTCCTCATCTCTCTCAATTCAAGAGCCCTTGATAAAATGTCTCATTTTTCCTTGATCAATGATACTTATTATCAATATCTGTATAACTTCAATGCAATTCAGAACAAAGTGGAATATTTCTGGACTAGATGTTGACTCACAGCTAAATCATTTACTGTCTTATGAACTTCTTTTATTTCTCTTTTGATTGCTTTGTGTGTAAACTCATCTACCACAAGTGCTTCTGATCCAATGTTTTGGTATCCTTTGATCTTCCAGAATAGATCAAAATATCAATGCAAAGTAATGGCACTTGTTTCCTTACTTGCAGAATATATATGATAGCTAGGTGTATAGATATCACCTCTATAACAAAGTCATCAGAATGAGATTATGGTCTGACACTCCTTCCTTTGGCCAATATACCACATATCAACTAATATTCAGTGTTCAATAGCAAAGACATTTGAAAGCAATGCGATCTTATAATTCTTCGACAAAAAAAAAACATATAATTCTTTTTACCTCTACTGTGTAGGTTATCAATTTAAACATTGTCAATAGTGTTCTCTCCTTTCCAAATTTGAAAAATAGTAGACTTGACCAAACATGTTCTATGTTTTCCTATGAAGAGAGGTTCTCATCCTCAACGTAAGGAGTTAAGGACTTTAAGGCCTAATAAGCAGGCTATGTTTTACTAACATAAAAATGTGATTACCCAATTGATGAGACATTTGGCAAAAATTGGCTAGAAAATTCAAATGAACTTCATTGTCCCGGCTTTCGCTAGCCAACCACCTTTTCTAGGTTTGTAGAAAATGAGTGAGCAGAACTTTACACTGCACTTGCCGATTCTTTTTAACTTCTATGCACTACTTCTTTGATAAAGAAGGTAGGAGATGGATTGTCACATCCAGTTTTCCACTTTATATGAATGTGCTCGCATTTTTGTTTTTCTGTTTCAATTTGATACTTTCAGTAATAGAAACCAGAGGGATATAGTAGAACTTTTTAATTCCCCAGACATGATTCTAACTCTGACTGAATTAGTGGGAAAAAAGGTTGTTCAGTTTTATTGATGATTATTTCTAGTTAATAGAAATGTTATTGATGAGTAGAGAGAAGGCCATTTGTAAAACCTAAAAATATGAAATTGAAAATGAACTTTTGATGGTGAAGATTGCTTTAGATGCTGTGTCAAATAAATGAGAATATGGTCAACTTGTACGTTGTTGTGTGATATGTATATCACTGTTTTGTAGGATTTTTTGATGTTTGGAAATTCAAAGAATAGTAAAATAGGAGTCATCTCTGAGCTGGACAAAACTTGTTTACTATCCTTGTTGAGGATATTCTTTTATGTTTTTTTTTCCAATGTATTCTTTATAGTAAAATAGGATTACATTGTGAATTGTTGCTTGCAGGTTGTATATGATAATGGCGATTGCAATTACATCGCCTAACTAACTAAGAAATGTTAAGCTTCAATCTTCCAAGTCAGTCAATTCCAGAGTAATAGAGCTGGCTTTTTATGCAATGTTTTACAAACCTACTAGTACTTTTGGCCACAAGCTCAACTCTTGCTGTTTTTTCTTCTACGTACCTTAACCTCTTGTTTTCAACAAATTCAAGTAAGTCACAATGCAAATCGATACTGTGATAGGATCTTAACATGTGGTTTGATATGTCTATAGAAAGAAAGTACGTGACTAACATACTGCACCATGATACCTATTATTGATTTCAAACCTGGGCTTTTGACGCTTTTCTTTCCATTTTTTCAGCACTTGAATGTTAAAACCTTCAAATTCAATGAAAGCTATCTTATTGAGTGCTTCCCTCTACAAATGACTGCTCCTGCATGGAGATATTAAATTGGAGTACTGAAAGTTTGTTCTGCTATAATTTGGGTCTCCTAGCCTATTGAAATGTCCAAGAGGGTGGCTATCAGAAGAAGCATAGATAGCAGCGGGTTAGACCCATCTTTGTTTTTATATACTTATTTTAGTATGTTTGTTTTGTTAAGTTACATAAGCATTTGGTTGAACTTCAATCTGTTACTTGAGGAATTCATAGTGGTAGCCATTTAGGTTATGCGGTGTAACAATCGTAGTGCTTTAATTCCTCCCTATTCGTTCTTCCCCTCCAGGAAAAAGCAAATATATTAGGGAATGCAGCTGACAAGGTATGTATTATGTGAATCCCATTAAGTTTTATTTCCATATTTGACAATCTCTTTTTTCTGTGTACTTATTGTGCCACATGATTCTGAGGTTTATGCTTTTATTGCTTCAAGTAAGAGAACACCAGGACCTCTCTCAGTCAGGCACATCATTCTTGGCCATGTCGCCATCTACTTTAAAGATGAAAACCTGCCAGTTTGTGCTACAACCAACAACGTATCAACCAATAATCCCTCGCTATATTGTTTGCTTTCTCACATTGTTTCATGTTATTTCTTCTAGGATATTACAGCTTAACCAGATAATCCCCAAGGAACTACTAGGTTGGCTTTGACATCCAAGTCCAGGCCGGATTACAATCGACTAAAAAGGCTTAGGATTCATGTTTAACAATTGAAATGCATTTGGCAAGAACTTTTGATATCTGTTTTGTGACCTGAGAACATTTGAATTAGTTGTTCCTGGAAGTGGGTCATAACAGTGTCTTTATCTGAATTAGTTTCTGGAGTATCTCAATCTTCATGTGTTCATTAAGTTTCTGTATTAGGAAGGAAACATGCATTCGCTATGTAATTGATTCATTCTAATATCAAATGGGAGATACTGTGCATATATTATCATTTGAATGTCATCATAACTCTGCCAGTTGGGGGCTTTTTGATCCATGACAACCATTTTAGGTATTGAAGTTGTCATACAATGTGAATAACAATTTGGCGTACTCATCAGACTGTAGCCACATGCTGGGAACCTCTGTTTTAGAATAACTAATACATTGTTCATGATTGAAAGGCTCTTGATGAGTGCTAAAGCATTCATTAGAACATTCAAAGAAGATGATATAAAACTCGCTCTTTCCGACAACCCAAGAAGAACACCAAGTTCTAGCAACTACTACTCTATACCATGTAAGAAGATTTGATGCTAATATTAAGTTGCAGCTCTACTTTCCTTAAAGTTGGTCATACAAAGTCCCATATGATCTTAATTATTATTTTCTATTCATTTAGTTTAATGTGAAGTGGGATATACTGCTTGTATTTTCATTTGGCTACTTGTGACTTGTGCTGTGATTCTGAACTCTGAAGGCCCTCTTTAGCTCTATCAAAGTCCCTTCTGGTCGATATTGATTATAATTGCTGATCTAAAACTAGATATAATTGGCATATTCATCAAACTGTAGTGACATCTTGGAGCTCTTGATTGAAAGGAACTACAAATTTTGCTACTAGGAAGTTGAGTATGTGTGAAAAGTGAAAACATAGAGTTTCCATGTTTGTGTCTGTATGTGAGAGATGCCCAGAACGAGGATGAAGCTGTGAAAGGTACTTTGGTACCTGTAATTGTCAAAGCCACTACCCCTATCTGTTCTGAGAATAGCCTTTCCGTGGTGCTTGATTGACTAAAGCTGAAGAGATGAAGTGAGTTGGCCCTTTCTCCTGCTACCACAAAATATAGCAAATCCGATGCACTTGTGTGTGTCAAGCGCGAACCATCGAGTCGTAACCTAATGGAGGGAAAATTTACTGGTTTAATTGGTATAAGATGGATCTGGCCAAATCTGGAGGAATGGGGTTTAGAAGCTTGAAGAACTTTAATCTTGCTTTACCTACTTTGTCTAACTTGTTCTTCAAGAAAGTTGTGCCATCTCCACTATGCCCTATAAGTGAAAGTTTTCAATGCTTTCTGCTTTGCCCTCCCTATCAGCTACAAGGTTAATTTAGTTTCTATCACTACCCTTGATCAATGGCTGTTGGGAGCTTTCACCAAGTTGGGGCAAAATAAGATGGTTAGACTTAAAGGTCAATGTTGCGTGGCTTACACATTGTGGACAATTTGGAAGATCGTGTCTGAATGTGTCTCTGAACATACCAATACCAAACTCTATTGCCCTATCAATGTTGTGCATCGAATTGAAGTTGCTGTTATTGAGTTCCTCAGTGATCAGAGAAAAAATGAGAAATTTTTTACAAGCAACCCATCTCTAGAATGATGTCCCTTTAGGACTGAAAATGACTAGGATATTTCATACTCCGGGCTTGCTTCTCAGGTTGTTGATCAAATTCTTCGTATTCCAACTGGGGATCCTGATAAATTATTTTGAAGGCACACATCGACTGGTAAGTTTACTGTGAGTTCTGCTTGTCAGAGTTATTTCAACTGTAACAGTAGTTCTAATTCGAATAGGAAGGATCTTTCAAACCAGCACATTCCACCGAAGCTTAAATGCTTCACAAGCTTAATAAGTTCCCATGACTATTACTTTTCAACAAAACATACATATGCTTCACAACTAAATATCCACATGCTTAATATATAAGGCCCCATGACTATTACTTTTCAACAAAATATCCATATGCTATCACAATGAGAAAAATACCAAAAGCAAAGGAAAATGTCACAACCAAGCAGCAGGACTACTCTATGCAACAAGAAGTGCAACCACTCATTATCCTGTTACAAAAAACAATAAAAATGTAAAAGTATCAGATCTGTTGGTTATTTTCCCATGAATAGAAATTGAATAATCAGCCATATAAAATGCCTTAATTTGAAAAGCAAGAACCAAAAATGAGAAGATAACCAAGTGATCAGAAGAATTAAGATACTCATTTGCTAGGTAGTTAACCGGAATTTTCCTCTTAAACAACATAAATTTTAAGCAACAAAAGAAAACTGGTTAAAGCTATGAGAGGAATACTAAGATAAGGAGAGATAAACCTATAACAAAACAGCTGCAAAGGTTGGTACCTAGTTATAAGTAGCTTTCAGGATTATAGTTTAGACACACCCCATGTGGTTATCTTCTAGTAAGAAACCAACTGTACCCTTAATTCTGTCACCTAATCTCAAATGTCATCCTCCTAAGTCCAATTGACATTGATATCTTCCCCAGAACCCAGTTCCCTTTACCACCATCACCAACCAAAGATATCAATTTTTCTTTCTGAACCATATTGCCCTCAATCCACTCATCATGACCCCCTCATCATTTCGTTTTTCCACCCGGACGACTGCAAAGTGCATACACTACCAACATCTCAACCTGACCCTTGTACTCACACAAGTCTGAGACACACCAAGGTTTACACAAGCAAGCAAGTGCCCACTAGCACCCACCATGGAGTCTCAACCACTAACAACTAGAACATCATTTTCCAAAGGAAATGAGAAATTAATAAAACCTAAAGACATGTTATAAATTTACGTATGCACGCACTCACTAAGGATTGAGGTCAGCCCAAGGAGGATTGAGAAGAGACAAATAAAAAGACAAGGGATAATGGGACTGCCCATAGGCCATCAACAAGGAGTGGTGGTTTTATGGGACAAATAAAAAGATAAATAAGGATTGAGGTCAGCCCAAGGAGGATTGAGAAGAGACAAATAAAAAGACAAGGGATAATGGGACTGCCCATAGGCCATCAACAAGGAGTGGTGGTTTTATGGGACAATGTTTGATTTTGGCTTTCATTGGCTTCTGTTTCTTCTGAGTTTAGGGATATTTCGTTATCTTCTATTTTAGTAAATGGGAAGCAGTTATTTTTTTGGACTCTTTAATGGTCTTTGTTTACTGTAAGATAGATTATAGCCCGCGATGTTGTTTAGTTCTGACATCAATCGCTGCAGTGGGCATCTTGTCCACAATGGTTGTACTTGATTGTGTACTGACAATATACAAAGACTACTTTACATACCAGTACAGTGACAAAAGATATAAAGACTACTTTATATACGATTACAGGGACAGGTCAATGGAACATTTTATGCCATACTATTCCTTGATTCCCTTAGCCACTAGGCAGTTCATTCTCCATCAACAAGGAGCTAGGCAAAAAGTTTAAAGTTGCATCCATAAATATATTGAATCTACATGCAATCTGTTCATTCTCCAATACATGTATGATTAATTTGAATATCGACACACAGGTTTTTACCTTAGAAGGCTGCAGGACTAGCTAGAATCAATGTAG
This sequence comes from Rubus idaeus, assembly GCA_030142095.1. NCBI lineage: Eukaryota > Viridiplantae > Streptophyta > Magnoliopsida > Rosales > Rosaceae > Rubus > Rubus idaeus. The sequence continues at coordinate 25,074,080 of CM057971.1, forward strand.
ACTGAGCTGTATCAAGAAGAATTCAACTTTCCTAGGCTTGCTTTAGCCAAATCAAGTTGTTCTGACCAATATCCACAATGAAAAGGAAAATTGCATCAGAAGAGCTGATTCTATACCAGAGAAAGTCACCTTAAGAGTTGATAGAAAATTTCCTACTTTGTTCAGATGCCGCTGCTTTCTGGGTTGTTGTACGGAAAAATAAGTTCCCATTCTTCTGATACACCATCTGTAGTCAAGGAAAAACTAAATTCATATTTCAAACTAACAAAGCATTCCACTGACAAGAAAGGATGAGAAAGACAATTGGGTTTTGAATTTATAAAGTAAGAAATGAAAACTGAGAATCCCAAAAGAAAACTAAAAGCCATAGTAGCTTAAACATAAAATGGAAAAGGTGAGCCTGCTACATTTGTAGAATTTAGACTAACAATTTGGCAGAAAGTGAAATTGTAAAACCCGAAATCCAAGACTTAACTAATTGACAGCTTGATTACATATAACAAACCAGTAACAATATAACTTAATTCAAAATCTGCAGCATAAAAATTTAAGCTGATGCAAAGAAACAACAGTTCATACATAGGGAGTCTTCACAACAGCATCTGTATCAATTACAAGTACCATCTTACTCCATTCTTGCTTTCTTTCCCCTAATCTCCAAAGACCACCTTACTCCATTTTTTTAATAATTGTTTTCAACATTTAAGCTTAACCCTCCCACCTTGAAATCTCCCATCATCCCACCACTTCTGTATATCTTTCACAAGGCAAGGATGCTCCAACCATGCCTCGAATCTAAAGGCCCCAGACCCATTTTGCATTAGTCGTGTCCAAAGAATTGGACATTGATCAGACGTTACCTTGGAAGAACAAGCTGCCTGACGTTTAAGAATTTGTCTCCCCTTTCCTCGACACAAAATCTATCCAATCTGCAGCAAACTGCTTCTTACCTCATTTTTTTTTTATTTCGGCTAATATTAGACGAAGTGAACTTGGCATTGTGAAGAATTCAGTCACAAATATTGTCGCCCTAAATAAAGTTATTAAATTCTTTCATGTTTCGCTTTTACCTTCCACCCGTTCATTTTTCGGAAGTAAATCTGACCACATTAAAATCTCCACCAGTCCGCTAACTCCTCCCAGAAAGCTACCCTTTCTAGCTTTACCAGGCCCATAAACACCATATAACACCAGTTTTGCACCTATCCCTTCCGCTTTAACTGAAACAGAAAAAGTACCTCAATGGACTTCACAACAGAGATCTACTTTGTATTCCACAACATCACAACACCATATTCTGGGAGGGAAATCCAATCCTAGAAAGAAAGACACACACACTCTTAGCACTGAAGAATAGCAGGGCATAGTAACTAACAAAACTCTACTGCATAACAATATGCAACTACCATATACATGCAAGTAAACCAATCATCGTCTTATCAACTAAATTCCCATGTTCTTTTGCGTTTGAATCAAATCCTCATACTTATAGCAACGCTCAAAGGCCATACCAAACCCGAATAAACTAAACTATGTCTTAAGAACTATTCATCTGTGCATATAATACAGTCCAAATAGTCAAGGCGATTCTGAAGCTTTCAAATGCCATTCAAATCTAAACCTGAAGGGTCAGCTGCAGTTTCTGTCCAACCAAATTACCACGACCAACTCCATCTTTTGTTTCAAAACGATAGAGCCAAATTCAAATTCAAAAAAAAATTGATAAAACATACCCGGGATGATGAAAGAGCATTGAGCTCTGCAATTGCAACTTCGTGGCTGCGTATTTGCTTCGTGAGATCGAATTTGGGGTCTCCTGCTGCGGCAGTACCCGTGTTTGCCGTAAACGACGACGGAGTAGCGCTTGCCATTCTTCTTCCCTTCTGGTTTCTTCGGACTTCACCACCACCGTCCCAGAAAGAGTGAATACAGGTACCAATAATCCCAAGTCTCCAATATATATATGAGATTTTTACCGCATCAAAAGAGAAAAAAAAAATGAATACTTTCTTTTACCGAGGGGTCGAAAGTAATTTAAGTAACCTAAAACAAGTTATTATTTAAGTAATCTCACATTCCACTACCGAACATAATATTATATGTGACCGTCACGCCATGTCATATATGTGACTTCCCAATAAAAACCTGTCAAGTGGAACTTTTTTAACACCTCATCATTAGACACAAATCTTTAGGGTTTTAGGGTAGGGTTTAGGGTATGGTTTAGGGTTTAGGGTTTAGAATTTAGGGTATGACCAATGCTGAGGTGGTAAAAAAATTCCAAGTGGTAGGTTTTTATTGGAAAATCACATATTTGACATGGCGTGACGGTCACATGGAAAAATCTCTCTACCAAGGGGTCGAAAGTAATTTAAGTAACCTAAAACAAGTTATTATTTAAGTAATCTCACATTCCACTACCGAACATAATATATGTTAAAAAGAAAAAAACAAAAAGCACGAATCTTATAGTGAGTGTGTTGAAGATTCATCGGAGATTGAAAGAATAGTCGAGGATTGCAGAGCTTTACTTGTTAGGTATTCCATCTATAACTACTTGTCATATTTATTGCGAAGCAAACGATATAGCAAATAGATTTGCTCACCTTAGTTGATTAGAGGTCCTAGAGGAGGTTCTTGTTATTATTCAGAACGTACTCTTAGAGAATGGTTGTAATTGCTCTTAGTCCTCCTTAAAAAAAAAAAAAAACTCAAGATATATGACTTTTTGTGACGCCTTTACATTTCTTTACAAAATACACTTCGATGGTTAGCTATTAGAATTATGTTATATTAAATATGAAAAAAGGTGAGATAATTGAATTAGAATTAGGTTATATCAATTTGGTATCATATGAGGTGTAGAATTTATTAGGGTAACATTAGAGCATATGCAGCGGTGTACTAATTGGATTGCCAAAAGGCAATAAAGTCAAAAACTGAGAATGCACCGTGTAAGAATTGCCGAGGCAATTCGTGGGGCCTACCAGGTTGGGCTGTTCACTTGCCAATCCTCAGCAACACAATTGCTCGATCAATAAGTGGTCCCCTCACATGTAGGCTGTCAATGGTGATAATATTTTATTTTATTTTACTCACAATGGTCATGTACTTGATTGAAATCAATGGACCAGATTTCATTAATTTTAAATCAATGGCTCAAATTAAGTTACAATGGTAACTTGCTTTGTTTAATTTTTATTTTTTCAAAAAAATCCGAAAAAATTTAGAAAATTATCAATAATAAAGATAACAATAAAAAATAATAATAATAATTTCATTAATAAATCTATTTTTTTAGTTAAAATAATGTATTGGCATTAAAATTAACTTTTATTGGTGTATTTGAAAACTGAAGACAATTACTAATTTGGATGAATAGTGAATTAGCCTAGCAAATTCGGATGGGTGCATATACTCTTAGTGTAAGAATAAAGAAAATAGCCGGTCAAAAGGTTAACTAAAGTGTCGACAATAAGTTAAGAAATTTAATAATTTATCATTCCTGAAAAATTATTTTTCTCTATTTTTATATGAGAAAAAAAAAGTCTTTTTCATAAATAAAACACGTGGCAGGGTAAGAGCACACCATATATAATATACCTAGGAATATTTTAGTGTGAGAGATGATAAAGCCCGAAGTTGAGGAAGAACACCCGGAGGTCGTGCCAAGCTTGCTCATAATCACTCAAAATAGTGCAGAGAAAAACCCTAGTAACCACGATCTCTGGTTTCTGTGATCATGCCTCACCTTGTTCGTGAGAATCTGTTCATCGGAAACATCACTGACGCAGCGGAGATTCTCGAAAACGGCAGCACCACGGTCACTCATATTCTCTCAGTTCTAAGCTCGGCCTCGATTTCGTTCTTCTCGGAATGGAAGAAGAGTCTCACAATCCCCACGAAGGAGATCAAAAAGGTCTACGCCGGCGGGTCCGGCGGTGCCTCGGCCTCCGAGGACGATTCCGGTGATAAGCTTTTGTACCTGTTGGAATATGCGGGCAAGGATTTGAAGCTGGTGAGAATGGGGGTTCCGATCAGAGATATGGAGAGTGCGAATTTGCTGGATTATTTGGAGGTGTGTTTGGATTTCATTGATGAGAGTAGAAAAGAGGGGTCTGTATTGGTGCATTGCTTTGCTGGTGTGTCTAGAAGGTACTGATTTTCTTCTCGGTTCTCTCTTTAAGTCTTTTTTCATTTTTAGTTACTGATAAGTTCTCTGATTGGTGCCTAGGGTTTTATTTAGCTTGATTCCCAAATCTGAACTTCAGTGTAGTTAGCTCTATTTAAACCCTCAAAATAAAGAAGGTACCTTTTTGCAGTATACTTTCTTTCAATGCTATATTGCTATTGGTATTACAGCATCCTCTATGTTTGGAGAAGTTCTAAACTAAAGCTGTAGAAAATTCTAGTATACAACAACTGTACTAAATAGATGAAACTAGGACTGCAATATCAAAAGGGCTGAAGAGAAGAATCAAAATAGGAGAAATTTTCCCAGAATTGTTCAAGTGAAAAGCAATCATAGGATAGAGTTAAGCTTAACCCTTGCGAGCATAGCACGATAAATTGAAGGGAGCTTTTTCAAATCCATCAGCGTAGAATATATGAAAGAGTGTTAGGAACATTGAAATATTGTTGCTTGAAAACAGTCTGATAAAATAAGTTAACAATTTGATACATGGACTGAAAAAGTGAAACAATTTGACGTACATAAGAGACTCTTAAAATAAATTAAAATCTTATATTATATATTTTGGTAATATAATTGATTTGTCTTTCTAATTCTATGAAAAAGTGGCTGATGCCTGCAGTCTTTTTGGGTTAGAACTATTGACGTTTTCTGGTTTCTGTGCATGTTTGTTTTGTTTTAATCACACAGTCATACTTGTATGCCATAAGATAGGATAAATACAGCTTCATAAGATTTCTGAATTGTCAAGCTTAAAAGGGTTTGCACCCTTGTTTGCCTGTGTTTGTTGCAGTGCAGCTATCATTACAGCATATCTGATGAGAACAGAACACTTGTCGCAAGAAGGTATGAACAAAACATTGCTTGTTTAAAGTGTTGTGAGTCTATATCTTTGTATCATCATAATAACTGTTATATCTTGGAAATACAAAATAAACGTTTCTAAGACTTAGATAAAGAGAAGTTTTGGGCATGCATAATTGCCATTGAGTAGATAAACTTTAAACAGTAAAAATCGAAAAGCTTTTAAGCCATTGAGTTTACAACATGAAGAGCAGAAAATGGGCCATACATGCTTAGTTGCTTGAGTATTTACTTTGTTTTCGTTCTTTTCATTCAGAATAACGGTGTTGTAAGGTCTAGATAAACAAGAGCTTTTAGTAGCAGATGTAACGTCTCAAATAAAATAAAATGTATAAAATTTATAAGCAATTGAATTCAACTGAGAGGAGAGGAGAGGAAAGGAGATTGGGTTACAAATCTTTAGTTGCTTCAGTATTTACCCTTTTTTTTTGCTTACGCATTCCTGCAGATGCACTAAAATCCCTGCGGCAAAGCTGTGAGCATGTTTGCCCCAATGATGGTTTTTTAAATCAGGTGATGCAAGGCACTTTTATACCACATTATGTACAGAGATTATATTACTTGCTGCTGATTTCACGTATTTAACCTATCACGAGTTTTACATGTATCTTCTCTTTCATCATGGTTCAGCTAAAAATGTATGAGGAAATGGGCTTCAAGGTTGATCATGCCAGCTCTATATATAAGTCTTTTCGTCTTAAAATATTGGGTACGCTATATTTCTTCATTTTTCTCTATTTTCCAGTTGGTCTACCTCAATCAAGGATATTGATTTATATGTTATGCATTCACGTCTTTGTAAATTTAATTTTCCAGCATTATGTCAGTGGATAATATTCCATGGACACATAGAATAGCTCTAATGCTTATGCTGTCAAATGATAAATGCATCATTGTCTCGAGTATTGTGATATACTTATTTAAAAATTCCTTATTAGGAAGGTATTGAGGAGCACTGGCTTACCTAACAGGTTTCATTAACCCAAGTAGTTTGGCCAATTGAAACTTTATTGTACAAGACCCATGAAATGTTTTTCTAGCATCATGGTGTGATTTATCCAAATATAAGCTTTGTTCCATATAGGTTACAGTGGACGTGTGGGATACTTTAGTTTCAAAACTAATAACCTTTTTCCCCACTGGGGATATTGGCTCAGCTGGTTGGGTGGTTATTGCTTAATGAATGTCTTTTTTGATGAGTGGGATGGTTGGAATTGTTCTGATTGGGCAAGAAATGGATAATCCAGTATTATGAGGAAGTCCCAAGAGAAGTTTCATCTCTCCTTTTTTCCCTCCCTGAAAAAGTGATATGATTATTATTTTTTGTTTGGTACATTCGTGACATAACTACCATGGATATTTATTTGTTACATTTGGGCTCTAGAAAGAACTACAGGGTTCTCATTTTAATTTTTTTTTTCATTTTTTTTTTGTTTTTTGTTTTTGTTTTTGTTTTTCTGGTACTGGCAGCTATAGCATATAATCATTGTTCCATTTTATCTTAATACAATTCTTAGACAGTCTGGTACGGTACATTTCATTTGATATGCAGCATGGTTTAGGGGAAGCCGTGTTTTGGATGTTGCAGTGTATATTTCTTAGGAGGAAACCGTGTTTTGGATGCTAATTGAGGATATTCGGCCCCAAAAGGAACTGAAAACAGTCGAAGGATATCTTATAAAATTAGTTCTGAATAGTTCATCCCGGCCATCCATTGAGTACCTCTGAATAGTTCCTCCAGGAAACAGACAGAAACACCGAAAACCAAAATCCTCTACCAGTTACTTTCTTAACCTATATATTAAAGTGACATAACCCATAAAAAGCCTGACAAAATTGAATCAGCCATTTAACATAAAAACAATCTGAGTCTTTATATAACACAGGGAAGCTAACATGAGAAATACTTACACATCTTAATGTATAAATAACTGCGATGGCTGCTCCTCTACCTTGGTAATAAAACAGTGGGGTGCTTTGGGAGGGGGTGAACGGCCAAAAGAAATACCTTACAGTAGTGAAAACTTTGTAAAGAATGGTAATTACATGTGACTGTGCCTTTATGTTTACCATGTGAAATATCATTTTGCTCACAACAGACATGTTAAGTTCTGCTTACTCATTCTTAAGCCCTTTTGATGGAAGTTTCAAATATCAGTGGCCAGTGTGAATTTCCGTTTCTGAGATTGAAGAAGTTTTGCCCATCCTTTCAGGTGAATCTTATTATCGCGGAGATAAAATAGACAGCTCTAAATTTGGTGCTGATCCTGGTTTGCCTAGTGAAGTTACCTCTGAAGTAGAATCACCTCCAAACGAAGGAAAATCTGGGACATCTGCATTTCGCTGCAAGAAATGCCGAAGACTTGTTGCAGTACAGGATAATGTTGTGGACCACATTCCGGGTCAGGGTGAGACATCTTTTGAATGGCGCAAGAGGAAAAGTAGCAACTATAACAACTTTGAGGATTCTGAATGTTCATCCATATTTGTGGAGCCTCTGAAGTGGATGACAGCAGGTAAAATTAGGTCTATGAATCCTTATCTCTAGCTTTTTTTTTCATTTTTTTTCATCTCTATTGTGATTATATTTTGAATGGTGCTATAATTTTGATGAGTACTGCTTTCTTAGGTTTTAACTGAACTACCTAATCTCTTCAAAAGTTTTTCCTTGGTTCTTTCAGGGCTTAGGGTTGCTATAATTTTATATATGTTATGCTATGAAATTGTTACTTGAGATTAATTTATCTAGTTGCTTCCAAATTGTCAACGGGTGTTGACAAAATTTACTGCTTTTCTCGATCATCTTTTTTCTCTATATTTTTAAAGTAGGCTTCCTATAACTGAACTTAATAAAGCAGAACTTTTTTTATTTTTTTCCCCTTGATCTTCTGTTCTATATGATTAGCATAGGACATAATTTAATATGTTGTGGTTCTCTTATTACCCAGTGGAAGAAGGTGGAATAGAGGGCAAGTTGTCTTGTGCACATTGTGAAGCTCGCTTGGGTAACTTCAACTGGTCAGGCATCCAATGCAGTTGCGGGAGCTGGATCACCCCCGCCTTCCAGCTCCATAGAAGCCGAGTGGACATCAGCAGCGTCTAGTATCTGTGAAGACAAGGCCTGTTGGAGCTGAGCCCACATAAAAAATGAGTCCAAATACCTCCCAATGGTAGTTTTAAGTGTCAGATACTATTTAACCAGATATATAGTTTTCAAGACAATCAGCAAGCGTAATAGAAGAGATGGTTTTATGGTGTTTTCCGCACTGTTTGTAACCCCAAGACCTTATTGAGTAGCTGCAGCTAGAGAAAAACCTGCGCCTTTCCCTGATTTGTGTTGCATGAGATTTGAGTTTTGTCATTGCAACATGAACTCGTCATTACTTGACTGACTAGTCTGACTTAACTGATCCAATTTCTGCGGATTGTGCCGTCATATAGCTACATATATTTGGCGTGAAATTTTTTGTTTTTGCCAGTTAGTGTCATTATATGGATTGAATCACATATTATGGAGGAAGATCTGGCCATTACAAGTGTTATATTACTTTGCTATCCGCATTGGTTCTTGGGGTTATATTCTCACTTGATTTATCGTTGACAAGCTGTGTACCATTGATTACAAGTGACAGCTTTCTTTCTATTTTGTTCAAACTGTTATGACGAATGTTTGACACTTCGTATAAGATTGGATTAGAATGAATAGTTAAGACCATGTGTTTGCTGAGTCGAAGCTAGGTTTGACTTTTGAAGATATTATGATTTCTAGAGGAAGGCAGGACTGAAAAAATAACCAAGCTGAATGTAGGAGTCATAATATAACCAATTCGAAAGACATCAATGCATCAAAATAACCAAGAGTTGTAGGTGAAGTAGATGTTGCTGATGAGATAAAATCATTTTGGCTATGAAGTAGATTTTGCAATACATTATACATACAATAACAATACCATCATCAAGACTATTCTAAGGGCTTGTGATACTTTGGATCTCACCGAAGAAATTTCATCTCTGTTTGTTGTTCTAGATTGCATTGTTGATCAAGTTGCTCTTACCTAGCTTGGGACTCATGCCTGCTCCTTATCCTGTATAGCTGCTGAGAGCCTTTTTCTTTTTACATTCATTATGTCACTAGATTCTGTTGTCTGAATGTATCATTGAAAAGGCAACTAAAGTTGTGAAGTAGTCATACAATGACGGCACATACTGGTTTTTTCTTTCTAGCACCACATTATGCAACAAATTTAACAAAGGCCAATAAAAACTAATATATCATCAGAGAAAAATATTTAACTCATAGTACTTCATCAGTTTTTCTTATGTCTCTTGGACTACAAAATTCAAGACAAGTAATTATTTTCTATAAGGTGGACTGCAAGAGCACCAATGGCTTATGTGCACATCAGAACACAAGAAGATGTAGTGGGGAAAAGAAAAATGCCAAGAGAATGATGAATGAGTAATTAAGATGAAACATTAACCTTGCCATTTTACTGAATAGTTCATCAATTTCACTAATCTCTTTTGGACTACAACAATTCAAGTAACAACCATTCACATAAAAAAAAAATGAACAACGAAAACTTCATTTTCTTATTTCTGTAATCATCAACAAAATTGATCTTCACTAATCAAAACACCTCCAAAGATAAACTTGGCTTCTTGTGTAACGCAGCAGCAGCTAGTTTTCACACTAGGAGATGACTCTCTTCATAAGCTTGCTCTTAGGCCCGGTAACCTGCTTGGCCAAATTTCTTTTATTGCAGGACGATGGTGGAACCTTCTCGCAAACCCTGACTTGCCGGTTCTGTTTCCGGGCACCTTCTTTCCGATACAAAACCTTCAATCGGTCACCCACTTTCTTCTCAGCCGCCTCTTTCACTCTATTTGATTTCTCCCGGTACATTTCCGACCACTTAAGCGTGAGATTTTCCTCCTTCATTACCTCCATCAGCAACTCAGTGGATTTAGTTCCGAATTCTCTCTCATAGAATCTCTTCCACAGCTTATCGGTCACCGGACTCAAATCCCTGCCCTTTGTGCTCTTCTCTATACTGGTCAACTGCGCTTTGGAACAGTGAGGTAAGATCTGCTCCAGAACATCCAAGTCCATGTCACTCACATCCGCCAGAAACCTCCGATTGTCTATTGCCGCACTGACGGCGGCGAAAGACAGTGCCTTTCCCTTCTGATCAGCCTGATTCATCGATCACTTGGTATTTGATTTCTACTGGGAATGAGAATTTGCAGTGTGTATGAGGTTGGATTTGGAATTGAATTGGGGAATTTATAGGGAAATGATCGAGTTCCGTGTTTTCCTTCTCCTTGTGGGATTTGGCATTGAATCCTTGTACCACTAGGACTCATGCACAACAGCTGGTCCCACGTCCATCCTTCCCCCCACCCCCCTCCCTTTCTTTCCTTCTCCTTTTGGGATTCTCATTAAACTATTATTTTTCTTAATTTTAAAGTTATTTAATTAGATTTTTTGTTCTTAATTTTAGTAAGTTCTTAATCCTAGTGAGGCTTGTTCCTATTATTTTCGATGTCCAATCCTATTCATCATTAATAAAATTACCATTGTTCCTTTCAAAAAAAAAATGTATAATTTATTTCCCACTTTGATTCGTTGTATTAATTCTTTACTAGCATCTTGTACACATGCATACAAATCAATATTTTTTTTAGAATTAGTGAATAGTTAATTGTTTTTCTAAATAAAAAAAAAAAGGTAGTTATTTCTAGATATGGGTAGTGGGTAGTTATTATTTTATTTTTATTTTTATTTTCTATTTTATTAATTTACATTATTGTCCCTATTAATTAATTATGTTTCAAAGTTTTTTAATATTTGAGGGTTATATCCGTAAAAAAAAAACAGTTATGGTTAGCAAACCCTCTTCTCATTATAATAGTATAGATAAATACATCCAGAGTAAAAAAGAATAGTGTCATAAAGTGAAATGTGATTATTGAATCTCATAAACGTTTCAAGAACTTATACAAGCCTAAAACCAATGGCCACTCAACCTGCTCGGTTGAGGGTACGTCCTACTACCCTCAATGCGAAGCATATGTGCTAAGAACTGTATTCAAGATGAAGGTTTGTAGACGGCAAAAAGGCGGAGATACTCCTGTTTCCACATGATGACTCATCGACACTGAGGAAAGATGGATTAGTGGGCGGATCGAAAACTACTACGGCTGACAATCTGACATGCTTTCTCACCTACAAGTTAATTTCGGTCAAGGCTCATTCATCCTTGGTAGATAAAGTATTACTAGAAGTCTATAATGCTCGTTCTTATGATTGCAAGAAGAGGGTGACTATGGCAGTGTTTATAGATGTTTCGGTGGTGGAGAGCCGACGTACTCGAGTTGAGGGAGTTGGCGAGCAGTTAGGCACCAAATCTGTATGCATGGATCAGGAGATTATACATGGTGGTTTAGCCATCATGTCATGGGTTTTTTTAGGTTATTTCTTTTTTTTTTTTGGGTTTTTTTTTGTTACTTTTGGTTTCAATTCAATTTAGCATTTGTTTTCTTTTTATGGATCATGGATTGAATTATTTTGATGTATTTTTGTTATATGCTGATCGGAAATTATTATCTGTTTATTGTCTAAGCAGATTTTATTTATCCAGATGGGAAAGTGTTTTCTCTCAATTTTTTCTCTCTCTCTCTTCTAGTGGGGTGGATAGGGTTTCAGCTCTATCTCTTCCGGTCAATACATAGGAGTCATGGCTCCTTCTCTTTTCTCGTTTACTGGAAGGGGTCTATGTCGGGTTCTGATTTTTGAGCCCCTTTCGCATTGTGATTTTGCGACATTTGTTGCCTTTGGACAATGACTGCTTCAAATTGTGATATCTAGGCTCTTTTTCAGTCTTTTCAAACTATGAGTAGCTACCTTAGAACATCTCCAACAGATGACCCATTTTAAAATATAGCTAAAAATAATATGTTTACTGTTGGAGATGCTCTAAGGAATAGTTAAATTTTTAAAAGCAGTTACTAACTGCTACGTGTCCTTTAGTTTTTTCTACTTCGCTAAAAAAAAAAAAACTGTTTTGTAGTTTTTATTTACTGTTTTAATTTTCTAAAATTATTTTTATTGCCTTATCTCTACTACTATAAATGGAAGAAAAAGGTTTTAGTGTCAAAGGCTTCACCAAAATGTAATTTTCATAAAAACCCATTGAAGAAAATAAATAAACTAAAATGAAAAACAATTGAAAAGGTTATTATAGTAAATTAACAAAATTAGATAAAAAAATTAAAAAAAAATAAAACAAGTTAAGTAGTAAGGCACAATTACACTTTATAAAAAAAAACAACATATAACATAAAAGTGAAAACTAGAAATATTGAAAAGTGAGTGGCAAATTTTTTTTTATATTCTACTACTCTTCACCGATAACGCGTGCACAGTGCATCGTGCATTGCATGAGTATGAAACTAGTAATTCAATAAACAAAGGCCATAATGGGAGTTTCAAAAATTAAACCATTCCTATATGGTAAAAACTTTCTGATTTGCAAGGTTTAAGTATATGGTATGTTTGGTTCCGAGTCTCTACTTATTAGTCCTTTTTCAGTATCAATATTGCAGGTTGATTTCATCTTGAAAGTTTGCAACTTTGTATCCTGCTAGAGTATTGCAAAGCTGCTGACGGTTGCTACATCTTGTCAAACCTCATTAGACATTGAGAGAAATAATGATTACTTATAAGTATTTGTGTAATCCCCATTTACAGATTAGTGTTCGGAGTTGTGTCCAAGGCAGACATCTCAGGCATCTCTTGTAAGAAGTATATTTATTATATTGTATAACTTGCAGATTAGTTTTTTAAATGGAAAGTTTGATTATTTACAATTCTCTATGGTATGAAAAATCTATTGTGGAGCAGTTCTATAAAAATGATGGTTTTATAGAACGTACAATTAGCTAGTATATAATAGTTATAGGAGAATGGTTGTTAGTGACCAAATATGGCTTATGAAATGGGTATATTATGATGATGGTACATGAAATTTAGGAACAACTAATTATTGATGAAACGAGTTTCATCCCTATTGTATGCATGCGGCCCATGGTTGGGTTTTAGTTATGAACTAGTGAAGTTTAATGACCAACACTTCGGACTATAGTGGTAAAAAATTTCAACACTAGAAAGTAAAAAGAAGAGAAAGGTATTCGTATTAGTGACAGAAATATGTTTGGTCACACTAGAGGGTCAAGGACTCAAGGCCTAGTGATGACATTTTTTTCAGTCATTACTCATTACTAAAACTATTTAGTGTCTTTGAACATTTTTTCGTTACCGAAGTCTTTTTGTGAGGAAAATTGTTATATATAGTCCAAATTTCTTGTCAAGATTTTTTTTTTGAAGAATAAAAAATAAATGGAAAATTGACATCATAAATCACCAAGAACACCAAGAATATTCTATGATTTGGAAAGTTTCTATAATGAGTCACACGTTAGTTGACATTTTGTTCTTTGCCTTGGTTCTTCTTATGCTCTACTTCTGATACTTGGCTTTCTTCATCTCATAATCATAAAGTAAAAGTTGACCACAAGTTAAGTTTGGATAAATTGGTTGACTTTTTTTATTTTTTCAGAAATGCTCTAAATGCTTTTTTTCATCTCGGCATGTTGACCATAAGTTGACTTCGGATTAACCGGTTGACTTTTTGTTATTTTTCTCGAAAATGCTCTAAATGCACATTTCATCTTGACATCATAGAGTCAAGATTGACCACAAGTTAACTTCGGGTCAACTAGTTGACTTTTCATCATTTTTCTCGGAAATACTTTAAATGCATTTCCATCTTCACATCATAAAGTCAAGATTGACCATGAGTTGACTTCAAGTCAACAGGTTGACTTTTCGTCATTTTCTCAAAAATACTTTAAATGCTCCTAGATCACGTCATATAGTCCAAATTACTTTCCTTCGCTTATTTGACCTATAAATCACACAAACATGTATTAGTGGTGCCATTTTAACTTGGGAGAAGTCTAAGTTGAGAAAATTAGAAGTATATATATTTTCTATTTGAAATACATACAAAACATGCCTCATTGTGCAAGTTTTATATACTCGTTGGCAACATTCATGAATTTTAGATTGATTTTGATAATAAGTCTCACCACAGAAGTATTATGAATCAATTTTCAACCACAGGGGCCACATTGGCAATGAAAAAATAGCCCAATGTCTATTTTGATTTTATGCTAGCTAATTTGGACTTTGACCCATTTTGGAGTTGACATTTTATAGTACGTAGTAAATAAGACCATCTTTAGGAGTGAGTGATTTTTTTTTGGTTACAAGGAGGCACAAAGGCCCAATTAAAAATGAGTTTGATGGGGATCGAACCTCGCCGATCCTTAAGAGTGAGGGACTTTAGTAAGACTATTCACTATTCCAACATCAATTTTCCTTTGTTTAGTAATATTCATCTGTTATATTTTAAGCCAATCGGTGACGGCCACATGTCTAAAAACGATTTCTTGGGCAAGTAACTAGTATGACTATATTAATTGTATTGGCGACTAAGTTTCATTTTAAAGTATACTAGACAATTTTCTTCAACTTGTCTGGGAATATCATTTCTAAGTTTGCAGAGAGGAAATATAATTTCTAAAGTAATGACCCGATTATCAGGGACGAGAGGCAAAATCATAACCCAATGCGAAAAACTTAAGCCGAGGATGTATTGTAGCCTCGACCCCGTTTTCGTCCTCAATTGAGCGAATCTCAAACTAGTCTGACACCCAAGCCCTAATCCCCAATCCCACATCCGTGAATCGTTCCTCTCCTCCTCAGTCATTGTTGTCGTCCCCAGAACCTAGAACCCCCAACCCTAATCGTTGCTCAACCACCATGAGCTTCGCTGACAATTTCCCACTTGACGAAGGCGAAATGGACCAACTACCGGACTCAGTGAGGAAGAATTTTGACCATGAAAAAGGAGAATTGCAGCGTGGACAAGGCGAATTGCAGAGAAAAAAAGAAGAGCTGGGAAAAGAAGAAGCCCGGTTAGTCATTGATAGAGAAACGTTTGAGAAGAAGCAAAAAGAATTACGCCGTTAGCAGCAAGATTTGAAGAAACAACAAGATACATTCACCGCGAAAGAAAGGGGGCTTTCGTTCGTGATTCTTCATCTATTTCGTATCTCTTCCTCTTTGAAAAGATGCTCTCTTTTGAGTCGATATTGAGAAAGCTGACACAACACTAGTGATCGACCTCAATAACAATACAATATATCTATATATTCTAGAATGAGAAAAACAAGGGAAATAACATATGAAATCAAATATAATCACAAACCTATCTTCTGCTTATGTTTTATTGACTCGTCATCCTTTTTTTCTTCTTCAAACAACTCAACATCCGATGTTAGATAACAATCCATAAAGTCGGTAGCATTGAACAACTTTTCTTGTCATTGTCATCCTGGATATTGAGGGTGGCAACATAAGCAGTAAATTAGCTTCTGAGCAATTTTTTTATCTCAGCAGTCATTTTTGAAAATCTCAAATGAAACTTAACCAAATCAAATATTTGTTCATTTTCTCATCCATACTAGAATGAAGCAAATGTAGCTTCTCTTGCTCTGAGTTGAACTGCTGTGATTGACTTTTTGATTTATCATCTACTTTATCAAACTTGTGCATGGTATCATTAAACTGTGTGCTCTTATAAGGTTCATGAGAAACAAACTTACCAATATCGCCTTTTAGCTGCAAAAAAAAAAAACGCTAGATCAAGTACACTCCAAAAAAAATCCCAAAATCTCAATTTTGAAAAAAAAAAGTTTCTCAAAATCATCAGTGATAGAAATCTTGCCGGCCGTACACTCTTCTTCTTGTTCTCCAAGAGCTCCTTCAGTGCATCCTTGAACTGTGTGCTCTTATAAGGTTCATGATAAACATACTTATGAATATCTTGTTTTGGCTGCCAAAAAAAAATGCTGGATTTGAAGCACACTAAAAAAATATCTCAAAATCTCAACTTTGAAAAAAAAAAAATATATCTTCTCAAAATCATAAGTGATAGAAACGTTACCTGCCCTACACTTTTCTTCTTGTTCTCGAAGAGCTACTAGCATTCTCTTCTTTTTCAAACTCACATACTACATTCATCCTCACTTGTCTTGTCGTTTCAATCTTTTTTCCTACATAATCTAACCCCCACATGAGATGCATGTTCGTGATTTTTCATCTATTTCGTATCTCTTCGGCTAACATATCCGACATGCTTTCTCGCCTACAAGTTCCTGTCAAGGATCAAACAAAAAGAAGACCGGTATGTCATTGACAACCAGAGACTTCAGGCTCGGCGACAAGCATTTCGCTCATACCAAAGAAACTTTGGGCATGAGCAGAGACAGTTGGAGAATTGAGAAATTAATTATACTTGCGGCTGAAGAAAGGGCCTTGGAGGTCAATCTAAAAAAGCTTGCAGCTGATCGTGAGGAGCTGGCAAAAAAACCAAATTTTGCATGCAAGACAACTTGAGCAGCCTCAACAACATCATGGACCTAAACCACAGCCGATAACTCAATGGCGAGACTATAATTTCGCGTTAAAATCATGTCTACGTGTCGTCAAAGATAGGGGATGATATAGATTAAGGACCGAAGGTTGTACCTAAGGGATTGGAAGGCCCAAAATCCACTCGGTAATTATGTGGTAACCAAGTTTCTTAGCACTATATAAAATAAAGAGACAAGAAATGGAATGATGCAAAGTGTAGTGGATATACAAATGAGTATGATGTAATATATTTGGTGTTTTGTATAAGAGTGATGCAAGTAAAAATGAAATGCAAGAAGTAAATAAGAATGATTGAGCTAATAAACTCAATGCATTCTAACATGTAAGAGGAGGAACATGGATAGATATAGAAATGATAGGATGATTGAGTTTTCATAAACAATAAATTGTAGTCTTTTGAAAATGCACATTGATTGATCAACAAACCAAAATCCTTCAAACCTTAGCACTAGAAAGAGTACTTAAGATTTAGTTTCTTTCAATGTATCCCTCATGTCTAATCGATTCATGAGGAGCTCTCAATCAGTTTGCTTAAGCTTTTTACAGTCCTTAAGTTCATAAAAAGAGGCATATAGTTAAACTTGAGATTTCAAACAAGTCAAGCCAAAGCTTAACTCATCACATTCATTGCCAAGAGTCTAGAATTTAAAGAGGTTATCAAGCTCTACAAATTCAACCAATATAAGTCTAACACATGCTCTTCAATTGATAAGGTATCCAAACATGCATTCAACATTATTAAGCTAGACAATGAACATATTCATAGCACAAACCAACATGAATAAATATCAAAGTTTTATAAATCCATCATCAATGAACTAGGGCATACAACCCTAGTCCCCAACCATAAGAATATATATATACACATGCTTGAATAATACATCAATAGTTTCAAGAATTAATTGAACAAAACAAAGTAAAAATAGGTTGAGAGATGCTCATGAAGAAAGCCAGTAGGTCCTTGCTGCCCCAAGAGTTGGCTTGCTGCTCCATGTATCCTCTTCCTCTCCTCACTCCTCCTTGCTCAAAACCTCCAGGATTTTAGATGGTCCTTGTTGTTCTTGATGATTCCAGAGCATATAAGTGCACAAACATTTCAAATGAAACTTAATAAAATCAAAGAATTTCTCAAATGAAACTTAATAAAATCAAAGAATTTCTCAATTTCTCATCCAACCCAACAGAATGGTCATTGGCATCCTTGAACTGTGTGCTCTTATAAGGTTCACAAACTTAATTATGAATATCCGGTTTTAGCTGCCAAAAAAAAAACGCTGGATTTCAAGTCCACTAAAAAAAAAATCTCAAATCTCAACTTTGAAAAAACAAGTTTGTCAAAATCATAAGTGATTTACCTGCCGTAAACTCTTATTTTTGTTCTCTAAGAGCTCCTGCAGTGCTTTCTCTTCCTTTTCAAACTCAGATATTGCATTCATCCTCATTCGTCTTGCCGTTTCAATCTTTTTTTCTACATAATCTAATCCCCGCATGAGACGTCCATGCTTCATCTCTTCCTCTCTTAAAAGCTGCTCTCTTTTGCGTCGACATTGGGAAAGCTGACACAGAACCAGTGACCTCAACAACAATACTATATATATATATATAGATTCTATAATAAGGAAAACACACCTCAAACACATGAAATCGGATATAATCAATAACCTACCTTCTGTTTAAGCTCAAACACCTTCTCTTTGTCCACCTCGTTTGACTCCACCGCCGACATCCTTCGCCTATTTTCAAGAAAACCCTAAGACTCGGTAACAACTAATTAAAACTTTGTCGACAAAAATACCTAATTGACACAGCAAAAGAACGAAACCGTGGCATGAAATCAATAGGAATTACAATATATACACGCTGAATTGAGCCCTAAATATATTAGAACGAAAACGAGAAGATCTTACTTACCAGTAGCCCCATCACTCGATCTGATTTCAATCTCTTAACTAAAACACCTGGCCCGGATGTGAAACGGAATCCCCAAATTTCGGTGAATTGGAATTTCAAGTTCTTAAACCTCTCGAATCAATCGGATCTCATTGCTTTTCTGCTCGCCAACTACGTTCTTCTTTTCCTTCGTTTTTTTTTTCCTTTTATTTATTGCCCTCTATTGGCAAAACCCTGCATGCATGGAAACAACTACGTACAAGCCAGTGATCGAAATGAACATGTAAATTCCCATGATATCAGTTTTTATTTATTTTATTTATAAAAAGCCCCCATGACATATCAGTTTTGTGAAGATGAAACTGGCTAATTAAGTAGCCTAGCTGGGAAATCTACATGCTAGTACTAACTAGCATTGTGATCAATACATCAATTACTGAATCCCACCAATATTCATCATATCCGATCATGAACACATTCTGATAACTAGCATCAGAAAAAAAAAATGATTAAGCTAAATGCATCAGATCGACCTGCTCTTTGGAAATGTTACATATATGCTAGTACTAGACATTGCAATTGACCAATATCCGCCATAAAAGGACCGAGCCATAACAGATGAGAAGCTATACGACTCAACTCCAACATAATTATTCTGATATAGCTGGCTCTTATAGCCTTTTAGGTACTTGAATATTCGGGTGTTTTGCCCGTGGCTTCAGGGGGTATTCACGTTTGGCATATGCCTGCTCTGACCGAGATCTTTGAAGACGATTCTGTACTACAATTAGGTCCCACACATGTTGATGGGCTGGTAAACTGTCTTCTACATATGTAGCTTTGCATCAGGGTATATGCCATTAGTCTAGGATTAGTACCTTGCTTGAATTTCTGTTAGGTTTTTGTTCTCTTCTCTTGTTTGATATATAACTCACTGGACTGATGGAACGATGTATACATAAGTATATAGCAAAGACTATTGCATATGTACCATGATTCATGATCTGTATAAGAAGATAGGAAAAGAAAAAGAAGTATTCTCAATTAAAAAAAAAATGCTGAAGCAATCATTATACTCTTGAACAAAACCACGTACATGTCCTTTGATCCTTTACAAGCAAAGCTCATAATTTTAAGGGATTTAATTTGTTAATTAATTACTAGTTTACTACCCAAAACAAAAGCCGAATTAGTGTAACATTGATCACAAAATTAACTCACGAAGGATTTTCTGCACAATATATAGAATCTATCAAAGGTATATTATCACATATAGTACTTGATCAAACTTATTATATACATGGTACCGCATGAACTTACATTTTGATTACAATCAGTACCTGAACTTCTCGATTTTGTCTGGAATGGTATCTATGCTAAATTTTCTTCCATCGATCTACCGCGCGTTAAAATATAACATGTGTATTAATTAGTGGTTATTCATGGACAGCATGTACAATAATTAAATTGCATATATAGGAACTGGCATGCAGTTGGAGAGGAACATCCTTAAACGCTGTAGTCGTTTTCGAATAAGCTGCATTAGTCCTCGAATTAGATTTCTAAATCGAAGGGATAAACCTATGAATAAGAAAAGAGCAATAGCTAAAGAAGCCCCACTAATAAGGAATAGACCACGAAAGTCGTAGAGGCCAATCGTATTGGGATCACTATTGCTAATATCCTGATTATCCTCATCAGACATGAGACTTGTTTTTTCCTGAAACCAGGTCTTTTCCATCTCTATAAGCTTTTCTTCCTGTCTCAAAAATTCAATTTGCCTTGACACATCATGAACCAATTTGGAACCTTTAGGGAAAACCTGAATGCCAAAAATGGACACAAACCAGGTTGTGAGTAAAAGTATTCAGTGTTTCAGATACTCAACCATATATTCATGATATATATATATATAGTCAAATTGCTTAAATAATGTTTGTGTTTAGCTTATTTTGTTCGATCATAGAGGCAAACTAAAGCCAAATGATTAGTATTCTTGGACACATTGCAGGATGAGCCATAACAATGTATCCCGTACCATTGTTGGATTTGTGTCTACATTAGTCCCTATTGGCTATTGAAACAAATATTAGTCCCTTTACACCACAAAGGGGACTCTTAATTCAAAGAAGCTAGTTGCATGTACTACTACTGTTTTGTAGTAGTATGTATTTTCCCTATAGTAAGAATTGCAATTCTTTACTTGAACCTAGAATAAATAATTGGAGCATCCAGCCCAACAGAATGGTTATTGGCAATAGGTGGAGTAGAGGTAATCTAGGACTATATGTTGTAACACAGGGCTTTACATTTCCAGATGTAGGATCAGTTTCAACAAAAGCTTCCTTCAAATTATTCGATGCATGAATAATATATAATAATGTATGTAAATGATAGGATAGAGGTAACTCACAAAGGCAAAACCATTGGTGCTAGACTTGGTTTTAATCATGGAGAAGTCAGCATGATACTTTCCGAGGAAGATTTTAATGTATGGAACCTCGTCAATAATCGCAGAAACACCACCATGCTTGCTTCCTTCTGATAGAGCACGAGAATATTCTTCAGCTGAACGATACGGCTTAGCCCCACTGAAATTCAAGTTCACTATAACTCCTAATGAACCTGATTGGTAACCTATATAGTTCCCTCTTGAGTTTAACTGTATCTGTTTGACTGTCATCATTGATGCTAAAGTTGCCGTGTAACTTGAAGTCAATATAAGCACCACAAACACCCATATGATCACTACAAACTTTGCCAAATTAGTTGACAGCTTCTCCGCTGCAAAATGAACAAGCAGAAAATCTATGTTTCATGTATAGAACAACTATAGCAAACAAGAATCCTAACCTAATCGTCGAAATGTTACTGACCAGTATTAAAAATCAACTTTGAAACAAGATTTTAAAATATGAACATATGAAGTTGAGCAATCACTAAACACTTGACATGAGGACTTGTATAATTGGAAGAACTGAGATAGGGCACTTACTATAAGTAAACACAAGAGTTGAGAAAGCAAACCAAAGTACTGTTCCAATTTGTTTCCCTGGTGTGCCTTGAAATTTTTCGTTGGTAGTGTGCTCAAATACCCAAACAACAAAGCCGGTTAGGATAAAGAAAGCAGCACTTGTTATCCAAAGATATATTGAAAGTGGTTTGAAGAAAATCCACATGTTTTCCTTGTTATTATTTGGTACCAACGTTCCCACACCTAAGTCGGTATATGGTACTGTAAAATCAACATATTGAGATCTGTTCGATGTGATCGTTACATCTCCAACAACAGCATCAAATTTCTGTACAATGAGGAGTAATGGATATAGATTAATAATAATCATTGTTTGATGAAAACATCTAAATCCCAGTGTCTACATATATAATGTAATACCAATTGGCACATACTGACAAATGTTGGTATATATACTAAACATGCCCAAAACTTTTATTAGCAGGCTATTAAAGAGATGAAAAAAAAAAAGATCATTTGTATGTGTCATCCTTTAAGTTTTTTTTTGTTTCAATTGATTCTACAGCATGAGCATATGAATGAACTAGTAGTAAGACTAAGTTAAGCATTTGTGTACCTTGAGATAAACCTGGTAAACAAGATCATTATAAGTCCCAGCAGGATTTCCATTGCCATCCTCAAATGGAATAAACTCATATTGCACTTCATACGGCAAAGCTCCTACTGCAGCCTTGAATACCTCTATAGAGAAGCCAGTAACATGAGTTGTATTGGTTTCAAGATTATGGTCCACACGAACAAGTTCCTTGAAACCAAATCTCACTGGAACACCAATTCTTAGTTTAACTGTTTCACTAGTACTCAATTCCCTCTTGGATCCTCCAGGCCATATGATTCTTTCAAGATCAATCGTGGAAGCCAACTTTCTCCTATTATGAATAAGTTGCTGCTGTAGTGACTCTTTTCTGGTTTTTCCTTCTTCTTTGCAAGGCCATAACCCAATCCTTTTGATCTCACCTTTTCCAATAACATTAACTATCTCAAATGGTTCTGATGAAATCAGTTTCCCATTTAGATATTGAATTTCACCGCTTAACCCTTTAAATCTACTTTGCAATATCTCTCCAAGAAGCACAACTCCTTTGGAGGATCTAGTGGTAGAATTTCTAAGCCTTGCTCTTTCAATTGCTTCTGCTAGAGCCCAAGTTGCATCATATGCCCAGACTTCATCTACGCTCAACTCCCGAATTGCTTCCATATTAGGATCCTCCAGGTAAAACTTCCTCCTTAATCTTGAAGTAAGACTGTGAAGGCTCATTGATGCTGTAATAGAAGATCTGAAACCCAGCACTCCTTGCATTGACTCAATAACAGATAAATCCATTGAATGCAAGGAATTCATGCTAGTTGATGTCATAATCCAAGCATACCCTTCACTCATCATTCCCAACTTATGTGCACTTAAAAAAAGGCGAGGCGCAAGGAATTGTGACACATGCACAACAAACACCTTAATCTTCAATTTCATCAACTTTTGGAGCTCTTCAATGACTTCTTCATTTGATGAGGAGGATGCAATATTAGAACTTTTGTATGCAACACTCCCATGTGTGACCTCTTGGAAGGAGTTGACTAATGATGGATTGAAGTCTCTCTCATATTCTTTGTTATCGTATAGAAGGATAACATCCCTCCACTTGAAAACTTCAATAAGGGCACTGATTCCCTTAACTTCAGCAGCTTGATCAGCGCGCATGATCTCAACAAAGAAGGGATATTTATTGTCAGTCCGAGGAGGGGAAAGAGACATAACAGGGAGTTTAGCTGCTTCTCCTAATTCAGCCAAAAGGTTTGCTTCCGCTCTTGTTTGTGCACCAATTATAGCCTCCACTTTCATGTTTTCCAAAAAACCAAGAGCTGAATCGAGTAACAAGTAAAGATTAATTACAAGTTTATATGCTAGAAACATCATCAGAGGGACGTGCATGTGCAGAGAATTAGTGTACGTAGAAAAAGGAGTAAAAGTAGTACGTGGAATGCGGAAATAGGAAGATTTCCACAATGACTTGCTACCTTTGTAGGTGGAATTCATATGTATTAGTATCACCTTTGTAATTTAATGAGTATTTCACACCTACTGATTTACAAAGAGATTTCTTTATATAGGCGATACTAATTACCAACAATAAAATATTATAATGTATAGAATGAACTCTAAATGCCTTGAAATACAGAAAGAATGAACTTGTTAGAAAGAATGAAAGGCTCACCAGCTGATAGACCAGGTAGAGGTTCACCTTTAGAATCCTTACTGTAGAGAACTACTCTTGTGCTGTAGTTATTGTGCAGATGGTAGAAGTCAGAGAGAGCCATTGAAATGCAGCTGAGAACAATCTTTCCTTCCCTTGATCCCATATCGAGAATCACACCGACTTGAACCTGATCTTTTACACTAATAGGATTAACATCATAATTTGTTTTTTCAATATCAGCACTCAAGTTACCAATGAGGCAACAGAAGGTCACAAAGGAGACGATGATTGTTTGCCTCAACCCTCGAAACTCCATAGAGTTGTATATGATTACCAACGTAATGTAATTATACATATCCTATTGCTTAATCATATGTATATATATATATATATGCTCATAATTAATCATATCATTAAATTTATATGATCATTCGAGGAACTGAGGAAGGTACTTGAAATGGTTGACCAAGCAATGTTGATATAAGTAAAATGTATACAAGGAAACTAGGTACTTGAAATAGTTGACCAAGCAATGTTGATATAAATAAAATGTATGACAAGGAAACAAAGTCAATACTTGGTTCCAAGCATGTTCTGGCATCTAGTTATTAATATCAACTTGGATGGCTCCCAGTTTAATCAGCAGAAATTAACAAGCTAGTCAAATAATGTATCAAGTACGTCAAGAGTTCTTGGGCAAAAGAATCACCGGAACTCTGCAGCGTTTACACATAAAAAACGTACAAAATGGTATACCATACAAATCTTTGACCAACTGCCATTCTTTAATTGCCTTTTTTGTTCTACAAGTTTAAAAGAAAGAAAAAATGAACAAACTTTGAAGCTTGGTGAAGATTAAATTGCCAAAAGCTCCTCCTAATACAAATGCGTATCGATCAGCATGGGTAATTCATGTTTCCAATGAGTAATTCTTGGGATAAAAATAATTTGGCCCAAATCTAATCGGAAAGATTTGTAGCAAAACTAACCTAATTGGTAATTTTTCTTAAATTTTAATCCATGGTTCATTTTCTGAATTACTATTTAAAGATTGTCATTATAAAAATCAATCAAATTGAATATTGCTAAGTCATCCAACAAGATTAGTGTCAATCAAATATATAGCTTGTTACGAGAGCATTAACCGATCATTTGTTTGATACAACCGGATGAATAAATTATCTACTACTCGATTGATATTCAGCATTAACGGACTTTAAAAGTTAATTTACAAAACGGTTCTAATTACGATGCAGTACAAATAACCGAGTTCAAACGAGTGTGTCCAAATTAATGTTGGCAAGAGTACACAAAATCTCATTAAACTTACATTTTCATAATTTCATGTTTGGGAAAAGGAAATTGTATCCGGCTGCTCTAAAATTACCAATTTGCAAGCCTCAAGTTTCTGATGAGAACATCCATAACAAAATATTTTTCAAAAGAAAGCAAGCAGAGCATTAAACTATATATAAAAAGATAAAAAGATAAACAGACTGTAAACTTATAAAAATAAAAATAGGGGAGTGAAATCCACACCCCCTTGATTACAATCCACACCCCATTTTATTATTTTAATAATATTTTCCTACCAACTTTGTGAACTGCCCAATATACCCTTGATATCAGAATTTTTTTCTCCCCTCTCCTCGGTCCTCGGCATGTTTTGGCGAAATTCAAAAAACTCTCTCAGTTTTGCATGAGGTGAGATTCGAACCTCTCACCCCACACTTTGCAAAATCAAACCTCAACCACTAAAGCACAAGTTACCCATGTTAACATACATTCATCAAATAATATTTATAGGTTGTTGAAGGCAAACTAGACATACTTGCCCACATCTTTAATTTATTTATTAGTTTTTTTGTTGTCATTTTATTTTACTTGCTTGAGCTCATTTATTTTACATTATTTTACCGGTTTATTATTAAATAAATTCTGGGAGTTGATTTTGAGTTTATGTTAACCTTGGTTGTGGTTGGTGAGGTCATAGTGAGTAACCTTTTTTTTCAAATTTAAAAAATTCATTAAAAATAGTTCAGGAACACAAAAAATTACCAAAAAAGTGCTACAAACTTGTGGTGACGTCTCAATTTCAATTGTGACCTCAAAAGTAAAATGTGAGAATTTCAAAAATTGAGATCTCACACGTTGATAAAATTTTTAGAAGTACAAATAAATGTTTAAATATAAAATGAGAAAACAAAAATATAAAAAAATAATAAATAAATTATAAATGAGCATAAGCATAAATAATATAAACTAAATGAACTCAAACAAGTAAAATAAAATGACAACAAAAAAACTAATAAATAAATTTAAAATGTGGGCAAGTATGTCTAGTTTGCCTCTAACAACCTATAAATAACATTTGTTGTATCTATACTAACGAGGGCAGTTTGTGCTTTAGTGGTTGAGGTGCAAGTTTGCAAAGTGTGGGGTGAGAGGTTCGAATCTCATCTCATGCAAAACTGATAAAGTTTTTTGAATTTCGCCAAATCATGGTGAGGAGAGGTGACAAAAAATTCTGGTACCAAGGGTATATTGGACAGTTCACGAAGTTGGTAGAAAGAATTATTAAAATAATAAAATGGGGTGTGGATTGCAATTAAGGGGGTGTGGATTTCACTTCCCTAAAAATAAAGTAAAAGAGGAATTGCCGAAAACGGAAACTGGGAAGAGCAGTGTAGGTCTCAAAAATGGCAATACGACCAGAGCTAGCGTCTGGCTGTAATCTGCATTGTCCAGTATTGTTGTTGTACTTTTGATTCGTATCAAAACTTCAAAGAGATCATTATTATTATAGTTGACCAGCTGAACTGACCTCCTCACCTAGCTTTTCTCCCAGTCTCAAAGTCACACTACTTAAATCTTGCTGCTCTCACTGTCACACATTATTTCTTACTCTCTTCAAAGGTCAAATCTCTTGAGTTTTCCCTCATCTGGGCTTTTCTCTATCTTCTCTACCAAAGCTTCACACAAACAGAGGTACGAACCTTCTTCTCCTTCTTCTTCTTTGATAATCTGTGTAATCTGTATATTGTAGTGCTTTGGTTTATAGTAAAACAGAGGATGAGGATGTTGGTTCTAGTTATCAGTCTTCTTTATAACAAAACAGAACAAGAGAAAGAGAGAGACTTTTGAACTTGACTCCATCCCACTATCAATTTAATAGTTAGATTCTTAGGACCCCTTTAGGAAGAAGCTATTTTCCTTTTTAGTTTCTTTTGAAAAATGGTCGAAAAATGTTTAACCGTATATGTTTGAACTTTTTTTGTTACCATTTTCATGAACATAATGTGGGGAGTGTGAGGGTTTTATACAGGGTTTTGTTAAAAGATTGTATTTTTGGTAAAAGATTGAAAGACTTAAAAGCTGTGTTCTATCTCTCTGCCTTCAACGACAGAGGAGCAAAAGAGACACCAATACTCTATTCTGAAACAGAGAGAAGACAATTAGGCACTTATAGTATAATTAACTTATGAGATCTGAACGAAACAGAGAGACTGAGAGAGAAGAGAGATGGAATTGTTAACACCTTGCCTCCATCTCACTAGCCAAGAGAATAGAGATTCCTACTTACCACTAAAATCCATTTTCCGATCCTTTTCAATTTCTTTTGAAGATGAAAAATGATTTAGAACATAGAAAGTGGCATGTTTGTTTAGGATTAGATAATACTTGTTTGAGAAGAAAGACTGAAAAAGCTAAGCCTTTTGTTCTCTTTGCCTGCAAAGAGTGTGTGTGTGTGTGTGAGAGAGAGAGAGAGATATATATATATATATATATACTCTGTTCCGGAACAGAGTTGGCAATTAAACACCTTCACAGTATAACTGTTTAATTTGATGATGATGATGATATTATCTATATTATTGATGGGAGTTGTAATTTTGTGTTTGTGTTGTTGTGATTTGTTGGTGCAGATCGATCAATGAGGAAGAGTGAATTTTTTGTTTGGGTTTTCCTGATAGCGGCTCTTGTGGCATTGATCTGTTTCTTTGTCAAGCATGAGATTGAGGTGAGGAATCATCAGTCTACCACACCAAGTCCCACACCACCAGCATTTCAACCATTTTACTTTACAACAACACCACCACCAGCACCAATGCCTGCGTATGCTCCACCACCGCTCTACGCGTTTGCACCACCGGCTGATCAGAAGGAGGATGACGACGACGACGATGAAGAGGCTGCCTGATCTTCATCTTTATCATTATCATGACTCTACTTAAGTTAATGTTATCAGTTAAAGGCATGACTTGCTCTTTGTAGTAAGTATTGCTTCAGACCATTTATATTAGGATGTCTAAGTGATGATGACCATCTTAATCTCTATTATGATCTCAATGATCAGACTTAACTTTATATTAGGATTTATATTCATGGTTTATTTGTTTGGATATATGCTACTTATGTTGTGTGTTATAATGCTTATATATCACTACTTTTAACTGTTTTTGACAGTGAAAATTGAGGTACAATGTCGGCCAAGATCAATCTTATTCCTTTTTGGTAAAACATGCACAGAGTCTGTATTGCTTCTGTTTCAGCATTTTGAACTCTTCAACTACAGCCCTGATCAGTTTACAAGCTTGATAAGCTATGTGTGAAATGATGAGATGGCTCTTTAATTTCTTCTTCTCATTTAAATGATGAAGTGTGTGGTTAACTGTTTTACATACTCAGTCATGTGGTGGGTGCTGTAAATCTTTTTCATCTCTCAAGCTTTGTAAACTGTTGAGCTTAATTATAGTTTATCTCTTTTTTCCTGTTTGGTTTGGGAGAAGTCCTTGGTGCATCTCTGAACATTTCGTTGCTATCCATTTCGAAGACAATTACTATAACCAGCATTTACCTTCCAAGGATCGATAGTTATGCTTAGAAAACATACCCTATTCTGTTTGATAGATTTTAGTTTTTGATAAATCTGTTGGATTGGTGGAATGTGTCATGTTTAGCTAGAAAGGAGAGTCTATAGTGATCAACTAAAGACTGCAGAAATTGGCCGGAAAGTAGTGAAGCCGAATAAGATATACCCTATGAGGGAAATGCCTTAGTCAAGGCATACTCAAGGATCTAATTCTAAGTTCCATTAAAAAGGTTTCTACAATTAATCTCAGTTGTTGTTTTTAGATTGATAATTATTTTTCAGAATGTGAAAATTTTATTCAACCAAGAAACAAAGAAAATTTAAAAATTTACAACCAGAGGACCAAACATCAATACCACACATAACTGCACCAAGTTCCAACCACAACTATCCGACTGACAACACAAATTCTTAATCCGAAGTCTTATATATATGAAGTCATCCTAGATGATTATAGAGAGATTCAGCTGCATACATATGGGGATTTAGAAATCCTGCCGCGCTTGCTGAATCAACACTACAGCAAGAGTCAGAAGGGATGCATAAATTGAAGTGGGTATCCTTTGCACGACCTTCCCAACATGTGGTACACCCTCAGTGGCCTTCTTTGTCGCCATTGCAATCGTTGGTGCTGCAACCAGTGTGAGGATCAGCCCCTGACTAACTACAACGAATGCATCAGCTGTTATCTGCTTGATCAATTTTGCAAACTCTTCTCGGTCAATTTCTCCATCAAGATTGATATCGTTTTCCTGCAAAGAAACATTCCACGCCTCAACAATCTTTATTTTGAATCATTAATTAACCACATTCTTATAAGACTTCAAATGAAGGAATCACAAGAGTTTCACTTTTGAATGCCAAATCAGCAATTTGCCTGTTTATCCAGAATGCAAACACATACTCTGTTGACTAGACAGACTGAAAAATCTTCTAGGTGGTTTAACTCGATATGAAACTAGTAACAGAAAGGAGTTACTAATGGTCATAGCTATCAAGATTATGGAATCATCCATTTTAAACAAACATTTAAGAGTGAAGCTGTAACCACCCACCAAAGTATCCACCCGACCACCCCCACTACCTTTATAATAGAGTGAATAACTAGCTTATCTTATCATAAAACAAAACTGCCCCAAGGAAAGACCTGTAAAAGAAAATAAAAAAAGCCAAGGACCTAAGGCTGCCATCTGAACCTCATATGTCAAGTACCGTACAACTATACCCCTAGTCATGCATGCGAGAAGATAAGGTTCTTGATAGATATTGGAGATGGTAGCATAGATTTTAAAGATTCAACAAGGTATGCACTCCAGTAACAAGTGTAATCCATATGGGGACTATCCATGCCATTCTGAAGAAGCATGCAAAGATGACCCAGTTGACTAAAAAAAACTGGTTTCAAAGAATTGTTTATTACTTTATTTCTAATTTCTTTGCTAAACAAATAGCCTACACCTACAACCTAAGTACCTAACCCCCTCAAACACCTAAGATCCGAAATATGAAAGTTGACAAGGAACTTAACAGTAAACAGAATGTTTGAGCCCAACAAACGGCTCAGCGAATGAATGCCCCACATCCTTTTTTTTATGTTAATTATTAACTACATAAAAGAATGCATTGTTTTCCACTTACAAGATATGTGTGAGGGGATGTAAATATGATTGAATTTCCATATTGTTCTCATTAAATATGAGGGTACCATGTGGTAATATTTCACATGGAAGTTGGCTAGAAAAGAACAAAGTACAGATATTTGCCTCCTTTCCATAAATGCTGACCTATTACTCTTGACTACCTTTCAACTCGATCATATATTGTTGACCTTGTACTAGCTATAGAAATCACTGGGGTTCCAAATTGTCATAAAAGACTAACAGGAATAACAGTCTCAGAAGCTCTGTTAAGGTCTCTCAGGTTTTTAAAACAGACCCTTAAACAAATACTCAACATGATTTCTTATACAACAACATGCAGTATCAATGATGTTGCATTGCTTCACAAACTACAGAAACACAAAGATATTTGACATGGCAAGTCAGCTATTCAAAATATACTACACCTACAAGTCCATTTTCTGAAAGGATATAAGTTATAATGGTGCAGAATTTCACATAAAGACTAGAATGAATGCTGAATAATGTCTTTTAGATTGTTGGCCATCATGGTATCCATCCACAATCCACATTACAGATATTCAAATCCCAAATATAAAACAACTAGTAATTAGTAAACCCATTTCTATCAAAGTCCTGACATCCCGTAATTACTCCTATGTTCTAACAATCTTTATCAAACTCTGGATAAGAACTAAAGAACTTTGTGTCACTTTAATGAGTCAAAGAGATACACAGTGATACCAAACCCAAAATTTAGACATCCGCCTAACTTGTACATCACAGAAAAAATCCCCCTTCTCATGCATACTATAGAGTATATATACATACATATATATAAGGAAATTGTAGATAAAGTAGGTAATAACTAGAACCATCAAGAAAAAAGTGCTATCTGCGCAGAGAACTAGTAATTCAGATTTCCATCACAAAGAAGAACAAAAAGAGACAAAAACAAAAGAACAAAAGTTTTTTTTTTTTTGAAATGTCAGCTGTATTTAGATAAAATTTGCTAAACATTGTTCATGTTGAAGGACGACCCAGGGGATAACGTTTCCTTGACATTGAGGTTGTCAGTTATATTAAAGTTCATTATAATAGTAAACCCATGGTAATCCCTATCATTGTACTGCAAGTTCAGTAAACCTGAAAATCACTGATGACTAAAATTGAGGAAAAAGGAAAATGGAGGATGCTCAACGAAAGGAGGATTGAATAATAATACTTCCAGATTTAAAACGGTACAGCAACATGTAGATTTCTAGCTTTCCTAAATCCTGACTCCTGAGATAGATTTCAAATAGGAAACTAATAAATGAATACCAGATGCAATAACATTAGGAAACCCATGGTAATACTTAGGGACCATTACTACACAGTCTACACTGCAAGTTGAGTACACCTGATGCCTAAAAGTCGAGGATAAAGGAAAAAGGAGGATGCTTAACCCAAACAACGATGATTCCTAATACATGGTATTGAAAGTTAACTTTTGCAGAGTAACTCCCTAGTGCTCAAGAAACCTAAAATGATGTCAGAATAGCCCATGTGGTGTGCCAATAAGGCCCCAGTTCGAGATTAAGTCATGAACCTATTTCTTTGTCTTACCAATTCTATATAAAATCTCCTTCTCAAATGGATACATACCAGAAAAACTTTTAAATGATAAATGGTTGGATACTGACAACTTGACAACTCCCATGTTAGCAATTTGTCGCGTAACCATTCACGAAACATCCATATTTGAATAAACTCATACGATTTTCGGTACTCTCTAAATTCTAATTCATCATCCATAGTCAAGTTTTTATATATTTAGCAGTACGAATAGGTCAGCATTCATCAATAACAGGTTAAATACATATATCACAGCTATAGTATAAGGATTATCATTCTATTACCTGAATCATAACTCTGACAGAATCTTTAGAGGGTGGATCAAAATGTGGGCCAGGTAAACGCTTATTGATATCACTACAACAGAAAGATTAAAAGAAATCTGTAATTAGAACAACAGGGCCACCAGTAGCATGATTTATAATCAGCTAAAAAGATTTGGTACGAATAGCTCCTTACTTGTACACAAGTAGTACACCAATGTACACATCTTCAAATCTCAAGTTGGCCCTTCCTGTCTCATCTTTAAAATGATCGAAAACCTTATCTGTAATCTCCCTTATTTTCTTTCGCCTCCATTGCTTACCTGCAAGGTGTAAAATCCATCAGATATTATACATGACTCCATCTAATTCACAGTACAATGATATCATAGCAAGCCAGAATTCCAGAAAGAAAGGGAGAGATGCATATCTACAAATTCTTCTCTTTTCCTTTAAAGAAATCGGTGAATTTAAATCATGGATCATGGATGAAAATCAATATTCTATCTGCTGATGTCCCATGTCACAAGTTTGGCTTCATCACCAGCAATATCAAATTGTTCATATCAATACTACAACCGGAGAAATAAGTGACTGATATCAACTTGCCCAATGTAGTACCTAAACTCGAGAGCAACAAAAACTAAAGGTATGGCAAAAATAGGGAAATCCGAAGGCCTATGTTTTTAGCTCTACTGCAGCATCCTCAGAAAACTCATCACTCAGAAAACAGGATCAGTAGAAAGAATTACACACGACTCCATAACCCAACAGAATTTGCAGATCCTACTAGTGCGAAACTATGGAAGATCAACAACCAAAAATTAATGGGTCATGAATGAAATTACAGAGGAGGAATTCATAACAGACCAGAACAGGAAACAATTTATTGTGGAATGAAGTGGTACCTTGTAATCTGTCTAGGACCTGTCCCATGGCGCAGTATTGATACAACGGCCTCTGCGATTTGGCTTCGATGAAGAAGAAGAAGAAGAAGAAGGAAGAAGAGGCTTTGATATCGGAGCTTGTGTTGAGTGTTGACTTTGTCTCCGTGGTAGTAGAGTAGGCACCAAGAAAAGATACGGTACGGTTGAGACAGTTAAAGCATCCTAAATGCGCCCACGGGAGTACAAGCCACGTGGAATATAATTGGTTTCACAGCGAATCACATGCGCGGGAGGTTCAACGATTGAATATGGATTCTTTTTCTTTTTTTTCCTTTTTCTTTGGCAATTAGAAATTCCTTAAACCAAGAACCAAAAATACATACAAGAAAATATAAGATGACTAGATGAGGAAGATGGGGAAGCTACCCAATCGTTTATGTGAGAACTCTATCATGAATGAGAGTTCAAAAAAATATTTCGACCTTCCGCGGTATTGCAATTTCCATATAACAAAACCAAAATTAGAAAAATCGTTAAGTAATAAGCGGGCGACGGATTTAGGCTCAATGCCTAGTGACCTAGTCGGAGCCTAGGCGGGTTTTTTTTTTTTTTTTATTTTTTATTATACCACATATAAATAATTACATAAATGCAAGAGTGGTTTTGCTCCCCCCCTTAGTTAAGGGTGACATCACCTCCCCCTTTCCCACTTGACATGTGTCCATAGTATAACCATGGTTATTTTTTTTTCCTTTTCTCTTCTCTCTCATTCGACTCTCTCTTTTTCTTTTATCTTCTTTCTCTTTCTTCGCAAAGCTCGGGAGAAAAGCTCTGGAGAGCTTGGGGGTAGTGGTTCGGCGAAACGAGGCACGGTGAACTGCAAAGTTTTCTATTCCGGCGAAGAAAGACGGAAGCGTGTGGCGCTGCTCCAGGCGTCGCCGTGCGTTGCGGAGAACTCGGCTTGACTCAGACCAATCCGCGCTTCTCTCTCTCCTCCATGAACTTGAATTACCCAGAAGCAGCCATGGATTGATTTTCATTGTGAGAGAGATGAGAGAGGAAAGAAGCTGTGCCCGGAGGAAGAAGAAAGAGAAAAAGAATATAAAAATAATAATTAACTGGACACGTGTTAGGCTTAGAAGGGGGAGGTGATGCTCACCCTTAACTAAGGGGCGTGAGCAAAAACGCACTCTAAATGCAATATATAATATTATAAATATTCTTAGGCACCTTTAAAGAAAAAGAGAGAGACTTTTGAACTTGCCTCTTATCCCACTTTTGATCCCAAAAAAAATATTTTTAGGCAACCTTTTTTTTTGGTGTAAAGGGGGCCAAAGGCCCAAAAGCAAAACAGAAGAAGAGCTAACTAGCAGCAGAATTCTTAGGCACCCTTTACGAAGAATCTGCTTTCCTTTTAAGTTTCTTTCGAAAATGGTTGGAAAATGTTAAACCCTAGATGATTCAACTTTTTTTTCTTCTTAACATTCTCATGAACATAATGCGGGGAGATTGAGGGTTTTATCACGCTCCCCTCGCTTTTTTTTTTTTTTTAAATTCCCAAGCCCTGTTTTATACCCTGACGGTTTTTTTAGTGTCTGTGCGTCCTCCTAATCCTGTGCCTGCCTTTTTTGTTTTTAATATGCCCCCCCGCCCCTCTATCTTCTTCTTTCCGTTGATTTTCGTCCGCCCCCTCTCTTCCTGCGCGCTCAATTCTGGCTCCTAGTATTTTCTTAATCTTCTCCCCCCCTTTCTATTTCTTTTTTGTTTTTCTTTTTCGTTTAGTTTCTAGTTGTTGCTTATTTGTTTTTTCTAATTTTAGGTTCTTTGCTTACCCCATGGGTTGTCAAATCCCTAGATTTTTGCTCCCAACTTTCTCCGTGGGGTGTCTTTCCACGTGGATTCTCTTGTCTCGGTGGTCAAATTTGGCACCCCTAAAGCTTTCAAACTTTTTTATTATTATCTCTTTCCCTATCTCTTCTTCCCCAAGCCCCAACCTTCTCTCTCCTCTTCTTCCTCCACCAACCCCTATCTCTTCTTTCCTCTTCTTCTTCTTCCCCCCCCGTTCTCTCTCTCCCCCCCACCCCCCCCCCCCCAAACTACCCACCACCGAAACACCCCAGCGGGGGCCCGGGTGCTCGGAGCCTGCAGATCCAGGAGAGAGAAACCAGTATGCTATCTCTCTCACTACGAACTGGTGTGGTGAAGAAGATGAGAGAGAAGAATTGCAGAGATTAAAATAATGCTCTCTTTTGACATCTCCATTGGAGCTGAAAGTAGCCAAAATGACAAATTGCCAATCAAATGTCAAATTCAAATTTGACAAATTTTTTTGACAACTCCATTGGAGTTGCTCTTATAATGTCAAATGGAGTTGAGGGA
This sequence comes from Rubus idaeus, assembly GCA_030142095.1. Classification (NCBI taxonomy): domain Eukaryota; kingdom Viridiplantae; phylum Streptophyta; class Magnoliopsida; order Rosales; family Rosaceae; genus Rubus; species Rubus idaeus. The sequence continues at coordinate 25,109,456 of CM057971.1, forward strand.
ACAAGTGGGTAATTTGACTGTGGGCTAGCTGTTTTGAATTTATAGATAATTTCATATGGCTTTAGCCAAAAAATATTTTTTGCCCTTCGGCCAAAATTAGCTCACCTTGTTTTCTAATCTTAGTTCCGCCACTAGTTTTCTGCAGGTTTATGTATAGTTAAAAGATTGTGTTTTTGGTAAATATTGAAAGACTTGAAGGCTGTGTTCAATCTCTCTCTGCCTTCAACGGCAGAGGAGCAAAAGAGAGAACAATGGTCAGTTCTGAAACAGAGTGAAGGCAATTAGGCACCTTTAGTATAATTAACTCGATGAGATCTGAAACAAAGGGAGAGAGAATAGAGATAGACTTGTTTACACGTTTCCTAGGTCTCACTAGAAAAGAGAAAAGAGATTCCTACTTACCACCAAAACTCATTTTCCTTTTCAATTTCTTTTGAAGTTAAAAATTGTTTTAGATAATATAATCCAATTGGGTTATGAAGAAAGTGGGATGTTTAAGGTGTTATTTAGGATTTAGCTATTACGATAATGTGTGTTTTGAGGAGAACATGCAACTGAAAAATATAAGCCTTTTCTTCTCTTAGCCAGCAAAAGATAAGAGAGAGCGAGAAAAATTGAGAGTGTAAAGAGATATCCTCTGTTCAGGAACAGAGTTGGCAATTAAACACCTCAACAGTTTAATTTGACAGTAATTTTGTGTTTGAGTTGTTTGGTGCGGATTGATCAATGAGGAAGAGAAAAGTTTTTGTTTCGGTTGTCCTGATATCAGTTCTTGTGGCATTGATCTGTTTCTTTGTCAAGCATGAGAATGAGGTGAGGAATCATCACTCTACCAAACCAAGTCCAACACCACCAGCATTTCAACCATTTTACTTTATAACAACAACGCCAGTACCACCAATGTCTGCGTATGCTCCGCCATCACTACGCTTTCGCACCACCAGCTGATCAGAAGGAGAAGGAGGATGAAGACGATGAGGAGGCCACCTGATCTACATGTATATCATTATCATGACTCTATTTAAGTTAATGTTATCAGCTAGAAGGAATGACTTGCTCTTTGGTTTTTTTTGTTTTGTTTTTTAATACGAAAAGGACTAAAACAAACTACAAGGAGAAGCCCTTAAGGCATCCCGAACTAAAATATCAAAGTTAAGAAATATTAAGAACCGCAAGAGGCAGACAACGATTCCAAATTTGACTAAAAATATGACGTGCTCTTTGTAGTATGTATTGCTTCAGACCATTTATATTAGGATGTCTAAGTGATGATGACCATTTTAATATATGCTATGATCTCAATGTTCAGTCTTAAATTTGATATTAGGATTTGATATTCATGGTTTATTTGTTTGGATATATTCTACATATGTTGTGCATGTTTAATCTGATAAATCTGTTGAATACTTGAATTGGTGGAATGTGTCATGTTTAGCTAGAAAGGAGAGTCTATACTGATCAACTGAAGACTGAATAAATTGGCCGGAAAGTAGTGAAGACCGAATAAGGTAAATGCCTTATTCAAGGCATACTCAAGGATTTTATGTTCAAGACACAACACAAAATCTTAATCCCAACTCCCAAGTCCTCCTAAATCAATACAGAAAGATTCAGCTGAAAACAGAACGGGGAATTACGACTCCTGCCACGCTTGCTGAATCAACACAGCAGCAAGAGTCAGAAGGGGTGCATAAACTGAATTGGGTATCTTTTGCACGAACTTCCCAACATGCGGTATACGCTCAGTAGCCTGCTTTGTCACCATTGCCATTGTTGGTGCTGTAACCAGTGTGAGCATCAAACCCTGACTAACTGCAACGAATGTGTTAGCTGTTATCTGCTTGATCAAATTCACAAACTCTTCTCGGTCAATTTCTTTATCAAGATTGATATCGTTTTCCTGAAAAGAAACATTCAACACATCTACAATCTTTATTTTGAATTATTAGTTCACCAAAGTTTTACTAGGTTTTAAATGAAGAAATCAGTACCCCCCCAAATTAAATTTCTTTTTGAATCATAGAAGAAAAGGAATCACAACAGTTTCACCTGAATTAATGCAAAACACACACTGTTGACTAGACAGAGTGAACAATCTTCTATGTGGTTTAACCGTTTAACTCAATATCAAACTAGTTCAATGGAACCGAAAGGAGTTATTAACAGTCATAGTTATAAAGATTATGGAATCAACTCATGCATAGACAGAATCATCTAGTTTAAACAAACATTCAAGAGTGATGCTGTAGCCACCCCACAAAGTATCCACCCCCACTACCTTTATAATAGAGTAAATAACTAGTTTATCTTATCACAACCAAAATGCATAATAGAGTAATACAATTCTTCTACATGAATTCTCATATAACAACAGTATCAACAATGCTGCATTGCTGAACAACCTACAGAAACACAAAGATACCAAACCCGAAAGTTAGAACATCCGACCTAACTTGTAAATCACAGACAACACTCCCCCTTCTCATGCATACGATAGAGTATACATACATATATGCATAAGGAAAAATTGTAGATAAATTTGATAATAACGAGAACCATCAAGAAAAAAGGGCTATGTATGCAGAGAACTAGTCATTCAGATTCGACTCCATCATAAAGAACCAAAAAAGACGAACACATTTCAGGTTCGCCACCCTAGGTTTATGACTTAATTTCAAACAGGGGCCATATTAGAGCAAGAATCCTAAAATGATATCATCATAGCCCCAATTCGAAATTAAGTCATAAGCCTATTTCTTTATCTTACAAATTTATATGAAATCTCCTACTTAATTGGATACATACCAGAAAACATTCAAATGATAAATGGTTGGATACTGACAACTTGACAACTCCCATGTTATCAGTTTGTCTCGTAACCATTCACGAAACATCCATATTTGATCAAACTGATACGATTTTAGATACTCTTAAATTTTAATTCGACATCCATATTCAAGCTTTTATATATTTAGCAGTAAGAATAACATGGTCAACATTCACCAATAATAGGTTAAGTACATATATCACATCGGCATTACATAGCCCAGTGAATTCTTTACCAAAAAGCTACTCCACAATGCTATAGTTTAAAGATTATCATTATATATTATAGAACTAGAGTACCCGAATCATATCTCTGACAGAATCTCTAGAGGGTGGATCAATATGTCGGCCAGGTAAACGCTTATTGATATCACTACAACAGAAAGATTAAAAGAAATCTGTAATTAGAACAACAGGGCCACAAGTAGCATGATTTATAATCAGCTAAAAAGATTTGGTAAGTATAGCTCCTTACTTGTACACAAGTAGTACACCAATGTACACATCTTCAAATTTCAAGTTAGCCCTTCCTGTATCGTTTTTAAAATGATCAAACACCTTATCTGTAAACTTTCTTATTTGCTTTCGCCTCCATTGCTTACCTGCAAGGTGTAAAATCCATCAGATATTATACATGACTCCATCTAATTCACAGTACAATGATATCATAGCAACCAGAAAGAAAGACTTTCTTCTTCTTTTAAGGAAATCGGCGAATGTATAGATGGATCATGGATGAGAATCAATATTCTATCGGTTATTTCCCATGTCACAAGTTTGGCTTCATGACCAGCAATACCAAATTGTTCATATCAATGCTATAAATGGAGAAATAAATGACTGATATCAAGTTATCAACCTGACCATTGTAGTACCTAAAATCGAGAGCAACAAAAACTAAAAGCTATGGAAACAAGGGCATAAGTTTGATTCCGAAATCAGAAGGCCTATGGCTTTAGCTCTACTGCAGCATCCTCAGAAAACTCATCACTCATAAAACAGGATCAGTAGATAGAATTACACACAACTCCATAACCCAACAGAATTTGCAGATCCTACTAGTGCAAAAACTATGGAAGAGCACCAACAATTTATGGGTCATGAATGAAATTACAGAGGAGGAATTCGTAACAGAACAGAATAGAACACAATTTATTGTGAAATGAAGTGGGTACCTTGTAATCTGTCTAGGACCTGTCCCATGACACAGAACTGATACAACAAGCCATGTATAATATGGTATATATGTAGTTATGTACACATGAATTAGATGGAGGGAGTCATGTATAATATCTAATTCACAGTACACTGTTATCATAACAAGCCAGAAAGAAAGAGAGAGATGCATATCTAAAAATTCACTTTCTTTTATCGAAATGGGAGAATTTATAGATGGATCATGGATGAGAATCGATATTCTATCTGTTGATGTCCCATGTCACAAGTTTGGCTTCATCACCAGCAATATCAAATTGTTCATAACTTCATATCAATGTTAAAGATGGAGAAATAAGTGACTGCAAGTCTGCAATCGAGAGCAAGATAAACTAAGTATGGAAACAAGGGCATAAATTTGATTCCAAAAGCCGAAGGCCTATGTTTTTAGCTCTACTGCAGCATCCTCAGAAAACTCTACTCATAAAACAGGATCAGTAGAATGAATTACATACGACTCCATAAGTCCATAACCCAACAGAATTTTCAGATCCTATTAGTGTGAGGCTATGGAAGAGCAACAAAGCAAAGTAAAAAACCCAGCTTCTAGTAAAATTAATGGTTCATGAATGAAATTACAGAGGAGGATTTCATAACAGAATAGGAAAAAAAATGTTTTGTGAAATTAAGTGGTACCTAGTAGGAATCTGTCTAGGAACTGTAACATGGCGCAGTACTGAGGAACGGCCTCCGAGATTTTGGCTTCGACGATGATGATGATGAAGAAGAAGAAGAAGAAGAGCCAAAGGTGACATTTGATCTCGGAGCTTTTGTGTTGTTTACTCTCAGTGCTAGTAGAGTTAAAGATACACTACGGTTGATACAGTTAAAGCGTCCTAAATGGGCCACGGGAGTACAAGCCACGTGCATTATTTAAGTCTGATAGCCAATCACAGGGACTCGGATCCTCTCCTCACCAAGAGGAGAGGATTTTGCCTCACCAAGCAATCTCAGCCCTCCATTTCGAAATGGAGGGCCAAGATTGTTTACAATTTTGGGGTGAGGTATAAGGTTTGGGAAAAGTGCAAGAAATCTGGGCCCTCCATTTCAAAATGGAGGGCTGAGATTGCTTGGTGGGGAAATAAGAGATCATCTTGGTGAGGAGAGGATCTCATTCCTAATCACAGGACGCCAATGCACTGGGGTTAGAGTGTTTGATTTGTTTTTCTCTCATTTGGTTTCCTGATATGGATTCTCTACTATAAAAATAATTGCTAAGATCTGTTTGGAAAACATTGGGAGGCCGCCACGTCAGCATTACCAAATCCAATGGATAGCATGCTGACAACAAACTTGCTGAAGGAAAAAGCCACAAAGTCATAAATGTTCAGCCTAACGTTGACGTTTAAGGTTTTTTCAAGTTTTCCCTAAAAAACTTCACTCCTCCCTCCGCTCTCACTATGTCTTCCTCCTTGAAATATTTCATTCATCCGAATCCAAACTCCATTATTGCTGGGTGCTTCGAATTTTCATTATTGTTGAGGTATGTCTATATCTAGCTTCTTATCCCATCTTTTTATTTATGTTTATGTTGATTCTCTTTAAATTGATCTAAGCTCATTTAGTTTTTTAATTTAGGGATTTGGTTCTTTGAAATCTGGGTTTTGGTATGATTTTTGTGGGTGTTTATCCTTTTAGTAAAGAATTCTAAAGTATATAGTTTGGTTTTATTCAACTTTGATTCGGGTATTTTTATGAGAAATTATGCTAAATGACCAACATTTGGTCTTCAAGTTGAAAAATGACCTACATTTTCAAAACTTTTGAAAACAAACGACATAATCTCGTGAATTGACATTTACACCCTGATGAAATATTTTTTGTTTGGCTCTCCCTCTCTCCTGATCCTTAGCTCTTCTTCACCCTCCTCTCTTCCTCTCCAGCCAAACCCAAACACCGTACCTCTCTCTCTTTCTCTCTCATGTGTCCCAAACCACCTTCGTTCTTCCACTGCTCCAACAGCAGCTTTGTCCCAAACTCGGCTTGTGGCGCTTGGGCAGCGGCGTCAGAGAGAGAAAAGAGGAGCACATGTCTGAGACTGAAGTGGTGCGTGGTGGAGTGCACGGAGAAGAGGACTGGAGGTCTTCTTGGTGAACTTGGGATGCTAGTGGTTGCGAGAGGAGGGAGCAGTACAACGCAGTGGGTGCCCAAATCAGACGGTGGCGGAGTTGATTGGACTGCCATGGGCGCCTAGGAGGTGCGGCCAGAGATGGTGCGGGTCAGAGAAGACCGGCGAGGCATGTTATCACGCCCCGGACCTGGTGTTGGTGGATTTTAAGCACCGAAATCCGAATCCGAGGTGTGAGCGTAGAAAAAAAAGTAAAATAAAGACAATACAAAACCAAATACTTTTCTGAAATCGTAGAAAATACGAATGTTTAAAATAACAAAATCTTTACAAAGAGAACTCACGTCGTCTTCTACGTTCTAATCAACTCTCGTCTCTAACCCTTTTCGAAACTCGTAAGTCGTACCTGTAAAACAACCTATTGTAGGGGTGAGCTTTTGTCCTCGCTGCTCAGTAGGGACAAACCTTTTATGAACATTTACGATTAAAATAACTACAATGATAATGATGCATGAATGTTAAATGAACTTCATTTATCTACCTGTTAGTCCATATAACTCCACAAGCAGAGCCTACACGTCCCATACCGTGTATTTTACCATCCGGGGGTGGCCCTGAAAGTTTCATTATATGATCTAACACCCCGTAGCAATTCAATTCACCCATTTATTTTGTTAGTCCTCTTGTCTTTTCCTCCCTGTCGCCAGTCCCGAATTACCTTTATGCAATTCATGCATCTTCGGCTGACATGAGATCTGGTACCTACCGAGAGTAAGACTCAACTACACAAAAGTCATTTCTCAATCTCAATCTAAATCAATATTTCTTTCTGACCATTCAGGTCCTTGTCCATCCTCACAATTCCTCACCATGCATCATGCATGATAGCTCTTTAATTCATAATACAAAAATTAAATAACGCATGCCTTTGAAACATAAAATCATATATCATGTTTGTTCATCAATTAATAAAAGCAATAACACTCAACATGTAATTCAAGCAACATCAAACTTACCCAATTTATTAAATTACTTAACAATATAAAGATAAGGTTTCCCGAGATCCCCTACCTGGATTTCCAAGCTTTAATTCCAACACTGCTAAACCTTTACACCAGCACGACTCGCATTTCGATTAACTAAACTTCAGCGACTATACCATTCGTCTCGAATCCCATTCGCCAATATCCAGCGAATCTCAATTCTGTATCCTTTATCAACTCACTTCGAATCGCTTTGACTAATTATTCCGAAATAACAGTTGGCTAGTGCTTCGCTCTGCATTACATTTCTCATTGGGTGTTTTGCCCTTATAATTACTAAGGACACCCAAATTCTTATTTCTCAATTCCTTTGTAGCTTTCCAAACTACATTTCGAGTCCATCCCCTCTTCTACTCAAATCATCTCAAATCATTTAACGAACAAATACAACTTGACTCCACAAACTTCATGCTTCCAATACTTCACTCATTGGACCAATTAAGAAGCACAAATACTGAACCAATTAAAACAGTTACTGCAAGTTTTTCCAGAAATGGCTGCAGAAAATCAATAACTTTGGAAATTCATAAGTAAATGTATGAAAATCATTTTCAGGAGATTCCAACTCCCAAATAATCATTGAGATATCAACTACAACTTTCATGAAGACACAGCCTTCAAATTCCCAAATTAAAAGTACAGTTTTTAATGGAAAGGCCGCTGGATCAGAAATCCAGAAATGCAAAATCGGCAGTGCAGTCCTGTAACTTTGTAAATTCATAACTAAATGCAGAAAAATCATCTTTAGGCGATTCCAATTCTGAAATAGTCGTTGGGATGTCTATAATAAATTCTCAAAAGGAAACAACTTCCAAATATGAACACAGAAGTTCAGCAATTAATAAAAACGTTGCTGGGTCAGAAACTGGGAACACAATTCCAGATTAGAAACTTCTAACTTCTGCCGTGAGTTTAGCCAATTAATACTCAACCAAACACCACAAACTTCAACTGTAATTGAACCCTTAAGTCCTAACTTTACAAACATTAAATCAAAGGATTGTTTCAATATCAGAAATGCATCAAAGTTGTTCACAACTACTAGTAACTTCAGCAAGCCCGTACAAGCCATAAACCCAAAACTCTAATTCTTCAAGTCTCAACCCAAAACGAATTCCAATTATACCAACATGTATAGGTCGACGAGAGGACTAAGTTTGATACCTCAATCGAAGGAATCCGTCGCCGGAGTCGCCGGAAAACGTAAAAACCCGCCGGAGCAGTAGGAACTTCTCCTCTTCGATTCTCTCTCCACAAACAACTATTTGGAAATCTGAAAACATGGATGAACTCGCCTCATTGAGACGAAGCTAAAGATACCAGATTTAGTTGCCGTCGTGGCCGGAATCGGAAAGTGCCATCGGCGCTGCCACTTCTTCTCTCCTCCGGTTCTCTTGACACGCTCAAAATTAGCGTCAATTTAAAAAAACCCTATCGGTAGTAGTATAGTGCATAGTAGGGTATCGTTCACAACGGAGATCAAAGGGTGTACCTAACAAAAAAATGTCACAAAGAATTAAATAAAATAAAGAATTATTAACAAGTATAAAGTATAAATATATACATATGTACAAAGTAAAAGGGGGGTTTAAGAAATAAATTGAATGAAATAAATAAATTAATCTACAAAGAATAAATGAAATATAATGGGATGAAACACAAAGTATATAAAGTTCAGCCACAAGTATACAAGTTTACCAATCATTGGACCGAAAATTAACCAAGTTCCCTAGCCATGAAACCGAAATTAACATATGTGGAATGTTGGACCACCAATTATCATTCCCCAAATAAAACCACTTTCATGAAAATTAACCTAAGCGACCGCACCTAGATTAATCAATCAAACATGCAAAGGTAGCTAATCAAAACATGTCCAACGCATAAAAGAAGAGTTGTTAATTAAAGTGCACGACCTAGTGGGACCGCCCATCTATCCGTGATCCTTTTTATTTGTTTCCGACCTCTTTCCAAAGCCTTTACTACTTGTGAATTAGAATTAAAACCCTAATTCTAGCACCAATTATATGCAATCATCTTAAGTTTGCAACCTTAAAACAAAAACATATAAAAGTTATCTACTAAAACAGAATCAAATAAACGGAGTCACATAAGCTACTAGAAGAACTAATTAATTAGGATCCAACAATTAAATAAATCCATAAACAAGGGCTGAATATTATATAAATCATGTCATGTTAACTAATACAAAGGATAAACAAGCAACAAAGAGGCATAAATTTAAAGGCTAAGTCGAAATACACCGTATGAATAACATGAAAATCTTGAAGCCACAAACTTGAATCCTTGACCACAAGTAATCCAAGCTGTGAAGACAAGGTGGTGATGGTGATGGTGACGCTGAAATAGGGCTGGTGGTGATGGTGTAGACGCCTTCTCCTCCTCCTTGAAGACTTGAAAACCCTAAATACTAGAGAATGGAAAATATGATGTGAGAAGAGAAAGAGGAGGGTTTGTCCCTCCCCATTGGGGTGTGTATTGGTGAGAAGAATGAGGCTGCTATTTATAGGAGAATGGAGAGGAAGAAGAAGACAATGCAAGAAATAAAGAAAGAAAGGGAAGAGAAGTGGAATTTAAGTGGGAGATAAAGAAATGGTAAGTGGCATGGTGGAAATATAATGGGTTGCAATTAACCATTTATTTAAGTAAAAGAAATTAAACACTAATGGTGTGGGTAGAAAGAAGAGGAAAGAAAATAGGGGTGAGTGGAGCATTGAAAATAAAAGAAGAGGAAAGAAATAAAAAGCAGGCAGCACTGAGCTATTCCCACTTAGAACGGAATAATGCACGTTTGAACGGTTGGATGATTCTCAAATTTTAATACAGAATATCTAACACACACATGCAGCGTGTATCAAAATTACAGCTGGATCCAACGGTGAAATTGGGAGATATGGGCTTCGCAAGTTGACTAATCTGCACAGGCAGAATGTCCGAAAATCTGGGCTTGGGCCTTTCCTCATGCTTTGTGAACTTGAGCCTTCCTTCATGGATTTGGGCCTTCCATCTTGGGTTTGGGCCTCCTTCTTGGGTTTGGGCCTTCCATCTTGGGCCTCATGGCAGACCACCTCATAATGGGCCTCGCAAAAGCCCATTAGACTTCGTTTCTGCACATGTTCACATTAATACATCATTTTGGACTCAAATATGGAAACTAAGCTAAAATAGCAAAGTTACAATTAAATCATAGCCAAATAGTAGGGAAAACACATTAAAAACGTCACACTTTGTGCTCCTATCATCTCTCTTGTCTGGCGTCGCCGTGACTAGCCGTGACCACCTTTGGGCTCGCCGTCTTGAGGGGAAGAGAAAGGGACCGGTTTCACGCCGTGACACGGTCGGGCGGAGGTGGTGGTGTTGGTGATGTCGCGGCAGAGCAGAGAGAGAGAGTTCGGGAGAAATGAGGAAGAGAGGAGATGATCCTGGGTTTTCTAATTTAAAACCAAACCGACTTAAAACCAACGGCTCTGATTCAACGGTGGAGAGATCAATGCTCCAGATTAAACGGTGAAGATCAACGGTCCATATTTGATCATGATTAGATCAACAGTCAGATTTGCACCGATTGAATTCCCTTAATTTCCAAATACTAAAACAAATAGCTCGGGTATCCGAAAAATTCCACAAAAATTACTACAAACTTGTAGTGACGTGTACTTTCTAATTATGACCTCAAAAATAAAATTTGTCCAACTTTAAAATTCGAGATCTCACACATGTGAGGTGCGGCTGTGCTTGATGGCGGCGTCGCAGTGGTGAACCCGTAGTCTGGGCTCGGTGGGTGCAGCTAATTTGGACACCTAGAGAAGTGGTGGAGGCACATGGGTGCTTGATTGATTTATTGTTGTGATTCTTGTGAATTGTAGGAACAGTTGTGGCAGTCCGAGAGACACGAAGTCGATCTGGGGACGCCATTAATTGTGATCTTGTTTGATGCAGGTGGTGAATTGAGTTTGTATGGTGCGGTGATCAAATTCGAAGGAAAGGAGGAATGGTGTTTGTTTGTGAACAGAGAAGAAGAATTGTATTTGATTGATTGCAGTGGGAGTAGGGATGATTAGGAGAGAAGATGGGGCTGAGATAATTGTGGAAAGAAGGTGAGGGTGAGAGCAGAAGGCATGGCTGTATGAACCAATAACCATACACGGAGGCTTTGATGTATCTGTTGAATTAACAGACACAGAGAGAGGCGAGGGAAGAAGAAGGGCTGAGATAGCTTTGGAGAGAAGTGAGGAAGGAGTTGTGTTGTGTGGAACCAGAGAGAAGAAAGTGGAAGAATTAAAGAAGAAGATCATGAACAGAAATCTGGGCAGTGGGCAGTGGGCACCATGGCTGTTGTGAGTTGGAGAACAGAGGAAGGAGAAGAAGTGTGGGAGAGAGAATAGAAGCTAAAGAAAGAGAGAGGGAGAGAACAAAAAAAAACAAGTTCATTAAGGACATAAATGTCAATTCATGAGGTTATGTGGTTAGTTTTCAAAAGTTATCAAAAAGTAGGTCATTTTTCAACTTGAAAACCAAATGTTGGTCATTTAGCATAATTTCTCTGTTTTCATTTTGGGTTAATAGGATTAGGAACTCTATTGATATGATACAAGTGTTTTAGTTTTGGGTTAATATGATTTACAATTTAATTCAATTGTGGAATTGTTCTTTTTGATTGGATTCAATTGTTGTTCTTATGAAGGTTTAGCTTCTTGATAGGAGCACAAAGTGTGATATTTTTAATGTGTTTTTCCTACTATTCGGCTATGATTTAATTGTAACTTTCCTGTTTTAGCTTAGTTTCCATATTTGAGTCCCTAAATGATGTATGAATGTGAATATGTGCGGAAATGAGGTTTTTAGGAAAGTTTCATGTTTTGACTTTCCTGATTGTATTAGGAAACTTTCCTGATTGTATTAGGAAACTTTCCTAATTTGAATTCTTTTCTGACTCTGACAGGAATCCTAAAGGGAGTAGGAATCCTAATGCAACTAAAATTACTATTTCAGCTCGGAACGTGCGGAAAATAAGCAAAGTGTTGGAAATTTACGAAGTCTAATGGGCTTTTTCGAGGCCCATTAAGAGGTGGGCTGCCATGAGGCCCAAGATGGAGACCCAAATCCATGAAGGAAAGCCCAATTCCACAAAGCATGAGGAAAGGTCCAAGCCCATTAGACTAGGAGATTTTCGGACATTCTGCCTGTGCAGATCAGTCAACTTCAGAAGCACATATCTCCTACTGGCACCGTTAGATGCAGCTGTACTTTGGACACTCTATGAATGTGGATGTTAGGTATGCCCAGTTAAAATTTCAGAATCATCCAACCAGTGAAACGTCCATTATTTGGTTCCAAGTGCGCACAGCTTAGTGCTGTCTTCTTTTTAATTCTTTCTTTTTCTTTTATTCTCAATGCTCCACTCACCCTCATTTTGCCATCCATCTCACCACACTATGTTTCTTGCTTTCTCCCTACACTATTAGTGTTTAATTTCTTTTACTTAAATAAATGGTTAATTGTCATATGACTACATTTCCACCAAGTCACTTACCATTTCTTTTCTTCCACTCACATTCCACTTCTCTTCCCTTTCTTTCTTTATGTATTTCATTGTCTTCTTCTTCCTCTCCATTCTCCTATAAATAGCAGCCTCATTCTTCTCTTTGAAACAGACCCCAATGGAGAGGGACAAACCCTCCATTGGACCTCAACACCATTCTTCCATCTCAATACCTTCCCACATCATATTTTCAGCCACATTTTACATTCTCTAATACTATGAGTTTTCAAGACTTCAAGGAGGAGAGGAGCCATCTACACCATCACCACCAGCCCCTATTCAACGTCACCATCATCATCATCACCTTGGAATCACGACTTTTGAGTTGCTTGCGTTCAAGGATTCAAGAGTTTGTGATCTTCGAGTTCCTCATGCTTCCACATGGTGTATTTCGACTTATTCTTTAATTTCTCTTATGAGTTCCTCTTTGTTGCTTGTTTATCCTTTGTATTAGTTAACATGACATAATTTATATAATTTTCAGCCCTTGTTTATAGATTTATTTAATTGTTGGATTGAAGTTAATTGATTCTTCTAGCAGCTTATGTGTTTCCGTTTGTTTGATTCTATTTTAGTAGAGAACTTTTATATGTTTTTGTTTGAAGGTTGCAAACTTTAGATGATTGCATATAATTGGTGCTAGAATTAGGGTTTTATTTCTAATTCACAAGTAGTAAAGGCTTTGGAAAGAGGTCGGAATCAAATAAGAATGATCATGGATAGATGAGCGTTCTCACTAGGTCGTGCACTTTAATTAACAACTCTTTTCCTATGCTTTAAATGTGTTTAAGATTGATCACCTTTGCATGTTTAATTGATTAGCTTGACAGAGCGTTCTCGGAGTTAATTTTCATAGGGAAAGTTTTATTTGGGGAATGATAATTGGCGTTCCAGCATTCCACATATGTTAATTTCGGATTCATGGCTAGTGAATTGGTTAATTTTCGGTTCAATAATTGGTAAACTTGTATACTTGTGGCTGTAATTTATATTCTTTATGTTTCATCCTATCTTATTTAATTTATTCTTTGTAATTTAATTAATTTATTTCATTCAATTTATCTCTTAAACCCCTTTTTACTTTGTACATATGTATATATTTATACTTTATACTTGTTAATAATTCTTTGTGACATTTTTTTGTTAGGTACACCCTTTGATCTCCGGTGTGAACGATATCCTACTTATTCTATACTACCGATAGGGTTTTTTTTTAATTGATGAGCTATTTTTTGGCATATCACTTCTTCAAAATCTTTGATTTGGGCGTGATTTATTGGGAGGTTGATATAGTACACATCGATTTGGGTTTCATGTCCAAGTTCAAAATCAACAAGAACAACAGAAATCTGTCCGGACGTCATGCTCCGGCCGGACGACTGGGAATCCAGAAGCTTCAATGAACTTTTTGAGACAAATCCGTCCGGACGCCGTACTCCGTCCGATCGCCTGGGAGTAGAGAATTTTTTGTTAGGATTTTGTGTGTGCTACTTGTGTGTGCAGTTTGGAGTGTATTATTTTCAATATTTCAATCTTTCATCATCTCACGATGATAGAGCTAACCATAAAAGAGACTTTATGAGTGCTATAGGTTAATTGGAGAAAATCTTGGTTGATTATCTTAATTAAGTGGAGAAAATTCTACACTTTTGTGCTGGATATTATCTATATGAATGAGAATTTTTTTTTCATCTTAATTTGGTAAATGATCTAAAGGTACCAAGAAGCATGAAGTTGGCCAAACCTAGTGTCTGAAGGTACCAAAATGGAAGCTTGAAAACATTAAATCTCAAAATCCTCACTGCAGCCATTAACATTAGTTAACCAAAGCAGTCTCAAATACAACAAATAAAGATCCATTAGTTAACCAAAGCATGCATTATGTAGAATCTCAGGAATATTAGATCAATCTCAGTAATTCTCCACACAAAAAAAGATCAATATCAATAGAATTACAACCATAAACCTCAAAGAGGCATGGTCCACTTCTAAGTTCTAGCCACTAGCATGAGAGTCCTATCATTTATCTGTCACAATAGTTAGTTTGCAGTAATTCAAAAAAAAAAACTCTTGACAATCTGCATCAAAACATCATCAACTGTTAACACCATCTTTCCCATCATCCGGAATTGAAGGTGTTTGTTGTTCATCACTCATAAGATCTGGAATTGGAGAGTTAAGTAATGCTTGGTAACTAAAACTATGAGGTTCTTGGTATGGCATCCATAACATAGGAATTGGAGCACCAGAATCTTGAATACCTTCGATCTGAGAGCATAAAATAAAATATATTTGAATGAATATTGTCATAAGAAATTAATCAAAAGAAAAGGAAAAGCCTTTAAGTACTGAAGATGAAATACCTTTGATGAATCAATATTAGATGACTTTTCTTTCTCAAAAGTTCTTCCTTTATGATTCTTGGCCAAACTTTTTCAAACTCACTTACAATTCTTTTTTTTCTTCCTCGAGCACTCTCCTTTTTCTTGATTCCCTTGGCTTGGACAACTTTGGCATTAACACCATCAATCATAGTAGTAGAAGGTGTGCCCTAGTCATCCTTATCATGGTGCAATTCATCCATTTTTAAACTTAACATGTCTTCGATAGTTTTGCTCAATTCCTCCAAATGGTGAACTGCAACTTTATATGTTTCTTCTCTCTCAACAGCCCGAGATGAAATCTTGGTGAATATAGAGCTTAGAGACCTGTGCCAAGATGTTTGTTGTAGGTTGGCATCTACTTGGATGTCACTCCCATGCATGTCTTTCACTATTTCAGATCTTGCTTTCCTTGTCCACCTTTTTAAAATGTACTGACTAGGAATTTCTTTGACATTCATATAATTTATAAGGATTTTTATTGCATGGCGGCACAAAATACTTTCAATCTCAAACAACCTACAACTGCAAGAGATTGAATTGTCTTTCTTCACCCTAACACGCCTCTCCTTTGGGTTACCATTAAAGGCAACTTTATACACAATGTCATCACCGTCTTGAATACATCCAACCAAATTATAATCAAGAAACTTCTCGTATTGAATCTGGAATTCTTCAAATATAGCTTTAGTGTAAACATTTCCAGCCTTGATCACCATTGAAGTAAATATCCCAACAGTAGGTAACTTATAACTTAAAGAATACTCTGCCTCTAACTCTTTATACATTTTATCATTGAGTAATCTGTCAAAGTGATTGAAAAACTGCACCACATCATAATCCGACTTAACATATGGTTTTAGGCTAGCATTGAAACTCTCACTTAATTGGGTGCTTTGCATTCCAGCAGACCATGCCCACTTGACATATAGTTTTGCCCATTTCTCCTTTAACCGAAATATGCTGCTCAACCAAGGATTTTCATGTGCATTATATTCATTGAGCATTGCTTCCCATGCAGCTAGGAACTCATCTTCCTCTTCATAACTCTTCATACAAGTTGATAAAAAGCTTGTGACCTTTTCTTCACCTTTGAATATATTGCTTGCTTTTTTAATGGCATTGTTCATTATATGCCATGTACGTGCAAAGCCTATGATACGTGTTAGTCATCACATGTGCACAAGCTTTAGCCATTGCAGCATCTTGATCAGTGAAAAGGGACTTTGGAGCCTTGTTAGACATAGCCTCCAAAAAGGTCTCAAATAACCATGTAAAAGAATCAGAAGTTTCATCATACATCAATGCTGCCCCAAAAATTACAGTTTCTCGATGATGATTAAATCCCACAAACACTCCGAAAGGACGATTTGCTTCATTAGTTCTATATGTAGTGTTGATATATAAGGAGTATAATTGTATACTTATTTTTATCAAATTTCTTATATTTACTTTGTTAGTTAGTTGTTATTTGCTCTATTTATGTTGTTTTCTTGTTTATAGGTGTTTTGTAATAAAAGTGAATAAAATGGATGAAAGAAGACATTCCATGCAAGACTAGGAGATAGAAAAAGAATTAATTGCGCAAGATATTTTCGGATAAAAACTCAGCCTTCTTCCTGGGCAGATCAGTCAATTTGGGAGGCAAATTTCTCTGCATCTATCCGTTGGTTTCATGTGTAATTTATGGAGACAATACCTCTGTCTGTCTAGTATTCTCAATACAAATTTCACCATATTCAGACCGTTGGATCTCCCTACATTCTGTCTCAAGTGAGTGATACTCGGTGCTTCACGGACGTTCTGGAACTGAACTTTGATTGCTTGTATAAAATGTTCCAGACCGACTTGGTTGTATTTCAAGTTCTCCAGATCAAGACATATGAATCTAGTTTCAAATGAAACTGGAATTACTCAATTATGATACTTATCCACGGAGATATATATGCCCTTTTGAAATTCCGGATTTGCGGAATAGTCTCAATAATCGCTAGTCGTTCTATAACACTAAATGGAGAGTATACACAATTTAAAACTTAATCTCCACAACCTAGGTTCTAACTATTGCACAAGCAATACACAATTGAATAACAATTCGATATGCAACAATCACATTTAATTGTACAACCTAGAATCTCAAAGTGAGCATCATCAATAGCTCACCACGGACTATATCTATCAATGTATGATCAAGCACACAATATGCTAATCAATTAAGCACAATAGCATATAAATAAGCAATCATACAATATGCTAATTAATTAAGCACAATACAATAGATAAACAATCACACAAACAACACACCGATATGGTCACCCGGAAACCTCTACCTCTAGAGGGAAAACCGGAGGGGAGCCGTACCCCACGCTCTTGTGTAACACTATGAAAAACGCCAATTGGCAAACACGTACAAGGGGGAACTCCATCCCAAACTCTACACTATCAACCCTATGACTAGTGGTAGCTCTAACCTTGTGTAGCCTCCAAATGCTCCTTCAAGTGCTCCCACCTCAAGCCGCTCCGATTGATCGAACTTCAACTCACCGTGTGAATCCTCCAACCGCAAGCATCACCGACTATGCAATGTAGTGTGTGTGTGAATGAATATGAATTCAATTCGTTTGACACAACAAGTTAATCAAGGAACACTTGCTAGAATCAAACAAACCGAATTGACAAACCTTGAATATGATTCAAGGGTTGATTTAGTTATTCACAAGGAACAATAACTAAATCAACAACATCAAAGATGTGAGGAGCCTATAACATGGATCTAGGGTCACTCAACAATACCAGAAAACTCTCTCAAGGATGTATTTGACAGTAGGGAAAGAGTTGGCCGAAATGAAACAAGAGAGTTCTATTTATAGAATCTGTCCAGGCTGATATGTGATCGATCGCACGAAAGGTGGCGATCGATCGCTTAGTGTAAAACTGCAAAACAGAAGCTAAAACCCTCATGTGCGATCGATCGCCCGATAAGTGACGATCGATCGTCCGATAGAAAGTGCAACGGATATATTCCGCACTCAAATCAAATGCAACGGCCATATTTGCTGACGTGGGCGATCGATCGTTATGAATAGTGACGATCGATCGCCTAGTGTAAATTCAGCATTAACATAAAGGAAAGCTAATCAAAATGAATCTAAGTGAAGATCTAGCAATCCTAACATAATAAACTCAAATGTATGAAACAATGCATTCAACATTTGAGCCGGTCGCGTTGCGACCGAGTGCTTATAGCTAAGCACTCGAAACTTGTGTGAATTAAACAACACAAGTGTGGCTAACAAGCAAACCTAGATAAACCTAGGACACCAAGGAAAACTCAATATGAATAAGTGCTTGTGCATATGCATGAGTCATACCTTGAGGAGCTTGAAACGAAACCTTCGATGACCAATGATCGAAGTCCGGAGAAAAGACCGGATAAGAAAGGCGTCTTCACGAACCATCTCGAGCAAGAACAACCTAAGCCACTATACCTAATCCCTTAAACAACCTAGCATTGAATACAAAGAAATGCTAATACAAGGGAAGAAGTTTTGTCAAATAGGAAATAGCCAATAGCAAATATTTTGCCCTAACACCTTTAAAAGGGGGAAATGTCAAGCTGGAGCAGAACTCCTAAGAACAAATGATGGGCTTGTTGGGTTTTAATTACTCATGGATCCTGCATAAGACACAAGACCAGCCCAAAGAACATCTTCATGTGCTGATGTACATGATCAATGTACCTTTATGGAGGTGAAATCATTTGAAGTTTACCCAAGTTAGGTAGAGGTGAAACTTGGCGCCAAGTTTGTCATGATCATGATGAAGATATGACACCACCACTATCACTCTAAGACAAGCTATAGTAACTTCACTCATGAGTAAATGTTGCACTAAGAGCAAAGGGAAGCTTAGTCATTTGCCATTTCAAGTTTTGGAGGTGAAATATGACATATGCCATGACATATTTCTCATTTCCAAGAGGCTATATAAGGAGAGGATTTCTTTCATTCAAGACACACCAAGAGAACATCAAATCTTCTCTTCTTCTTCTTCTTCGTCTCCCTCTCTTCTTCCTTCCTTATATATTTCATTTGTAACTAAGTTTCTTTAGGGACTTCGGTTGAAGCCCTAGTCATGAATTCTAATTAATCTATGCATGTTTGATCCATTGATGGTTGTTGATGATGAGTAGTTAATTTCTATTTTCTTTCCAATCTTGTCTAGTTTATTTTATGCTTAGCTACCATACTTTGAACTCTACAATTAATATTGTTACATAGGTCAATTTAGATGACCGAGTCTTGGGCCTATGATATGTAACAAGGGAAACTTAGATAATGAGTTCTTTTGGAATTAATCACCATGAATAACTAGAATAGATACCATGTTCTAGGATTTATGTGTTTGTCGATTTTCATAGTGCATATGCTTACTTAAGGAACAACCTAGAGGGTATGTTGGTGACATGCAAGATATCAAGCTAGATCCCTTAAGTTTGAAAAGAATTAGAGTAGACACCCATGCCTAATTCGTTGCTTAGGAGAATCAATAGCCTAATGAAGAGACACCCATCCCTTTAGGTTGGAAAACTTCATCATCATCAATTGGATTTGTTTCATACATGTATTGATTAATTAGGAGGAAGACTAGAGGTGGATACTTGAGCCCTAACCTTTTCTCTTATTGTTTATAGTTTTTACTTTGTAATAATTATATCTATTTTATTTTTACTCTTGTGGTAGTTCCGTTAGTATATATATTTATCATTGTTGTAAATCTAGATTAGTGACAAGTCTAGTTTTATTGTTTAAAGACATAATTAAATCATTTCCCCGTTTAACTTATCTGTACTTATCATCTTCTACTACATTGAAATTTGGTGTTTTGCAAGAGCATAAATCCACACACATCAAGTGTCAAAACTCACAACATCACCAAATAAACCATAATCAAGAATCATCCTAGCATCAGCCCAAAAAATATTTGTTATTTGTTCATCACTATCCAATTGCACAACATAAAAAAATGAGGGATTTTCTAATGCTTGATTCTGAAAGTATTTTAAAAAGCTTCCAGCTTCTCCATATGCCAATTTCTTTTGCCTCTTAGATCGGAGATAATTTTTCTGATCTTGTTTAATGAATCCAAGAGACTCTCTTCCACCAACTTCCCTGCCTATTAAGTCGTATGCGAGCTTAAGCGGGATTTCAGATTCTTCTACCAAATCTATTTCAACCGCTTGTGAAGGAGAAATTTTTCGTTGAGATGGTAACATATGTGCACACTCTTGTATTACAAGATCATGGTTATGAGTTTCTTCAAATTGAACAACCCTGAACTTACCATTTCTTTTATCCAACTTAATTAATGATCATTTTAGCATCACATCCTGCCCTTGTCTCCGCTCGCTTATCTGCTTTACGTAAACCCTCTTTAGAACAAACAAATATTCTTGAGATGAGTTGACCAGAGTGCTTGTTCTTGTAATGTGTATGTCTTCTAATACTAAACCCAGGTGATCTTCTCCCATACATATTATAAAACTCATATGCTAATTCTTTTGAGTCAAACTCCATATTCTCTCTTGGCTTGTAATTTGGACTTCCCAAGTCATCTTTATCCACCGAATCCATTTAATCATTTATTTGCAATCTATAACACACAAATAACAACTGCAAAATATATATATATATATATATATTAACATTCTAATCAAATTCACAAGCAAAAGTATAGCATGCAACATATTAAATTTTTTCTTCTTTCTTCGCTGATGTTAATTATTCACAAGCTCTCTTCCAGTTCATGGGCATGATTTTATGAATTAGAATTGCATGTCAAGCCTCTGCTCTTTTCTTTGAGCTATGTCTCTGTTTTTCATATAACATATTCATTGCAGTTTGGCTTATCAATTAATCTATTCATTCGTTCCATAACCAAAAAAAAAATCTTTATAAGAACAACAATGGAATCCAATCAAAAGAACAATTCCACAATTGAATTAAACTTGGAAATCATATTAACCCAAAATGAAAACACCTGTATCAAAGAGTTGAATAAAACCAAACTATATATCTTAAAATTCTTTACTGAAAGGATAAACACCCACAAGAATCATACCAAAACCAAGATTTCAAAGAACCAAATTCCTAAATTAAAAAACTAAATGGGCTTAGATCAATTTAAAGAGAATCAACATAAACATAAATAAAAAGATGGGGATAAGGAGCTAGATACAGACATACCTCATCAATAATGAAAATTCTAAGCATCCAGCACCCAAAGATGATTGAAGTTTGGATTCGGATGAATGAAATATTTCAGAGAGGAAGACAAAGTCTGAGTGGAGGGAGGAGTGAAGATTTTTAGGGGGAAACTTGAAAGAACCTTTGACGTCAACGTTAGGGGTGAGCGTTAGTGACTTTGTGACTTTTTCCTTCAGCAAGTTGACAACAAACTTGCTATCCATTGGATTTGGTAATGCTGACGTGGCGGCCTACCAATGTTTTCCAAGCAGGTCTTAGTAATTATTTTTATAGTAGAGAATCCGGATCCTTCCTGCTATATGCCTCTCTCTCTCTCTCTCTCTCTCTCTCTCTCTCTCTCTCTCTCTCTCTCTCTCTCTCTCTCTCTCTCTCTCTCTCTCTCTCTCTCATTTAAGGCAACTCCAACTATATGGACTCAAACCCAAGCCCTATACCTATTCATATAGAATTTTAGTCACCTCCAACAATGAGTGTCACATTCTATACCTATAGTTTTTTATTTTAATTAGGACGACTAAGAATTAGTCTGAGTTTGAGTTTGGGTTTGAGTTTTTTCTGAGACTTGGGGTTGGGAACTCTACTATTGGAGACAAGAAATTGAACTCAAAATGAGCATAGAACAACCAGCGCTAGAGATGCCCTTACGAGCTTGGCTTCAGCCAACAAAACATGAATGTGTCAAGATTTCCAGCACAAACTAAGGGGAGTCATTTGAGACGTCAAGAAGCAGAAAGCATGTTGTAGCAAAATCATGACAAACTACCGAACCATCAAAATTGAACTTGACAACGGAAGAAGGAGACTGCATATATGCCCCTTAGTAGTTTTGAAATTAGACGCATTAGCTTTAAAATTAAGAGGATTAGCCTTCCAGTAGATATAACTAATATGTACAGAAAATAATCTGTTCTAGACTTCGGAAGGGTTTAGGGTTTTAATCTGTACAGAGAATCTGCCAACTAGCTTGAATTCCTAGATTTGCCAGGAATGGTATGAACTTAGCAAAGTTCAAATAGCACCAGCATTTGCATTAGTCTTCATAATCCTCCTCACCCTATTCACTTGATTAGTTGATTGAAATTCTATGGCATCTGTATTTGCAATTTTATATTCATCTCAAGTAATTTAGTCCTCGTATGCACAATATAAAATGACAATGTTGGCTCCAAGTAATGACAAAGAAAAAAAGGGCACCCTTACATAGCCCTGCACGAGTCCAAATTCTAAAGAGAACAAATAAGAACCTTCTTCTAGTTACGTCACCCCTTACGTCTCAATTCAAACATCATTCCTTTCATTTTCTCAAAACTCACTTTCACCCCATATTTTTTCCAATTGCCAATCAATGTGGTTTCTTTTTCCTCTCAAGTGTCGTAAAATTATAATTAGTAAAAACTAAACTAATTAGGGGTTTTAACAAAAATTACAGCAGTCAAATACTGAAACATAAACAGAACCAAACATTATCTCTTTGTTTATGAAATTATGAGACGTTAATGACCCTATAATTTGATCACATCTTTCTAGAACAAGAAAGAATATACATCAGGAACCAAGTCATATATATATATATATATATATATATATATATCTATATATCCCAAGTCCCAACAGAGAAGGCTAGAATAATAAATACAGAAAAATATAGGGAGGCAGCAGCAAAGTTCCATACTGAAAATTCTGCATAAGAGGTCTAAAGCCATCACAGCTCATCCTAACAAAAATGGCAGAAGTCAAGCTCTTTAGGACATGGTCAAGCTCTTTTGCTTTGAGAATAGTATGGGCATTGAAGCTCAAAGGTGTCCCATATGATACCATCTTTGAAGATCTTTCCAGCAAAAGCCCTCTACTTCTTCAATACAACCCCATTCATAAGAGGGTTCCAGTGCTTGTGCACAATGGAAAATCAATAGCTGAATCTCTTGTGATCCTTGAATACATTGAGGAAACATGGAAACAAAACCCTTTGCTCCCTGAAGATCCTCGTGATAGAGCCACTGCACGCTTCTGGGCCAAATTTGGTGATGACAAGGTAATCTAGCTGAACCACTACTATTTCATATCAAGTTTCAAGATCGACATATATACAATAGTAAGGAATTCAATTCAGTTCACTATGTAATTAGGTTTGTGGTTGTACATGAAGGTTTTTCCACCAATTTTGGACGTCTTACGCAGTGAAGGGAAAGAGCAAGAGGAAGGTATTGTGAAAGCAAAGGAGAGCTTGAAGTACTTGGAAGAAGAGCTAAAGGGAAAGAAATTCTTTGGGGGAGAGAAAATTGGATTTGCAGATATTGCCCTTGGATGGCTTGCGCACCATGAGAACGTGTTTGAAGAGGTAAGTGGCATGACACTGATAGCAGAAGATGAGTTTCCGCTGTTATCAGAATGGCAAAAGACGTTTGCAGATGCTCCTGTTATCAAAGAGAACTGGCCTCCTAGAGACAAACTTGTCACCAAATTTCAGGCTATCCGTGAGCAAGCACTTGTCATAAAGTTGAAAATGGCAGAGAAATGAAACGAAGGTGTGTATAAGAGCAAGAGAGAGTCGGGTACCAATAAGTGGTAGAACTAAGAACCTGAAAGTTAGTTGTGTTGGAATGTGTGGCTTGATTGTAGGAGCACTGAGGAGTGTGGCTTGATTATAGGTATTAACTGAAGACTTTGGGAACTCCCAGAAGAGAAAGTAGAAAGAAAGCAGAAGAGGAATAGCAGAAAGGAAGCAGCCACAATCAGCTAGCAGAAATGAAGCAGAAAGGAGTAGCCAACTGAGCAGCCAACATTAAAATAGCATTGACTATAAACAGTTGTAATTGTGTAATTGTCTATATATTCATTCATTGTAAAGAGAATTAATCTATCAATGAAATCATTTATTCATTGCTCATTTTGACATGGTATCAGAGCAACGATCTACTATTTAGATTTGTTCTCTTTGATTCTGATTTATTTTCCAGAAATTGGGATTGCTCGTGAACATTGAATTCATTGTTGAGTTCTCTGTTTTTTCATCTTGTTCATCTTTGTTATTGTTACAAAGGTTGTGTTAATCTTTACTGAGATTGCAAAATTGTGTGATCTTGTCTCTTCTATTTGTGAAGAAATAGTTCACATCTCTCGTTCCTTGCTGACTTCTCAAGAAGCCCATTTCAGGAAGGTTAGATCTGTTCTTCGGAGCCCAGACGATCGGTCGTTCTGTTTTTTCCTCGTTCTGTTTTTCCGAACAGAATAGCCAACTTTGAAGGCTATTTCCTCTCTCTACAGCCGTTGGATCGAGCTGTAATTTTGTGAACCTCTTCATCTGGGTGTCTATTACCTCCAATTAAAATTTCATCGTGATCCGGCCGTTGAAGTTTCCGTTATATAGCCAACATCAAGAGGTGCTGTGTTCTGTATCCTGAACTTGAATTCCGCTGCATTCAAAAATTGTTGTTATGGCTGGTCATGGTAAAATTGGTATGGCTTTACAAATTTCTAGCTTTATTAGTGCAGATACATGGATTATTGATTCTGGTGCTTCTGATCATATGACTTATGATAAATCTTACTTTCACCACTTCACCACTCCAAATGTGTCTAGTGTTACTAATGCTAATGGTGCATCTTTTCCGGTCTTAGGAACTGGTTCAATTCATGTTACTCCATCCCTTGAATTACACAATGTCTTATATGTTCCCGCATTATCACATCATCTCATATCTGTGCCGCAACTAAATGCTCAATCCAATTGTTTTGTCACCTTTTTTCCCATGTATGCTCTGTTTCAGGATCTTATCCCAGGAAATCATTGGTCGGGGGTATATGAGGGGAAGGTTGTTTCGTCTTGATCAGATGTATGCAGGGGAGAATCCAGAAAAACGTGCTCACGCAGGTTTGGCTTCAAGTTCTACTAGAGAGAGTGAGATTTGGTTGTGGCATCGTCGTTTAGGACATCCATCTTTTCATACTATGAAAAAATTAATGCCTTCCTTATTTATTGCCATGAATGTCTCTGCTTTCCATTGTGAAACTTGTGTTTTGGCAAAAAGTCATCGTGTCAGTTATCCTCCTAGCATTTCTCAATCTGCCATTCCGTTTGAATTAATTCATTCGGATGTGTGGGGACCCTCCAAAGTTCCTACACGCACTGGTATGCGTTACTATGTTCTTTTTATTGATGATTGCACCCGGCTCTCCTGGGTTGTATTCCTCAAATCTAAATCTGATGTGTTTGGTGCTTTTCAAGCTTTTCGAACTCTCATTCAAACACAATTCAATGGAGTCATTCGGGTCCTTCGATCTGACAATGGGGGAGAATATGTCAGTCATGAGTTTCAAAAGTTCTGTCAAACACATGGGATTATCCATCAAACCACTTGTCCACAAACACCAGAACAAAATGGAGTGTCAGAACGAAAGAACCGACATCTCCTTGAAATAGCCCGATCCCTCCTCTTCAGTGCCCATATGCCCAAATATCTTTGGGATGAGCGTCCGTACAGCCTCTCATCTAATCAATCGTCTTCCTTCTAGTGTTCTCAATGGTCGTATTCCTTATGAGGTCCTCTCTACTCATGTCTCTATTCCCTCATTTCATAACTTACCTGCTAGGGTGTTTGGTTGTGTTGCCTTTGTTCACATTCCTCAAAATCAACGTACTAAGTTGGATGCTCGTGCTCTTAAATGTGTGTTGGTTGGCTATGGTACTCATCAAAAGGGGTACAAGTGTTATCATCCTCCTACTCAAAAATATTTTGTTCATGGATGTTACATTCATGACTGTTATTTTTTCCCCATGCACATCTCGGGGAAAAGGTCTTGAAGAATGGTTGTCAAGTGATCAACTACTAGTGGTGAGAGGGAAATGTGAGGGCAAGAAGAAGAAGAAGCCCGAGCACACGGTCGCGGATTTATCGACGGTCGTAGCTATGAATTCCGTCGGACGAGTGCCGACGAAGTGGCCGGAGAAGTAGGCGTCGACGGATTGACTCGAACCTCAGTAGCTATCAATCCCGAAATGTTAGTCGAGAAACATCGAAGGCAAACACGACCAATAAGACAAGAAGTGCCTCTCCTCTCCCCCTACATACCCCCGAGCTGATTTCCATGTGAGGATCCTCGAGGTAATTCCTATATCGAATCCACTCACTATACATTGCCAAATAGATTAACTCGAGGTCAACCGCAAAAAGGTATGAACCCACTGCTCACAAAGCTAAGTACCCATTTGCAGCTTTATTCACCCATAGGCTTTCTAAGTCATATGAATCATTTGTGAATCAAATATCGCTGTATCGTGCCTAATAAAGTGAGAGCTCTAAGTGATCCAAAGTGGTAAAAGCCAGGAGGAAGAGAAGCATTACAAAGATGAACAGGAATGTACCTCCTCCATATGGTAAAAAGCGTTGGGGATGGATTTTTACAATAAAAAAATGCAGAGGTTCAGGACGTACAAAGCTCGGGTTGCTAGAGGATCACTCAAACATATGGCATTGATTATGATGAGACATTGCACCGTAGCTAAGATGAACACGTCAGTTCTACTGTCCCTACCAAACATGATTGGCCTCTTAAGCAATTTGATGTCAAGAATGCTTTTCTTCAGGTAATCTATCGAAGAAGTCTATATGGATCTCCCCCAGGATATGAAACCAATCCACGAACCATTTAGGGCAAGTTGAAGAAGTCATTGTATGGCTTGAAGCACACCAGTGCATGGTTTGGAAGGTTCACACATCTATGCGTCGTTTGGATACAAACAGAGTAATTCGATCATACATTATTTTTCAAACATGTAAGGGTAAGATTACGTGTTGATAATATATGTGGATGATATGGTTATTACGGAGATGACTTGAGAATTGATAGACTTAACATCATGGCTTCGAGAGATAAAGACCTTGCAACCTTAAGTACTTCTGTGATTGAGGTAGCGGGGAAGATGGCATTTCTGTGTCAAAGGAAGTATGTTCTTGACTTGCTTACGAGACGGCTTGTTAGATTGTAAGCCCAACACCCCAATTGAGCAAAATCACCACTTAGCTGAGTATCCAGATCAGACTCCAACTAACCAGGCAAGATATCAAAGGTTAGTAGGACGCTTGATCTATTTGTCACACACTAGACCTGATGTTGCATATGCTGTTAGTGTGGTGAGTCAATTTATGCATAACCCAAGTGAATGTCATATGGATGCTGTGTTGAGGATTTTAAGGTATTTGAAGTCTGCACCTGGCAAGGGATTGATGTTCTCAAAACATAATCATCTTGAAGTTTGTGCTTACACCGATAACTGGGCTGGTTGTATTAATGACAGGAAATCTACATCTGGCTACTTTACTTTTGTTGGTGGAAATCTTGTTACTTGGAGGAGCAAAAAGCAGAACGTAGTAGCTCGTTCTAGTGCAGAGGCAGAATACAGAGGTATGGCTCATGGAGTCTGCGAGTTGTTATGGCTGCAGAATTTATTATGTGACTTGGGTTTTAAACCCAAACAGGCAATGAATCTTTTTTGTGATAACAAAGCTGATTGACATATCTCACAATCCAGTACAACATGATCGCACAAAACATGTTGAGGTTGATCGACATTTTATTAAAGAAAAGTTGGAAGCAAAGTTGATTGCTTTCCCATTTGTCCCAACCGAAGAGCAATTGGCCGACATATTGACTAAGGCAGTTTCGAGTAAAGCTTTTCACGATGCATTAGGCAAGTTGGACATTCGTGATATGTATGCTCCAACTTGAGGGGGAGTGTTGGAATGTGTGGCTTGATTGTAGGAGAGAGGAGTGTGGCTTGATTATAGGTATTAACTGAAGGCTTTGGGAACTCCCAGAAGAGAAAGTAGAAAGAAAGCAGAAGAGGAATAGCAGAAAGGAAGCAGCCACAATCAGCTAGCAGAAATGAAGCAGAAAGGAGTAGCCAACTGAGCAGCCAACATTAAAATAGCATTGACTATAAACAGTTGTAATTGTGTAATTGTCTATATATTCATTCATTGTAAAGAGAATTAATCTATCAATGAAATCATTTATTCATTGCTCATTTTGACAAGTTGCTAGCTTCCTCTTCATCCAGGTGCTACAGACGCCATATCTTGGGGTTCTTTGATAGGACTTTAAGCACTATCTTCTTTGAGTGTTGTAATGACTGTCTTGGCCATTTTGGGTCTCCTCATCAGGAAGTTAGTAGTTAGAATGGATCCAACATGTGGCCATATTTTAATAAATATGGGAATTGCTATCCGCATATACAGATAGAGAATAAGAATGAGAATTTTTCATTCCATTGGAAAATTTTGAATCATTGGTAGGTGACAAATGCAATTTAAACTTCAGCATATCAAACAATTAACAGCCTAAAGAAAACTATTTTATCAGACAACATCAGCAATAACATGAATCCCCAGAATGATCCGTCTATGAATGGCTCAACTAGTCACTTCCAATGGACATGAAAACTGTCTATGTCCATTGGAGCTTTTCACTCTTCTGCATGCACAATTTGTACATACATTCCGAGATGTTCTCGATTCGGAGATATTTAAGTAAATTTGCATACCTATAATTTATGTTTAGCAAATTTACTTAAATAACTCTGAATCGAGAACAAGAAAGTACTCTGAATCGATTAGAGGCTACCTTCTCAAACATCTCGGAACATATGCACAAATTGTGCATGCAGAAGAGTGAAAAATATTTCTTGTTCTAATCGAGAATAAGTTTTGTAGGTAATATTTAAAGGGGGTTGTTAATAACACACACCCAAGTGTGTTATTAACAACTTCCTATTTAAATTAAGCATGTATTTTTTAGGAAAATTATTTTACAATTTTTGTGACATAGTCAGTAAATTCGCCATAATATATGCTATGTTTTGTTAAAAAAATTTTTTTTATCAAATATGCTTTATTATTTTGTTTGATTACTTGATTACTAAATCAAAAGTAAAGCTTTAAAATGGTACACATGACACATATAACTCCACATTAGGTCACGAAAGGTTATGAATCTTCTATGACTAGGCTCAACCAGTTGGATACGATTTCTAGGCAAGGTTTGGCGGTCCGGTACGTAAGAGAACCCCTTTCTACCAAAAACCTCACCCTACCTTACCTGGTCGTATTTAATTGGAGCTATCGAAAGGGATTGAGTAAATAACTTTTCATCATAGAATTGTTTATTTTCTCAAAATTAGGTGGTAGTCGAATATGGTATGTTTATTTGTGCCTCTAAATTGCTTTATTTAGCATATTTTATAAATTGTGTATTTCCATGATAATGAAAATTCATGGACGTTACAAAATAAGTACAAACCAATTAACCATGTGATAAAGTATTTTCACAAAGCATCGAAAAAAAATGTGTGACCACTATGAATTTTGGTCTCGAAATCTAATTCACATTCTTGAAAAATTAATTATCGTGGATATTTTAATGATTGTGTGATTAATATATATTCCCTCTTGTTTAATATTTAGAAGACAATGGGTTGCTTGCAATCTTCCCAGCCATTTTGAAATTTTACGGGAAGCTTTTGAGCCTCTTTTGTATTATGTCTGTACAAGAGAGTTTCAAAGTTACTAACTACAACTTGTTGAATACTTGAAATAGGGCATTGAGTAATCCTTAATGCATTTCTTCTTTTTCTGGTGAGTCTTTCGGATGAAAAAAATTTAGTATTACAGGCTCCGTCTTTGAGCCCGAGATCGATTTCACAATCTTTGTTTCCACTAGGCATGTAAGATCTTTGCAAAGTTCATTAGCACCATTAAATTAGTCTTTAATGTCCTCCTCACCCTATTTCATGTAATTGAAATTTTATGCATCTTTATAATTAGTTCTTTAATTTTCTAAAAAAAAAATTAGTTCTTTAATTTTAGTTATAATTAGTTCTTTAACTTTCATCCACTTTAGCACTTTTATTACTGAACCCTAACTTTCATTGATTGATCATTCAGACATACATCATCATCTCAAGTAGCTGAACCTTTGTGAGATTACAAATAGACAAAAGAAAAAATGGGACACCCTTCCAGAGCTGCCTACACATCTCCAAATTCCAAATAGAACACAGAAATCTTGTTCTAGTTACATCACCCCTTACGTCACAATCCAAACAGTACTTTCATACCTTAATCCTTTCATTTTTTACAAACCTCACTTTGGCCCCAGATATTTCTCAATTGTCAATTCTTGTCTGTTTAACTTTGTTTTTTCTCTCTCAATTACTGGAAAATTATGATTAGTAAAAACTAAACGAAATAAAAGTGCTGATCTCTTAAAAGTGAACCTTTATAGTTGTTGATCTCTTTTTGTAGCTCGTTGCTGCTGCTTTAAGCACAAAATACTCAAGAGAAACTTAATAAGTATTTCCAAATTCTATGGGCAAAGTCTTATGTAGCAATAAGTGAAAGGTCAGAATAATAAATACAGTGATATATAGGGGGGCAACAGCAAAGTTCCCCAGTGAAAGTTCTGCATAAAAAGGCCTTGAGATGTAAGCTGTTGTCACAGGCTCAAAGCTCAGTCAACCAAAAATGGCAGAAGTCAAGCTCTTCAGGACATGGTCAAGCCGTTTTGCTTTGAGAATAGTTTGGGCACTGAAGCTCAAAGATGTCCCATATGATACCATCTTTGAAGATCTTGCAAACAAAAGCCCTTTACTTCTTCAGTACAACCCTGTTCATAAGAAGGTTCCAGTGCTTGTGCACAATGGAAAATCAGTTGCTGAATCATTTCTGATCCTTGAATACATTGAAGCAACATGGAAACATAACCCTTTTCTGCCTGAAGATCCTTATGATAGAGCCACTGCACGATTTTGGGCTAAATTTGGTGATGAAAAGGTAATCTACTGTTTCATACTACTACATATTTGCTTGAATACAAGAATCATATGGAGTTTAATGAATACATGAAGGTTAAATTTTATGGAGAATATATTCAATTTGATTAATTAGGTTTGTGATTTTACATGAAGGTTTTGCCATCTATTTTCGAAGCCTTTATCAGTGAAGGGAAAGAACAAGAGGAAGGTATAGTGAAAGCCAAAGAGAACTTGAAGTACTTGGAAGAAGAGCTAAAGGGGAAGAAATTCTTTGGGGGAGAGCGAATTGGATTTGTAGATATTGCACTTGGATGGCTTGCACACTATGAGGGTGTGTTAGAAGAGGTAGCTAGCATGAAACTGATAGCAGAAGATGAGCTTCCTTTGTTATCAGAATGGAAAAGGACTTTTGCAGATGCTCCTATAATCAAAGAGAATTGGCCTCCTAGAGACAAACTTGTCATCAGATACCAGGCTACCCGTGAGGCCAACCTCTTGAAAAAGCTAGGCAACTAAATGAAATGGTTTGTACAAAATGAGAAATTAGTCCCTAGAATAAGCAATGGTATTGTTATAAACATGAATTTGTGAGGAGATTCTGTAATACCATTCAGGTTTAAGATGATGCAGTTTGGAAGTACTAGTAAACAAATGGGGCCTCTAAGCAACATAACATCTTAATCCGCTATGAGATTGCTTTGCTAAAAGCCCACAGTAGCACGAGTATGTATGCAAACAATTTGGGTATAATTAAATGGATTTATATCAGGAAATTGTGTCCCAACCATTTCCTAAGAGGTGTTTTAAAAATCCCACCTAGGAACTAGGTGGAGGCCAGCTATGTCCATTAGTTGCAAATTCGCTTAGGTGCGCGCGAATTGGGGAGAGTTTTAAAAAAAAAATCTGAAATTTTTTTTAGGGGTAAATACTAAAGTTGTTTTCTTTTTTTGTAAGAAATGTGGCCTCTCTCTCTCAAGACTTACTTTGGGAATGATTGGAGAGCCAACAGAGACCTCTCTCTCTCTCTCTCTTTTTTAGGGGTAATTGGGTAAACACTTAAATAGGTTTTTTTTTTGTAAGAAATGTGACTCTCTCTCTCTCTCTCTCTCAAGACTCACTTTGGGAATAGTTGGAGAGCCAACAGGCGCAGAAAGTGTCCTAGAGACTAGGGGAAGTTCTAGAAATATTGAAGTAAGAAAACTTCATGAAAAAGATTTTGCATCGAATAAGGACACATAAGAAGGGGGGGATTGGGGGAGATGAGGAGGATTATGAGTTTGAATCTAATACAGAGTCTTAGAGCGCATTTCCCAAGAGGTGATGTAAAAATCCCTTCCAGACTCTAGGAGGAAAAAGTCAGCCGCCTCGATTAATTGCAAATCCGCTCATACGGGCTAGGCAAGTTTTTTTTTTTAAAAAGAAAAAGGGTCAAACACTAAAATAGGGTTTTTATTTTATTTTTGGGTTAGAGATGCAACCCTCTCTCTCTCTCTCAGGATTTACTTTGGGAACAGTTGGAGAGTCATTAAGAGTGGATAATGTCCTAGAGCCTGGGGAATTTCTACAAATGTTAAAGTAAGAGACATTGTCTCAGGACTTACTTGGGGAACGGTTGGAGAGTCATTGGAAGAAGATAGTGTCATAGAGCCCGGAGAAGTTTTAGAAATGTTGAAGTAAGAGAATTTCATGAAAAAGATTTTGTATCGGATGAGGACAAAAAAGGGGAGGGAGATGAGGAGGATTATGAATTTGAGTCCAATATAGAGAGAGACTTGGAAGGATATGGAGGATAATAGTCAGATGCCTAACCTTACAAGTATTTTTTTTTATAAGTACGCATTATATACGTAACTTTTTTCTCGTATTTTCAATCAATTATAGTATTTTTAATACTTTTTATATCCTTCCATTTTGCATGTTTGTGTTTCCGAATACCAGTCCAGTATAATTTGTTGTTTTAATTAAGCACGTATTTAGTTATTTATATGTTGTATAATAAATAAAATAAAAATGCTTAGGTGCTAAGCCCCTCCCCGCTGCTCGACTACCGCCTAACGATTTTTAGAATATTAAAAAAAAATTGGACCATTTTTCGATTTATGTTTGTCATCCTTGCGCAGAAGCCAAGCTAATCTTCTATATATCGTTCCAATTTTATCGGATGTCACCGAAAGGACAAGTTTGTATTCATGTCGACACAATATAAAGAGTAGTAAACTATCAAAGTTTTTCGATGTGGGATGTTATTTAGGGGTGAGCTTGGGTTTTTTGGTTCTGTTCGGTTCGGTTTCTTCATTTTCGAACACAAAACCGCAGTTGTTTGATTCGGTTAATTTTTTTGGATTTTTTTTCATTGGTTTTTTCGGTTGTTTCCCTCAAGTCCTTAAGTTGGCTTCTTGCTTGATAGTTGGGCCCCAGCTTATTCAATGCTTTGCAGCTTGGTCATTGACCAAAGAAAAAAAGATTAAGTGAGGAGAGAAAAAATGGGACACCCTTCCAGAGTTGCCTCATCTCGAAATTCCAAAGAGAAAAAACAGAATCCGTATTCTAGCTAGTTACATCACACCATATGTCACAATCGAAACAGTACTTTCATAGCTAAATCCTTTCATTTTTCTAAAACTCACTTTGACTCCATATATTTCTCAATTAATTGTCAATTGTTATCACTCTTTAACATTTTCTTTTTCTCTCAATTACTGTAAAATTATAATTTAGTAAAAACTAAACGAAATACTGGGTTTTGCAAATATTACAAAAGCTGAATGTAAACAGAACTAAAAGTGTACCTTTCGTTTGGTTTGCAGAATTGAGGCATTAGAAAAGGAAACTTAATCATTTCCTACGTTTGGAATGCAAAAAGAAAACAAAATTTATTCCTTAATCCAAGGGAATAATTTTTTCTACTTACTTTCATGCATTTATTGTACAAATTAATTACATTACTTTTATGATTAAAATAACTATTTATGAAATTATAAATATTAATTTTATTTCATATATTATTATTAATTTATTGATCGCTTATTATAGTTTTGCAAAATACTTGAAAAGAAAACTAATACAAATTTCAATTTTGACTAGATTGCTGTGCAGATTCCCACAGTTATTGATAAACAAGGAGCACAACTACTTGCCGTTGCTTGTCTCGTGGTATCGAGGACATAGATTTCTGATCATATTGCTTCGTTAAATGGTATTTTCTCTTCCCTTATAAGCATATGATAATTTGAGACAACACATTATTGATGGGGATAACCTATACCACTCTGAAATTTGTTTCGGAACAAGATAAGGCATCCTTTATTCATTCCTATTGCTACTTTTGGTTTCCATATTATACATATATATTGTCTGTATTAGCTTTTATATTGTCTGTGTTTACAAATAAGCTCTCTCTCTCTCTCTCTCTCTCTCTCTCTCTCTCTCTCTCTCTCTCTCTCTCATATATATATATATATATATATATATATATATAAAATCCAGCCCATTTATTGTTTGAAGAATGAATCAACACTAGCCCACCCCTTTTAAAATCATGTCTTGTTTTGGTTGACCACGCTATATTGTGTACTTAAAAATTAAAGCTACTCTCTCTAATTTCTAAACAAAGCATAACATTTATACATTCACTTAATAATTATATTAAATCAAGAAAATTAATTATTTTTTGAAGGAAAACATTATTGTGTGCCTTGTCAAACTAGGACTCTTAGTATAGGTTATCCTTCTAGAATATAGATTAGATATTTCCTACATCAATATGGATGATATCTTGTATTCCTCTATATATAGAGTCCCTTTATTTATTAATAAAGTTTATTCTCTACTATTCATTGTTATTTACGTTTCCCTTAAACACGTTATCAGCACGAGTTCTAGCCCTAGCTACAAAAACCTAAAACTCTAGAATCTGCCTGCACGAAACAGCCAACTTTCGAAGCAATTTTCTCCCTCATCAACCGTTGGATCAAGCTGCAATTTCATCGACTGGTTCGTCCGTGTGTCTACTGCTCCCGGTTCAAATTTCAGCCCATTCGGACCGTTGGATCTCCAGATATTCAAATTCCAAGAAAACCAAGTAAGTATTTTCTAAAAGTTCCTGCTTTTGATGCGGTTGTGTTTTTCTTGGGAATTTAAAAGCTTCCCTTCTTCTACATCCTGACCCCTCTTATGGCGTGGGACTTTCATGGTGAAATTTATGAGCAAAAATACAATAAGCTATACCTACTTCGAAAGGTTATGAGAAGCATTAGGGGAGTGATCGAGCTTTATATCGCTTGCGGTATATGTAAGTTATGAGCACCTCTAAAGTTATCATTCTCTAGTAAAAGTTAAAGAGCTTCAATGAATCGTGGGGATTCATAATATATGCTATGATAAACTAATTTCATGAGCATCTAAGAAAATCTTTGTGATAAAGTAAGTTCACAAAGACATCGAATTCGACCAATTTTTGGTCATGGCTTATTCATTACTAGACTCACCTACGTACGTGTGATTTAAGTGAGGGATTGGAATCAGTGCTATTGAGAGAGCTTTGCTCCACCGACATTCCTCTTTCTTAGCTGGTCATGCTTGCGTGGAGCTATCGAACGGTTTAAGCTATGGCCATATCCATCTTGGTCTTGTTCTAATCCGAAAAATACTTGGAAATTTTATTTAGTGTTCGTGGATGTCTTTTTATGACTGCGAAATTAAGGTATCTTCTTATTGTGATAAAGTAATTTCACAAGTGATAAAAGTGATAAAGTAATTTCACTATTGCTGAATATAATTCAGATGTGCTTCAACTATGGTTATGCTTCAATTTTGTAAAGTAATTCTTATAGAAGCAGAATTAATAGAGAAAACCATCTCTACCTTCCCATCTTCGGCACTTATATTGTACACACAATATTAATTAAAGTATATTGCCAAGCGACTTTCAATCAGCTTATCAATTATCTGCAAATAGCTGAAAACATGACAATAATCATGATGAATAACAATAATTAGGCCTGCCGGAACAAAGAGAGTTCCAAAAGTAAATTATGGCAAAAATGGCCAAAAGAGGACGAAACCCTAATGTCAAAGGTATGTAATTCTAATGGACAATCTGGTTCATATAATCGTCCCAATAAGGAAGGAAATTGCAACAACGTTGCACAAAATCGTGGGAACTATTGCACCACGTAAAAAGGCGCAAAGAGGAAGAGGCATGGGCCATGGTGGCCATGTCAACGCCGGAAAAGTAAAGCATGGCAATAAGGTGTCAAGAGCACCAATCTATCCTCCAAAAGCACATGGTGCCGAAATATATTTTCCCGACGAACGGTTCGTCGCAATAGCCCTTTACCAACGAACGGATCCTCGCTATTGGTAACCTTTCCTTTACCAATCAACGGATCGTCAATGAAGCATGTGTTGATAATGAGTTATGTATACTCTACTTCATAAGAAGCATTAAAAGATACCGTAGATGACACGGACGTCAATCTCACAATTGCATATTTTAAAGTCGACCAAAGTAACGAGAAGACTACGGAAGTTCCAGACTTCAATTAAATTGCAATTATTTTTTCCAAGTTTATTATGCAAAGGCCGTCATGTCTTAATTGATTTGACTTTTGTCATAAGTCATTTATTTTGGATTAGATCTTTTGGACAAGACCTCGATGTAATCGTTGGCATATGAATAATAAATCTTTGATTTTTCCTCCAAGTACTGAGAAATTTTCGACTAATATGTCATAGTATCAATTCATAAGTGCCAAACGATTATCATATTGGAAACGTATTGTAAGAATGCACAAAAATACTTATGTATTATTTCTAATGGTTGCGGAAGAAAGCGCATCTTAGAAAAACTTATGTGTCGATCTTGTGGGTTATACTTAACCACTATTCGTATCATTGAATCCAACAAAGTTTTAGAGATGATCTCTTGGATTCTGACACATATAGGCTTTGACACGACTGCTTGGAACATCCATGTCGTGATTTGATGATCCCTATATTGAAAACCTCACACAGACATCCCTTTTATCGAGCTAATAGAAGCAAGAATCAAAAATTGATTCAAGGAGATGAGACAGTTGAAAGCAAGTACAAAAATGCTGCTGTCCGACGCACGTCGACCGGTCGACCCAACATTGTCGAACGGTCGACACCCGTCCAGGGAGCGTCGTCGAACGGTCGACCCCCCCTCGTCGACCGGTCGATGCTTCCCTGCCCTTTTCGGGCCGTTTTTCCCCTAATGTGAACCCTGATTCATTATGCCTCCTATGCTTCTATCGCCTTTATGGCCAATGACTCATTCTACAAAGCCTGTTCCTTGAGCAAATTAGGATCGAGACCATCCTATGCTAAGGACATAAAAGAAATTATTCCATTCTTACATCGTATCCAAGGAAATATTTGTAGACTCATCCACTCATATTGCGGACTTTTGAGATATTTATGGTTTTGGTGGATGCATCGACATATTGGTCACATGTCGTTTTATTGTCTACAAACAATGCTGCTTATACAAAACTTCTAGCACAAATTATACGTTTAAGGGCTCAACACCCAAATCATCCTATTTTGTCAAATATGACTAGACAATGCTAGAGAGTTTACATCACAGAAGTTTGATGATTATTGCATATTTATTGGGATTAAAGTAAATATCTCGTACCCCATGTGTATACACAACATGGTCTCGCAGAAGCCACCATTAAGAGATTTTAAATGGTCGTTTGGGCATGGCCACCATTAAGAGATTTTAAATGGTCGCTTGGGCATTGGTTATGCGCACCAATCTCCTATTATCTGCTTGGGGTTATGCAATATCGCATGCAGCTTTACTTATTCGTTTTCAGACCCACTACCAATCAACCGTTTTATGCGTACCA
This sequence comes from Rubus idaeus, assembly GCA_030142095.1. NCBI lineage: Eukaryota > Viridiplantae > Streptophyta > Magnoliopsida > Rosales > Rosaceae > Rubus > Rubus idaeus. The sequence goes on from CM057971.1 coordinate 25,147,504, forward strand.
GATGGTAACTAGATATGAGCAGGATGTCTCACTTTTACGCATCATTGATTGTTATGCGGTTTATGTGCCAATTGCGCCCCCACCGTGCACTACAATTGGGTCTTCCGAAACGTTTAAGTATTTATGTTGGTAAAGAATTTCCAACTATTGTCCGCTACTTGATCCTAGACAGGCGATCTCTCACCCACTATATTTGCGGATTGTCACTTTGATGAGACAGTCTTCCCGTCGTTAGGGGGAGATAAGAACAAATATGTTCAACAGGAACGACAGGAATTGTCGTGGTCTGTCCCCACTATGTCTCATCTTGATCCCCAACTCAATATTCAGGACGTACCAGATTCGATGCCTAATGCGTTTTCTGATACACCAGCTGCACACATGCCTGCAAGGTTAAAAATTCCCTAAAGGAAGAGGGGATATGGCGCCAATAATGGTGTCACAACCACACATAATGGAGGTGTGGTTGAGGCCGTGGTTCCCTAAAGGAAGAGGGAATATGGTGCCAATAATGGTGTCACAACCACACATAGTGGAGGTGTGGTTGAGGCCGTGGTTCCCTAAAGGAAGAGGGTGATACCACTTGGTTCGATGGATACTCACCAAAGGAAGGAAGTGAGTTTCGCACAGCCTAATCCATTCATCATCAATATCGAAACTCGTCTCATGAGATTATCTCTGATTATGTCCATGAATCAATATTGGGGGACGCCTCAATGATTGAACCGATTTTAGAGAATAATAAATGTTTCTGCAAGGTTTGTCGGGACCTGGCAGAGGTACGAAGTATCTGATGAGATGCTGGTTGACTCGGGTCAATGGTCGAGTTCCTGAAAGAAGACACAAGAGTTGGACTGGGCTGGCCAGTCTTTACTCCTCCGAAGGTTAAGTCAGTCTTTAGGAAGGGATTTAAGCAGAGTAACGGTAGGTGAAGAAGTTAATGCTTACCTTTGTCGAAGGAGTAAATGCCGTTTATATAGGAGAATAGGAGAGGTTCTCCTAGTTTGTTTCCGATGTGGGACTTATATGCTGATCTGGGCATATAAGTATTGTAGAGCAAAGTACTTTGGAGCATCGTTGAGACTAGCCCCGAGTAAGGCGCGGCCTACTCTTGTGTCGGGGTAGTAGGCGCGAGTCCCGACTGCATGTCGGGCCCATGGCCGGGGTCTACGCAGGGCCGAGTGGGTCCCTGGTGAGGTCTGTTTGTGCTTGAGGTAATGTAGTACGAACAATAAAATCTCGATAAATGCATGCATGCTTGAGACGACATTATTTGATGATGTATTGCTCAAGAGATTATAGAGCACGATGACATCGAACCACGCTCTGTTGAAAAATATCAACGTAGAGCATATTGGCCTAAATGGAAAGATGCAATCCCAATTGAACTAGTTTCACTAACAAAGCAAAAAGGTATTTGGGTACGTAGTGCTAACGTCCGCAAGTGTAAAGCCTATTGAACATAAATAAGTCTTTGTTAGAAAGCGTAAAGAGAAGAATGAAGTCTTGAGATATAAGACTTGCCTCGTGGCGCAAGGTTTCTCACAAACGCTCTGGGATTGACTACGAGAAGACGTATTCTCTCGTAAGGAATGATATTACATTCCGCTACCTTGTCAGTTTGGTAGTTTCCACAAATAACTTGACATGCAGCTTATGAATGTGGTTACAACATATCTCTATGGGGATCTAAATTCAGAGATATATATGAAGGTGCCTAATGGACTTCAATTACCCACATCAAGTGACTCTAAACCACGGAGTACGTTTTTGATAAGATTAAAATGCTCACTTTATGTGACTACTTGATTGGGAAGGGATATATAAATAATGGTTTATGCCCATGTGTGTTTATTAAGAGAACAAGTTCCGGATTTGCAATTATTATTGTCTATGTTGATGACATGAATTTAATTAGCACTCTCGAAGAACTTAGAGATATTGCTACATATTTGAAATCCGAATATGGGATGAAAGATCTTGGGAAACTCGGTTTCTAGGCCTTGTGCTAGAGCATCGAGATAGTGGAATATTAATCCATCATTCGGCTTGTGTCCACAAGATGTTAATCCGATTTAACATGGACAAAGTACATCCATTTTAGCACTCCCATGATCAATTGGACCCTAGATCGAAGGAATGATCAATTTCGGCTAAAGGATGATGACGAATAAATTCTAAGGGCCGCAGTGTTACATCTCTTTTGTTTTGAACTTGTTAGCTAGATTTAGCTATGCGCCCACGCAACGCCATTGAGTGGCATAAAGACAATATTTCGTTACCTTAAAGGTACAATTGATTTGGGCTTATTTTATCCCTACAGAGAGAAAGCCAAGTATGAAAAACTGGTTGTGTTTACTACTGCCGACGACGATGATCGACCGGTCGAGGTACAACCGTCGAACGGTCGACACTCGGACAGGAAGGTTCTTACTCCCTATACCGAAAATCCTTGTGATGTTTTGGTTGGTTTTGCTGATGCTGGGTACCTCTCTGACCCACACAAAGGTTGTTCCCAAATTGGTTATGTCTTTACCATGGGTAATACGGCAGTATCTTGGAGGTCCACCAAGCAAACGTTAGTTGCTACTTCCTCGAATCATGCAAAGATAATTGTTCTACATGAAATTGTTAATGTGTATGGTTGAAGTCTATTATTACACATATTCGAGGAATAAGTGGTTTGAGGTTTACCACTTAGGAACCTACTTGCATTTATGAGGATAATGCTGCTTGCATCGAGATGATGAAGCAATGTTTCATTAAAGGGGACAATACCAAGCATATATCGCCTAAGTATTTTTATAATCAGCAACAACAGACTCTCCTCTAGATTCAAGTGAATCAAGTTACATCCGAGGAGAATGTGGCAGATTTATTTACTAAGTCTTTGCCTAAGTCCACGTTTGAAAAACATGTTAAAAGCATTGGTATGCTTAATTTATATGAGATCCCATGATTGTAGGAATCAGGGGGAGGTGCAGACTTGAGGGGGAGTCTGGCACATACATGTCACTTTCAAATGTGAATGGTGCGTTGTACTCTTTTTCCCTTCGACCAAGGTTATTTTTTCCCACTGGGTTTTATTGTTACTTGGCAAGGTTTTTAATGAGACAACATGGAAAGCACCATCTAGTTGCGACCGGCACAAGGGGGAGTGTGAAGGAAAACATTATTGTGTGCCTTGTCAAACTAGGACTCTTAGTATAGGTTATCCTTCTAGAATATGGATTAGATATTTCGTACATCAATATGGATGGTATCTTGTATTCCTCTATATATAGAGGCCATTTATTCATTAATAAAGTTGATCATATTCTGAGTATTCTCTACTATTCATTGTTATTTACGTTTCCCTTAAACATTATTATTATAATTATACAAGGACAACGCGCTACAATATATAGAATTTATGAAAGTTAACTAACTGTTTTTCATATAATAATAGAATTATAGAAAACTGAGAATGACGAATGATAATCAACCTAGTGTATAAATTGTTGTATGTGAATCTTTAGTTAACTCATTGTTGGGGTTCAAATTAATTTCATTAATGAACAATTGTGCCCAGTTTAATTTCAGTTTTGAGCTCCAAATTGTATGGTTCGAGTTCATGGCTAGTTCCTTGGTGCTACTTTATTTGTTCAAGTGTGCCCAGTTGATTATCTATCTAGTTAGTTTAGCTTTGATTATGTTAGTCTTTGAAGATGGAGTGGTTCTATTTAAAACCAAATCGTTCTTAGTTTAGTACTACACGCTTGTTTTAGTTGAAAGTGATATGCTATAATAGGAATAGGATGGGAATTGTTCCTCAATATGGGGAAGATGTAGCAATTATCATTTGTGTCTCTGGCCGGCTGTATATAACAATCACGAGAGGCTATACATGGTGATGCTAATGATTCCCTATTTCTTCGGTTATTGTTGAATTTTACATCTTTCTTTGCTATGTAATCTTCCATAGTTTTTATTATTGCAGTGGGAAAGAAGAACTGATAAGGTTTACACACAGAAGGACATCAATCAAGTCTGGGCTTAGAGGGCAAAGCATGTTGTCAAGTTTCAAGAAAACTAAAGGTACGTTATTGGTTTAGTAGTTAGGACCTCATTTCATGGAACAATTTAACTTTAATATGGATGTACTTTGGTGTGTATGTAATGACAGAATATGAATTTATTTTGGTGAATGCAATGCAATTATGATCAAATGGGTTTTGTAGCTGCTAGTTTCCAGAATGAGGATGCTATCAATGATAGAAGCATACTTTAATTTGTTGTATATATGGTTCATAACCAACACAAGAATGGCCATAATTATTGTCTATTGAAATAAGGAACTACATAATGAAATCCAAAATATGTTGTTTAAACTAACTAAAAACGACAGTTTCTACAAAATAAGTTAAGGTTGATATGATTATCAAACAATATATACTTCTCAAAACTGTAGTGCTCTTCACTATCACACGACAGATAGATGTCTTTGAAATTAACTATAAACCACAGACACTGAATAAATAATGTCTCACTAAGTTCGCTCAAACAACATATAATTGATGTTGAAGTTACTAACGAACCACAAATGATCCTACAACATTAATACTTGGGTTTTATTAGATGACAATTTGTGGGAAGTGTTTGTTGTTTGATAGTAAATCAGACGACATATAATATCTGTTGTTTTATTGTATATCTAACGACGGAGAATATCTGCTGTTTGATGGTACTAACAGATGTCAGGCTAGTAAACGACAGCAAATAAGTTCATTAGACGACAGACTTGCTCCGTCGTCTGAAGCATTTTGTGGCTTAGTGATTATAGCTTGACTTAGTCATGCAATAGATCAAGAGGCTTTGCTTATCTTGTGCACACTTCAGTGATTACTAAATCTGGTTATAGGGTACTCTTGTTGCTGTAAACATGAATTGTCCAAGTGGGAGAATGTAAGAAATAATGTGGACAAAACATGTTTATCTTAATATGTGACAGTTTAATCCTAGTACAAGCATAACAAGTAATCGATAAGCTAAATGATTCTCTATTCATTAAAACCTATTACAATACTTAATCTATATTGTATAGGATTAAGTGGATCTATTGTGTAATGGTTACTCTATTATGTACATGTATTATATTTACAAAGGCCTATATCAATTAGGACTAGGAATCTTTTATGGGATGTACTTAGTCTTACAATGCCTATATATAGTCTTAGGTCCCTGCTCTATCAATTAATTAAGCTATTCATAATCCCGGCCCATAAGAGATTGCATACAGGATTGATCAAAGGAGAAGATCTATTGTGGCTAATACAGGTTTTATAGAGTGTTGATATTGTTTAATATTGTTTGTACCTAAGCATGTCTATATTGATTAAATATGGGACGATACTTGGGTGCACACCGGTGTGCACCTCAGTGTGCTTACCCCATACGTGGTCCAGTAATAAGCTGACACGTGTCCTTTTAAAAAGAAAAAAATATTTGTTTTTCCATTATGTTTCTTTCTTTCTTCCTTCATCTTTCTTCGTTCTCTCCTCTTCTTCTCTCTTAGCTTTCTTCATCGGAGCAAGAGTGAGAAAGCGGTGGTGAGAGAGATGGAGGCACGGAGAATTGAAGGACAACGGCATTGAAACTGGTCTCAAATGCCTCTGGGTGTCCAAATCAGCTGCACCCAAGATCCCACGAGCTCATATGCCGCGCCGGCTCTCACACCGCCACCCAGATCCGCTCGGTTTGTCTTTGCCGCCCTAACCCACATAGCCCACCCGTGCGCCAGCGTCCTTGAATTCCCCGTGCCTCCATCTTGTGGGCTCTGTTGATGAAGGAAGAAAGAACGCTAGAGAGAAGAACAAAGAAGACAAAAGAGGAGAGAACGAAGAAAGATGAAGGAAGAAAGAAAGAAACTGGAGGGAAAAAAAATTATTTTTAAAAGAGACACATGTCAGCCTATTACTGGACCACGTATGGGGTAAGCACACTGAGTGCACACCGGTATGCACCCAAGTATCGTCCTTAAATATGTGGTAATGTTTTGTGTTCTTAGTTGAGTTATGTGCTAAATCTATATTTAAGTTTATATGTCATCCTTGCACATAAATTATATTAAACTTCTCTGTATTGTTCTAATTTTATCGAATGTATACAAATGACATATATGGTTCCGAATCGACACAATATAAAGAGTAGCAATCTATCAGAATTTTTCCATGGGGAATGTTGTTTCCCTTAACTCGTGAAGTTGGCTTCTTGTTTGATAGTTGGGCCCCAACTTCTTCAATGCTTTAGAACTTGGTCATCGACCCAAAATAAAAAGATTAGGTGAGGGCAGAAAAATTATTAATGATGGGTATAATTTTGTAAGACCAAAATAGTAATGTTCTTAGCCTCTTAGGTCATACATGAAATAGTATTTTTCTTCCAATACGTATGCATTGATTAATATTTAGAAGACAATGGGTTGCTTGCAATCTTCCCAGCCATTTTGAAAGTTTACGGGAAGCTTTTGAGCCTCTTTTGTATTATGTCTGTACAAGAGAGTTTCAAAGTTACTAACTACAACTTGTTGAATACTTGAAATAGGGCATTGAGTAATCCTTGATGTAATTCTTCGTTTTCTGGTTAGAGTCATTCGGATGAAAAAAATTTATTATTACAGTCTCCGTCTTTGAGCCCGAGATCGATTTCTCAATCTTTGTTTCCACTAGGCATGTAAGATCTTTGCAAAGTTGATTAGCACCATTAAATTAGTCTTTAATGTCCTCCTCACCCTATTTTATGTGATTGAAATTTTATGCATCTTTATAATTAGTTTTTAATTTTCTCAAAAAAAAAAAAAGTTCTTTAATTTTAGTTATAATTAGTTCTTTAACTTTCATCCACTTTAGCACTTTTATTAGTGAACCCTAACTTTCATTGATTGATCATTCAGACATATATCATCATCTCAAGTAGCTTAACCTTTGTGAGATTGTATATAGACAAAAGAAAAAATGGGATACCCTTCCTGCCTTCCAGAGCTGCCTGCACATCTCCAAATTCCAAATAGAGCACAGAATTCTTGTTCTAGTTACATCACCCCTTACGTCACAATCCAAAGTTTCAAACAGTACTCATACCTTAATCCTTTCATTTTTTCCAAAACTCACTTTGGCCCCATATATTTCTCAATTGTTAATTCTTGTCGTTGTTTAACTTTTTTTTTTCCTCTCAATTATTGGAAAATTATGATTAGTAAAAACTAAACGAAATAGAACTGCTGATCTCTTAAAAGTGAACCTTTAAAGTTGTTGATCTCTTTTTGTAGCTCATTACTGCTGCTTTAAGCACTAAATACTCAAGAGAAACTTAATAAGCATTTCCAAATAATATGGGCAAAGTCTTATGTTGCTATAAGTGAAAGGTCAAAATAATAAATACAGTGATATATAGGGGGGCAACAGCAAAGTTCCCGAGTGAAAGTTCTGCATAAAAAGGCCTTGAGCTGTAAGCTGTTGTCACAGGCTCACAGCTCAGCCAACCAAAAATGGCAGAAGTCAAGCTCTTCAGGACATGGTCAAGCGTTTTTGCTTTGAGAATAGTTTGGGCACTGAAGCTCAAAGATGTCCCATATGATACCATCTTTGAAGATCTTGCAAACAAAAGCCCTTTACTTCTTCAGTACAACCCTGTTCATAAGAAGGTTCCAGTGCTTGTGCACAATGGAAAATCAATTGCTGAATCATTTGTGATCCTTGAATACATTGAAGAAACATGGAAACATAACCCTTTTCTGCCTGAAGATCCTTATGATAGAGCCACTGCACGATTTTGGGCTAAATTTGGTGATGAAAAGGTAATCTACTGTTTCATACTACATAGTTACTAGAACAGTAGAATCATATGGAGTTTAATTAATACATGAAGGTTAAATTTTATGGAGAATATATTCAATTTGGTTAATTAGGTTTGTGATTTTACATGAAGGTTTTGCCATCTATTTGGGAAGCCGTTATCAGTGAAGGGAAAGAACAAGAGGAAGGAATAGTGAAAGCCAAAGAGAACTTGAAGTACTTGGAAGAAGAGCTAAAGGGGAAGAAATTCTTTGGGGGAGAGCGAATTGGATTTGCAGATATTGCACTTGGATGGCTTGCACACTATGAGGGTGTGTTTGAAGAGGTAGCTAGCATGAAACTGATAGCAGAAGATGAGCTTCCTTTGTTATCAGAATGGAAAAGGGCTTTTGCAGATGCTCCTATAATCAAAGAGAATTGGCCTCCTAGAGACAAACTTGTCATCAGATACCAGGCTGCCCGTGAGGCCAACCTCTTGAAAAAGCTAGGCAACTAAATGAAATGGTTTGTACAAAATGAGAAATTAGTCCCTAGAATAAGCAATGGTATTGTTATAAACATGAATTTGTGAGGAGATTCTGTAATACCATTCAGGTTTAACATGATGCAGTTTGGAAGTACTAGTAAACAAATGGGGTCTGGTACAGGAGCTTCTAAGCCAAGATTATTTTTGAGTTAAGTTTTCTTTTTGTTGCCTTCGGGCGTCTTTGTAACCAAAAAAAAAAAAACAAATGGGGTCTGGTACAGAACCAGAAAACAGAGCACTCAATTTAAACTCAATGAGGAATAATTGTCACTCACCACCCAAGAAACTCTATAGGGATACAGACATCACCACCCTAAAGTGTTTAACAAAGGATATAGAGTGAAAGCAACCCACCACACAATGGAAATCCACCAAAGTGATACAGGGAGATTGAAAGGAAAATATATAGTTCACTAAGAACAATCCAAAACTAACTCCAACTTGTTTTTCTCTACAATACCAACAAAGACATATATAGACCAACTCTTGGATGTCCCTAGCCAACATTAACTTAGATATTTAATACTTTCTGAAAATAGATAAAAGACTCTTAGAGAAACATGACAATTCCAATAAAATGAGACGTTCCAGGCAGCCTGACCCTCCATCAGTAAATCCTTCATAACTCCTCCTTCAATTTGAACACCGTAAAATGCGTTGGGAACTAGACTCGTAGAGATTTCCAACCATATAAGACTAAAGGGAAAGAGATTCTTTGGGGGAGACCGAATCGGATTTGCAGATGTTGCATTTGGATGGCTTGCACACTATGAGGGTGTGTTTGAAGAGGTATGTAGCATCAAGTTGATAGAAGAAGATGAGTTTCCATTGTTATCAGAATAGATAAGGACTTTTGCAGATGCTCCTATAATCAAAGAGAATTGGCCTCCTAGAGACAAACTCGTCACCAAATTCCAGGGTTATCGCGATGCCAACTTCTTGAAAAAGATAGGCACCTAAATGAAATGGTTTTGTAGAATGATCAGTTATTTCTGTAAAATAAGTAATAAAATCAAGAATATGTTAGGACGATGGAATAACTTGACGATGGAATAACTTTGTTCATAGAACTAGCAATGGGAATGATTTTGTGAGGAGAGACTGTAATACCATTCAGGTACGTTTAAGATGATGCTGTTTGAAAGTACTAGTAAACAAATGGGGTCTCTAAGCAACATATATAACATCTTAATCTATGAGATTGCATTGATAGAAGCCCACAGTACAACGAATAGTAATATATATATCTATGCAAATAATTTGGGTAATAATTAAAGGATTTGTATCAAGACATCGTGTCCCAACCATTTCCCAAGATGTGTTCTAAAAATCCCGCCTAGGTGCTAGGCGGAGACCGATTACCTCGATTAATTGTAAATATGCTTTGACGGGTGGGCGAGTTACAAAAAAAATCAAAATTTTTTATTTTGGGTTAAACACTTATATATGTTTTTATTTTTTTTTGTAAGAAACATGACTCTCTCTCTCTCTCTCTCTCTCTCTCTCTCTCTCTCTCGCCCAGGGGAAGTTCTAGAAATATTGACGTAAGATAACTTGATGAAGAAGATTTTGTATCAAATGAGGAGGATTATGAGTTTGAGTCTAATACAAAAAGTCTTATGAGACCATTTCCCATGAGGTGTTCTAAAAAACTCTCATAGGATCTAGGCGGAGGTCAACCGCTTCAATTAATTGCAAATCCGCTTAGGAGGGGGTGGGTAGGTTTTTTTTTATAAAAATTTGTTTTTTGTGTAACACTTAAATAATTTATTTATTTTTGTCAGAAACGCAACTCTCTCTCTCTCTCTCTCTCTCTCTCTCTCTCTCTCTTTCTCTTAGGATTTACTTGGGCAACAGTTGGAGAGTCATCGGGAGCGGATAGTGTCTTAGAGGTTGTGGAAGTTCTAGAAATGTTGAAGTAAGAGACACTCGCTCATAACTTACTTGGGGAATGGTTGGAAGTCATCGGAAGCAGATAGTGTCATAGAGCCTGAGGAATTAAGTTCTAGAAATGTTGAAGTAAGAGAGCTTCATGAACAAGCTTTTGTATAATGAGAACACGGAAAGGGAGGGAGATGAGGAGGATTATGAATTTTAGTCCAATACAGAGAGAGTCTTGGAGGGATATGGAGAAGAAGAGCAAGAGGCCTAAACTTACAAGTAATTTTTTCTTTCTTTCTTTGTAAGTACTCATTATATACTTAGCTTTTTTCCCATGTTTTCAATCAATTATAGTATTTGTTTTATCCTTCTATTTTGCATGTTTATGTTTCTTACGAATGCAAAGAGTGAGTGTGTAAATTATGAACCGGAGGTTGTCGTGTCCATGGGATCGATGGCTCTAGACTCCTAAGGTAGCGTTACGAACTAAGAACTTTAGCAATGTAATGAGAAATTAGGAATGCAAAGAGTGAGTGAGTAGTTTAAACGATGTGCGAATGTTAGTGGTGTGTCCAATTTGTAAGAGTTTGAAAAGTAACAAGTATCAAGCAAGCAAGTAAAAGAATGCGAGTAAGTAAATGCGAGTAAAGTAAAGAATGTGTGCAAGTTTTAAGAAAACGTTGGAGTTTTCAAGTTAATCTAAATCTAATGCGACAAGTAACACTTCAACAATGAATGCATGCCAATGGAGTCATGAATCAAGTTTCGTATTTTAGCCATGTTATGGGTCTAGAACCATGTCTCAAATGGTATTCTAATGCTATGTTATAGATCATTAGAACTTTGTAGGTATTTTAAGAAATTTGTCTAAATTACTTAATACCAAATTGACTAAGTGCTTAAGAGACATAAAATATCGAAATATAGGAATGCAAACAAGGAATACTTATCACATATGCTCTCAATTGCCTAGATTGTGCAAGGTTACCAAGCTTACACAATAACATCAAATTAGATTGGTTAGTATGCTCAAGTGGTGATAATTCTTAAAACAAACATCTAACACATATTGAAATAGGTTAAGAACATATATTCACTCATCACAAGACATGCATTTATTCATCATCAAAAGTGTCACATAATCACATTGGACTAGCTAGCATTACAACCCTAGTCCCCAACAAGAATAACTATTCAATATCCATCAATAAGTACATCATGACTACACAAATAGAATTAGATACAAGCATAAGAGAGAATAAGGTTTAGGAATGTTCAATATATGATGTCCTAGGATTGTGTCACCCAATGCCTAGATGCAAGCTCCTATCTCCTTCTCTTTGCTTCTCCTGCGCTCCAAGTCTCAATCCTTATGAATCTTGAGTCTTTGAGTGAATTAGTAAGGATCCTCCAACAACAAGATGGATAATGGTCTAGAGAAAGTCGTGGTGAATAACTTTGATGAATGATGGAAATGAAAATATGGTGAGGAATGTGATGAAAATAGAGGATGAAGTATGAAAATGGAGGATGAAGTAGCCACCATTGTGGTTCAATTAACCAATCGGCCTGGTCGTTCGACCGGTCGACTGGAAGGTAGAGGCAAAGAAAAGGGAAAAGTGGAAAGAGGAAGAGAGGGAAGGTGGGAGTGTGTTTTCTAGCCGCAAGAATTGAAGGATGCCCTAAAATTGCTAAAATTAGGTATAAGGGAGGAAGAAAGAAGGGTGAGGATTGAGTTGGAAGATCAAAGGGCTAGAAATAGGTGGAGTAAGTAAAGGACAAAGGGGTAATTGAACATAAATTTTAGCTCAAAAGGCTATTTCAAAGTCAGCAAGGAAGTTGATAAAGGAATAGATTTGGGAAGGACAAGTGTCTTTTTCTTCCAAAGGACAAAATGAAGGAATAATCAAATGATGACTCAAGGATATTGGCATATTTCTTGCTGATTTTTTGGGCTTCTTGTGGTGAGTCACAATGTTGACTTTCAACCTTGACCTTCAGAGTTGATTATAATTGACTTTTCGGCAAAATTTTGACATTTTGGATTCTTGGTTAAACCTCTGGAATTCTCTTATTCTTCACTTCCGAGACTTGATATTTGACACTTTGGCGCTCTAAAGTCATGGTTGACCACTAGTTGACTTTTTGTCTTCTTGTCGAAAATATACTAAAAGCCTCCTAAATGCGTCATTTTGTATCCAATATCAATCCGCTGCTCACATTCCTTATATTAGTGCAAAATATGGATTAGAAACATTAAATAGCTATCGGATTAGCATTACTATGGTGATTAAAAGTGTAATTTGTGTGTAAATCACACTCAAATTAGTTTTCAAATACCAATATAATATTTTGATTTAAATAAGCACTTGTTTAGTTATTTATATGTTGTATAATAAAATTAAAATAAAACAAAATAACCGCTTAGGCGCTAAACCAGTAGTGACACACTTGCTGCAAACATGTTCTTAGCTTATAAAATAATTAGAGAGTTGTGGTTTTAGACCTACCTAGTGTTATTCCCTAAAACCACAAGTATAGAAAATAATCTAAAGATCTTTGAAATGTACATACTTCAATAATTTTAGCAGGGCCGGTATCCAAAAAAAAATAATGGACAATTTCTCGATTTATGCGTGTCATCCTTGCCCAGAGGCCATGCTAATCTTCTCTGTATCATTCCAATTTTATCAGATGTCCCCGAAGGAACAACCTTGTATGGGAGTCGACACAATATAAAAAGTAGTAATCTATCAGAGTTTTTCCATGTGGGATATTGTTTCCCTTAAGTTGGCTTCTTGTTTGATAGTTGGGCCCCAACTTATTCAATGTTTTGGAGCTTTGGAGCTTGGTCCGACCGAAAATAAAAGGATTAGGTGAGGACAGAAAAATTATTAATGGTGGGTATGATTTTTTAAGACCAAAATAGTAATGTTCTTAAGTCATACACTATTTTTCTTCCAATACGCAAGCATTGATGAATATTTAGAAGACTAATGAGTCGCTTGCAATCTTCCCCATCCATTTTGATATTTCTATGGGAAGCTTTTGAGCCTCTGCTTGTATTATGTCTGCACAAGACAGTTTCAAAATTACTAACCACAACAGAATACACGAAGTAAGGCATCAAATAATTCTTAACATAATTCTTCTTTTTCCGGTTAGAGGCCATCGGATGGAAAATTTAGTATTACAGTCTCCATCTTTCAGCCAGAGATCGATTTCTCAATCTTTGTTTTCACTAGACATATAAAATCTTTGCAAAGTTCATTAGCACCATTAAATTAGTCTTTATTGTCCTCCTCACCCTATTTGGCTATTTCATTTGATTGAAATTTTATGCATCTTTAGTTATAATTTAGTTCAATCACTTTCACCCCCGTTAGCACTTTTATTACTCAACCCTCACTTTCATTGATCGATCATATATCAAATTTTAAAATACATAGTTGTAATGTTAATCGTCAGATAAAATTATTTAAATTAATCTAACGACTGATATTGAACTATGTATTTTAAAAATGCATAGCTATATAGTGGAAAAAAATCATATATATATATATATATATCATCTCAAATAGCTCCATTTCTATGTACCATGTGAGAACATATAGGCGACTCAACCAAAAAAAAAAGAGAACATATAGAATTATAGACGGAAGAAAAAATGGGACACCCTTCCAGAGCCGCCTGCACATCTCCAAATTCCAAATAGAACAAACAAAATTCTTGTTCTAGTTATATCACACCTTACGTCACAATCCAAACATTACTTTCACACCTTAATCCTTTAATTTTTTCAAAACTTACTTTGATCCCATATATTTCTCAATTGTCAATTGTTGTCACTGTTTAACATCTTTCTCTCAATTACTGGAAAATTTTGATTAGTAAAAAGATCTAGTAAAAACTAAACGAAATACTGGATTTTGCAAAACTTACGAAAGCCAAATGTTAACACTTAACAGAATTAAAAGTGAACCTTTATAGTTGTTGATCTCTTTTTCTGTAGCTTGTTACTGCAACTTTACGCACTGAACAATCAAACTTAATAAGCATTTCCAAATTCTATGGGCCAAGTCTTATATAGCAATAAGTGAAAGGTCAGAATAATAAATACAGCGATATATAGGGAGGCAACAGCAAAGTTCCCTAGTGAAAGTTCTGCATAAAAAGCCTCAAGCTGTAAGCTGTTCTCACAAGCCACGACTGATACAACCAAAAATGGCAGAAGTCAAGCTCTTCAGGACATGGTCAAGCCCTTTTCCTTTGAGAATAATTTGGGCACTGAAGCTCAAAGATGTCCCATATGATACCATCTTTGAAGATCTTGCAAACAAAAGCCCTTTACTTCTTCAGTACAACCCTGTTCATAAGAAGGTTCCAGTGCTTGTGCACAATGGAAAATCAGTTGCTGAATCATTAGTGATCCTTGAATACATTGAAGAAACATGGAAACATAACCCTTTGCTGCCTGAAGATCCTCATGATAGAGCCACTGCAAGATTTTGGGCTAAATTTTGTGATGAAAAGGTAATCTGCTGCTTCATACTACATATTTCGTTGAACACTAGAATCATATGGAGTTTCATTAATACATGAAGGTTAAATTTTATGGAGAATATATTCAATTTGGTTAATTAGGTTTGTGATTTTACATGAAGGTTGCGCCATCTATTTGGGAAGCCTTTATCAGTGAAGGGAAAGAACAAGAGGAAGGTATATTGAAAGCCAAAGAGAACTTGAAGTACTTGGAAGAAGAGCTAAAGGGGAAGAAATTCTTTGGGGGAGAGCGAATTGGATTTGTAGATATTGCACTTGGATGGCTTGCACACTATGGGGGTGTGGAAGAAGAGGTAGCTAGCATGAAACTGATAGCAGAAGATGAGCTTCCTTTGTTATCAGAATGGAAAAGGACTTTTGCAGATGCTCCTATAATCAAAGAGAATTGGCCTCCTAGAGACAAACTTGTCATCAAATTCCAGGCTATCCGTGAGGCCAACCTCTTGAAAAAGCTAGGCAACTAAATGAAATGGTTTGTACCAAATGAGAAATTAGTCCCTAGAATAAGCAATGGTATTGTTATAAACATGAATTTGTGAGGAGATTCTGTAATACCATTCAGGTTTAACATGATGCAGTTTGGAAGTACTAGTAAACAAATGGGGTCTCTAAGCAACATAACATCTTAATCCGCTATGAGATTGCTTTGCTAAAAGCCCACAGTAGCACGAATATGTATGCAAATAATTTGTCCAGTAATTTTATCAGGGCCAGTACCCAGACAAATTCGTCCAGCCACTAAATGTTACAAATGTATGTTTTTAAGCCATCGAAGTGCATTAAATCTAAAGTTTTAAGCGCACCTGGGAGAGGAATATCAATACTCGATCACCTAAGTCAACCATGTCTTTGGCCCTTGAGAAAGGCCTTGAACACATCAAAAAAATGCAAAAAGACCTATTTGCAGTTGCAGAATACCTCGTGGACTTGAACAAGTAACAGATGACATTGATGACTCTGCAACAATCTTGGACACCAACTCAATCGAAGATTTGATAAACAAATGTCAAAAGCTTCAAGAAAACGGCGCCTAGAACACCAAAACTTATGATGATGGTTGCCTTGGTTTGACTAGATGATGGTGCTGACTGCTGAGGTGAATTTTTGGACTTGCTCTGCCACTCTGTTATGGCATCTTTGCATTGATCAAGGCAAATGGCTGTGGGAGAGGACTCCAGTGTTTGTAGCACCAAGGTATTTGGAATGTCAGTATAGCTCGGAATGGCCTGGAGGTCCCATGCATATCACCATTTCAAACTTTGCCCCAACAGAAGGCCTCCCAAAGTGAAAACACGGTCCTCATGTTCTTGAAAGCATTGCAACAGTAGCTCAGAGACACATGCCCCTTCTTTTCCATCATTCATCAAGGAATCTTGCATCAGTTTCTGTCCATGACCCGGTAATTTGGGATTGTAGGCCCCAACATTCCCTATATTGCTCCACAGAATCTCATGTATCTTTGCACTGATGGTCGCATAAGCTTTGGTGTTCTAGGGGCACTACTGCAGTACTGCACAAGTTGGAAATGGTGATATGCATGGGACCTCCGGACCATTCTGAGCTATACTGCCATTCCAAATACCTTGGTGCTACAAACCCTGGAGTCTTCTCCCACAGCCATTTGCCTTGATCAATGCAAAGATGCCATAATAGAGTGGCAGAGCAAGTCCAGAAATTCATCTCAGCACCATCATTTAGTCAAACCGAGGCAACCATTCTTGAGCTCAAGGCAAACATTTAATGGTTGACCATGAGTTGACTTTTCGTCTTCTTGTTGAAAATATACTAAAAGCCTCCAAAATGCATCATTTTGTATCCAATATCAATCCGCTGCTCACATTCCCTATATTAGTGCAAAACATGGATTAGAAATATTAAATAGCTATCGGATTAGCATTACTATGGTGATTAAAAGTGTAATTTGTGTGTAAATCACACTCAAATCAGTTTTCAAATACCAATATAATTTTTTGATTTAAATAAGCACTTATTTAGTTATTTATATGTTGTATAATAAAATTAAAATAAAATAAAATAACCGCCTAGGCGCTAAACCAATAGTGACACACTTGCTGCAAACCTGTTCTTAGCTTATGAAATAATTAGAGAGTTCTGGTTTTAGACCTAGCTAGTGTTATTCCCTAAAACCACAAGTATAGAAAATAATCTAAAGATCTTTGAAATGTATATACTTCAATAATTTTAGCGGGCCGGTATCCAAAAAAAAAATTGGATCATTTCTTGATTTATACGTGTCATCTTTGCACAAGGACCATGCTAATCTTCTCTGTATCATTCCAATTTTATCAGATGTCCCCAAAGGGACAAGCTTGTATGCGAGTCGACACAATATAAAGAGTAGTAATCTATCAGAGTTTTTCAATGTGGGATGATGCTTCCCTTGAGTTGGCTTCTTGTTTGATAGTTGGGCCCCAACTTATTCAATGCTTTGGAGCTTGGTCCGACCCAAAATAAAAAGATTAGGTGAGGACAGAAAAATTATTAATGTGGGTATAATTTTGTAAGACCAAAATAGTAATGTTCTTAAGTCATACACTATTTTTCAATTTCAAAAAAAAAGTCATACACTATTTTTCTTCCAATACACAAGCATTGATGAATATTTAGAAGACTAATGAGTTGCTTGCAATCTTCCCCATCCATTTTGATATTTCTATGGGAAGCTTTTGAGTCTCTGCTTGTATTATATCTGCACAAGACAGTTTCAAAATTACTAATTAACCACAACAGAATACACGAAGTAAGGCATCAAATAATTCTTAACATAATTCTTCTTTTTCCGGTTAGAGGCCATCGGATGGAAAATTTAGTATTATAGTCTCCGTCTTTTAGCCAGAGATCAATTTCTCAATCTTTGTTTTCACTAGACATATAAAATCTTTGCAAAGTTCATTAGCAGCATTAAATTAGTCTTTATTGTCCTCCTCACCCTATTTGGCTATTTCATTTGATTGAAATTTTATGCATCTTTAGTTATAATTTAGTTCTATAACTTTCAACCCCGTTAGCACTTTTATTACTCAACCCTCACTTTCATTGATTGATCATAATCAAATTTTCTTCACTATATAGGACTATGTATTTTTAAAATACATAGTGATAATGTTAACCGTCAGATAAAATTATTTAAACAAATCTAACGACTATATTAGAACTATATATTTTAAAAATGCATAGTACTATATAGTGGAGAAAAATCATATATATATATATCATCTCAAATAGCTCCCTTTCTATGTACCATGTGAGAACATATAGAGGATTCGACCAAAAAAAAGAGAGAGAACATATAGAATTATAGACGAAAGAAAAAATGGGACACCCTTCCAGAGCCGCCTGCACATCTCCAAATTCCAAATAGAACAAACAAAATTCTTGTTCTAGTTACATCACACCTTACGTCACAATCCAAACAGTAATTTCACACCTTAATCCTTTAATTTTTTCAAAACTTACTTTGATCCCATATATTTCTCAATTGTCAATTGTTGTCACTGTTTAACATCTTTCTCTCAATTACTGGAAAATTTTGATTAGTAAAAACTAAACGAAATAGTGGGTTTTGCAAAACTTACGAAAGCCAAATGTTAACACTTAACAGAATTAAAAGTGAACCTTTATAGTTGTTGATCTCTTTTTCTGTAGCTTGTTACTGCAACTTTAGGCATTGAACAATCAAACTTAGTTAATAAGCATTTCCAAATTCTATGGGCCAAGTCTTATATGGCAATAAGTGAAAGGTCAGAATAATAAATACAGTGATATATAGGGAGGCAACAGCAAAGTTCCCTAGTGAAAGTTCTGCATAAAACGCCTTGAGCTGTAAGCTGTTCTCACAAGCCACAACTGATACAACCAAAAATGGCAGAAGTCAAGCTCTTCAGGACATGGTCAAGCCCTTTTCCTTTGAGAATAATTTGGGCACTGAAGCTCAAAGATGTCCCATATGATACCATCTTTGAAGATCTTGCAAACAAAAGCCCTTTACTTCTTCAATACAACCCTGTTCATAAGAAGGTTCCAGTGCTTGTGCACAATGGAAAATCAGTTGCTGAATCATTAGTGATCCTTGAATACATTGAAGAAACATGGAAACATAACCCTTTGCTGCCTGAAGATCCTCATGATAGAGCCACTGCAAGATTTTGGGCTAAATTTGGTGATGAAAAGGTAATCTGCTGCTTCATACTACATATTTCCTTGAACACTAGAATCATATGGAATTTCATTAATACATGAAGGTTAAGTTTTATGGAGAATATATTCAATTTGGTTATATAGGTTTGTGATTTTACATGAAGGTTTTGCCATCTATTTGGGAAGCTTTTATCAGTGAAGGGAAAGAACAAGAGGAAGGTATAGTGAAAGCCAAGGAGAACTTGAAGTACTTGGAAGAAGAGCTAAAGGGGAAGAAATTCTTTGGGGGAGAGCGAATTGGATTTGCAGATATTGCACTTGGATGGCTTGCACACTATGAGGGTGTGTTTGAAGAGGTAGCTAGCATGAAACTGATAGCAGAAGATGAGCTTCCTTTGTTATCAGAATGGAAAAGGACTTTTGCAGATGCTCCTATAATCAAAGAGAATTGGCCTCATAGAGACAAACTTGTCATCAAATTCCAGGCTACCCGTGAGGCCAACCTCTTGAAAAAGCTAGGCAACTAAATGAAATGGTTTGTATAAAATGAGAAATTAGTCCCTAGAATAAGCAATGGTATTGTTATAAACATGAATTTGTGAGGAGATTCTGTAATACCATTCAGGTTTAAGATGATGCCGTTTGGAAGTACTAGTAAACAAATGGGGTCTAAGCAACGTAACATCTTAATCTATGAGATTGCTTTGCTAGAAGCCCACAGTAGCACGAATATATATGCAAATAATTTGTCCAGTAATTTTAGCAGGGCCAGTACCCAGACAAATTCGTCTAGCCACTAAATGTTCCAAATGTATGATTTTAAGCCATCAAAGTGCATTGAATCTAAAGTTTTAAGCGCACCTGGGAGATGAATATCAATACTCGGTCACCTAAGTACCAACCATGTCTTTGGCCTTGAGAAAGGCCTTGAACACAGCAAATAAATGCAAAAAAGACCTATTTGCAGTTGCAGAAGACCTCGTGGACTTGAACAGGTCCCAGTAGTAACAGATGACATTGATGACTCTCCAACAATCTTGGACACCGACTCAGTCGAAGATTTGATAAACAAATGTCAAAAGCTTCAAGAAAACAGTGTCCAGAACGCCAAAACTTATGCGACCATCAGTGCAAAGATGAGATTCTCAGAGTAGCCTTGAGCTCAAGAATGGTTGCCTCAGTTTGACTAGATGATGGTGCTGAGGTGAATTTCTGGACTTGCTCTGCCACTCTATTATGGCATCTTTGCATTGATCAAGGCAAATGGCTGTGGGAGAAGACTCCAGGGTTTGTAGCACCAAGGTATTTGGAATGGCAGGATAGCTCAGAATGGCCTGGAGGTCCCATATCACCATTTCAAACTTGTGCAGTAGGGCCTTCAAAACACCAAGCTTATGCGACCATCAGTGCAAAGATCTATGAGATTCTGTGGAGCAATATGCCCCTTCTTTCCCATCCTTCATCAAGGAATCTTGCATCAGTTGTTGTCCATGACCCGGTAATTTGGGATTGTAGGCCCCAACAGCCCCCATATTGCTCCACAGAATCTCATGGATCTTTGCACTGATGGTCGCATAAGCTTGGTGTTTTGGAGGCACTACTGCACAAGTTTGAAATGGTCATATATATGGGACCTCCAGGCCATTATGAGCTATCCTGCCATTCCCAATACCTTGGTGCTACAAACCCTGGAGTCTTCTCCCACAGCCATTTGCCTTGATCAATGCAAAGATGCCATAATAGAGTGGCAGAGCAAGTCCAGAAATTCACCTCAGCACCATCATCTAGTCAAACCGAGGCAACCATTCTTGAGCTCAAGGCTACTCTGATTTCCGAAATTAAAGCAACTTGGTCTTAGGAAGGGATCAAATATGGTACCACTCTCTTTCAGACCCTTTGTTTAGTGCCTACAATAAGTAATTTCACCGTAGTTTTTTAATGTTAGATTCATAAGAAACAGTTAGAAATTTACAAAAGAACATGCATCAGATCAAGGCAGAAAAGGCTGAAACTTAGGGAAATTAACTGTTTGTAAAATTCAGCCCCTGATCCTAGACGGAATTCCTTGTTTTCGCAAATTCATGTGTGTCAGATCAAGGCAGAAAAAGGCTGAAACTTAGAGAAAATAATTGTTTGAAAAGTTCAGCCCCTGATTCTGCAGAATTCTCGTTTTCTCTAATTCATGTGTGTATCTCACCTATTAAATGGCAGTAAAACTCAGTGGTTACCTTTTCTGGTGTATTTCTTAGTTTCTTTGCCATCATCAATATGTATACTTGTAGCAAGTAAGTTTTTTTTTTTATTTCTATCCTTATAATCTTACATGACATCCACCACAAATTCCATAAACAACAAAAGTAGAATTCTAAGGTTCAATGCTAAAGAAAGTTCTAAGCTAATCCACAACCATCTCAGTATGGAACCAGCTGGAGCAGTTCCCAGAAGTATTAAGGGTCATGTAAAAACCATTGAAAGTACATACTTTGCAAGTATAAGGGTGACCCACATAAGTTGTGCAACAGATTAGTGTATCCTGTCATACTTGTTTGTTGAAGTTATAGCTCAAATCAATGATGTGTACTCTTAATTAAGAAATAGTACGTGGCGGTGTGCAATAGAGTGCCAAAGTGTCCCAAGTTTTCAATGTTCATGACAGAAACAGTAATGTGCACAATGCCCAATTCCAGTACCAAATAACTTAAAAGCACAAAATTTTCTGTGTCTCAGTACCAACTAATTCAAAAGTTACTCTGGCCCTAAGAAATTAAGTCAGAAGTTCTTTTCAACTGCATTTTATAAATGAACATGATCCTCAGCATTTTCTAGGCAACCCAGTAGTTCCCTAAGGCATTGTTAGGTTAAGATGTAACATGCTAGAACAAACACCATGAAACAAAGTGAGTGCAAAGTGCAAATAATAACATAATATGAATAATTCAATGTTGAATGTAGCACAAAAACATGCATGCTTTCATCTTTAAAGTATATGATGCAGAGGACATGCTCAAGATGCATGTACCTGACTGAGGGAGGCGATAAAATCCCGGTGTACTTTCATTGGAAGCAATAAAAAGAGATCGTCAGGAACCATAAGCAAACTAGAATCTTTAACGAATTCAAAATTCAGACCCCTATTAAGCTTATATTGTCTAACGATTTATTCCATGAGAAGGGTTGAAATAGTATCGATCATCGGATCATTACTCACGAACCATATCAATCCCTCCTGCTTATAGGATCTCTACACATCTCAATTCATCAACATGGTTGAAGTTTATGATCGTGTAAATATGGTTATAATGACAATCATAATTCATTCAAACACAATGACACACGTAATTATGGTTGATATAATAACACACGTAATTCATTCACTTTCTGTTCAAAAAGGTGAAACAGAAAAATCATTTCGAAATCTGGGATCTCCTAGATGTCTGTCTAATTACTGAGAACTTGGGGGATGTAGCTGCTTTAAAATTTCAGTACATACTTCTTAAATTACTGAATTTGGGATATTATTGTTTTAAATACCTGCAAGCAGAGCCTAGTAACTGAAACATTTCTAAACTACTATTCAAAGATATAAAAGATGTTTTTCCTAACTTAATAAAGAACAGAAATTGAAATTAGATGTAGAGAGTATTTATCCAAGCTCATCACTCAAGTAAAGGCTCCATCACACTCGAGACCATTTCATCTATTTAGGGGACAAGCAGTCCAGGATAAGTCCAAAACTGAACCAGCAATGTCTCTAATTTTGAAAACGAATCAATACATGGAGAAATGGAGTCAAGCTGTCCCGGTGTCTGTGTCTCCTTTCTATATTAAACACATATAGACCAAATTGAATGCTAAAATATAACATTGAAAGCAGAACTGATCTTTTTTCCTTCAGTCTTGTGATAAATGGAGTTTCTATTAGTCTTTGAAGAATTAGACATCCCCAACATATGAATTAGGCCATTCTTGTCCTAATTGTCATTCTGAGTGTTCAATGACTAAGTTTGATAAATGGGTTCTTGACCTATAAGGACAAAATTGAACAAATATTTACCATTAAGGACAAGGAAAAACAGCAGCTCCCTCCCGGCCCATTAAAATGGGTGAATAAAGAGACCGATTCCGAAGCCATCTGCTTGGAAGAGAGGAGAGGAGACACCATTTTTCTTTTGGCTTCTCAACTTGGCCATGTCTGTTAATACTAGTGCTCGCTTTACCGTGATAACTGCAGCACAGATAATAGTACAAAGGATTCACTCGTATAATAAAAGCATACGAGGGAAGAAGAATCCCTTTCAGGGGAATGCTAATAACGTTGCCCTAATAAAACAACTTCCATGGAGATCCAATATTTGACAAGAACCAAAGCAATAGGAGTATTATTGGGTAGAAGAATGTCATACATACTCCTTCATTAAAGTTCATTGTTCTGCATTTAAATGCTCTTATCAGCCCCTCTCACCTAACATAAATTCAAGTTAAGTGACCAATCAATCCTCTATCATCTAGCAACAATGTTTTCTCATTCTCAACAAAAATGGCCACAATTAACCCTAACCACCACATTGATTCCTGCCAAAGTTGATTCTTCCGCTTATACACATTTACTGACCAAGAAAATAAACAAGAAAACAACTATCTACCCAACCAATTTGCTCACTTGCTGTCGGTGAAATCTGCATCAATAACATCTCCTTCAGGTCCCTTGCCTGATGATGACGATGATTCTGAAGGCCCAGCTTCAGCACCAGGTGGTGTTGGCCCTTCACCCGCACCGGGTGCACCAGGTGCACCAGGCTGATTATAAAGGGACTGTCCAAGCTGCATGACTTCCTGGTTGAGGGCAGCCATGGCATCTTTAATAACTTGGGTTGAACCCCCAGAAATAGCCTCCTTGAGCTCTCCAAGTTTTGCCTCCACCTTCTCTTTAACTGGGGCTGGAACTTTGTCTCCCAGCTCCTTCAGCTGCTTCTCAGTCTGGTAGACAACAGAATCTGCCTGGTTCTTTGTATCAATGGCCTCTCTTTTCTCCTTGTCCTCCTTTGCAAACTTCTCTGCTTCACTGACCATTCTTTGCACCTGTATGTTTCAAGACATTTTCAAATATAATTCAAGACTAGAGACATAAAGTGCAGTGAACCATTAAGTACGACATGCATAGACTTAGCTCCCAATCATACAGCACAAAGCCAACCATTTTTCAGCTTTCTAATTAACTACATCATATGCATACCTCATCATTAGGCAAGGTGCTAGCACCAGTAATGGTAATATCCTGTTGTTTGCTCGTGCCCTTGTCAATAGCAGCGACAGAGAGTATACCATTTGCATCAATGTCAAACTTCACTTCAATTTGAGGAACCCCTCGTGGTGCAGGTGGGATACCATCCAGACGGAAGCTGCCAAGAGATTTGTTATCTCTAACAAATTCTCTCTCCCCTTGAAGAACATTAATCTCCACACTTGTCTGCCCATCCGCAGCTGTTGAGAATACCTCTGACTTAGAGGTAGGTAGAGTGGTGTTTCTTGGTATGATCTTTGTCATGACACCACCAAGGGTCTCCAAACCCAGTGACAGAGGTGTCACATCCAACAGTACAATATCGCTTACATCTCCAGCTAATACACCAGCCTAGATCAGGCAAATAAAAGCAGCAACAGTCAGGTAATAATAAAAGTATCAGAAAAACGGTCAGACATGTAGAAGAACCAATAATTGCGAAAGCAATACAACCAGTTACCGAAGATGATAATTAGACATCAGTCTGGATATAATGTTACCAATGAAAATCATGACCCACCTGAACTGCAGCACCGAGGGCAACAACCTCATCAGGGTTGACTGTAACATTTGGTTCCTTCCCCGTCAACTTCTTTACAAGCTCCTGAACAGCTGGTATACGTGTTGAACCACCAACAAGTATTACCTCATCTAAGTCTTTGAAGGAGAGTTTTGCATCCCTCAAGGAATTTTCAACTGGTGTTTTAACTCTGAGGTACAATATATGAGAAACATTTAGTATTTGGATTGCAAAATTTCCATGGGTTATACCGTATAGAACAACAACAATCCAGTAAATATAGCACGAGAAAACCTACTACAACCAATAACCATCGGATAGGATAGCATGGAGTTAGCAACAGAGAGAGCTGCACCATAACATGCAGACATAAATAATTTCATTACATGTCTGAAACAATAGTTCATACCTGTCAAGGAGATCCGAGCACAACTCCTCAAACTTGGCCCTTGTAAGGGTTGTCTCAATGTGCTTGGGGCCATCTGCAGTAGCAGTAATGAAAGGCAAGCTGGAACAAAACAATAAAACAATTATATCCAATAAAACACTGTAAGAAATGAAACACACTGAAAGTATCAAAATTTAAAGTATCCATAAACAGAGTAATCATCAAAATTATCTCAAATAGCAGCAACACACCTAATGTTGGTCTGCGTCAAAGACGACAACTCCATTTTGGCTTTCTCAGCTGTCTCTGTCAGACGCTGAAGAGCTTGTTTATCCTTCAATAGATCAATTCCTTCATTTCTTTTGAAGTCTGTAGCAAGCCAGTCAACAATCCTCTGGATAATAAGATCAGCATTAGTGACTTCACCCAAAGGAAAAAGTCTCAATAAAAAGGGAGCGTATGATAACCGATTCTAAGTGTATCAAATGTAGCACAGAGACAGAAAAAGAAAGCAACTCCTGACCTTATCAAAATCATCGCCACCCAAATGTGTATCTCCAGAAGTAGATAGCACTTCAAACACTCCATCACCAACCTCCAGAACTGTAATAGAAGAACAAGTTGGAACTTAGTAAAGGGTTTCCATGCAAAGAAGAAACTATGAATAGATCTATCAAAGAAGATCCAAATCAACATCATACCGACATAGTTGACTAAAGGCAACATGTCCCAGTCACATACACCATACCTGAGACATCAAAAGTACCACCTCCGAGGTCAAATACCAAGATAGTTTCATTGTTCTTCCTTTCAAATCCATATGCTAATGAAGCAGCAGTAGGTTCGTTTATGATCCTCAGAACTTCCAACCCAGCAATACGGCCAGCATCTTTGGTAGCAGTTCTTTGAGAATCATTGAAGTATGCAGGCACAGTGACCACAGCTTTGGTGACTTTATCATTCAAAAACTTTGAAGCGTCATCCACCAGCTTTCTCAAAACCTAATTCCGTGGTTAAATGAGATTAACATTAGCAAAACCAAGGCAAAGCATTGTTTATGACAATAAACCAAATTCTACCAACAGAATCATGTAGTTCTCTTCATCAAAAATATATACTTATAAAGTAATGTTTAAAGGCAAGCGAATGCCGGAAGGTTAGTAACAATGACCCCTAGCCTTAAAACAGAATGTGATAAGAAAAAGAAGCCTGGAACAAAGTCCTGTAATTTGTAAATACGTAATTAATATCGGAGATTGAAATTCACACTCTCTAAATTACAATCCACACCCCTTCTTTCCTCTTTCGGTTAAACTCCTTAAAAAAGACAAATACTTAACCTCAGTTTGGGTGGTCAAATGAGCAGGAGAGCTTTTACACCCATATTTGTAGAGCATTCTCTCCCAAAAATAGAGGGTCATATCTAAATACCCAATTATGCACTAGTATAGCACTTATCCAAGAGCGAAGCATCATAAAACATGCAAGTTCCTCTAGTCTCAAATTGCTACTCATTATGCAAGTTCCTCTCCATACACACCAAAAACAAAAATGGCCATAAAAATCTTATCTTCTAGAAAACACACAAGGCATCGAACTAGTCTTAAAACAAAAAAAATTCCGCAGAGAAGCCAAACACAAAATCTGATATAGAATTATACCTGAGCCGAAATTTCTTCGGCTGCGAACTGTTTCCCAATAGCAGGACAGTCAAGCTTAACATTCCCATTCTCATCTCTCACAACCCTATAGGAGACCTGCTTAGACTCTTCGTCAACCTCAGACATCTTCCTCCCAATGAACCTCTTCACCGAGAAGAAGGTGTTCTCCGGGTTCACAACGGCCTGCCGTTTTGCAATCTGACCCACAAGCCTATCGCCGTTTTTGGTATACGCCACCACAGACGGCGTCGTTCTCTGTCCCTCAGAATTGCTCACTATGGTGGGCTTTCCACCCTCCATAGCCCCAACGGCCGAGTTAGTCGTCCCCAAATCGATACCGACGACTTTCTCGTTCACTATGCGAAGCGGTCCAGCCCTCCGTACACCATTGGACCTCAGGCTCACAAACCCCCTCAACGGCGCCGTTTGACCTAGCTTTTGACCTAAAAACAGCGTCTTCGGCGAAGCGAAATTGGGTGAAGTACCCAGTGCAGTACCCAGACAGTTCATTTGAGATGAGCACGCCATTTCAGAGGGTTTTCAGGTACAAGAAGATTGGGTTTTCAGAAAGCAGAAAAACCCTAACCCCCGAAATGAGAGTGAAGAAGAGGCTGGAGAGAGATTGGGTTTTCTGAGGACAAGTGAGAGTAGTAGATAAAGATTTTCCAGGGAACAGAGTTGGTGGGCTTCGATTCTCTACCGCTTGGGCTTTCTTCTCCGCATGCATGCCACCTCATCAAAGAATCATCCAACGGCCCAGAATAGACACCGCTCTATTCCAAAGAAACAAAAAAAAACGTTAAACTAGGAAACGGTGTCGTTTTCTGGCTCCTCCGTCTAAACTATATAGTCGGATCGGAGTCATTTCTAGCTAAGAAGAAGAAGAAGAAGAAGAAGAAGAAGAACGGAAATGGCGACGACTGCGTGTTTCATTATCGTGAGCAGAAACGACATCCCTATCTACGAAGCTGAAGTGGGATCCGCGGCCAAAGTATCGTTCTTTTTCCTCTCTTACTTTTAATTTCAATTGAATTTTTGTGATTGTTTCCATGGTCGTCTACAAATGTCAATGCCTTTCTTTGATTGCTTCTACATAGAGACCTTTGACGATTTCTTGTCTTCTAATCAACTAACTGGAAATGGGTTTCTTCATTTCTTGTACAATGGGTTGTTCAGTGATCTCTTTTAACATTATGCAAAGTACCTTACTTGTGTTTATATGGTTAAGATTTTGATATACTGGGTTGACAATTGACAGAGAGAGGATGCTGCTCAGCTTCACCAGTTCATATTACATGCAGCTCTGGATATTGTTCAGGACCTTGCTTGGACTACAAGTGCCATGTCAGTCACTTGTTCTGTACCCTCCTCTAGGCCTTTGAACTTGTTACCCTCATTACTAATCCTTTCATCTTTGAAATGGTGCAGGTACTTGAAAGCAGTAGACCGCTTTAATGATTTGGTGGTTTCGGCCTATGTCACAGCTGGTCATATCCTTCATTTTTTCAATTCTACCATCTCAGATTTCCATATTTCCTGATGATTTGTTATTTGTTATTTGCTGTTGTCACTGTTATCTGTATGGATGGTGTGTAAGCATTCACGTGTTTTCTTCTACAAAAGCACAGCGTATACTATGCTGTCAGTCGATGGGATAATAATGATATCAAATGTATGTTCTTATGTTATCATCGATTCCCCAATTCAGTCCGGTTGATAATGATAATCATCAATTCGATGAGTTGTTAAATTATTTTTTGGTTTGTTTATATGCACTACTCTCTCTGTGTACACATTCCAGTTTGATTTCTTCTTTGACTAGACACACATACACGACTTATGCTGCTTCATGACTCCCGTAACGATGATGGAATTAAGAGCTTTTTCCAAGAGGTTCATGAGCTTTATATCAAGGTAAGTTACTACTTACAATCCCCCCATGTAAGTTCTGTTTTATGCTTCCATAATATGTTCTTAAAGTATGATAGACATGCTCTTTATGGATTTTCACACATCGTCTATCATAATTTCATATCCTGTAGCCTTAGGATGGTATGAAATGAGTAGAGGCAGCTATGCATGTTCTTCTATGTCATTCTGTAATTACAATACTTTGGAAGTTAGATATCTATGTTCTAATTAATACACCCTAGTTGTCTCATGAAAAGTCTAGTTTTCCTAAGAAACTATGTTCTTACAGTGCCTAGGCTACCTAAATCAATTTGCTTCATTCACAATGCGTAGATGAACACCTGTTCTTGAAGACCACTTCAAGTTCAATGTTCACTGGGAACTATAAATTGCATGGGAAAAAATGTAAAATAAAAGGAAAAACATGGTTTTCCTGTAAGTGACTGTCATCATTTGATCTGCATCCAGGAAATCTTTGGCTACATCGCTTGTCTTCCTTTCATTCATAATACACTGGCTTGATTTTTTTTTTTTTCAATAAAACTGTTTGTGAGGGAGACCAGCTGGTGGTATCTTGGGTAAATGACACTTCTCCATTCACATGCATCCTTATGTTTTTTCATTTTATGTCATCGATCCTGCAAGAATCCTTCCCACCAAAAATTAAGCAAACCGGAAACTGTTTGGCCATATGATTACTAGGAGCATTCTACAAAGATAGATGACCAAACAGTTTTCCGATTGAGCTGATCTTTTTGCATAAATAGTTATGGGAAAAGAATCTAAAAGATGTATGGTTCTGTGATTGAATTGCATTGTTGGTTGGGGTCTACATTTTCATAAAGTATGATATAGGGGTTTTTGGCTCTAATTAGGAAGTATGGGGTCTACATTTATATATATAATAGCAGAGAATGATAATTTTCTTTGTTTAAAGTCTGTGAAAGTTCACCTATGATAAATGATAAACAAAGATTACAATTTTATATCTGTTTGATGATACACACACTTGCGGAGTTAATCTGATACACATAATACGTAACACAAGATTTATGTGTGTAAACGGTCTTTGTTAAATCCCTCATATTGTTTTGTCTACTATGTATACTATTTTTTTTTTCCTTTTTTCTTTGAAAGGTCTACTTTGCACATAGACTTGCAAAATTTTTGGCTCTAATTAGGAAATATAGGGTATCCTGTGTTCTATCTTCCAGCACAAATATTTTCAAATCATTTTCAAAGATGTCCTTCCTTGAATCAGAGGTTTCTCTTAATGTACTCTCTGTGCTAAAGAGTGTAGGATAATACCTAAGCAAAAGGTGAACTGATGTCTGCATAGTTCTCCTGCTAGGGTGAGATTGGCAAATAAGTTGAAAGAATGAAACTCTTTTCTTGTATGGACAATGAGAATTATTGAGACCGAAAAAAGATCAACAAGGAGAAAAGCCCCAATCAGAAACCAAATTACAAGCGGCCAACCAAAGGGGCAACATAAAGAAATTGTAGATTATGTGATTTCATTAGTACTATTGAATGATTTTTATAACTATCTTCGGATCCCACTATACGAAGCGAAGACACTGATTATTGACCAAACTTGTTTGTGAATTTGCAGACTCTTCTTAATCCGACCTATTTGCCTGGTTCACGAATTACATCATCACATTTTGATACCAAAGTTCGTGCCCTTGCACGAAAGTATCTGTAGGGCGTGTGCATCTTGCAAAAGGAGAAGCTCTTGAATTTGTTTCAGAATGAGGTCCAAGGCTCCTTATTTGTCCTTCTCAGAATTTTTCCTCATGATTGTTACTTGTAAACTTTTGATATGATAAAGATCTTAATTTAGTTCCCCATATTTAGGGTGCTCATGTATTAGAAACCTTCTGTATTGTGTTCATACATATGTGATATGTCCTCACCAACAGTTAAACTGCTAGTTGTTGATTTATTACGAGCTCCAAGTTGGGAAGATGTAAGAAAAATTATCAACCTAACCCTTAGCCCAAGTATTGTATTTGGTCATTTACTAAAATTCCTTTTTTGCGAAGAAGGGTAAATCATTAATATGGTTAGGTTCCATTTGTATACCTGTAGCCTTCTCAATATGGATGTGTCTAGTTTCTTTTTTTAGACGAGTTTGGAATGAGTTGAGCAATATCAGTTAAAGGTCCATCAACATCCATTGAAATCTAAACTACCCAGTGTATTTGAAATGGCAACTTGTGTTTGGTTCTCAACAAAAGTGACTACCAATTGTCCAAAAAAAAAAAGTGACTACCAGGGACACCTCTACAGACAGAAGGATCGAAGAAATGGCATAAACTTCTCAACTTGTACTTTAGGTATAAAGGTCAAGGAAGTAAAATGAATTTAACCCTATAATTTTCAACAACTCAAGAATCACTTGCTTACTCTGTGGAAATATTTCTCATCAATCAGGATAATTCTACTATGCAAATAAAATTGAAACCAACTATTTTTAGCATGCTAGTTGACATAAAAATTAAGTTGTGTAATTACAAACAAAAATTACAAGGTTTTTACAATGTGAATGAATGGATTAAGGCTCCTTGGTGAGGATATCTCAAAGGCTTCCCAGACCCATGTGAAATGCTCTAACCTATTGATAGGGGGTTCCCAACCTAGACGCTAATTCACTAGGCCACTTGCATGGTTAGCTTCTCCACCCTACTGATACTCCTAATAGATTAGAGGCAATAGTTGAGCAAGGAGCAAGAAACATGGTGTTAGAACGCTTAATGGTTATCTTGTTGCTAAATTTGTGTTTGATTTTATTGTTCTTAGAGCTTATGTAGATAAGATTTGTTTGGCCAGTGTTTAGGATCTTTGGATTAGTGGAAGAATTGGGGCCATTGCCTCCTTTGGATGAATTGTGTTTTAATGCTTTTCTGTTATGTATATGGGAGGAAAATAAGTAGGTGAGAAAATTTTAATATGTTTGTGTTAGAATCATAATTCTTGGTATATAAGTCAATCTTACTTATTATAAAATGATCAATGAATGAATGAAGTTTTCTTTATAAAAAGTTTAGGTTAATATTAGAGCGAAAATATCAAAAGTTTAGGTGAATGAATGAAGGTTTCTAACACATGAACCTAAACTTCTGATATTATAAAGATCTTTAGTTCCTAGTGTGTGCCCCAAGTTAATGTTTTACACTTATACTCAATTGTATGAACCAAAAGGAGAAAGTGTGTCAAACACAGCCCTAGGGTTTTCTCTCTCAAAACCTTGGGTTAAGAATTTTCAAGTAGACTCATTCGGCAGCGCCCCCTTATAAGTCTTGGTCCTTGGCCTTGCCGGTATGAGTTGGTTGTTGACTTGCTGCTGATTTGCCCTTATTTGTAGTGCAAATTGCATTCCTAATCACGGGAATTAAGTGACTCTGAAGGCCCTTTGTTGCACTTAATGTGTGTTTTCATGTTTCTAGGTTAATTATGTGAGTTGAAGCAATTCGGCACAAAAAGGTGCATTTTGACTACTTTTGGGCACAATTCCGAGAAGAGGACAAGAAGTCAACCGTGGCTTCTAGGCATTGAAGATTGCACAAATTTACCTTCGGAAGACATTGCCATTGAAGGCCTTGAAGAATCGAAGAAAGGAAGGAAAATGAAGAAATTGCATTTCCGGCGATTTTTCCGGCCAACCACCACCACAAGAGGCGGCAGTACCGCCGGACCACCACCGGAGCTCCACCACATGTAGAGAAGACCACCTTGACCAGCTGCACACATGTGCATGGCTGATCACATATCCACTAATCCCTCCACTCATCCATAATTTCCTCCACTTCCCATTATTTTCCATTACTTTTCCAATCCACTCACATATTCTATTGGGAATTCATTTGGAGGCTGCAATAGAGCTGTTGGCAGCCATCCCATAACCCTAATGGAGTTACACAATTCGTCCATACCAGAATCAGCCATCCCATTCCATATTCAGCCACCAAGAACACCAAGAAACTGCCCAGTTTTGTTCTTCCATTTTCACCACCTTCCACTACTCAAATCACTTTCCTTCCTTCACGAAAGTTGTTCCTAAGGCATCCATTTATCTTAGGAACCAACTTTCATCACTATTCCACCATCATTCCACCACGTTTCAAGCTCCACAGTTGGGAATTCGTCAAGAACACAAGATTTCAGAAACTTGAAGGAGAAGAAGCTTGGAAGGGAAGAGGACTTTAAGAGGGGGCTGTCATCTACACTTGGAGTCACCAAGGAGCTGCTGGCCATCATCCCTTGAGAATTTCTTAACCCTACTCTTGTTATTCTTTGTATCTATGTTTCCATTCTTGACAATATTGATGTATTCCTTGAACATGTGTGAGTAGTCCTTTAAGATTGGGGACTAGGGTTGTGTACCCTAGTCCATTGATGATGAAGTTATGATAATTTGATGTTTATTCATGTTGATTGATGATGAGTATGTTCATTGCCTAATTTAACCATGTTTAATGCTTGTTTATGAATCTAGCTAATTTGTGAGCATGCATTGGATTTATCTTGGTTGAGATTGCATGATTAGCTATCTTGTGATCTTTGGACAGTTGACAATGAGTATGATAAGCATGAGTTTGAGTTCTTAACTTGTCTTGTTTGATTTCCTATATGTCAATGCTTTACGCCTTGATTTGTTAACTCAAAGATCATAATATGACTTAGGTTAATAAATCAAGAGTTTTCATGAACCGTTGTTGGCATGAAAATAACTTAGAAAGACATGATCCTAGAATTATGATACGGAAATTGACTCATCCATCAATTGGTTTTGTGTAAGTCCTTGCTGCATTTGTTCTTCACCTCCATTCATGTTTGAATGTGAGACTTGATTCTCATGACCTAATTGGGCATGATGACATTAGATTGCACTCGTTTTTCCATACCATAACATGGTTGG
This sequence comes from Rubus idaeus, assembly GCA_030142095.1. Lineage (NCBI taxonomy): Eukaryota > Viridiplantae > Streptophyta > Magnoliopsida > Rosales > Rosaceae > Rubus > Rubus idaeus. The sequence continues at coordinate 25,181,149 of CM057971.1, forward strand.
AATGTGGGATTTACTCATGAACCTTTACAACATGTATTTACATTGGATTGTCTATTCATCGGATATGGATTAGAGTAAACCCGAAACCCCAATCATCTTTATCACTTGATCACAAACACACTCTTGTTGGGCTTGTCACCTCAACAACTTTGCAAAGCTATCATTCACAATCACTTGTGAACTTTACTTGTTTGCCTAGATTAGTATGGTCACATTAAGCTACTATTTTGGTCATTGTCACTCAAGAGTGACACCCCTTTGAACACTACAAAAACATGTTGCACATACTCCACTTCACTAGTATATAGCTCATCTCTTATCTCATCATTCTAGTGCTATTACATCTTGGTTGCATTGTTTACCAAATAGGGATCTTGGGCCTTCCAATCCCTTGGGTACGATATTTCCCCGGTCATTAATCTTTACCATCCACTACACTTTGACGGCGATACTCCCAAACACGAGATTATCGTTGAGTCAGCTGCCGAACAAGAAGTTGGTGTTAGGGGGGTTGTAGGAGGTGCGTTATTCAGTTTCTTTTCTTGGGTGACGGCGACCGCCAATAAGTGATCAGATTTGGCTTTGGTCGTTGGAGGAGCGATCGTGGCTTTGCTCCGCTGGTCCAATTGCGTCGGCGTTGAAGCGAGGTGGAGTGGGATCAAGGTGGATGGGAAGGTGGGATTGGGTTTCTCCTGTGTTGTGGCCGGTTGGCCTGTACGGCTTGGTTATGAACTTTGACAGATTGGATTGGTGTTTGGTGTTTGGTGACTGATCTGAAGAGTGGTGGGTGGTTTTTTGGCGGTTGGATTTGGGTTTGTTGGCAGTGGAAAGTTGTGGCTGATCTAGGTCTTTCTTGGAAGATTCTAGGCTGGTGGTGGTGGAGGGTGGGTGGTCAGATGGCTTAGTGATGGAATCTACAGGGCTGTTTGAAAAGGAGAGGTCCATTAGAGTTCAATTTCATGAGAGAGTCTAATTTGGCCTATTTTATCCCTGTGGTGAAGGTTATTGGTGCCCCGGTGTCGATTGCTCAAGGAAGGGAGGTGGATTGTGGCTATTCTTGGTCATCTTTTTTTAGGTTTTTTGTTTTGGTTTTTATTGTTTTCTTAATGTTAATAAGTCTCTACTCTTTTGATCTAGGGTTTAGGGTTATTGTAGTATCATGGCTATGATGTTATTCCTGGTAACTAATTGTTTCAACTTTGGTATATTTTTGGCGTCAATATGTTGACATACGATCCTTGCACGTGGTCTGGTACATTTTGGGGCGCAGTGTAGAAGAGGGAGTTGTCTTTTTGGCTGTTGGCTATGAGGTGTTATCAGGACTCACGAGATCATTCTTCATCAGTAACCTGCGTGGGCAATTTTTGTGGTTCAAGGTTGGGCCTTTTTGGCTCATTCATAGTTCGTTCAAACTTCAAAGTGCTCGTAACATCAAGAAGAAAATAAAAGGTTTAGTACGATCAAAATTAACAAACTTCTACTTTTAGGAAAAAGTATTATTATACCCGAATCATGCAGGACCCCCCACTCAATCAATGTAGCTTTTAGCATTTTTGAACTGAAAAAGAAAAAGAAAAAGAAAAAAAGGGCTTATCCTTGGAACTTTGGAAGTAGTACAGGTATTGTTGGCAAAAAACTAGAGGACACTACACAGTAAAGTCTTGTGGCTAGCTAGTTTGGTGCCTATATGTGCCTGCTGTATAGTGTTGGTGATGCCAGTCGAACCTCGGACCTAATCATCTTTACAAATATAGCATAAGCCATCTGGCCAAGAAGGGACCGGCACCTGTTGTACATTGTATATAACTTCATTTTTATCGATAAGGTTGTGGGTTGGTCTACCTTATATGCATTCTAAGAAGGATTAATTATAAGGAAAGCTAAAAGGCAAAAAGAAAGAACAAAAGAAACTAACTAACTGGGGTTTTTCAATTTCATATCCAAACTATGAGGGTTTTTTCAATTTCATACCCATATATTGAAATTTTACATTTGCCTACCCGATGTTACTTCCGTTTGACAAATAGAAGGAAATATTTGAATGCAGTTACTTGTCTTTGATGTGCAAGTTGAATATTTAAATCCACTTTTTGGCTTTTACTTTGTTTTTTGTTTTACCTCTACTTGGCACAAGTTTGTGCTTAGTTATCCTTGGCTTTCAATCTGAACCGTCTATTAATAATCCAAATGACATAATTGAGATATCTCAGCAAAACGGCTATAAAGTCCATTAAATAATACACGTGAATAACAAACGCCGTTCGTTCGCCAAAACGTTGTTAACAAAATTGAAGGAAATGTCAATTCTTCGTCTTCTCTCCCCTTAAGGAGGTGTATTCAATTCGGATTTTAAAAGATTATGTCAGAGGTTTTATAATACATGGATTGTTTTAATTCTATATGGACTTGGACATATTTTAATTCAGTATTTGTATGGATTTTAATAAATTTATGGATTGTTGACTATTCTAATATCAATAATAGAATAAAAAATACATCATTGAAAACCAAAAGAGTTGTCAACTCTAAATTATCTTTTATGTATGTCAAACTACATCATTGAAAATGCAAAGACAACCAAAAAAACAAATTACCAAAAATGCAAAGACAATAAATTAAGAAGCATACTTCTCCATTCCAATCTCATTATCATCATAACTGTCTTGATTCTCATCATTCGTTTGTTCCTCATTATTTTCATATCTTGATTCTCATTGTTATCGTCTTGATTTCCGTTATCCTCTTACTTTCATACAAATTGTGGATTTAGAGATTGATACATTTACTATCTATACTAGAAAGGAGTAAATAACTTAAAAGTGATGTATATTTCGATCGATCTATGCTTCATTACTTTCATACAAAGTACAAATATTCTGGCCATATAAGGATGTATTGCTAATTAATGATGATGATGATTGCTAACATATACTAGAAAACTGGCATGATATTCCCACCACCACAAATCTATCCCCTATTGTTTATATCTCTATTAGCCACGGATATCGGCTTTTAGCTACCTCATTCACTATAAATTAGTACGTCTTAGTTCATCTCCTCAGAATCCATGCAACTTTCTTATTCTTTCGTTACCCTGCATGCATCTTCTTTTCCTGCAACCTTCTTATTCTTTCGTTTCCCTGCATCTTCTTTTACTACAATCTTCACAACTCGAGTAGTAGGAGAACCACGTGCAACCTTCTTATTCTTTCGTTGACGCATGTGTTATCGGAACTATGAATACATTCATCATTTCAATTTTATCTGACGGACTGTATTTGTCTGTAAACTATACAATAAATAGATGACCAATCAATCAAGAATTCGGCTGATTTTTTGCAAGGATAATTCTTGAAAATAAATCTAAACAAATGAGCGGTTCCGATGATTAGTTATGTTGTCAATTAGTCGGGATGAGGATGTTCGCATTTTAATTCACATGTGGACGTCCACACGTGAAAGATGCTATATATATATATATATATCTTTGTGTGTATGTGTGTCTGTTGATAAAACTTTGAATGACAACAACGAAGAAAATTAAGAATTCAGCAAAAGATTCGAGGATGCTACAAAAATAAAACTCTCAATTTAATATGAAGAGATCACCCCAAAGATGTGTAATGAGAAAAGATGTGTCATTTTCGGGCAACAACTGTCAACAACTCTTAGGTACAATATTTCTAGCTTCCATCAATATCAAACTGCAATACTAAACTATATGGTAAAACAAAGTTTGCTCATTTTTTGTAAAAGACTAAATCTATTTTCTATTTTTCTAGTTTAGTTTTTGGGTATCCTTATTTTGCTAATCTATACTCTTTTTGTTCAGTTGTTAATTATTTAACTCTTTTAATAAGATTTAAAATTATAAAAAAATATTTGAAAATAAATAAATAATTCTACAAATATGGTTCATCCCACCTAGGGGTCGGCAATGGGCGGGGCCGACGGCCGGGCCGGGCTTTAATATAAATAATAAATATTTCAGGCTGGGCTTTAATCATAATATGAAAACCCAAGCCCATCCCTAGAAGAGGGCCTGATCGGGCCGGGCCGGGATGAGCCTAGCGGGCCTACTTAGGCCGGAACGGGCCGTGCTTAATATTAATACCTGAAATTTCAAAAGAAATAAAACTTTTGCTTATGGGAGGTTTCGAACCTTGCACATGGTAACCAACAAAGACACACAAACCAATCATGTTGACTTGCAATTCTTATATAAATAATATGCTTTAGTCTATATATCTAACATATATTCTGAAAATATATCTAATTTAAACTTGTAAATTACAAAAATTATGAAAATATTCATGGGCATACTTCAAGATGTTAGTGACCATTCCCAACTGGAATTTCTTCAACTTCTATTTATATGCATATATGGTAAATATTTTCATTTTGTCACTCAAAGGCTAAATGTATTTTCAATTTAACCTAATTTCAATAAATAAAATAGGGCACCATAGAAGTTTTCAAAAATTATGAAAATATTCATGGACATACTTCAAGATATTAATGATCATTTTCCAATGGAATTACTTCAAATTCTATTTACATAATTATTTGGTGAATATAGTAGACAACACTAGTAGGCATATTTAACATCATTTACCAAAATGACATTTCTGCTAATTTTGCTTTAACACCTCTTTCTGAAGTTCAATTTTTGTGCACTCCGCGACCACACACTCACATTATCGACTTCCATATATCCATGTAAAAAATTTCAACCTTAAATCATGTTTTAGTATAGTTGCTTTTTGAGAACTCAAGTTAATAAATATAGGGGTGTAAATGACAATTATGATTGACCATGCGGATCAAAGTTGAAACGAAGATAGAAGTGGCTAAATTTTTAAATGTAGGCATAATATATTTCAGTTATCATATCCAACGGTTCATTTGATAAATTTCATTTTTCTCAATGAAATGTATATATTTATTTATAACCAATGAATATAGTAAACAATACTAGTATGCATGCCGAAATTTGGTGTGATCCAAGAAATCGAAAATGTCTAATGGTATATTTGAATTTCCTCATGTATTGACCGTATAGTAATAGGCATCGTGTGAAAAAATTGGCCTAGTTCATCGTTCATTCGGCTTCGGTCAATGTACTTAACCCTTATTTATCGTCATTTACCAAAATATTATTTCTCTTAATTTTGTCTTAATGGTTCTTTTTGAAGTCCGATTTTCGTGTGTTCCATGACCACACGCTCATATGATTGACATTTATATACCCTTGTAAAAAGTTGCAATCCCGGAGTCCGTTTTAGTGTACTTACCCTTTGAGAAATCTAATTAATAAATATAAAGGCATAAGACTCTATATAGTTATTAACTTATTAATTATAAGTAGTTATTTTTTTATGAAAATTATAATTATTTATTAAGAGAAGTGTAGGTGAATTTAAAATTTATAAGTTGGTTTGTAATTAAATATAAATTTACTAATTTATAAGTTTAAGCAATACATATATACATTAAAGCATGCAATATAAACAAAGTGTCAAATTAGTAGGATTGGTTGGGTGGTGTATGTGTGTAAGCTATGTTCAAGGTTCGAACCTTGTCAACAACAACATTTATATTATTTTTAAGTTTTCAGTAGATGGGCCTAAGGGCCGGGCCTTAAATGGTGACCCCTAATCCCACTTATATAGCTAGTACTTGACGGTTTTGACAAACACATAGAGTTTAATTATCCATTTTAACTTATGTTAAGTCATCCGAAATCTTCTTAGTTGCTTTTTAGTTAATGATATCGGCATACTAAGGGTTAAGAATCTGCAAAGAAAAAGTATCCACGCAAGAGAAAAAAAATTATCTTATGCATTTGAACAATGTACAACCTACTAAGGTGATATGTCACATTGTTTTCACTTCCTTTTCTTGTTCTTGATATTCAAATAGAATTTTAGAACAAAAAATATTCACCAAATCCATTGTGGGCTTCACATCCTTCATTGTAAGAAACTTTAATGCTACAATATATATCAGAGTGAACATTGTTCACTATCACATCTTGAACATCTCTTACCTAAAGGGATTACTATATATATAAAAATATGTATGCTGATGAAACTTTAAATGACAACAATGAAGAAAATAAAAAATTCAGCAGAAGATTTGAGGATGCTACAAAAATAAAATTCTCAATTTAATCTGAAGAGATCTCTCCAAGGATGTGTAGTGAGAAAAGATGTGTAATGAGAAAAGATGTGTCATTCTCGTGCAACATCTGCCAACAGCTCTTAGGTACAATCTTTCTAGCTTCCATCAATGTAAAACTGCAATATTAAACCATACGGTAAAACAAAGTTTGCTCATTCTTGTAAAAGACTCAATCTATTTTCTGTTTTCTAGTTTGATTTTTGGGTATCCTTATTTTCGTTAATCTATACTCTTTTTGTTCAGTTGTTGATTATTTGACTCTTTTAATAAGATTTAAAATTATAAAAAAATATTTAAAATAAATAAATAATTCTACAAATATGGTTCATCCCACATGTATAGTACTTGACGGTTTTGACAAACACATAATATATACTTGGCGGTTGTAACGAGCTTATCCATCTTAACTTTTGTTAAGTCATCCGAAATCTTCTTAGTTACTTTTTAGTTAATGATATCGGCATACTAAGGGTTAGAAATCTGTAAAGAAAATAATTGCTCATTCGAGAATATCTCACGCAAGGGAAAATAATCATCTTATGCATTTGAAGCGTGTACAACTACTAAGATGAAATGTCACAACGTTTTAGCTATACATTTTCTTGTTCTTGATCTTCAAATTGAATTCTAGAAGAAAAAGCATCCACCAAATCTATCGTGGGCTTCGCATCCTTCTTTGTAAGAAGCTTTAATGCTATAATATCAGAGTGCATGAACAAATTGTTCACTGCCACAACTTGAACATCTTTTATCTAAAAGTACTACTATATATATATATATATATGTTGATGAAACTTTGAATGACAACAATGAAGAAAATTAAGAATTCAGTAGAAGATTCAAGGATGTTACGAAAATAAAAATTTTAATTTAATCTGAAGAGATCTCCCCAAAGATGTGTAATGAGAAAAAATGCGTCATTCTCGTGCAACAGTTGCCAACAGCTCTTAGGTACAATCTTTCTAGCTTCCATCAATGTAAAATTGCAATACTAGACCATATGGTAAACTCTTAGGTACAATCTTTATAGCTTCCATCAATGTAAAACTGTTATACTAGACCATATGGTAAAACAAAGTTGATCAGTCTTGTAAAAGACTCGATATGTTTTCTGTTATCTAATTTGATTTTTGGGTATCTTTATTTTCAATAATCTATGCTTTTTTTGTTTAGTTGTTGATTATTTGACTATTTTAATCAGATTTAAAATTTTAAAAAATGTTTAAAAATAAATAAATAATTCTACAAATATGGTTCATCCCACCTATATAGCACTTGACGGTTTTAACGAGCTTATTCATTTTAACTTGTGTTAAGTTATCCGAAATCTTCTTAGTTGCTTTTTAGTTAATGATATCGGCATACTAAGGGTTAAAAATCTACAAAGAAAATAATTGCTCATTTGAGAATATCTCACGCAAGGGAAAAGAATCATCTTATGCATTTGAATCGTGTACAACCTACTAAGGTGATATGTCACAACATTTTAGCTTCATTTTCTTGTTCTTGATCTTCAAATCGAATTCTAGAAGAAAAAGTATCCACCAAATCCATCGTGGGCTTCAGATCCTTCTTTGTAAGAAGCTTAATGCTACAATATTAGAGTGAACAAATTATTCAATGCCACATCTTGAACATCTCTTACCTAAAGGGATTACTCCATAAATCAGGTTCGATATGTGGACTTAGGGCCTGAGGTAGTCAATATGCTCGACTGGTCCTGGTAAGAAAAAGGTGAATCTTATTTAATCTCACGTTATTTAACGAGCACGTAATTAACTAAAATTACAGGCAATGTAGCTCAGAGTAAGATGACTCATAATTGCCTAAGGTTATGTGTGTAAAGACTCTTCTCTTCCTTTTCTATTCCTCAATATAATGAGGACTCATCGACATACAAGGTAACACTTACTCTAGCCCACTTCTTGAGTTTGTTTCTGACTTGATCGTTAGAGTGTTTTTGATCAGTGTAGGTATAACCTCGAAGTTTACTGTAGAGGTGGATTTCAACCCTCACAATATATAGCAACACCACGTTCACTTTTCTTTTATCTACTTCAATGCCCGTGCAAGAAATAATGTGCCCTAGAACTATCCCTTATTACAACATAGAATGACAGTTCTCCTAAGTAAGCACTAATTAAGTTTGTTTCCTTACCGGATCAAGGTAGACAACGTCCCTCCTCTGTATGTTACCTCATAAACAGTAGCCACCATTGGTGCTATGGCAATATTAAATACCAGCATTTCTTCTACTCCCACATCCAAGGTAACAACCTCTTCGTCATGGTAAGGTTGTTACCTTGGATGTGGGAGTAGAAGAAATGATGGTATTTAATTATGAAAACTCAGTTGGTTAGTGCAAGAAGTGTGGACTGATCACCCACTTTGGACGGGAATGTATTGGAGAACAGATGCCTTATGCCTAACTGAAGCTTAAGGACTGTTGTTGGGCAAGTGTCGGGATCAGGAACTAGAGTTGTCGGCCTCTCTAAAAAAAATTAAAGACTGCTTTGGCAATAAGGTGAATTAAAGCTGACAAGAATGCTCTAAGACTAAAGGTGCAAGCAGAGGAATTTTTCCATGGTACCGTCTCTCCACGTGTGATGGTGCTTTGTGATTGATTCATTGCATATTTTATATTTTATATACTAACTATTTTATATACACTGACCAATCAAAATGGTCCGTCACATATGCCATGTGGAGTAACAGACTCACTTAATTTTTTTTCGTGCAAACTGAGTCCACCGACAAGAAAAAATGTGGCTACCTTGTTGGTAGTCTTAACAAGAACCCACCTAAAGGTTCGATAAGAGAGCCTAAAAGCATGTGCAACGACACTAATATAGACTAGGCTAAACTATTATATAGGTCATACAATCCAAAACTCAGTTTCAACAACACCATTATAGATTTGGCTAAACACAGGTTGACTTTTGGAAAAGGCTAAACTAAATAGAGTTTTAGGCTAGCCTATAATGCAGGACTCAACACATGTTTTACTAAATCAATTGACTACATTTCTTTGTACATAAAGAATGACCCATATTTAATACCAAAATCTATATTGACTTAGACTTTAGATCTCATTGGTGAAAACATAAAATTGTGGAGAACTCTAAAACTGTGAATAGTGTGATTGTTGTCGCTTAAATTTTAGTTTAGACCTTAGTTTTTATCTTTTATCGCTACATATGCCTAAGAAAGAGGTTGATCCTCTTCGCCTTACTTATCCAGTAGCTACTCCTCGCTTTTGTAGCAAGGTTAAGGAGAAAATTTAAGTCTTTGTGTTGGTTACATACTTATAATTTTTAAACTTTTTAATCATTTGAAAGACGACTGTGAAATTGTACCACAATTGAATTTTTCGATAACTAAGAGTTGTTTTATTCATTTTTAGATGTGCATAAATATTTTTATTATATTTTATAGGCGATCCAATAAAATCGTGTTTTACATATGTATGCTTCATTTTAGTTTTAGTGGATTGATTCTACATTTTCTAAAAAAAAACAAAAAATTGTAGATTTTTATTGACTTTTTATTTATTTATTTGATTTTAAAGAAATTTGTGCCATTTATGCAAAAGGAAAAGAAATCACGAATTCGGGTGTTACTTGGGACATAGATTTTCCGTTCAGAGCAGAGTGAACTTCTTCCATTTCTGATCGCTGCTGCAAAGATCTGGTACCAAAAACTTTTCTCAGAAAATTGAATCACACCCTCATCGGCCACCATTCTTCTTGTCCCAAGTCCCAACCCTACATCACCAACCCCAACCCGACTACAGATTACAGTAGGAGCCGAGGGACTATGTTTGATGGTGAGTGGTAACCTCGAGTTCCATGATTGATGCGTACACGAGTCGAAACAATGCTGCCTCCAATGGCATTGAAGAAGACCCCAAAGTCCAAATCTGGACCCAGTTCCCCTATCATCTTCCTTGCCATTTGCATAGCCGCAATTGCACTCGTATTTCTCTTTTCCTCTCTCAATTCCACAAACGGCTTCTCTTCTTCCTCTCTGAAAACCCTAGAAACCGTCCCCAATTTAGTCAACCATCGCCACGAGAAGTACCTCTACTGGGGTAACCGAATTGATTGCCCCGGAAAGCACTGCCACTCCTGTGAGGGTCTCGGCCACCAAGAGTCCAGCCTCCGCTGTGCTCTTGAAGAGGCCATCTTCCTCAAGAGGTACATTCCCACTTTTCGAATATTCCCGGGGTTTATGTTCTGTTGATTTCTGTTTTTCATGCCAAGCTGCTAGCTATTTCATCACCCACATTGAACTTTGTGTGATGTCAAGTGCTGCTCTTTTTGGTTTGATAGATTTAGTGGTTCCTATTTTGCACATCCACGAATTCTGGATTTGCTTTGATGCATTACATTATTCCATTGTAGTAAACTTGTTGATCTAATGTAATTTCTAAACTTGAACTGTCCTCCACATTCACCATCTAGGTAATGTACTGAGTACTAATTATATGTAATCTTGTGTTGTATTTTACTGTTGTGTGCAGAACTTTTGTAATGCCTTCCAGAATGTGCATCAATCCAATACACAATACGAAAGGGATCTTTCATCACTCAGATAATGCAAGTTCAGAAGAAATGTAACTTCTTTACCTCCTAATTGGGGTTTTCTTGGGTCTGTGGAAGAGTTTTACTGTTATTGCCAAATATGTATTATTTATTTGCTTCACGGTTTTAATCTTCTCAGAAATATAATATTGAGACATGGGTAGGTTTAGATATGTAAGTTACCTCCATAATCTATTTGTTTAGACGCTTTATTAGTTAGAAAGCATATAGCAACAATGTGAACGACCTTCCTTTTGTTTGGTAGTTGGGACGCAAACTCTTGTTCCATGGACTCTTTGTATGATATGGACCTCATATCGGACACTGTACCAGTAATTTTAGACAATTCAAAACTGTGGTATCAGGTGCTAACAACAAGCATGAAGTTGGGAGATAGAGGAGTTTCTCATGTGGAACGAGTTAGTCGTGTTGATCTCAAAGTAAACAGTAGTTTCTCAAATCTTTTGCTGATAAACAGAACTGCAAGCCCTCTTTCATGGTAAGTTCTTATTTTAGTTTCCTTTACCATTTAAACCTTTAAGGTTTGTTCCTTCAGGGGAATAAAAACTCTGCTTGTTCATATGAGATGTAAAGTTGACAACTGCTGTTGTAGAACAAATGTATTTTAGAACAAAGAAAAAATAAATGTGTTTTATGGTTAATGTAAGATGGAACTGTAAATATATGTTTGTAATTTTCTGAACTGTTGAATCAACCCTGTTCCAGTGGCCCTGTTTAATGTCTTTGTTATTCAAATAACCACTTGATCAGCTCTAGTCACAAGGTCATACCTATAGCTATTGATTCTTGGTAACTTATCTTTTATTAACTAACTGAGTCAATGTTGGTTGAAAAACAACCGAGTTTTAAAGTCAAGATAGGATCTGGGTTTATATGCTGTTGAATAATGGTTTCACTAGGTCTATGTGAATTTTTATTTTTGGATTGTGTCTGTGGTACTTCTTTTAGTTGAGTAAAAATTGAGGTATGTTTCTTCAAGTATGCTTCCTTTGGTTAAGTTGGATGAGTATTAGTTGAACTTCAATCTTGCTAGAGGAACTAATTATGTATTCATTTAGGTTTATGGAGTGCAAGAATCGAAACAACCGTAGTGCTATAGTTTTACCCTACTCCTTTCTTCCCTCGAGGGCAGCGAAGAAATTGAGGAATGCAGCTGAGAAGGTATGTATCATGTGAATCCCATGAAGTTTTATTTCCACATTTGACAGTTGCGTAAAGCTTCCTCATGATTGCTCTTTCTGTGTGCTTATTATGCAACATGATTCGGTTTCTTATCATGCAACATGATTCGGTTTCTTATCATGCAACATGATTCTGAGATATATGCATTCTATTTATGAACATATTGAAGAATTTAGGCACTCAATTTTCTGCATGTCTATCACTATTCTAACAAAAGCTGTTGTGGGGAAACATTTGATTACCTCTCCAATCTCTAAAAACTTAGAATGTGTAGTGTATGAAAGTGAAATAGTATTGGCAATTTATAATGGCCACCCCTCAAATTTTTAGACTTTTAAACTGGATGTCATATGTTTGATTGCTGCCTCTATTATGGATACCTTAATTTTATTTTCTCTGTTTTTAGGGTCTCTTAGTCAGATATCGAGTATCTTCTTTCATTCTTAGTGATATTTCGGGAAATTGAAATGGATGTTAGTTATTTAGATCATATTTCAAAGAAAAATGAATGCTGATGAACAAAATTTCCTAGAATTCGTGATTTTGTGCATGTGGGAAGGTAGAAAAAGAAATTATAGTGTATCTAAGAAGTTAGAACAAAGAAAAAAAAAAGGAATTTGTTTCAAAATAGGGTTATGTAATACTTTATTGTATTAAAGACTGCAGTAACTGATCAAGTTCAGGGCAGGAAATCTAAAAGTCGAAAAATAAATTCCAAATTGAGGAAGAGTGTAAATCATAAGAGAATGATAGTAAATACTATTTCAAATGGTATGGGATACATGTTATTTTGATAAGATAAAATAAGAACTTCCTATAGACCAGGGATAAATAGCTGAACTAGACATGTGATTTTGAACTTTCATGTAATCCCCTGATTGCAAACACAACAAAAGAAAGTTGCAGTTTGTGGTGGTGGTCAACCTCATGTAATAAATAGTTGAGATGAAATCAACCTCTTATGGGCTTGGAGTTTGAATTCATTTATGTTTCTATTTTGCCTAAGTTTGGAACATGTAGCATACAATAAAGATCATTAGAACATTTAGTCGAGGTAGAATCTGTATCTCCTTTGTTTGAATTATATTCTCTACCTATCAGTGCTACTACAGACTTTGACCAAACTATTGACATAGGTTAAGGCAATCCTTGGTGATTATGATGCCATTCATGTTCGTCGTGGAGATAAAATTAAGACCAGGAGGGACAGGAATGGTGTGGAGAGGACCCTTTCACCTCATCTGGACAGGGATACACGCCCTGAGTTTATTCTCCGCAGAATTAAAAAATGGGTCCCACCTGGACGAACTCTTTACATTGCTTCAAATGAAAGGACACCAGGATTCTTTTCACCTCTCTCAGTCAGGTACATCTTTCTTGGGCATGTTCTTTGCATCATCTACTTTATAGATGAAAACCTGTGTGTTTGTCTGCTACAACAAACATTGTATCATGCATATTATGTTATGGTTTGCACCTTCACACAGTATCATGTTATTTTTTGTAGCATGTTACAACGAATCTAAGAAATCCTCAGGAACTGCTAGGTTGACTATGAACTCTAAGTTTTGATTCATGTTTGGCAATTGACGGAGAATGCTCAGGAGGGATTTATGTTTAGTTAGTATAATGCATTTGACAAGACTAGAACTTCTGACTTAGTTCCTTAGCGCCAAACTTTTGAATTAGTTGGTACTGATACTATGACAGTTTTTTGTGAGGTTTTAAGTTATTTGATACTGGAATAGTGCATTAGTGCACCTGATTGATTCTGTCATGAATATCAAAACTCCAGAGTATTCTTTGTTCTTACCACTGAGGTTTATCTCTAGATATGCATTTAAGTGAGCATTGAATATTTGGGCACTCTAGAGTACCTGCACTTACTATTTCCTAATTAGGAGCACCCACCACTGATTTGAGCTTCAAAACGAGGTCTGAACTTTTTTGTGTTTAGTCCCTTTTTTTATTTATTTTTTTAAGAAGGGCAGTTGTATTATTGATTTGTTTTAGCATCAACTTGGTTATAGTGCTTTTTTTTTTAGCTTAACTATAACTCGGCCAATCTCAAGGCCCTTTGTGGCTCCAAAGTAATGGTCCCAGCTGATATTGATAATTGTTTCTGACCGGTATATGCAGATACAAATTGGCATACTCATCAAATTATAGTCACATATTGGAACCCTTGATTGAGAATAACTACCAATTGTTCATGATTGAAAGGCTTATCATGATGGGTGCTAAAACATTCATTAGAACATGGAAAGAAGATGATACAGATCTCTATCTTACGGACGACCCCAAGAAGACCACCAAGAACTGGCAAATACCGGTCTACACCATGGATGAAGAGGGAGGCTGAAAATTTTTCTTATGGAACAGGTCCCAAAGCATTTTCAAAGACAGTGCTCACTTTTAAGTTGTGTAATACCAGCTGAGGTTCACATGGCTTGCCTCACAAACTTCCTGTTGAAATCAAAATGGCGGGGAAGATTGCAGGCTCAAAATATTATTGTCCTTACAGTCCAATTTTTTTTCCCTGTTTATCTGTATTTTGGAGCGGGTAGATCAGAGAAGCGATGTATATGTTGTTGATTTCCGGTGATGTATAGGAGGTATAGCGGATCTCCGAAAATTCTTTACTGAACGTCTCCAAACTCCAGCCATTTTTGCTCCAACCTGGCACTGGAATTTATACTTTATAGTACAAGAACTGCCTATTTTACAGAGAGCCTGGATTGGCATATATACTCTGACAATTTTTTTCGATCCTTACAGAGATACCCCATTCGTGTTTTGCGTAACCTAGCTTCTTTCACAAGTTTGTTACTTCAACCGTGATTTGCTGTGTAGGACATGTACTTCAACCTACATGTCCTACACAGCAAATCACATTTAGAAAATTGACTTCAGTAACCTAGCCACATCATCACTCTGTTATCCGTTACTCCACGTGGAAGGACACCCATTTATTTATCTAACAGTCAACTCCATGAGTCAAATATCTATATTGGTTGTTACAGAGTCGGACGTCTTCCGCTTGAAATTGAAACTGTGAAGCTCAGTTCAGAACTAAACCGATTAAACAATCACACAGAGCAAAATGGCCGGAGAGATCTTCGTGGTTTCAGCAGCCGGGCAAGGCCACCTCCAACCATGCATGGAACTCTGCAACCACCTTCTCTCCCGCAATTACCACACCACCATCGTCATTCCCTCCACTCTCTCCTCCGCCATCCCCTCCTCTTTTGCCCAAAACCCACTCGCCCAAATCGTCCAACTCACCGCCTCTTCCGGCCCTCCCAGACCCGGACCCGACCCGCTCCGCCAGCAAGCCGCCCAAGACCTCGAGCACCACTTCGCCACCCGCTCCGCTGTTCCCGATGTGCCCCGACCTCTCTGTGCCATAATCGACTTCCAGATGGGCTGGTCCAAGGAGGTTTTCTGGAAATTCGACGTCCCGGTGATCGGATTCTTCACCTTCGGCGCGTGCGCCGCCGCCATGGAGTGGGGCTCGTGGAAGGTCCAAGCCGGAGACATCCGGCCCGATGAGATCCGCCAAATTCCCGGTCTACCCGAAGAAATGGCTCTCACCTATTCGGACCTCAAACGAAGGCCAGCCGGTCCGCCAGGTGGCGGTCCGCACGGGCCACCGGGTGGCGGTCCGCAGGGCCACCGGGTGGGTAGACGGGTGGGGTCCGCACGGGCCACCGGGTGGCGGTCCGCACGGGCCACCGGGTGGAGGAGGAAAGGGAGGAAAAGGCGGAGGAGGTCCGCCTAAACCGGGAAACCGCCCTCCGTGGGTCCCGGAGGTCGAAGGCTCCATAGCGTTGATGTTCAACACGTGTGATTACCTGGAGCGTCCGTTCATCGATTACATGACTGAACAGATGGGAATGCCGACGTGGGGTGTGGGCCCGCTCTTGCCGGAAACGTACTGGCAGTCTTCGTCGGATTCTTCAATCCGTCACCGTCAGATCAGAGCTCAGCAGCGCCAATCTAACTACACCGAAGACGACGTCGTCCAGTGGCTGGACTCCAAGCCTCGCGGGTCTGTGTTGTACGTTGCATTCGGGAGTGAAGTGGGTCCAACTGCGGAGGAGTATCCACAGTTGGCTAGTGCATTGGAAGAGTCGACCCGGCCATTCATCTGGGTCATCCCATCCGGGGCGGGTGGACCCGAACAAGGTGATGGGTTTGACAGCAGAGTGGGCGAGAGGGGTTTGATAATACGTGGATGGGCACCGCAGCTGTTGATACTGAGCCACCCATCAACTGGGGGGTTCTTATCACATTGTGGGTGGAACTCAACTGTGGAAGCATTGGGCCTCGGTGTTCCATTTTTGGGATGGCCGGTTAGAGGTGACCAGTACTTCAATGCTAAGTTGGTCGTGAACCATCTCAAGGTTGGTTACAGAGTTGCTGAAGATTTTTCGGAAATGGTTAAGAAGGAGTACATTGCAAGAGGAATAGAGAAGCTAATGGGGGATGAGGACATGAAGAAGCAGGCCTTGGCGATACGGCAGACGTTCCAGAATGGGTTTCCGGCCAGCTCCAAGGAGGCATTGGATGCTTTTGGTGATTTTATTATTAACCAAAAAGCAGCTTAGAACTTATATATACAAATAATTTGATGGGTGTATGTACGTGTGTTGTGTTTAGTTTGATTCTCTTTGGTTGACTTACACAGCAAGCTTTAATTAAAGAGGTCATGTATAGTTTGTGAGACCTTGGAGAATATGATGGAGTCATAACTGTCCTTATTGCTTCACTTGGCAAAAGGTTCAATGGCTCAATGTTGTTATGAATATTTTGGGTGTATTTGTAATATTTTGGTACTGAGTGATTCTGGTGAAGATTTTCTCTTTGTAACACACTACCACGTGTTTTATCTGATCGAGTTTTTCTGTTGAAATTATCTGGCTTTTAATACTTTGATCCATGCTGTTGCTTTTAATTCTTAAATGTGTTTGTGAGTTAGTCACAGATACATAAGCAGCAGCTGATTAATCTGTCATTAAGTGGGTTTCCACTCTCCTCCCTATGGTATTTAATGAGTCACATATTATATTTGAAAGCTCGTGGAGCTGGGAGTGAGAGATACTGATCAAAAGAAGAAGATTCATTTGACCAATTGGGAGATTGTTTGTAGACCCAAGTGTTCTGGTGGGTTGGGAATCAAGAAATCTGGGGAAATGAATGAAGCTCCTTTAGCTAAGGCTGGTTGAAGGATTATTCAGGGTGATCATGGGTTATGGAGCCGGATTTATAGGAAACAGTACTTAAACAGCGCTTCTCTTCTTCAGCCAAACTATAAAAAACATCAGAACTGCTCTAGTACATGGTCCAGTGTTGTGCATGGTGCTAATATTCTAAGGCGAGGTTTTGTTTGCAGAATTGGTAATGGGATGTTAATTTTTGGAATGATTGTTGGGCTCAGTGTGGTGTGTTGCATAGTTTTGCTACTAATCCTGCTGACATAAATAAAAATGATTCCGTCCAGGATTTCATGCAGGGAAGGAGTTGGAATGAAGGTAAGCAGTAAGCTTAAGGCTTGCTTGCCTCCTCATATTGTCAGTAGTATTCTTTGCACCCTTAGTGCTCAGGGGAGTGATGACGATAAAGTGATATGGGGAAATTCTTCTCTGGTATTTTCTGTGAAATCTGCTTATCAAAAGCTCTGTGGAAACCAAGGGTTTCCTGACTATATTTGGAAAAAGGAATTGGTCTCTTCCGAACCCTCCAAAGATTAAAATTTTCTTGTGGCTCTTTGTCCAAGGTAAATTACTCACAAATACTCGGAGAGTTCGTAGGCATCTCACAACTGATTCCTCTTGTTATTTTTGCCCTGGTCATGAAGTAACTATGATTCATCTTTTCAGAGATTGATAATACGCAGCAGGTGTGGAGATCGTTTGTCCTTCCTGCTAATATCAGTAATGCATTTGTTCTGGGATGGAAAGAGTGGATAGCTGCATATTTGACGCACAGAGGTTCTATTATGAGAAATCTAAACTGGAACATCTTGTTCATCTTTGGCTGCTGGTTTATTTGGAAATGGAGATCTACGTAAAACGATCTTTGAACCTAATTTTTGCCTCCCTTATAATATCCCTCAGGTAATTCTCTGCAATTTTAATGAGTGGTTTAATGCCAATGAGTTTTCTTCAAGCAAGAAGAGTTACCAAGTTGAAATGATCTCGTGGGGTAAGCCTGAACCTGGGAAGTTTAAATTGAATGTTGATGGCTCAAGATCGAATGATGGTGTGATTAAAGCAGGTGGAGTTATTAGTGATGGATCTGGAAACTGGACAAATGGTTTTATGATCAACATTGTGCTGGTGAAGTTCTTCAGGCTAAAGCTTGGGGTGTCTTCCATGGTTTGCAGCTGGTAGTCAGTTTACAGATTAGAAATCTCATTGTAGAATCTGACTTTGCTGTGGTGGTTGCTCTTTTACAATTGGAGATCTTCACCCCCTTGGGACTTAAAAAATCAAGCCAAGTATAAAAATTCCCGAGATTAATTGTAGTTAGATTTAAAAAATCCATAAAATGTGTCACGTACCGATCTACACGTTGAATACCACCAAGTATTTCTTATAAGGACAAAATACAGTTAAGATTTCCCATAAGTAATCATGGTTCATCATTTGCAGGTTTGAGAGTAGTTAACAATTGCCAAATAGAAAACTGTTGCTCTCTGTGAGGAGTGTGGCATACGATGACCGTTTAGAGCCTAAGTCATATAAATGACAATGCAAGAATCTATCATGCTTAGTAATAACATTAATGTTAAACTTACTACTACTACTACTCCAGAACAAAATAATGCCACCACATTGGCCAAGAGCAGGTACAACGGCAGCATTATCAAAAGGGAGCTTTAGTCAAAAACTTCTCAGTAGCATTAGCATCTAGTGATTCTAGTCTAGTATCCAAAAGCCAAAATGCATCCATATTGAGCAGCTTAATATAAAAAAGGGTTTGACAAAGGACTCCATCCTTAGAACAGCCCCTACAATTCCCAGAGACAATTCTCATAATGAAGGGCTTGGAAAAGCATCCATGTCATTCCCAGTGTCTTCAGCATAGTCCTCGCTTCTTAGGGCGTAAAATAGTGTCATTGATATGGTGAGTTGTTGTACTAGCTTTCATTTTCTTTGATTAATTATTTACTACTCCAAGTATACAAGAAGAAAACAACAGCAACTGTAGCATCATTATCACAATGGGCTGATGAATTATAGAACCCATACCAATTCTTTCCGAGGGCCAATTTAAATAAAATTGATCGCCAATATGCAATAGCTTAGTAACCATCAGCACTAAAGCAAAACAAGGAGGTTCACAACCAAAGAGTACAAGGCCAAAAAGATTAACAGTAACAGCAGGAATAAGAATTTGGCCAAACCTACCAAGTCTTGAACCAGAACTAGAACGAACCCAAATTGAGCCTAAATGAATAAGTATTCTGACTGAAGTAAGAAATGCCCAAACAAAATGTCTAACAAGATCATTAAGAAAAGGAAACCAGAAAACAAACTGTGGTTGGAAAATGAATTTGAAAAGTGCAGTGCAAACGAATTGCACCAAAAACTTACAGTAACAGTAATTCTGTGATTGCTCTTGTCCTTCAAGGTTCCAATTCAAATCAATTCTCCGGATTGGAGCCGTCAAAAGTTGTCCCATTGGCTAAAGCAAATAATAGCTGGACTGTCTCCCGTCGTCTCTTCCTTCTGTGTCCAAATTCCTCGCAGAACCTCTACTCTCCTCCATTTTCCTATCAATCTAAGAGCCTTTGTGCTGATGGTAAAGTAGATGGTGTGTTCTGGTAGTAACTTATGCTTAGGTAACTTGGGAAAAGGAGTAGAAACCATAGCCAAAAAAGAGAGCAGAACAGGGACTTGTGAGGAAGGTTCTCTGGTGACCAATGACTAATACTGCTTTTTTTTCTAAATAGCTGATCATCACAGATATTCAATGCTTAGGTAACTTGGAAACGGAGTAGAAACAATAGACAAAAAAGAGCATAGGACAGGGACTTGTGAGGAAAGTTAGTAAGATTCTGTCCTTCTCGAGCAGCCATCATCTATGTATCCTCTTCTCAAATGTGAACGACTACCTAGCTGAAGCCAAGGTACATCGCATGCATCACTTAATTGAATTGGAAACTCAAAGTCCCATCATGTAGTCCTAATTAGCTAGGTAGCCCTCTCTAAAATAAATGTACTTTTCATTTCTAGACAATGGCTTATCTCTAATCAAAATGTGAACCACAAAAGGACATTTGCTAGAGTACAATCTCTTCTTCATGAGAAAAGAACATGAGCAGAGACATTGTGATGAGTTAAAATGATCTGTTGCAACAACTAAAACCCCTAGACCCAATGCCCTAGCGAACAAGAATACCAACAACTTCCAGAAGCTTAAGGATCCTATTTACACAATCAAAATTGGAAATCCCCAATCACAAAGACAAATAGTAAAACCAATCCTGCTATCCAAGTAGAGATCAAATCCAACAAATATCGCGCAGGAATTAATTAATGCACATAGAAAGTAACTTCATCAGATAAAAACCTAGCCAAGAAATACTCCGAGTGCTGACAACAAATTAAAAATGAACTCCAGATAGTCTAAAGCTAAACAAAATCCTTCAAAGAGTGGAGACATATCATAACGAAATCAAAATTGAAAACATGAGACCTAGGTGTTGGTAGCCCTGGTGTAAATCTGCTGGCTGGAGTGAGCAGAGACCATCCTGATAGATCCCCTAGCCATCAAGTCCCTGATAGCCCTCCTGGCCAGAGAGCCGTTGATCCTGAGACGATCGGAGAGAATGGACGGTGTGATGAGCTTGAACTTGGGAGCCTCAGAGAGCAGCTTGTCGTAGGTGGCCTGGTCGAAGAGCACCATGTTGTTCACCTTCTCCTTTTGCTTGCCTTTGCTCCACTTCTTCTTCTTCTGTTTCCCTCCTCCGGACTTGGCGGGCTTCGACGACGGCGGCGGTGCCTTCTCCTTCTTCGGAGCCTGAAATTCAAACCAACCGGTTAGCGAGTTAGTCACAGATACAAAGCAGCAGCAGCCGATTCAATTTGTGAAAGGAGACGGTCCTCACCATTGAACCGGCGACTAATTACAGAGAGTCAGAGAGAATTGGAGAAGATGGTGCTTTGGAGGCTAATAGATGGACGCACTAGTTAGGAATTTATATGAACTAGGGTTAGGCCACGACGTCGTTTAAATATCATTCAGCCTCATATTTATGCTCCTCTCAATTTTGGGCCGGGTCGGGCCCTTGAGTGATTCTACCGAAAGAAGTGTTTTTTTTTCTCTCTCTCTAATAAATTACATCGTGGTTTATCTGATTTTCTCTTCCAATTGACCTATGATTTTCTCTGGTTCTACTTCCATTTCGAAGGATAGGAGTCCTATTAATCCGGCTGAAATAAGATCATGATGAAAATGTAGTTCGATCTAGATGATTCTAAAAGGAATGTGCATGTTAGATAATCCCATTTATGGGCATGAAGCTCCTGGCGAGTTGAGCAAATCACATTTTCATTAATTTGTTTCAATTGGGTCATGCACACCTGCATGTGCTGGCTCCTCTGAGTTTCATGATGATCCAGGTGACATGGAGGAGGAAGAAGCTGTTACTGTCTGAGAACTCTGAAAGTGATCGAGTCTGGTGAAGGTGAAGATTAATCTGAATAGGAATATATATTGTAGGGATGAGTCTGAATGTCTGATGATGAGGCCTCTGAATCTTTTCTACATGCATGGCTGAAACTCTGAAAGTTAATTAGTTTGATTATCCCATTTTGGTTTCTGCTACTTCTTGCCTAATTTTATAAAATTGATGATGAATGTCTTCGTATGGAGTGTGAGTGTGGTAAAAGTGAAGACTCGGACGGTGTGTTTGGATGAGGGAAAAAGTGAGGGAATTTAATTAAAAATAAGGATTTTACAATTTTTCGGTCGAATTTTAGTGTTTGGCTTCCTTATCCAGTGAAATTAGCAATTCCTATAGAAAATAATCGTAGAATTTGGGGAGGCAAATTCCTGACTTGAATTCCTCCCAAAATAGGTGTATTTTCTGAATTCCTTCCATGCAGGTTTAAATTCTTGTCATTTTAAAAATTTAAATGATGAAATCCAAACAATAGAATTATCAATTAACGGAATTTAAATTCATGGAATCATAATTCTCATCATTTGAGAATATTTATGAAAATAGAAAATACTTCATCCAAACACACCGTGAAGGTTTGGTGAAGGGGAGGATCCTGATCGAATATGTACCTTGGGATCGAAGCCGTTAAATCTTTGGAAACTATGTATGTAGCAGAAAGTTGATTGAATTATCCCATTTTTGTTTATGTTACTTCTTTGCTTAATTCTTATAATGATGAATGTCCTTGTATGGAATTGAGATATGCTGCTAGAGAGAAGGTCAAGCCTGCTATTAAACAAGACTGTTTGGCTGAATAAGGTTGATATTTTGGTGGTTATGGAGCCTAGAATAAGTGAAACTAAGACTTGTATGCGATTAAAAGTGTTGGTTTCAAAGTGTTAGAAGGTGTGCGTGTTAGAGCATCTCCAACAGAGTAGCTAAAATAAACTTTTAGCAATATTTAACTAGATTTTGAAGAAAATTCAGCTCCAACCGAGTAGCCAAAATAAAGTTATATTTAACTTTTTGTTAAAAGGCTAGCTATATTTAGCTAGTGAATAATGAATAGCTAAATATTTTTCTGTCTTTCTCTCTCCTAGATTGTCAACGTGTAAATTTATGAAAAAATAAAATATTATAAAATAGCTATAATTGCTAGCCTTGTTGGAGCAGAATTCTAAAACAAGTAGCCATATCTCTAATTTCTAGCTATTTTAGATCAAATTTCACTTCATACTGTTGGAGATGCTCTTACATTTGACTTCTTTCGAATATCAGAATTTATTCTGTAATGTCATTGCTAAAATGGATCGAGTCATTTCTGTTAGTGTTATATCTATGGGAGCTCACCATAGTTGCCTTTTTTCTGCTACCTAGCTATGCAAGTCCTTGTAGTATTAAACTCTTTTTGTGAGTTTAATGACATTTAATTTTCAACCCATTCTTAAAAAAAAAAAAAATTTATTAAAAAAAATTGATGGCTTTTTAATGATCAAGATTTCTTTGCTATTATGAAGGGATTGTATGTGTTCCAAATCATTAAAATATATAATCATTTGAATTACATGTGAGTTTTTGGTATCCAAGTAAAGTATAAAGTGCCCCCAAATCATTGGCAATGGAATCACTTCGAGAACCAAGGTCATTTAGTCTAATTTTCGATCATGTGCATCTTCATCTTCTCGTATCTTTTTTCATTTAAGAGGGTTAAAAGATTTCACTCCTACCTCCATGATGACTAGAACTCATAACCTGAATCTTTGGTAGTGGGTGCTCTAACCACTGAGCTAACACCACTTCGTCTTCTCGTATCTAATGTGTTAATAGTTTTCTGTATTGGTTCGAGATTAACCTCACTCCTAAATGCTCACTCTGCTTGTGGGATAAGATTGGAGTATTTCTTTTCGGTTTTTCGTGTTGGAACATTTGAAATTGGAGCACTAATTCTATATTCAAGATGTCGATGAGTTGTGGCTTGTTGGTTATCTACTTATCTGAAATAACTAATACTATGGAGATTAATTACAAATTCAAATCTTACTAAAATCATAAGGTAGAGTGGGAATAATTAAAAATAAAAATAAAACATTGTTCGTGGTTAGTACATATGCCTTCTCATACGTACATTATTAATTGTTTATTCTTTTCCTAATGAGTTGGTTTAGGCCAGTAGGCTAGGGTTTCAATTATAAGCCTCTAAGACTAGATGTTTCTTGGTTGGGAACCTACTTGTTTTAAATTTAGTGTAAACTAGTGTAGAAAGGGTTGAAATGGTCTTATTAGATAGTGACTATGTTTCCAATTAATTGAATTGATAGCTGATTTTTGGGAAATGTTTTATCGGTTTAGCTTTGGGTGTTTACTCTTAACTTTGGGTGTTTACTTTTATGTTTCCAAGTGAGCAAATTTGGAGGTTCCAATAGAACCACTCTTACTCTTATGACTGAGAATAAGTATAATTGTATAGTTATTTTTATCGAATTTCCTATGATTTTCTTGCTAGTTTTGAAATTCCCGTCAATGGTAAGTCGTAGGATATTGACCGAAGAGACTAAGTAATTTAAAACTTATCTCTTGCAACCAAATAACAAACAAGGGTTCAAACAATGTTCAATTGAACGACCACAAGCTATGCAACAACAACAAGCAATTGAACAATTCTAGAACCCAAAGTGTGCATCAAACTAGCACACTACGGTCTATAATCTATTGAATGAATCACACAATGTGTTATACAATTATGAACAATAGATAAGCAATCCAACAAACAATCACAACACACAACACCAAATGTGTTCACCCTGAAACCTCTACCTCTAGAGGAAAACCGGAGGGGAGCCGTACCCCACACTCTTGAAGCACACTATGAAAAGCCAATGTGGCAAACACATACAAGGGGAAATCGTTTCCAAACTCAAACACTATCAACCTATTGACTAGTGGCAGTTCTAACCTTGTGTAGCTTCCAATTGCTTCTTCAAGTGCACCTTCCTCAAGCTTCTCCAATTGGACTCCACCGACGTGAACCTCCAATCCAAAGAACAGCGATTATGCAAGGATGATGTATGATTGTGAATGGGGAAGTGCTTTAATTATGTCTTAAATAATAAAAACTAGACTTGTCACTAATCTAGATTTACAACAATGAAAAATATATACTAAAGGAACTACCACAAGAGTACAACAAAATAGATATGATTATTAGAGAGTAAAGGTTGTAAACAATATTAGAGAAATGATAGAGCTCAAGTATCCACCTCTAGTCTTCCTCCTAATTAACCAATACATGTATAAAACAAATCTGATTGATGATGATGAAGTTTGCCAACCTAAAGGGATGAATGTCTCCACATTAGGCTATTGATTCTCCTAAGCAACAAATTAGGCATGAGTGTCTACTCTAATTCTTTTCAAACTTAAGGGATCTAGCATGATATCTACTAGGTTATTCCTTAAGCAAGCATATGCACTTTGAAAATCGACAAACACACAAATCCTAGAACATGGTATCTATTCTAGTTATTCATGGTGTAATTCCAAAAGAACTCATTATCTAAGTTCCCCTTGTTACAAATCATAGGCCCAAAACTCGGTCATCTAAATTGGCATACGTAACAATATCAATTGTAGAGTTTATATTATAGTACCTAAGCATAAAATAAACTCAACAAGATTGGAAAGTAAATAGAAATTAACTACTCATCATCAACAACCATTAATGGATCAAACATGCATAAATTAATTAGAACTCATGACTAGGCCTTCAACTGAAGCCCCTAAAGAAACTTAGCTACAAATGAAATACATAAGGAAAGAAGAAGAAGAAGAAGAAAAGATTTGATGTTCTCTTGGTGTGATTTTGGAGAAGGATTTGCTCTCCTTAATTATATAGGCTCTTGGTAGTGAATGCATCCAAATCCCAAAATGGTGAGTGACTAGATTTCCATCTCCATAATGCAACTCCTAAACATTAATCATGTGTAGCTTGTCTTAGAGTAGTAGTGGTGGTGACCTAGCTTCATCATGATCATAACTAAATTGGCACAATGTTTCACCATGATCATGACTAGATTGGCACCAAGTTTCACCTCTACATAACTTGGGTAAACTTCATATGACTTCACCTCCACAAAGTTACATTGATCATGTACATCAGCCCATGAAGATGTTTCTTAGGCTGTTCTTGTGTCTTGTGAAGGACGCATGAGTAATTCAAACCCAACAAGCCCATCATTTGTTCTTAGGAGTTCTGCTCCATCTTGACATTTCCACCTTGTAAAGGGCATATCTCCGTGGATAAGTATCATAATTGAGTGATTCTAATTTCATTCTCACACAACTTAATCTGGAGTACTTGAAACACAACCAGACCTGTCTGGAAAGTTTTCTACAAGCAATCAAAGTTCGGTTCCAGAACGTCCGTGCAGCACCACGTATTACTCACTTGAGACTGAATGCAAGGAGATCCAATGGTCTAAATATGGTGAAATTTGAACTAGGAAGACCTAGACACATATTAGAATGATGTCTATAAATTACACCCCAAATCAACGGTTCGATGCATAGAAATTGGCCTCCCAAGTCGACTGATCTGCCCAGGAAGAAGACTGAACTTCTGTCCGAAAATCTCATGTGCAATTCATTCTCTTTTCATCTCCTTGTCTAGCTTGGAATGTCATTTTTCATCCATTTTATTCATTTTTATTCCAAAATACCTATAAACATGAAAACAACATAAATAGCTCGAATAACAACTAACTAACGAAGGAAATATAGGAATTTAATACAAATAAATATACAATTATACTCCTTTTCAAAGTTCAGGGACAAAAATGTCGAATGAGTCAAAGTTCATAAAGGTGATTTTTTCCCAAAATTATAAGATGTAATTACATTAAGAGAAATTTTATTCACATACCTCTATATACTAAGGGGGGTGTATTCAATTCAGATTTTAAAAGATTGTGTTAGAGTTTTTATAATCCATGGATTATAAAAGATTTTACTGAATCCATGGATTATATTAAATCCGTATGGACTTTGATTGAGTTTAGTGGATTTAATTGTTAGGATTTGTTTGGATTTTAATAAGTCTATATTCTTTTTTTTTTGTGTTTTTATTATTAAGCACTTTATACAAGGATAAAAACTAATGTCAAATCAACGATGAAAAGAACATCAATGGTGACAACTCTTCCCTTTTTATGTTGCCATCTTCATCTATTTCTTTTCTCTCTATTTCTTATTTTCCTTTTCTCTAAAGGATTAATATGAGTATGTACTATAAAGAGAAATTAAAATAGTTTGACATTTAAACCTCAACATAAACAAAATAACAAGTCATTCAAGAATAGTTTAGATCAATAGATAAATATAGCAAATTTCTAACCAAAATAATATCTCATAAGGCATTCCTAACAAAGCAACAACATAGCTCAAATAATTATGGTCTTCACATAAGTATCAAGAAAGTTCTTCAAGGCCCCTCAAAAATAAAAATAAATGTTCTTCAATGCCCAACAGCTATACCATTCTCAATTACAATTTTCAAATTCTTGTAATCATGAAACATCCCGTAGCGGAATTCGGTATTCTTCGAGTGAGCCTATCACAAAACAAAAATTAAAAAAATTATTATTGCAATGCATCTTCACAATTGGTTTATTTTATAAGAATAAATTTGTCATGCATATAGTCTGCATGAAGCTCACCTTAAAGTATTTCTCCCACACTTGAGCAGTGAACTTTTTGTAGTTGAGTTAAACCCAAAATCAGACCTAAAACGCATAAGGGTTCAACAAGAGTTCCGTCTTGTACATAGATTATGAGAAGTGTCCTTCCTATTACCGTATGCTAAACCCTTACACAAATGGGCTATGATTAAGACTATCTAAGCAGATTATGGAAGCACAATCAATTGCCATACGCATACTAACATCGACAACTAAAGGACTGACTAGATGGTGGACTCTACTCACTCTAGTCATGTACACGATTCATCTTGCAGAAGCTAGCCAGACTTCCTATGGTTCAAAACATGAAAAATTTGTGTGACAAGTCATATCTAGAAACCAATGTTTGCCCATCTTGAGCCCAAAGGCGTTACATCATTGAATATTTATTTATTTATTTTTTAAGTAAGAGACACCAAAGAGTACTAATACACGAAAGAAATATATGCAACAGCTCCTTGAAGTACCTCAATGATAGATATAGCAACATGAAAACAAGAAAATTTAAAACTGAACAGATCCACCCAGTATTGTTTTTGGTGTACTACCATATATGATCAAACATACTATTTGTTTTTGTGGCAGAGGGAACAGATTTACGGACACAAAGACCAAACACAGTAAGGAGGCATTGATCAAATATACAAACTCACATGAGATTTTTATATTATTAGCTCTCAACTTTTTCTATCTTGTTTTTCTAATGGAAAATCAAAACTTTAATCTGCTTTGATCCTCTCACCACTCTAACTATATCTCTAAAATCTAAACCCTAGCTAGCAGCATGAACCCATTCATACCTTAAGATCAACGCCATAGAAACCCCATATATGTATGAACCATAAACTTTGACAAAGAAGCTAAAAAGCCAGCCAACCAAAGAAAACAACAAAATGAGAAAACCAATATCGATCACTAAAGACAAAAGGCTGATCCAATTAACAGAATCAACTAATCAAGAACCCAATTCAATTAATAGAAACACCGTACTGATCAATGATTTTGAACAAGTTGTTACGAAACCTAATTATTAAACTTCCGAATAGACAAAAATTTTATATCCAGTGGGTTTGAATATGTATAATTAACATGAATAGAGAAAAAAATATGAGAAATTACCTCGGTTGTTCGTAGAATAGAAAGAGGTTTATAGTTCATATGGAAAGAGATCAGTAGTATTGATGCGCTTCATCTTCACAACCAGAGAGAGAAAACGTCAAAATGAAAATCTCTAGTCTGGTGAGCGGATTTCTTAGGAGTTTTGGTATTTATACCAAGCCCTCTAAAATCCAACACAATCAAGCATTTAATAAAATCTTTGAAAATCATTGGAGTTTTGAATATCATCAGATTTAAAAGGATATTTTAAAATCCTAATTGAATACAACAAGATTTTAAAAGACTTTTTAAAATCCCAATTGAATACCCATGGACTTTTAAAATCCAAAAAAATCTTGTAGACTCCAAATTGAATACACCCCCCTAAATACACACCTTTTTTTTTGTACAATTTATATAAGACTTTGTGGGTATGTTAAATTACTAAAAAAGACATTTATATATTAAATCTAAATAAACAAATTTGAAATAAACAATCTCGCGTTAGAATTTTCTTTTGTTGTACGAGAACGACGTGAGTGAAGATTGAAAGCTCTAATCAGAAAACAACGTAATGGATTCTAATTAGTGTTTCTCAACCCTTAAGCAAGGTATGACTTCTCAATCTTTGATTGAATTTGATCTACTATAAAATTTAGATTTTAGGGTTTGTTGTTTAAGATTTTAGTGTTTATTGGTGGAGATAGTTGTTGGAGAAGGACTGGTGAACTAGACAGAGAGAGATGCGTGGTGGGATGGAATTAGAGAAAAAGAGAGAGATCGGAGAAGCAAGAAAAAAGAAAGAGATGGAGGAGAGAGCTAAATAACACTATGTCTGGTGATGGACCAGGCGTACGGAGTGGTGAGGTTGAGGGTGGTGGTTGGGGGGCTGAGGTGGAAGGGATGGGGATAAAGACCGAACATTATGGGATCTATGTCAAGTGTGATGTTCTGGTTGGGTTGAAGAAAGGGTTTGTGGGTCAAGTTCCATTGTTGGATTCTCTTGCTGCTTGTAAAGTTGATATATGATCAAGTACAGTTTAGGTTGTTTCAGTTGAGTTACTTGTGTCGTTTCAGTTGAGTTACTTGTTTTGTTTCATTAAATTTTCCTGCGTTTAATTTGACATGTATTTGAATCTGCATGTAAGAAGAAATTATCATTTGAGCATGAAGATGAAGAAATTAAGATAATGAAGAGTTCAATTACTGTTCTTCTTCTTCTTCATTTTTAGTTCATACAATTAAGTGCCACGAGGGATCAAGTTTCTTTGCTTTTTTTCTTCTTCCCAATTTGATCAAAATTGTGATCGAAGTGATGATGATGATGGAGATGAAGAGGTGGCAAAATGACATATGGAATTAGAATTTAGCCATAGTCTCACTCCGTCTTAATTAGAATTTCATTTTTGTAGGCTCTGGTAGTCTGGTCTCGGTTCCCCCCTTCCTCTCTCTCTATCTATTAATTTAATAATTTGTATTCATTCCAAGCCATGATGAATATGTATCCTCAATTCATATATATCCATCGTTTTAATTATATTTATATATATTCTCTTCTGCGCGCTTTCATAGAGCATGTTCCTCTATTATTTTTATGGATTTCAAAACTCAAAAGTGATAAACAAATAAAAGAAAGAAGAAAAAGAATTTCGTCTGCGACACCTCTTCAGCTATTTCCTTTATGCCCCCTGCCAATGAGTTCTGAATCCGCCACTGATTGTACCAATGAGTTCACAATGCACCAGATATATTTCATTGTTGGATTTAAACTATTAATAGACTTTGTGTAAGTTTGTAATATGGACTGTGTTGTTTGTGCAGATATTTGAAAGTAAGGTTGCATTACTTCAATGGATTCGTATGACAGGAAAGAAAAACAATTGTGTGATTGTGATCGAGAGGTCTGATTCAGCAAATTGGGGTAACAAAAAAAGGAGACCAAAAATAAGATTTTGTTGTGAGAGGAGTGGCAAATACAGAGAGTTTAAGAGAAAGATCAAGATGGGTGTGAAAAATAACCTCAAGTCTCAAGTAGATATCGACAAGTCTAATGAAAAACGGACAAGGCTGACTGCAACAAAGAAATGTCAATGTCCCTTCAAATTGAAAGCCTTCAACATTGGTGCAGATGAGTGGATACTTGAGGTTGCATGTGGAGTACACAATCAAGTCGCCCCATCATATCTTGAAGGTCATTCTTATGCAGGACGGTTAACAACTGAAGAACAACACTTATTGATTAATATGTCAAAAAATTTGATGAGACCCAAGGATATATTGACTATAATCAAGAGTAGAGATCCAAGTAATACATCAACATTGAGAACAATATACAATGCTAGGCATGAAGCTCGTGTTAGGGATAGGGCAGGGAGAACTCAAATGCAACAGTTGCTCAAGAACTTGCATGACCATCAATATATTGAGCATCATAGGAGTGCAGATCATGTGGTCACTGACTTATTTTGGTGTCATCCCTTCAGTCTTCAGATACTACGCACATTCCCACATGTACTTATCATGGATTGCACTTACAAGACAAATAGGTATCGTTTTCCTCTTTTCGAGATTGTGGGAATTACATGTACCGAAAAAACTTTTCATGTTGCGTATGTACGTTTACATGTCAAAAAGAGTCAGAAAATAATTACACATGGGCACTAAGCATGTTAAAGATTCTTGTGGGTAATGATTCCATGCCTGAGGTTATTGTCATAGATCGTGAATTAGCACTCATGAAAGCCGTTGAACAAATATTTCCTAAAACTCATCAGGTTTTGTGTAAGTGGCATATCAATAAAAATGTACTAAAAAAAATACAAGGCAAGCTTTGCAACGACAGGCGGGTGGGAAATGTTTATTCAGGATTGGAATAGTTTAGTGGATTCCAATACTGAGGATGACTATTTGAAGAGCCTTGCAGCTTTTGAATCAAAATATATTGCATATTCTAAGGAGATAAATTATCTGAAGACCACTTGGCTGAATAAGTATAACGAAATGTTTGTGGCAGCATGGACAAACAAATACATGCATCTTGGTACGAGAACTTCGAATCGGTAAATATTTATGTATTGTCTTATTTCAATATTCATGTTGTTGTCTTTACTTACTTTACTCACCAATGCATCTCTTAACAAGGGCGGAGAGTGCACATGCAAAGCTTAAGCAAGAACTTAAGTCTTCCCAGCTTGACTTCAGTGTATCATGGGAGCATATTCACTCATTATTGTTTACATCACATTGAAATTAAGGCTTCATTTGAAAAGAGTCGATGCTTTGTGCAACACGACTTCAGACATGCATACTTGAGGGATTTGATAGGATTTGTGTCCATTTTTGCATTGAACAAGATTGTGTGTGAAGCGAATAGGTAATTTAAATATAATCAAGTTTAAGTGTGATATATTTTATTCATGTACGTTAGAAGCTATGAAATTCCCTTAAGGGTAAGTTGTGCAACCACTAATCGACAAGCAAAGACTCAATCAATGTTCAATTGAACACAAACAAGAGTATGCAACAACAACAACAATTGAACATTCCTAAAAACCCAAAGTGTGCGTCAAACTAGCACACCACGGTCTATAAACTATTGAATGAATCACACAATGATTTATACGTTTAAGACCAATAGATAAACAAACCAATCAACAATCACAACACACAACACCAAAAGTGTTCACCCGGAAGCCTCTACCTCTAGAGGAAAAACCGGAGGGGAGCCGTACCCCACGCTCTTGAATCACACTATGAAAAGCCAATGTGGCAAACACGTACAAGGGGAAAAACGTTTCCAAACTCAAACACCAAGTACCTATACTCTAGTGGCAGTTCTAACCTTGTGTAGCTTCCAATTGCTCCTCCAAGTGTGCCTTCCTCAAGCTTCTCCAATAGAGCTCCGCCGGTGTGTAACTCCAATCGCAAGAACCGCGGCTATGCAATGATGTATGAATGGTTGTGTATGGATTCGTTCAACTCAGCAAAATAACAATTAATGTTTGCTAGAGTTAAACCAAACTCTTCTCAATCCTAAGGAATGCTAAACAAGCTTGTATCAAGCAAAACAAAGGTTTAGCTAAAGTGGATTGAATGAAGAACAAGGGAGGAACCTATAGCATGGACTAGGATCACTCAATACCAAAGAACTTTCTCAAAGATCAGTTTGCAAGAGATTTAGATAGGAAAGTTGCGAAATGAAACAACAGAAATCTGTTTATATAGACCTGATGTATTAAGCGATCGATCGCCCAAAGGGTGCGATCGATCGCACGACAAACACATACGTTTTCATCAAAGAAAACGTGAAGGGAGATCGATCGCCCGATAGGGGTGCGATCGATCGCACGTACCAGAAGCTCATAACCTTACAGGCGATCGATCGCATGACAAGGGCGATCGATCGTTAAGGACAAAAGGCGTAACAGATATATTCCGCACTCAAGCGCACTAGTTCAAACATAACGGTCATTTTCTTGACCTTGGGCGATCGATCGCCCGATAGGTGACGATCGATCGTCCAGAGTAAAAATCGGTTTTAAACAAGTTTTTTGCAATTTTCACATAAAACCAATTTTAAGATCTAGCAACCCTAAGG
This sequence comes from Rubus idaeus, assembly GCA_030142095.1. Lineage (NCBI taxonomy): Eukaryota > Viridiplantae > Streptophyta > Magnoliopsida > Rosales > Rosaceae > Rubus > Rubus idaeus. The sequence goes on from CM057971.1 coordinate 25,214,221, forward strand.
TGATTGAAAGACTTCCTAAGAGAACCAAATATGTATGAGATGCAAATGCATGATCCATACCTTGAGGAAGAGAGGAAATCACCACGAACCATTGAGATGAACTTCAAGGATGCCGAACGATCACCAATCCTAATGCCACGACTTATAAAACCCTATCAACTATACAATTGAATGCAATTACAGGGAATAGGTTTTGTCTAATTAGGAAATAGCCAATATGCAAGAAATCTTGCCCTTACAAGCTATATTAATTTATTTATATTACACAATACACAGTGCTGATAATCTTGGACAAGAACTTGCATTATGCAATTGTGCTATTCGGAAAACGCACGGATTGCCTTGCGCACATGAGATAGCTGAACATAAGCGTTGTGACCGTTCCATCCCGATATCATTTGTGCATCGCCACTGGAGAAGGGTAGAAATCATGACAAGTAAGGAAGACTCATAAATACCTGAAAAGGTTCATGTAAAAACACATTTAGATCGCTTAGGAGAGTGGGCTGAAGTACAAGATGAGGAAACAAAACGTCAAATCTTGGTGAAGATCGATGAGTTGATGAATCCAAGTTCTACCTTACTTAGAGAACCTGCTGAAAAGACAAAAACTAAAGGTCGTCCAAGTAAGGTAGACACTAGTACATGTCGTTCCCCATCTGGGTTTGAGATTGTAGAGGCATTGTTAGCTGAGTGTGATCATTCTTCTCCAGTACCAAGTACTCAAAAGATAACCAGTGCGTCACATGCAAAGAAAGCAAATGATCAAGTTGACAAAACTAAGGTATGATACAAATAAAGTAAATTTTGGTTTGATTTTGATAATAGTTTATTAGTTCTTATATATAGGAATTAATGTTGCATCTGCGCTATTGTCCAACCAAACAAGCCAACTTCAAAAGATCCAAGGTTTGAGATAACTCAAAAGTATACAATGTAGTTTATCTTTGGCATGAGGCCATACATTACCGGTTCAATGGACGTGGAAGATGATGGTAATTATGGTTTTAGAGTTGTCGCAGCAGCTATGGGTTTTGGTAGGAAACATTAGCGTAAAGTTAGAACTGATTTAATGAACGAGTTGAAAGGCATGCCTGATCTCTATGAAGGTCTCTTTGGAGGACAATCTACAGTTGAGCAGCTTCATCATCGACTCAACCATTTTGCATCCAGTATAGCACCTAGAGGAAAATGGATGGATCTTCTTGACATGGGGCATTTAATAGCAACTTGTTATGGAGTACAAGTAGTGAACTTATCAGATGGTCAATGCTTGACATTTCTCCCATTACGTGAGTATATTGACGGAAAACTAATGAAAGTAGATATACGTGAGATAGACATTGGATTTGTGAATGGTAATCACTTTGTGCAGGTAGAAGTTAGCATACAATGATATATTTATTTAAATAATTTGCATAGATGTAATTTTAAGTAACTAATTAAATTTTTCATTTCTTTGCAGATTTGCTTTGTGCTAGGGCACCCACTTCCACCACTTCCACCAAATTGGATTTACCATGCCGACAACACAGCTAAGATTTTGTACCAAAAATATCAACTCCGTTTTCAGCAATATATTCAGTTGCCACATCCTGAAAGAGCAGCCAATATATCTTCAAAAATTATGGTACTTGATGATGATGAAACTGCTCAATTTGGTGATGTTATTATGCCCTCCGATGATACTACAATATATCTTGGCGATGACTGAATTATTTTGAAATTCACTTAGTTGGGTTGTTAGAGACTAATATTTTAGCAATTGTACTTCTATCACTTTTTAATTTTTATGCTGAAAATTTTCTCAAGGACTATGGTAATGTCTTGTCTTGTTTCATTCCAATTTCGTGAGCACAAAACTTAAAATTATGTAATAAGAGGTTTCTTGAAGAGAAATTTTCTCGATAAAAATCCAAAAGAGAAGAGATATAGTCAATGAAGATCTCAACTAGTTATAAACCTTCGAGGAAGATGCATAATTGCATAATGTTGAGTTTAATAAATATGTTGTTTGCATCTCAACTAGCACAATGTTGAGTCTTCTCTGGGCATACTCGGGCAGATCGATGTGATTGTGCTATTCTCAATGTTGTTTGCATCTTTTTTTTTTGAAACAGACGTTGTCTGTGTATTAAAAAAAATGATGTGAGATGTGTATTTAGTGAATAAGTTGTCTATTTAAAAAAAATAATGTGGGATGTGTATTTAGTAAATATGTTGTGTATTTAAAAAAAATGATGTGGGATGTGTATTTAGTAAATATGTTGTGTATTTAAAATTAGGGTAATTTAGGAAGTTTATGAATGTGTATCTAATAAATTGTGTTTCAATAAAGTTAATATAATAAGGTGTGTATCTAGTATTTAGTCACATTAATCGTGAAATATAATAAATATATTATTTTTTTTTTGGGTCAGACGACTCGAGGGAGTGAGGAACTATATCGATATGGTAACCGCTGAAAAAGAGAGAGGCATAAAACAAAAACAAAGGAAAAAAAGAAAATATAGCGACTCTTTTCTTTCAGTCTTGGGTTTAGCCATTCAGGTTCTTCTTCTGAAACCCTACTCTACTGGAAGGCTTAGGTTTATACTGATCGTCGATACAATTGCAGAGCTCCTTTGCTGATTCTCTAGTATCGGTGGTCATGATGACACTCACTGTGCCTCACTCACTGCCTGGCTCTCCTCCACTCCAATTAAACCCACCGAGAATCGTTCCCTCATTTCATCGGTTCCCTCTATTCCGATGCTCGGCCAACCTTAGAGCCTCTATGAATTCCCAAAATTCGAGAGTCAGTGTTCGACTCCGTGCCGCTCATCAACCAGGTAACTCAGTGGTTTTGAATGGGTTTTGCTAATGCAGTTTAGCTCGTGGTTAACATTGTTTTACTGATAGTTACTAATTCAAATGGAAAAGCTTATTTTTCGTGTGGTGGTTGGATGGTGAATAGTCAATAGTGTATGTGAATCACCATCTTTTTTGAGTTTTTGAATTGTTAATGAATTTGGGAGAAAACACTCTTGAAAAGAATGACTTAGTGTTTGTGGAGAAGCCAGAGGTTTTGCTAAAACGAAAGAACTATTTATAGAAGGTGGATTAGGAATCCACAAACTAACAGAAAGAACCTGCAAATTCTCAGAGACTAACAAAGATTAAAGCCCAAAGACAATTCCAGGCAAACCTCACTTCACTGCAGCTAACAAATCCCGCAAACAGAAGAGAAGGAATAGTCTCTAAAGTGAGTAATAACCAATGCCCATAAAGCAGACCGAAATCCCAAAACTCTAGCACTCCTATCACTCTAAAAATTATTCTATTATGCTCTGTCCACGTAACCCAAAAAATTGCTATCAATAAGCAGCCCCACACATGGTCTTAGCTTTCTTTCCTTTCCTTAAAGCTTGGAAGGACAGAACACCCCCTAGTGCCCCAACAAGCTTCAATTTCCCTAAACAGCTTCATGCCACATTTGTAAAGAATACTGGCAATGGATTAAAAACATTATCCATACTCTTCTCCACAGCTATGTAGAATGCACCAATGAGGTGAAAAGCAAACAAAAGGCCCCTTCATTTGAACAAGACTACAGGGTTTTGACCCTCCCAATAGCAACCACCAAATCCAAAATCCTACATTTTGAAGTGTTCTTTGATACTGGATCTGAGAAGAATGTTATAAAGTAGTAAGGTTTTTCTTTTATTACATATGAAGGTGCTGTATGTTTTTCTAGAAAACGTCCTTGCCCTGTATAGGATAAAATGGAGCCTCTTCCATTTTTCTTAACATATCCACTTCTATATCATTAAGTTTTCTTCTAAAACCAAAATCTTGATACTTCTAATTTTAGACTTTAGTTGGTTAAAAGAGATCACAGAATGATTTAGTGGATTTTTGTCAGTAAGTAAAATGCGACTCTACTTGGGAATAGATAATCTTCAGACTCCTGTCAACTGCTGAATGTCGCTGCTTGAATTTAACAAGAAACAATTTTTGTATACTGATATGTCTTGTTGATATATACTATATTAGGAATTGGACACTTTTGGAAACTATAATGCATCTATAATACTAGGTCGTTGGGATATTTTTTCTTTTCGCATCAAAGTTGTAAGGTATCTTGCTGATTCTATGATTTTGTGTAATATATAAACTTTTATAATTATTTTTCTATGTGTATTTACTGTATGTTTCCAAAACAGTTGCAGGGAAGTTAGAAGTGGAACGTTTTGCAAGCATTTCTTCCTCAAACAGTCAAGAAACATCTTCAGTTGGTGTCAACCCACAATTCTCAGTACCTCCCCCACCATCCATGATGTAATCATTTTTTCCTAATTTTCTCATATCTCGTTTTATTACCATTCATGTATTCAATAGCAGTTTCTGTAATTTTTTCTTTCCTCCTTGTGCCCAAACAGTCATAACCATATTATCTATTCACCTGTTTGTTTTTCAGTGGGTCACCTCTATTTTGGATTGGTGTCGGTGTCGCGTTTTCTGCACTATTTTCATGGGTGAGAACTAGAATTATCCGCATCCTCTGATCCTCTTTGTTTGATAAGATATACATTTATTACATTATTAGATCAATTCACCTGTACTGTATGTCTGACAAGTTGATTTGTAATTACAGGCGGCTGCAAGTTTAAAGGTGCGTGTTTCCCTTCTACAAATCATGGATATAACTATATTTCATTATTTGTATTGTTGGATTCTTTTAGCTTAGGGTGTTGGAAAAGGTCACTATTAGAGCTGCCTTTGACATGTTTAATGGTTGTGAAAGACTGAAAGGGCGCCTTTTTTTTTTTTTTTTTTCTTTTCCCTTTTTGTTTTAATGATACAACTTCAAGTTTTAACGGGAAGCAATTCCATATGCTCAATGATTCCCAATTACATGTAGCCCAAAACTGTTCATGGATTTAGTTTTCAAAAGCATTCTTTAATCTTGAAAATACAAAATTCAAATTTGTCTTTTCACAAGAGTTTTTCAATAATTGTTCTGTAAAGCATAAACAGGCCCTAATTTTCTTAAGATGCCTAAAATATGCGTATTCACACCATAAAGTGTTCAATTGACGTCACATTTTCTGTCTCCATAATCTTCTTCTCCACCTGGAAATATAAAAATGTAAGAAGGGGTTTATGGAGAGTACTGGAATCATCAATTGGGGGGTAGTGCTTTTATTCTGTATATACATGAATACATGTGGATTATTTTTTGTTGTTGTTTTCTCTTTAGTAGAAGCTTGCATTTCATGAAAAAGTGCACACATCTGCATAAGGTTGGAAACTTGGCAATAACATGAGAACATCGTAGGACACCAGAATAGTATGGCACAAAATTGACAATTGATGTCATATTCCTGTTGACTGGTACACTGTCGTTTCACTTGTATTCCTGTTGGCTGGTACAAATTTGATACAATACTTGTATTCCTGTTGGCTGGTACAAATTTGATACAATACTTGTAAACCTCTCAAAACAGAAGAAATGTGTTACACAGTGTCACTCATTTAAGAATTGTTTGTCTCTTGATTTTCTTTATGTTTTCTTGTCTCACCCAGAAACATAAGCCGGAAAACACAATTCCCTATCCTCTACTATACATGTCTGTGAAGAAAAGGGCAGTTGGTGGCATAAATAATTTGATCTCTCAATCGTGAATATGTTTCCTTTCTGAACTTATTGTTAATTTTTTTTTCTTTTTAGAAATATGCAATGCAACAAGCTTTGAAGACTGTGATGGGCCAAATGAATTCACAAAATGACCAGTCCAGTAATGCTGCATTTTCCCCGGGATCACCTTTTCCATTTCCAGCTGCTCCAGCATCGCCTTCTGCCTCACCTTTTTCAGCTTCCTCTCAACCTTCTTTCACAGATGTATCTGCAACCAGAGTAGATGCAGCACCACCAGCTGCATCAGCCACTCCACCCACACCTGCTACTGATGTCAAAAATGAAGCAGGACCAAAGAAAGAACCAAACAGATTTGGTAATGAACAATCATTCTAACCTGGCCCTACTTTATGTTGCTTATATAATTTTGTATGGCTCAATTTCTCAATTTGAAGTTTGTTTCTATTATAGCTAAATTACATTTTGTCTCTGCCATAGAGGGTTTCAAGTCTAATAAATAATTCTTATCACATTTAATGTGTTTTTACTTTTTTGATATGAAATTCCCTTTTCATATTTAAATATATTGGTTGAATAATTAGAACAATTATCTTATTGCAAAGTGGTACTTTAGATTTTGAGTTTCCAAACAGCCACAAAAGAGTGAATTCACTTCTAGAGTGACTTGAACTTTTGAAGCTGTGGTCTCATTATATGTGGGATTCTACCAACCAGAGGTTACAGTATAATCCTCTTGTAGCCATGAAGAAAAAAGCATATTTTATATCAACCTATAAGTTCCAGCTTTTTGTTCTGTATGTGATATGAGAAAACCAAAATGATGCATGAAAATGAACATCAATGGTTGATTAATTTCTTACTTGGTCTCTTAAGTGTTTTTAACTATTTGGTTTACTTTTGAGTAATACTTCTGAATTACCTTTGGCTACAATTGACTTCTTGTCCTAGTCTATTTAAAGAAACATTTTAGAAGGAAGTTTTCTAAATCTTTTCCAATTTTTTTTCATGTGAACATGTCATGGAAAACTCTTCAAATTGACCAAAAAACTGCTATAAGTTGTCGAGGAAAACTCTTCAAATACGTGTATGTAGACCAGGAAGTTTGATGTTTTTCTGAAATTTCTATTGTCAATGTGTCATTGAATTGTGAAATGTATCAGAAAAAGTTGCATTATCTTTCTTATGTTATGATTGCATATTGTGCTTTATATCAAGCTGTTTGATCATGATCAATCATATAGAAGCCCATACATGGACCTTATTCAGTTTTAAAGGAAGAAATCCTCAGCTAATTTTCAAGGTAGGTTGCTGTTTGTGGCTGATTTAATGTTAAAAAAGCGTGGTTGACAAAGATCAAGGCTTGTTATGTGAATTGTCGTGATGTGATGTTTGCTTCAAACATCTCTTTGGAAGTGATGTTGTGGGATTTGCGTTGCAGCACAAGTCTTATATGCCTTGTGAAGTTCCAAGCCTCACCAAGCTTATTTTCCTGTGTGCTTGCATTCATGTTCTTGTATATGCGTACATGTGTATGTTTGTGGGTGCATGTGCCTTGGCTGCATGCAGTCATCATGCAATTAGTATCATTCCTATATCTTACTCATTTACTGCAGTTAGTGGATTGGATATTACCGTGACAAATAATGGCCATCAATATTTCAATCAACTTTTCACAAGCTACATTATTTGGAATTGAAATGATTACTTTCAAAAGTTTCCTGATAGAGATACTAATTGCTTCTTCTGCTTACAGCTTTTGTAGATGTTAGTCCAGAAGAAACTGAACAAAAGAGTGCTTTTGAAAGTAGCTTAAAAGATGTTACTGAAATAGGTTCATCTAAGGAAGCCAAGAATAATGTGGAAGTAAGTATCTCCTAGTGATAGTTCTCAAGATGATGTTGCAGTTTTCACTTTCAGATAATATTCTGCTTTAATAATTGACACACCTTATGAAGGGTTCTCAAAATGGAGCTGCTTTTAAGCAGGGGGTAGATGCTTCCATGGGGTCTCAATCTACTGGTAAGTAATTTTAGCATTTTCTGGGTGTAGCTGCCTAGCTGTTCTTGGCTAGTTCTGTTTTTAAAGTGGACCTCTTATTCCTGCTTGTACTCTTATCTCTTGTTTTCAATAAATTTTGTTTCTTATAAAAAAAGGTATGGCTTGAGTAGCTATTCACTTGATGTATCCTAATGTCTTGCTTTGAACTTGTCAAATTTGGCTATTATTAAAATGCAGTGGTCATAATTATCTTTGCTCGTTCTTCTCAATTTTGCATCTTTGGAATCTAAACATGTTCTATTGTGCTTTCATGTTTCAATGGATAGGAAAAGCAAATTCTGCTATATCAGTGGAAGCTTTGGAGAAAATGTTGGAAGATCCGACAGTACAGAAGATGGTTTATCCGTAATATACTTTCTATTATCGCTCTTTGAAAATTTACCTTTTCTTATCTCTTTGTGTTTTCTCATTGCAGTAATGATATTGTCTAGGCATGCTATTATGGTTTGAGATACAGATGAGCTACATCATTATTACAACGGACTCTTTAAGATGTAATTGTAAATTGAAGTAATTGATAGTTTTATAGGATAAAGAATCTTACAGATTGCATAAAAATTTCCAATATATGCAATTTGCATGAAGATTGGACTGTATATTTTGTTTGTGTGACACATCTTGTGAATTTGCATGCAACTTACACTTTTGTTTGTGCGTGTATAATTAAAGTTCATGCACCTATTCTAAAGAAGATTGATTGTATTCATACAGCTATTTACCTGAGGAGATGAGGAATCCTACTACTTTCAAATGTAAGTCGATCTCACTACCGCATCTTTATCTAAGAATTTATTTGCATATCTAAGAATTAATCCGGTCTAGTGTAGAACTGTTGTAGACTTGTAGCCACTTGTTCTTTTATACTTTTTTTTTTGTAGACTTGTATACAATTCTTTTATACTATCTTTGTAGAATTATTTTGTTTGTAGGATCAAAGTTCATGTTTTTCTCTTAACTAGTATCTTTTGATTCATTAAACAAATTGTGATATGCATTGTTTTGATAGGGATGCTACAAAATCCACAATATCGCCAACAGCTAGAAGACATGTTGTAAGTCCTTCTGCTTTTGCTTTATTTACAGATAGTTCTCACTTAGTATTGAGTTTGCTATATTTTCGGCTTGGTTGGACCCAATTTTTTTTTTTTTCCGCATTTCTATTTTTTTTTTCAACAAATCTCTTAAGTTTTCAAAGTGGTAGAAATTTGCCCATCAAGAAAAAAGTAAAACAATGCTCAAACCATCTTCTGCTAAAATAGAGCTAAATAGTTTTCAATCAAATTTATTGAGAAATTTTTAAGCCTTTCATCCTTCAGATGTGTGGAAATAGGAAAGAATGGGAATGCCATGGATGTGAATTGTGTGTGCTTTATACCTCACCTTTGAGTCTTTGTCATCACCGTAATACTTTAAAATGCCATTGACACACAAAATGAATCGAGTCAGCAGTTTAGCACACTTTCTGTAACAAAATCTTGACCATGTTTGATGGAACAACATTATCACTTAACCTTGAAAATAAATAAAGCAGCTTGATTATCTGGCTCCTTTTGTTGCAAAATTTTTGTTCAATTGTTCATTCCGAACATGGTTGTTAGTGAGCCATGTCATATTTTTCATTATATCTTTCAATGTCAATTTCAAATAAATTAACATACATAGGGTTTACATTGATTTACTGATATACAAGCACTTTGATCTATACTGTTCATCTAGATCTTGAATCCTGGTATCTGAATAGGCACAATATTGTGTGTGTTGCCATTGCTAGATTTGGAAGCCATTTGACTTGCATGCCTGCAGTGCAGAATTGATACCTTAAAAACTTATGTCAACTAAAATTTTAGAATGATGAAACATTTTGTTTTGATTTCTTTTGCCAGTATCATTCATCCCTTAATAAGATATTTTTCTTTCTGCAATTTTAAATAATATTTTTGTTCTTGTCACTTGTCAGGGGCAATATGACTGGAAACAGTGAATGGGACAATAGAATGATGGATTCTTTGAAAAATTTTGATCTTAGCAGTCCAGAGGTTAAGCAACAGTTTGGTAAGTTTGAAGTAAAAATTCGGTTGATTTGTGTTGGGTTTTCAATTTATTCAGGATTATATCTTAATAACTTTCAATGTTATTCTTTTCCAAAATTCGAATCTTAACCTTCTGGCTACTTCTTTATTTTCCTGATTAATTTGATATTGGCGCAATATGCAAGTTTCATCAGTTCCTCACCATATTAGTGTGCTGTAGTGATTGATTTGGTCATTTCAGTATAAACCTAAATTTAAAATTGAGTAATTCCATCAATCCATGATCTCACATTTTGTTTCAGTGACTCATCATGTAACATGAAAGTATATGTATGCCTTTTCCCGTATTGCTGTGGATGTTGGTCATAAAGCAGGCCAACCAAGTAAGGAGCAGAGTGTGAAATGTCCATTAAATCCATTTACCCAGCCAACAATATAAAATGAAATGAACAAAGAAAAAAAAAGTAAAGCCACATTGAGTGGGTTAAGAATCTGGATTCTGATTTCATTTGGAAATTGAGATGTTGATGGAAGGTTGAGGTCTTGAAATGTTGGTGATGCAACATGCAAACAACTTGCAATATTGAGCATAAGACTGAAAGCAGAACGTACTACTTTGAAATGTATATTTTCATTCCTATTCCATTGGTTATATACATTACAGGCTTTATACACTTGAACATCCAAGTATTAAATTCACCATAGGTAGGAGCCCTATTATCAAAAGCTATCATTTAAGGAATCTGAAGAAACAATACAGTTTCAACTATACTGACATAAGATTAACTCATGTTTTTAATTTCTGAACTGAATTTAAGGTTAGTGTATGAAAGCTTGGTATTAATGAGAGAATTTGGGAATTTCAAGAGTATATTTGATTTGTTTCATTTATGTCTGGAAACTCACGCCTTAAGTATGAAAATAGATCAAGTTATTACCCCAGTATTTTGTTTAATTCATGTTTGTTTTTGTTATGCAGACCAAATTGGGCTTACACCCGAGGAAGTCATTTCAAAAATAATGGCCAATCCTGAAGTTGCTATGGCATTTCAAAATCCAAGAGTTCAAGCCGCCATAATGGATGTATGTGTTGCTAGACTACTTAGATTTCATTTAGAATGCCTCCTTTCTTTTTACCTACTTTTAAAACCTCCTTTCTTTTTTACCTACTTTTAAATATATTGTTTTATACTACTTTATCATTTGTGTAAAGTTAGAGTTGGTGACAATGTTGACAAAAACACAAAACTAAATTTCAAAAGAAGATGGTGCAGCTGGCTTCGTGAGGTCTGCATCCTCCCCACTTTCGAGAAGGCTGGTCCAAGTGGCCTCCCATTTTGGGGAGTGTCCTCACCATGGGTTGCTTTGAATGCAGCATCCGAGCACCCCTGTTGAGAGGAGAGACATGTGCGCAGTTATAGTGTGGCGTAGGGGATGAGAAAATTAAATTAATTAATTTTTATTGTTTTTTTAAGTCCATTGGTGTGATGAAATAGGATGAGTGGGTAAATAGGAATGAGGGCTTGTGATAGTGTTGCTCTTAAATTATGATGCAAGTTGCACAACATACCAATTTTCATGATTATTTTGTTTTTGTGCAGTGTTCGCAGAATCCACTGAGTATTGCAAAATATCAAAATGATAAGGAGGTATGGTAGATTTTTTTTTTTAAACATCTACCATGATTTTGATCAGCATCAATTTGTTATGTGGTTTATGTCCTTATTTGTTTCAAAAATAATCCTTTTGTTAAATTCTCGCTTGTTTATTTTCTTTTCTCTTGTGTCTTCTTTATTTTATTTTATTTCTAACAAATTATAGTTTTCACACTATAACTTGTACTCTGTTTTTTATTTTAGTTACTGAATGTCATACTAAATGATAAACATATTGGAGATTAAGGCTACATCTTTCTTGTAAAGTCCTGTATTTTAACAACTTTATTATCTGTCTATAAAATTACAAGCAGGAATTAGTTACGAGCTTTTGGATAACTTGTGGAAGTACTATACTAAGATTCTGTTATAAGATAGATCTTGGGACCGACCGTCCAACTATTCATATAAAAGAGCATATAACTTGTGATTCCTAAATTGCAGATTAATTCTTTGGGTATAAATAATTTTTATTATTAGCCAAAACCACCAACGTTTGTTTATGGGGTGGTCCAGGGGTTGGAAAAACTGGGGTTTTGGATCTTGGATGGTCACTCAGGTTAATCAAAGAACTAGATTTTATTTTATTTTTGTAGAAAGAAATGTTATTTTGTTTTCTATACCTGATACCGAATTATTTACAATTAAAAATTACTTTTGCCCAAGTTCAAGACTTCGAGTGTAGTTGTTTGTTATCTGCTTTTTGTGAAGATTGTAGAGCATGATTTACATGCAACTTGGCTTTAAATTGATGTGGGCTATGATTTACATCAAACTTTGGGATACGTCAATGTACTTCTAGAGGGCATTATGTGGTTTTACTATATGATGAATTACTATATAATGAATTTTTGTTTTTAATTTTATTTCTGTCTCAGGTTATGGATGTTTTCAATAAAATATCAGAACTCTTCCCTGGAGTGTCTGGCTCACCTTGAACTACAAAAAGTTTTCCAACCTGCAATGCTGATCATGGTTCTTGCTCTCATTGCATGCGGCAGGTCTCATATATAAGTCTGTTTTGAGATATTAGTTAGATGTCCCTGGTAGTTTATTAGACGAACTAAATGCTAAATATCACCGTGGAAGTAAAGTGTATATTGATTTTGTTGATTTTTTAGCTGTGTTCCAAATGTTAGTTTCGAATTCTGAACAGTCGTGCCTAATAAAATTGATAAGTTTACAAAGACTTGCCTATTATTGTTTATTTATTTGTTTAACTTGCTTCAACATTATATGCTTGAACATTGATGCTTTTCGGAAGAAAAAAGAGAAGAAAGTAACAAACATTGATTCGTGCTTCCCGGTGTGCATGATGGCCTCCTGCTTAGGGGAATGAATTGTGTGTTCCTGACAGTAGCTTACGCTTGAAAAGTATACCAGATTTGCACAATGAAGGCCATCTGGGGCGAGACAAGACTAACTTGTGATGAATTCTTATTTTTGGCCTTCGATGTGAGATTGTCGTCTATTACTATGTTTTCCATCAACAATGAAGGCCATCTTCTTCTCAAAGAATTGTTCTGTTAAGTCTTAATGTATCCAGCCATTGTGCCTCAAAAACCAAGTCATAACATCCACAGATAAATTGTGAACTTGAGCTTATGGTGATAGAGTGGCCAAAGGCTGCGGTGAATTGCATGGGAGCTGTCATATCAATAGGAAGTCTTGATCGATGTGCCACCCACAGTCGATCAAGACAATGATTGGGAAGTGGTTAATAGAGCCCTGGAGCCTGGAGGTTCATATTTTCTCCAGAAGTTGTAGTTGAGATGGCATTTAGGGATTTTGCGGTTCAACCAAGGTCTAGTCTTCAGAGTTGAAATCGGAAATCCGCCATGATGTAGTAAGGTTGAAATCGTCCGTTGATGACTTTGATGTTGAAAAACATAAAGTTAGAGTTGGTGACAATGTTGACAAAAACAAAAAACAAATTTAAAAGAAGATGGTGGGGCTTCGTGAGGAATAGGAATGGTTTCCCTCTTGGGAGTTTGGTCTATCCTCCCCACTTTCGAGAAGGTGGTCAAGTGCCTCCCATTTTGGGGAGTGTCCCACCATGGGTTGCTTGAACACTCACCCCTGTTGAGAGGAGAGACATGTGGAGTTATAGTGTGGGTAGGGGATGAGAAAATTAAATTATTATTTTTTTATTGTTTTTTTAAGTCCATTGGTGTGATGAAATAGGATGAGTGGGTAAATGAGGGTTGTGATAGTGTTGTCTTAAATTATGATGCAAGTTGACAACATACAATTTTCATGATTATTTTGTTTTGTGCAGTGCTCGAGAATCCACTGAGTATTGAAAATATCAAAATGATAAGGAGGTATGGTAGATTTTTTTTAAACATCTACCATGATTTTGATCAGATCAATTTGTTATGTGGTTTATGTCCTTATTTGTTTCAAAAATAATCCTTTTGTTAAATTCTCGTTGTTTATTTTCTTTTCTCTTGTGTCTTCTTTATTTTATTTTATTTCTAACAAATTATAGTTTTCACACTATAACTTGTACTCTGTTTTTATTTTAGTTACTGAATGTCATACTAAATGATAAACATATTGGAGATTAAGGCTACATCTTTCTTGTAAAGTCCTGTATTTTAACAACTTTATTATCTGTCTATAAAATTACAAGAGGAATTAGTTACGTTTTGGATAACTTGTGGAAGTACTATACTAAGATTCTGTTATAAGATAGATCTTGGGACCGACCGTCCAACTATTCATATAAAAGAGCATATAACTTGTGATTCCTAAATTGCAGATTAATTCTTTGGGTATAAATAATTTTTATTATTAGCCAAAACCACCAACGTTTGTTTATGGGGTGGTCCAGGGGTTGGAAAAACTGGGGTTTTGGATCTTGGATGGTCACTCAGGTTAATCAAAGAACTAGATTTTATTTTATTTTTGTAGAAAGAAATGCTATTTTGTTTTCTATACCTGATACCGAATTATTTACAATTAAAAATTACTTTTGCCCAAGTTCAACACTTCGAGTGTAGTTGTTTGTTATCTGCTTTTTGTGAAGATTGTAGAGAATGATTTACATGCAACTTGGCTTTAAATTGATGTGGGCTATGATTTACATCAAACTTTGGGATAAGTCAATGTACTTCTAGAGGGCATTATGTGGTTTTACTATATGATGAATTACTATATAATGAATTTTTGTTTTTAATTTTATTTCTGTCTCAGGTTATGGATGTTTTCAATAAAATATCAGAACTCTTCCCTGGAGTGTCTGGCTCACCTTGAACTACAAAAAGTTTTCCAACCTGCAATGCTGATCATGGTTCTTGCTCTCATTGCATGCGGCAGGTCTCATATATAAGTCTGTTTTGAGATATTAGTTAGATGTCCCTGGTAGTTTATTAGACGAACTAAATGCTAAATATCACCGTGGAAGTAAAGTGTATATTGATTTTGTTGATTTTTTAGCTGTGTTCCAAATGTTAGTTTCGAATTCTGAACAGTCGTGCCTAATAAAATTGATAAGTTTACAAAGACTTGCCTATTATTGTTTATTTATTTGTTTAACTTGCTTCAACATTATATGCTTGAACATTGATGCTTTTCGGAAGAAAAAAGAGAAGAAAGTCACAAACATTGATTCGTGCTTCCCGGTGTGCATGATGGCCTCCTGCTTAGGGGAATGAATTGTGTGTTCCTGACAGTAGCTTACGCTTGAAAAGTATACCAGATTTGCACAATGAAGGCCATCTGGGGCGAGACAAGACTAACTTGTGATGAATTCTTATTTTTGGCCTTCGATGTGAGATTGTCGTCTATTACTATGTTTTCCATCAACAATGAAGGCCATCTTCTCAAAGAATTGTTCTGTTAAGTCTTGATGTATCCAGCCATTGTGCCTCAAAAACCAAGTCATAACATCCACAGATAAATTGTGCACTTGAGCTTATGGTGATAGAGTGGCCAAAGGCTGCGGTGAATTGCATGGGAGCTGTCATATCAATAGGAAGTCTTGATCGATGTGCCACCGCCGAGTTCAAGCATTTCATCGGCAACCCACAGTCGATGAAGACAATGATTGGGAAGTGGTTAATAGAGCCCTGGAGCCTGGAGGTTCATATTTTCTCCAGAAGTTGTAGTTGAGATGACATTTAGGGGTTTTGCGGTTCAACCAAGGTCTAGTCTTCAGAGTTGAAATCGGAAATCCGCCATGATGTAGTAAGGTTGAAATCGTCCGTTGATGACTTTGATGTATGAATATAACATCAAAGTTGTTTGGCGGATCTCAACCTTTCAAGCAACGCAATCACAAGGTCATATTTTTTTTATTGAGAGCGTAGTTCGTCCGCCACCCATCGTCTTCCTCTAGTCCAACTGGAAATATTATCTTTGATTTTGATACAAGTTTTTACAGTCATTAGTTTAGTTTCATTTAGTGAGTTGCTATCTAACTTGTCACCTTGATTTATGCATTGCATTAATAAACAGGTTCCGTTGTTTAACCAAATGGACGATACAACACAATTCTATACGCCATATGCGAGAGGTTTAAGCCTGCATTGTGCACCAAAACCACTTTTTTTTAAAAAATATATATAAATGTATATTTTATCTCCATCCCACCTAATCCATATGCCAGTAAAAGTTGAACCCATAAGCTTATAGCTCTACAATTAGGGCAACTCCAACCCATAGGGTACAAGGGTGCCAAATACCCAAAATGAGACTTTTTTTTTGTTTTTGGGCTTCTCCAACCCATGAAAAAAACTAGGACTAAAATATATGAGACTATATCTATATTTAGTGCCAAATGAAGGACTTTCTAGTCCGGTTCTAATTATGGGACGAGCCCATGTGCTTGCAACATCTCAGATCAAGATACTCACCTGAAAGAGACTGAGTTTGCTACCTCCGCAAAAGGACAAACCACATTCCCAGGGCGCGAAGGTGACCCGGATGCTCTTCTTTAGCCACTGACAGTCGCCATTTGCAATTCTCTACTCCCGCTAAATTGGCGTAGGTGGTTTCTGTGGCGAAGAACACTGAACCCATGTCCAAATGTCATCCTCCCACTAAAGCCACTTTCGCATTCTGTGCTGATGACTTGAGGTCTGTGGTGTAGATAACGGGCATTCAGAGGTTATTCACAACAGTTACAAACATAAGCATTATGTTTCATAAAAGCAGCTTGGGGCAGGTATAAGAGGATGAAGCAAGCGCTGAAGTTCAAGATAGTCATCAGTCTCAGATCAACACTTGTGTCTTTCTAGAAAAAGTGCGGAAGGAAGTTGGTGTACAGTACTAGTAATAATAGGTTTATAATGCGTTCTGCTTTGAATTTGGGAGTACTTCACACAAAAGCTAGCGGAAGATGTATCACAGAAGAATCACAAATGGCAATTTCTCAAGAAATTCCAGCTTCAGATTAATACCATGAATTCCCAATTAAAACAGGATAAACATCTAAATTCAAAACCGGACCAAATAATATACAAGCAAAATCTGTCGAACATCAGCAACAAAACAAATTCAAATATCTCAGAAGTTCATTTTTGAAGGGAAAAAGGAAGAAAAAGTACAGTAAGCTCTAATGCTTTCTCATGTATAAATAGTAAAAAAACAGATTTAATTCTATTCTTCCAAAGTAGAATCAGGTCCTTTCAAGCATTCCCTCATGATTGTTGCAAGCTTCGCGCAGGCATCAAGGCATATCTGCATTCCCTGCTTTGTAAAAACCATGTTAGTATCATTAGCCACATCTAACTTTGTCAAACCATATGATAAACTTGCCACCATCAAATAACCCCCCAGTCGGATTTTAGCATATACCGAGCATGCAACTTTGACAAACATATCAACCTAATTGACTTTGAATCAAAGTTTTTCATCAACTACAGATATGATCTTTGAATCAAAACCCACATAGGTGGAATAGCACGAAGTAACCAAAGCACAACTCACAGATGATCTTCATGCATACATAATGCTTTTCTTTACATTCAAACCCTCTTAATGGTAAGATAAGTAATAAAAAAAATTCAGTGAAACAGCATATAATAGAACAAGAAATAAATCAGCTGACTGCACACCTCATTAATTTTTGGGGTTGACCATTCCCCCGTTATTGTTAGCTGAGTGACCTCGTAGCGAGAAGGCATACAAGTTAGCATTAAGCTTCCATCTTGGTAGCTTTCCTCCTCCAAAACAGGATCAATAACAAGGTTCTTTCCAAGACAAGACTAGGCACCACAAACAGAGAAATCACATGTTAAAAAAATCAATAAAAGAATCAAACCTGCACAAAAGCGAATTTAATATGAAGTCATTATTACATGACGCAAATACATCTGTAGTTCTAAACAAGACAGCCATTGTACTTGTATAAATTTGATATATTTTTTTTAAGAACTTCTATAAATGTGTTAACAGCTTATATCAGAAAGTGTACAATTAACTGCCCACATGCTATAGATATTTGAGTAGCACACCATATCTCTTATAGGTGATGATGAGTGTAAAGAGAGTGATTTCAGACCATGTGGTACCAGAGAGAAGAAAGATCTTACAAGAAAGCAGGACATAAATGTTACTACAGTATAAATGTATATAGTTTCTCCTCAAAGTAAAGTTAATCAGTGCTGAGTTAAGGGAGGCAACTTAGTAGTAAGCGTGATATGTAGTTGATAAACCAAAGGAAGAGAACACATAGAATAGGATGATCAGAAATCACATTTTGCTGTTTCATGTTCATGTGAAATGTGCTCAAGTTTTAAATTCTCTATATGTGCATTCTTTACCAGGTTATGCACACAGACCTCATGTTTGCAGAAGCCAAATCTTAGTTTTATGCTTAATGTCAAGAGAAAGTCAAAAAGACTACGCTACATGCATACCACAGAGACCGAAGCAACAACGTCATACATCATTATCCCTGCATCTGCTAGGGCAAGACTAGCACATGATATTACTACAGGAAGATCACCTGCAACCAAAAGGAAATATATCATTAGCATGCACAATAGAAAAATTACTGCCTTGCACTCACTTAAATCATAGTAGGATGTATATGACACAACAGACGACAGAATCAATGGCCCATATGCACCAGTAATGCTAGCATTAATCGTCGATATATCTCACTTCTATTCTCATAACACTTCTCTGTTTAGTAGAATTACTTAAGAACAATTATACTCCTTTTTCTATCTAATCACATTATTACACTCATTTTAACAAAAGAAAGCTGTATAACTCATGACGTACCAATTACAGGTCAGCATGTCCACATATATGACATAATTGCCCAACTTAAAACCTAAGAAGATTTTCTTAGTGTGCCAAACTTGAGTCTAAGTATTACCAAGAAAGTATCAGTAGCCATCATGACTTTGGGGACAAATGCAGAAATTTGGTAAACAAGTACTAGTGGGTGGCAGTATTCTTGTATTTTGGAGAAAATCAAAGCCAAAGGTTTTGCAAAAGTGGTTAACCCATACATGAACAAAAACATCTATATTGACATAGCAGGATAGTATTCTTATATGATCCAATTTAAATTCATTTGTCTGGCCTTTACATTCGTTTCTTTTCATCATTCTCTTTTCTTGGCAACCAAAACTTGTGATAGTTGAAATAAAACAGGTTTACATTTTACAAATGAAATTGAAACTTACTTCCCCCAGATTCCAACACCAATGCAAAAACATCCACAGTAGTCTTGGGGAAACTTTCCAATATTATTGCACCCTCCAAAGCTTTATGAAGCATTGAAGAAAACTCTTTGTGGTCTGATCCCTAAGAGAAGGGAGTCTCAGCATTAGTCATAATGAGTCCAGTGAGCAACAACAGTAAGAATAAAAGATGAGGAAATGCATTAACAGTCATATACCTGTCCACGAACTGGAGTGGCAAAAGTTGTATAGCTGACATTGCAATTCAACCGGCCTATATCACTGTACATCATTGCCTTCTTACTCTCTCTTGGCCCAAATCTATACATATAAAAAAAGTATAGTTTAAAACACGTTTCACATATCTATTTGCATCCTAGATCAATGCTAAACAATATTAAGTAAAATAAGTGAAACTCTATGAATAATCAAATAAGTCTCCATGTTTATGGATCATGAGGGCAGTGAAAGTATGGATTTCTAAGAGATATACTCACACAGAAACAATGACCTTGGTATTTCCAAATTCTGCATATGCAGATCCTGCAGCAGCGTTTACAGCACCAGTCTTGAAAACTGCAAGTTACCACAAGCTTGAGTTCCTTTATGCATGTAATAATGAAACATTTCAGCAGATATTACAGTAAAAATTTTTGAACGAAAACAGAAATTTGTACAAGCCCCTTGAGTTTTACGAAAGCATTACTTTCTGAAGCATTACTTTCTGAACATCTACCATCTCATTAGTTTAGATAGAAACTCTAGTTAAAAGGGACAAGGAAATATCAACAAGGTCCATGACCACATTTCTGTTTTAAGCTAGGAACACCTATTTCAAATATACACAGCTTATACATATGCATTGGAAGTCAATGGAAGAAGGTTGATCACCATTATCAACTGAAAATGCAGTGCTATATCTCTTTCTTCCTAGCCCACATTATAAACCAAACCTTCCATAACAAAAAAACTTCAAACCCGTGTAATGGTCAAGCAAATGGCCATTCTACAGCCAATATAACCTAGTAATAAAACCCCAATAACATCAGGCTGTATATTGTAATAAAGCTTCAATAACTTTGATGCAGTTCAATTCAAACGAAAACTGCAAGCTCAGTTCTTTGCGTTAAAAGTTGCTAAAATTGAAAAATCCCAGATGAGGTGGAGCTGAAACTAATTGAATAAGTCCATATTCGACATGCAAAAGAGTTATAAATACCATCAAATCAAAACAAACCAGAGCAATTGAGCAATGAGAATCATCCATAAAAAGAAAAACAAGAATAAAGGAAGGAACTTTGAATAAAAAAGAGAAGGGCTTACATGCAGGTCTGCATTGGTGGAATTCACGGCCATCGGTTCGGACCCAATCGACGTCGTCCTTTCGGAAGATGAGTGATTTGGTTTTCCGGGTTGTAGGGGACGGCGAGTAAGTACTCGGAGTTCCTCCGGCTTGTCCAGCCATTCGGGCTCGCTTCGTAATTTCAGAGAATCGATTTTATATCGAAAAGAGAGGCGAGGTGGGAGACAAGTGAAGAGAGGCGACACTGGTAACCTCTCTATTTTGCAGAGAGCTGCACAAGACTGAACAATGGTGAATGTGAAAATACATATGGACCCTTGTACCATATATTAATTTTTTTTAGACAAATATATTAATTTTTTTTAATAATTGATTTTGAGAACAATAATCAATTGGAAAATAGCAGAAAAATAAAATAAAATAAAATTTGTTTTCCATTTTTTTTTATGTGCAGATAACCAGTCATGATTAATCGTCTATATGTTTGATACAATTGCATAAAGAAACGATTTATATTTATATTAATTTTTTGTAAAACTGATATTTTAAATATTGATTTAAAAGACGAACGATTCAAATTATGGACCTAAATACACTACCGAGTATATGCTTATAAGTGAGAGTTCGGACCTGAGTTCTTTTAATTTTTTCTCTGACCCATAATTTCTCATCTCTTCAAACGAAAAAAAAAATTCCCTCAATTATTAAGTTGCATGTGTATCATGTCTAGTAAAAACTGATGGGTACATAGCTGATTAGTTGGATAAATACTTTGGGATGGTAGTGCGACTTGGCACGTCCGATTCACTAATCTTTCATACAATTAATGATGTCGTAAATAGTATTTTTATAACTTTACATATACAACATGAGTTATTCGAGTATTAACATATGACCCAGCTAAACTACTTTTCTAGTCAATTTGTCATCCCAACTGGGATCATCAGGTAGGGCATTAGATTGAACATACAATGAGGTCGAAAATTCTAGTACATGATATTGTATACAATACAAACATTGGTAACTACGTACAGTAAATACTTATCACTCAATTGTGTTATATGTGCTTATCTAAGCATATTGGATGGCGGCTCTATTTTACTACTTCATCGAAGTGAACAAATTAAGAACATAATGCATATTACTTTATTAAAATTCGATCACTTATAAAAACTAATCAATTTTTCTTTATAAATGGCATGACCTCTTATCACACCTGAAATATATTGTTAGAACGCGCAGTTGAACGTTGATTCTGAATCCTCGTGTTCAACAAATTCAGCCGTCCTTGGATGACCCTCACGTCCTCAACTCCTTAATGCGCCACTAATTAACTATAGCCACTACAGGAAATTCTAGTTCTAAGTGGATAATGACTAATTCACAAGAGGAACTCCTCCCATCTCAACTACTCATTATACTCTTCTAGTACCCTTCCATTTTCTGGTCATGTACATTGTCTCATAATCAAAGCTTTGGCAATCTAGTAATTACCAAATGAGAAAAATGAATTGGAAATTCTCCTTGTGGAATCTGCTAAAACATTGTTGAATCAATGGACAGATCATTTCTCTAGTCAATTTTTTTTCTCTATATAAACCCCCACATATAGCACCTCAAGCTCTCACACCAATTCTATAGGCAATCAATAGCTAGCCTCCTAAGTAAAGTAGAACAGTTTGAGTTTGAGATACAAATATGGCTTTGGTGAGTAGTGCACAATTAGGGTTCATCCTCCTTGTAGCTGCTGCTTCTCTATTAGAAGTGAGCGAGGCCAAAACTATTGTCGTCGGCGGTTCGGAAGGCTGGCGTTTTGGTTTCAACTACACTGACTGGGTTCTCCAAAACAGTCCATTTTACATAAATGACGAACTGGGTGAGTCATTTTGCAAATTGTTTAAAACCCTTCAACTCTTGATTGTTTTATTTATTTATTTTTAAATATCCCTTCAACTTGATTTATGCCAATGAAGATATATATATTTGATATCTGTAGTTTGCTTACGTTTCAACTTTGGTCCTTTTAGTGCTTTGTAATTTTATGTGATTAAATTTTCTGTTAGGTAAGAGCACATTGCAAGATAAAAGAGAATAGCTTTGATAGCCGAAGATAGACGATAAGACGAAACCCTAAAATTCTAAAAACATTCTCGATTTCCTGCACCAAGATACTAGAAGAGTTCTAATTGCCACAGTTGAAACAACATAGATAAAAAAGGAATACAAGAGACCTTTCCTTTACGTGAATGTTAGTTACTTTTGTGCTTAATTTTTCTTCATGCATATGCATGTACGCTGCAGTGTTCAAGTATGATCCGCCGAGCGAAACCACCTCCGGTTACAGCGTGTACTTGCTGCCAAACTTTGGGAGCTACATAACCTGTGACTTCAGCAAAGCCAAGATATTGGCAAGTGAGACCGGAGGAGATGGTGAGGGATTTAAGGTTGAGCTGAATCAATGGAGGCCTTACTACTTTGCTAGTGGTAACGAAGATGGCTACAATTGCAAGGATGGACTCATGAAGCTCTTTGCTGTGCCACTTCCACGTTGGAAGTATTGATCTTGATTAGTGTATGATCATATATACACATGCAAACCAGATTGATTATCGTATTCATTAAATAATTGGGATATGAGTGAAAATAATGAAGAAGGGGTTTTCTTCTTCTTTCTTATGCATGGTACGACTGTACCGTACCCTAAGCTATAGGGATTTAAGTAGTGTCTGAATAAGTTGTACGTACGTGCTTGTTTTTCAATTTACACATACACAAGAAATATGAATTTTGTTTGAAATTTGAAACATGCATTCCAATCCATAGTTGATTAAATAAACAAACTCATAAACACAAAGAAAGTTTCAAAAAAAAAGAAAAAACAAACAAACTCATAAACACTGCATGCAGAACAACAAAAGAGCATATCATGGTTGTTTACAAACCCTCTTTCTCGTTGAAATTGTAAAATATCATTGATCAATAATTTTATCAAAAACTTAAGGTAAGGTTATTTAGTAACTTGATTTCACTCTGCAGTCTGCACACGCTCATTTTCTGTTTCTCAAAGCAACTCAACTCCACCCCTCCATATTTTTTCTTTCTTTCAACAATCTAATCAAACTTGACCTCGGGATCCCTATCCACGTACTTTCTGTACCAAGCAGCCAAGCCCAGTTGAGCTTCAGAGAGAAGAAAATGCAGAAGTTTGCAGACGTGGGAAGTTGTACACGTGTCACTCTATGATTAGGCAGTCGGACCATTCTGATGGTCAGGCGGCCTGACCAAAGACCTTCTCCTTGATCATACATTAGAAAAACATCTAAAGCCACTTACTACATACCCAACATAACCCTTAACCATCATGTTTAATAGATGGAGAAAATTAGAAACAAATGAACACTAGAGAAAAGTAATGTATAAATACAACTATACAAGTTAGGAAATCCTCCAAGAGTCATAGATACGCTAAAATAAGTTACCTAAAACCTAGAGGTGGCAAATGGGCCGCTAGGCCCGAGCCCGGCACGTTAAGAAGAGGCCCAGCCCGGCCCGAGCCCATTATAGGCCCGGCCCGTCCCAAGCACGTTAGATTAACGGGCCGGGCTGGGCTTAAAAATATTGGCCCACAAGCCCGGCCCGAGCCTGTTTTAGGCCCGGCACGGCCCGAGCCCGCTATTTTACGGGCCGCGGCCCGACCCGTTTATAATATAAAAATTATAGTAAAAAAAAGTTAAAAAAAATAGTAAAAATGTTATAAACGATGATTTCTTATTACTACCAAGTTAGTTACATGTTTATAAAAAAAATTTATAACTTTTTTTATTGTATTAATTTTATTTCAAAATAAAATTAATTTTCGTTTCCTTACGAAACGGGCCGGCCCGGCCCAAGCCCGTTATTGACCCGGCCCGACACGTTATGGACTTGGGTTGTGGGCCGGGCCGGACCTAATGTTTGAGTATATGGGCCAGCCCGAGCCCAAACTTGTTAAGAAATGGGCCGACATGGGCCGGGCCAAGCACGGCCCGTGGCCCGATTTAATGGGCCGGGCCGGGCCGAGCCGTTTGCCACCTCTACTAAAACCTTAAGAAGCAAAAAATTCAAAACTAATAAAGAATTCATTTTGAGCCGCAATCCTAAAATTTTGAGATGCATGCATGTTATACTCCCGCAAGGTCTGGGACACGTACGACATACCCTTGGAGAATTCACCTAAGTGAGAGTTGTTTGTGAGGCCGCGATAATGAGAATTGGGCCATTCTCTAATACTCTCGTGAGAAGCAAGAAACATGCGCGGCCATAAATGCGCCAACATGTGAACCCGTCTAATTGCTCGTGTGTACTATGTGTGTGATATGTTGAAGTTTGGTTAAAGGTGCCGAGTTCAATACTTTGTATGCTCTGGTTCCTCAAATGGAAACATGCATTAAGCTAGATTCAAACCCGAAACTCCGAAAGGTACCTATGCCTATTGCGCTGCACAGTAAAAACACTCACATGTTTTAAATGATTTTTATTTTAAATCAATGGGGGATTTGTTGGATTTTTTTATTTAAAATTAAAATTAATTTTATTTACTCTATTATTTATTGAGGGGGTTATTTTTTCAGTTTTATTTTAATTATCTTATTTATGGATTTAACGGTTTTTATATTTTATTTATTTATTATTATTATTATTATTTGACCGTTATATGATTAATGAGGCTAGGGTTGGAAGGCATAAGCATATGTGTGGGACTTCTAGTTTGTGGGAATATGTGAGAGTACGAGATGATGCAATACATCAATAGTAGAATGCACTATTCTCACTCTAGCCAAATACCTTACCCAAAATACGCTTACAAATTATACGATGGAAAAAATTTAGGTCTAAACCGAGTCAAACCTGTGTGTCCACCCCTTTCTTATTTGCATATATTCGGCAAACTAGTCTCATGATATGAACCGCTCATCTTTTAAATTAACCTTTAAAGATCATGTATGCAAAAAATCATCCAAATTGATCGAATGTCGTTAACTCATCTAACTAGCTATATCAAACAAATGAACGGTTTTGGTGAAAGTTAATGTTATCATGACCAACCGTCTATTTGTTTGATGCAATTGCATGAATAAATGATTTTCGTTTATGATCTTAAAAAATGTTGATTTAAAAGACGATCGGTTAAGTTCATAGAAATAGACCGTCGAATGTATACAAATAAGAGATAATTCAGACACACATGTCTGACCTTATTCGGACCTAAGTTTTTCCATATAAGTTGGGTTTAGGGACGATTTTCAAAGGTGTATACAATTGCAGCCGGGCTTGTCGACATCGACCCTCTTGAAGTATCTTCTTGAATCCACAACCATAACTCGTTTGTAATGAAGCAAATTCCAACATATGGTTTTCTGAAATCTTCAAACCAGGATTCTATTTGCCCCAAAAGTTGGTTTTGCTGAAGCTCTATATGTACTTATAAACTGTTGAGCATTAAAATATTGAACGAGTTACGGACAAGAGTCGCACTCAGAGCATCTTGAGTTTTGAATAAGGCTCGGATAGGTGCCTCATGTCAATATTTGTTTATATTGTTTTCTTTTTTACATGCATTGTTCTTGCTCGAGAGGAAGTATAGTAATTAGCATATATAAGAAGGAAGATGAATAATCAATTTTCATGGATGTGACCTACAATAAATATAAATTAAATATATTGCCAAATCTCCTTATCATTCATATTTTATGAGCACCAATTTTTATAAGCCGATCTGTAAACACGCCCGGACATCGACTCAGAATCAAATCCAGAGTCCAATCTTGAACAACCAAGATTGGACTTGAACCGGAAAACTAGGGCCCCCGCTGCCACCATCACTGGCAGGTTCTGTTTCTAAAATTAAAATAATGTTGCCTATTCTTAAAATTAAAATAACTAGAAAAATGAGATTTAGCTAGCAGTTTAGCACATGTGACCTCATCTATATGACCTCATCACACATGTGAAATATATCTATACACTAAAAGTAGGTCTAAAGTTTGGTGTCATAGGTTTCACCAAATTATGAGATACCTAAAATATATTTCAAAATAAAATTGAAAGAATTCATACGTAATAAATTATTTAAAGGAGATAAAATAATATAAATATGGAAAAAATTGAAGAAGTGAGTGCTTGTAGACCAGTTAGAGGAAGTTACATGGAAGAAAATCCCCGAACAAAGCAATCTGGTGGCTCATACTCGGACTGATATTTTGGACAGAAGTTGGACCTCCTTGGTTGGAGCAGTTGATTTTTGATGATATTTCTAATTGATATGGGGTAGTGCGGTATCTCTATGAATAAGTCACTTTACCCTTTGGTTGTAATTGACCATGCCAAGTTCTCTCTATTTGATCCAAATAAAAGAAAAAAAAAACTCTGCCTTCTTTCCCTCTTCACTGATTGAAGAAATTGGTGAGAGTCTCTAACTTGGTTAGTTGAACATTGAATTTGAATCCTCGTGTTAACAAACTCAGACGTCCTTAGATGACCTTCAACTCCTTAATGCGCCACTAACTATAGAAAATTCTAGTTCTAAGTGGATCATGACCAAATTTACCATGACTACTTCCCTAGAACTTCTCTATTGTCAACTACTCATTTTACTCTTCTACCCTCCCATTTTCTGGTCATGTACATCTCACTGTTACACTTTGTCAACTACTCATTTAGCTACATAATCAGAGTTTTGGCAATTCAGTAATTACCAAATGAGAAAAAGCAGGAATTGGAATTTCACCTCGTGGAATGTGCTAAAACATTGTTGAATCAATGGAGAGCAATACCTCACGTTTTCAATTCACCAACCAAGAGACTGAGGCATTTCTCGATCTTGTCATTTTTTTTTCCTATATAAACACCAAAACATGCACCTCAAGCTCTCACACCAATTCTAGAGGCAATTCAATAGCTTCCCAAGTACAGTAGAACAGTTTGAGTTTGAGATACAAATATGGCTTTGATGAGTCGTGCACAATTAGGGTTCATCCTCCTTGTAGCTGCTGCTTCTCTATTAGAAGTGAGCGAGGCCAAAACTATTGTCGTCGGCGGTTCTGAAGGCTGGCGTTTTGGTTTCAACTACACTGACTGGACTCTCCAAAACAGTCCCTTTTACATAAATGATGAACTGGGTGAGTATCGATCATTTCGTAAATTGTTTAAAACCCTACAACTTGTTTTTTTTTTTTAAATAACCCTTCAACTTGATTTATGGCAATGAAGAAATTTGGTCTCTCTAGTTTGCTTAGATTTCAACTTTGATCCTTGTGATGCTTTGTAATTTGATATGATTAAATTTTCTGTTGGTTAAGAGCACACATTATACTCTAAATTCTAAAAGAGAATAGCTTTGATAATGGAAAATAGACGATAAGCAAAACCCAAAAAACAATCTCGATTTCCAGCATCAAGAAACTGTAAGAGTTCTAATCTCTTCTAGTTGCCACAGTTGCAACAACAAGGATGAAAAAGGAAACCCTAGTGAACTACATGAGACCTTTCATTTACGTGAATGTTAGTTACTTTTGTGCTTAACTTGTCTTCATGTACGCTGCAGTGTTCAAGTATGATCCGCCTAGCAAGACCCACTCAGGTTACAGCGTGTACTTGTTGCCGAACTTGTGGAGCTACATAACCTGTGACTTCAGCAAAGCCAAGATATTGGCGAGTGAAACCCAAGGAAAAGGTGAAGGATTTAAGGTTGAGCTGAATCAATGGAGGCCTTACTACTTTGCTAGTGGTAACAAGGATGGCTACAATTGTAAGGATGGACTCATGAAGCTCTTTGCCGTGCCACTTCCACGTTGGAAGTATTGATCTTGATTAGTCTATGCATGATCATATACACACACAAACCATATTGATTATCGTATTCATTAAATAATTCGGGGGAATATGAGTGAAAATAATGAAGCTAGAGGGGGTTTTCTTCTTCTTTCATAGTATACGACTGTACCCTAGGTTTTAGGGATAGAAGTAAGTTTTGCTTGTTTTTGGATTTACACATACATAATAAAGATGAATTTTGTTTGAAATTTGAAACATGCATTCCAATCCCGAATTGTTGATTAAATAAACTACAAATACAACATCAGGTGATCAGGTACTGTAGTTCCTCGATAAATCCCTAAATTTCTTCATGGTCATATCCAAATCTCGGTGTCCCACGTCATGACAAAGGTATGCAAATCAAAGACAAGTTTCAAAATGGAACATACATAGAAAGTGAGGGAAAAATTTCATGAAATCGTTGGCAGATCAAGAGCACTTAGACAGTTAGGCGAGAACTGATAAGACCAGAAGAGAGTCAATTAAGAGACTGAATACAACATTCACATTTCCAATAATAGAAGATGGACATAGCTAGAGATTAATTACCTCAATGCCACAGTCCTCTCCCCCAGTATATTGCAGCAACATAAACATATTGCCTTACTAGTCTACATAACACCATATGGTTGTCTGAGAAAAATCAACAAAATGTACATCAAACCAGTTGCCTGAAACCAAAAAGAAAAATAAAAGGAATTAAATGAGAACACGAAAGAAACAAGTAAAGCAGGCTCTATCATTGTAGAAGCACAAATAATGAAAGTGTTAATGAATATCGAATTCATGTGTGTGTATCTCATTGCTAAAAGAAAAAAAAAAGAAATTGAAAATATGTTCAATACGGAGAAATAGCAAGAGAAATTTAAAAAAGAAAAAAAATGCCTGCTTGGAAACAACTTAAAAGGTGTTCTATTTGAAACATCTATCCAAAACCACATACGCACATTTTTAGTTTAAGTTTTTCCAATTTCCCAATTTAAAGAAAATAATAAACACAGAATTAGAAAAGAAATTGAAAATCTGTTCACAAAGTCAAAAGGTTATTAACCATGTGGTGTGGTTGAGTTGGGGAATAACTGTTCCTGCATCCTAATAATAGGAGGTTAGAGATTCGAAACCCAGCTTGGGCAGGTTTGAGGGGCCATTGGGTTTGTGCACCTGTCAAGTATCAATGGTCAGCAATAGCCAGTTCCGCAAAGGAAGATTAGTCTCCTAGGCTTACCCTACAGAGGGGTTGGGGGGATCCTTCTTGGGGAGAGAATTCTAATAAAAAAAGAAAGTTAAAAGGTTATTCATCTATCATTTATCTCATATGGCAAAAGGTCACCCAATTAATGTTTGTTTTATATACAGTAAAGGAATTATTCATAATTTCATACAAAACAATAACAAAAAAAAGAAGTTTTCGTACAATTCTCCAACATCAATTGAGTTCCAACACTCATTTTAGAATCCCAAGAAGGTCGATACCACTAAGTAAATGAATAAGTTTAACGAGAATATATATTAAAAAATTATAAAAGAAGAAGAAGAATGGAATCCTATTAGCGATGAACCATTCATCAACAATATGTCACCCACATTTTTCTTAATTTTCAATTTATGTTTGGTTTGCAATTTTTTTTTCTATTACAACTCAACAAAATAGATTAAAACTTGTACTTTCAAAGCATGAAAACTAGTGCGGTTTTTTCTGTTGGGGTTCATAGTCTCTGGAAGATCGCGACAACCTAAAAATTATTTACTGTATATAAAACAAACATTAGGTTGTTGCGATCTTCTAGAGACTATGAACCCCAACAGAGTTTTAGTACATACAAAAAATAACCAAAAAAATAGAGTTTTAGTACAATTCTCAAATATCAATTCGGTTCCAACACTCATTTAGAATCTCAAAAAGTTTGATACCATGAAGAAAAGGAATTCGTTAGATGAGAATATCAAATAATTAAAAAATAATAATATAAGAATGGACACCTTTAGCGACGACACATTCGTTGGCAAAAGATCACCCATATTTTAAAAAAAATTTAATGTTTGTTTGTATTTTTTTTTCTATTTGAACTCAACAAAATAGATTAAATTTTTTACTTTCTGAGCATGAAAATTAGTGTAGTTTCTTCTCTAGGGGTTAATAGTTTCAAAGTCACCCACAATTTTGTTGATTTTTTTTTTCTATTTCACTCAACAAAATAGATTAAAAATTGTACGTACTTTCAAAGCATGAAAACTAGTGCGATTTCTTCTCTTTTGGGGTTCATAGTAGATTGCGAGGACCCAATATTTGTTTTATATATAGTACAGAAATGATTCAGCATTTTATACAAAACAATAACAAAAAAAATTTATGTACAATTCTTGAATATCAATTTGGTTCCAACACTCATTAAGAGGTTCGATACATTATGAATATGAATTCGTTTGATGAGAATATCAAATAATTAAAAAAATAGGACCACATGCATTAGCGACGATACACTCTTCGGCAAAGGGTCTGCCACATTTTTTTTTTTTTTTTTTTTTTTTTTAAAATATTTTTTTTTTTCACACAAAAAAAAATATTTAACTTTTCTTCTTTTTTTTTTGTGGGGTGTTTTTTTTTTTTTTTGTATTTTTTTTTTTTTTTTTTATTTGGGAGTTATTTTGGTATTATTTTTTTTTTTTAATTTTTTTATTAATTTTTTATATTTGGGGGGGGGGGGGGGGGGGGGGGGGGGGGGGAAAAAAAAAAAAAAAAAAAGAATAACTGGATAGAGATAGTGCAATAATAGCTCATTCTAATATATATATTATTAGAATGCGCCGTTGAACGTTGAATTTGAATCCCCGTGTTTAACAAACTCAGACGTCCTTGGATGACCTTCAACTCCTTTAATGCGCTACTAATCATAGCCAATACAGGAAATTCTAGTTCTAAGTGGATCATGACCAAATTTACCATGACTAATTCACAAGAACTTCTTCCATGTCAATTACTCAGTTTACTCTTCTACCCTCTCATTTTCTAGTCATGTCACCATACTGTGACACAAGGACCTCTTTCTCAGGCCAGGTAGGTACATGTAATTACGTAATTAAGTCAGAGTTTTGGCAATTCAGTAATTATCCTATGAGAAAAACGAATTGGAAATTCACCTTGTGGAATCTGCTAACACATTGTTGAACCAATGGAGAGCGGCAATACCTCACGTTTTCAACTTTTAACCAACCAAGAGACAGAGGCATTTCTCTTATTCTCTAGTCATTTTTTCCCTATATAAACCCCATAACGTACACCTCTCTCAAACCAATTCTATAGGCAATTCAATAGCTTCCCAAGTGAAGTAGAACAGTTTGAGTTTGAGATACAAATATGGCTTTGATGAGTAGTGCACAATTAGGGTTCATCTTTCTTGTAGCTGCTGCTTCTCTATTAGAAGTGAGCGAGGCCAAAAGTATTGTCGTTGGCGGTTCTAAAGGCTGGCGTTTTGGTTTCAACTACACTGACTGGGGTCTCAAAAACAGTCCCTTTTACATAAATGATGAACTGGGTGAGTATTTTTTCGCAAATTGCATGTTTAAAACTTTTTAACTTGATTTTTTTTGTTGAAAGTAACCCTTCAACATGATTTATGCCAATGAAGAAATTTTAACCTCTAGCTTCCTTGCAAATTGGGTTTCAACTTTGATCCTCGTAATGCTTTTATGTGATTAGATTTTCTGTTAGTTAAGAGCACACATTGTATACTCTGGAAGAAAATAACTTTGATAGTGGAAGATAGACGGTAAGGCTAAACCCTAAAAAAAAAATCTTGATTTCCATGCCAGCATCAAGATACTAGAAGAGTTCTAATTGCCACAGTTGAAACAATATATATCAAAAAAGAAACCCTAGTAAACTACAGGAGACGTTTCATTTACGTGAACCTTAGTTACTTTCTTACTTAATTTGTCTTCATGTACGCTGCAGTGTTCAAGTATGCTCCGCCGAGCAAGACCAACTCTGGTTACAGCGTGTACTTGCTGCCGAACTTGTGGAGCTACATAACCTGTGACTTCAGCAAAGCCAAGATATTGGCAAGTGAGACCCAAGGAAAAGGTGAAGGATTTAAGGTTGCGCTGAATCAATGGAGGCCTTACTACTTTGCTAGTGGGAACAAGGATGGCTACAATTGCAAGAATGGACTCATGAGGCTTTTTGCTGTGCCACTTCCACGTTGGAAGTATTGATCTTGATTAGTGTATGATCATATATACACACACAAACCATGTTGATTATTGTATTCATTAAATAATTCAGGGGGAATATGAGTGAAAATAATGAAGCTAGAGGGGGTTTTCTTCTTCTTTCTTAGTATACGACTGTACCCTAGGTTTTAGGGATACCAGTGTCTGAAATTCTGAATATATAGTTGTGTTGTTTTTCGATTACACATGCACAATAAAGTTGAGTTTTGTTTGAAAATGGAAACATGCATTCCAATCCCAAATAGTTTATTAGATAAACAAACTCAATGCAACTCAACTCTACCCCTCCATATTTTTTTCTTTCAACAATCTAATCCAACTTGACCTGGGGATCGATCCCTATCCACTTTCTGTACCGAGCAGCCGAGTCGAGCCGAGTCGAGCCGCAGAGTGGAGAAAATGAAGAAGTTTGCAGACGTGGAAAGTTTTACGGCTGTACGTCATTCTATGGTCAGGCGGCCGGACCATTTTGATAATCAGGCGGCCTGACCAAAGACTTTCTCCTAGATCATATATTGGAAAATCATCTAAAGCCACTTACTACATACCCAACAATCAACATAACCCTTAACCATCATGTTTAATAGATGGATATAAAAGTTGGAAACAATTGAACACCAGAGAAAAGTAATGAAAGGACCTGGAATACCATTCTAAGCGTACTTCTCAATTCTTCTTGCAGTTGTAGTGGCAGGTATTCACTTCCCTATAATATGCAATATTTTAAACAATAAACTTTTCTCTCAATGGCGGAGTAGATCAATGGCGGAGTAGAGTTAAAAATTTAGGTGGCTAATTTTTATTTTATTTTTATATGAGATGAAGAATAAGGCATCTCAGAATCTGGTGGAATTTGTGTATCATTTATGGCTAGAGAACTAGAAGATCGAGGACACCCTAGCTTGATGTTGATATTTGATCATCCGGAAGTAATAAATAAGATTGCAATCAAGGTAAATTGTATATCGAAACGAGTTCTGGCATCACCAAAAGGATCAAAACCACATTCATATTTCATAGGCCGACAATTTTTCTGGATAGGTTGAACTATTGGAAGCAAATGGGAAAGGAACACCGAATGTTTGGCATCCAATAGAAAAGAGAGAATCTGCTTTCTTTCAGAACCTCTGTTAGGCAGCGTGTTGAATGGCCGAGATCAGCAGACCTTTTTGGATATATAATCCAAGTCGAGAGTGGAGTTACGGGAACAGCCATCTGATGGACAACGACTTTCTCGTTTGCTAAGAAGAACATAGGATGTTTATTTAGGTTTGGAACCCTTTTTTTTTTTTTTTTTCAAACAAATCAAAATGATTGAAGTTTTTCTATTTGGAATCGTTTGACATTACAAAAATGAATGAATGAATTTAGGATGATGATCTGACATTGTATATCTATATGTATCAGCAACAAAACAATGAAAAAGAATATAATATCTATAACAATATAAACCTTCAAAAAATAAATCCTAAAAAAAAATGGAACAAAACAATATAAGTTTAAGGCACTGTATATGTATTATTCTAAGTTTTGAATAATCGATTAGAATTCTAGGTTTAGACTCGTAGACCCTTCTCCCGAAAAAGGGGTCTCCTGGGGGGGGGTTTCTTTTTGGGGGGGGGGGCCTTTGCCCTTTTTGTGGGGGTTTTTTTGGTTTTGGGGGTGGGGGGGGGTTTTTGGTGGGGGGGGGGGGATCGATTAGATCACTTGTGTAGTTTATAATGCTCTTTTTTAGGATGTTCATGATAAAGATTGTAATCCTCTTCTGTTAATTAATAAAATTTATATTGTTTTCTAAAAAAAGTTTAAGTCGATAATAGATTAATAGTTCAAGTCTTCAAATATACATACTATTGCACTGATGTGCCACTGGTACGAATAATTTAGGTGGGCTTCCTTATAATATAGTAATATACATACTAAAAATATATTAAAAAAAATTATCAGGCTGGAGCTGAGTAAGAATACCCATAGCTCCGCGTGCCTCTCTTTTCTCTCTGATCAAACGGTAATTTCTCACCTTTTAAAATGGAAATTTTTTTTTCCGCTAAATTCTTAAGTTGCATGTGTATGTCTAGTAAAAACCGATGGGGACATAGATGATTAAATTGGAGAAATACTTTTGTACGGTAGTGCGACTTGTTAAGTCCGACTCACTAATTTTTAATATAAATAGTGGTGGCGTAAAAAGTATTTTTAAACTTTAAATATACAAAATAAGTTATTCGAGTATTAACGTCTGACTCACCTAAAATTTCTTGTAAATTTGTCATCCCAAATGGTATCATCGATCGAGTAGGCCATTAGATTGAACGATGAATTAAAAAAAATTAGTATATAATATTGAATATTTGGTAACTCCAGTTCGTAATTAGCACTCAATTGTGTTATAATATTTGTGTTATTGTGTTATATTTAGTATATGTGTCATATTGGATGGTGGCTCTTTTTTACTACTGTACTTCATATCGAAGTGAACTAATTAAGACCGGCCATAATATATGCATATTGCATTGTAAAAATTCACTCATAAAAACTAATCAATTTTTCTCTATATATAAATGTCATGATCTACCTCATAACACGTGAAATATATTAGAATGTGAAATTGAACATATAAATCTGAGTCTCTAACTTGGTTAGTTGAAAGTTGAATTTGAATTAATCCTCGTGTTTAACAAACTCGTCGTTGGATGACCTTCAACTCCTTAGTGCGCCTCTAATTATAGTCACTACAAGAAATTCTAGTTCCAAGTGGATAATGACCAAATTTACTAGAACTTCTCCCTCGTCAACTACCCATTTTCTGGTCATGTCATCATACGTGACACAAGGATTCTTTCTTAGGCCAACAAGCTACATACATTTAGTTACGTAGTCAGAGTTTTGGCAATTCAGTTATTACTAAATGAGAAAAAGGAATTGGAAAATCTGCCAAAACATTGTTGAATTAATCAGTGGAGAGCAAAACTCACGTTTTCAATTTTTCACCAACCAAGAGACAGAGGCATTGTCTCGTCATCTTTTTTCCTATATATATAAACCTCATAACACCTCTAGCTCTCACACCAATTCTATAGGCAATTCAACAGCTTCCCAAGTAAAGTCGAACAGTTTGAGTTTGAGATACAAATATGGCTTTCATGAGTAGGTCACAATTAGGGTTCATCCTCCTTGTAGCTGCGGCTTCTCTATTAGAAGTAAGCGAGGCCAAAACTATTGTCGTCGGAGGTTCGGAAGGCTGGCGTTTTGGTTTCAACTACACTAACTGGGCTCTCCAAAACAGCCCCTTTTACATAAATGATGAACTGGGTGAGTACCATTTCGCATATTGTTTATAACCGTACCCTTCAACTTTGATTGTTTTATGTTTTTTTTTTTTGCAAATAACCCTTCAACTTCATTTATTCCAATGAAGAAATTAATTTGATCTCTCTAGTTTGGTTAGGTTTCAACTTTGGTTCTTGTGATGCTTTGTAATTTTATGTGATTAAATTTTCTCTTAGTTAATTAAGAGCACACATTGTATTGAAAGAGAACAAATTTTGATAGACGATGAGACAACACCCTAAAAACAATCTCGATTTCCCGCATCAAGACACTAGAAGAGTTCTAATGCCACAGTGGCAACAACATATATGAAAAAGGAAACCCTAGTGAACTAGAGGTTAGGAGACCTTTCATTTACGTGAAAGTCAGTTACTTTTGTGCTTAATTTGTCTTCATGTACACTGCAGTGTTCAAGTATGATCCGCCGAGCAAGACCAACTCCGGTTACAACGTGTACTTGCTACCGAACTTGTGGAGCTACATAACCTGTGACTTCAGCAAAGCCAAGATATTGGCGAGCGAGACCCAAGGAAAAGGTGAAGGATTTAAGGTTGAGCTGAATCAATGGAGGCCTTACTACTTTGCTAGTGGTAACAGGGATGGCTACAATTGCAAGGATGGACTCATGAAGCTCTTTGCTGTGCCACTTCCACGTTGGAATTATTGATCTTGATTAGCGTATGATCATATATACACACACAAACCAGATTGATTATCTTATTCATTAAATAATTGAGGGGGGATATGAGTGAAAATAATGAAGCTAGAGGGGGTTTTCTTCTTCTTTCTTATGATACGACTGTACCCTAGGTTATAGGGATAGAAGTGTCTGAATATATAGTTGTGCTTGTTTTTCGATTTACACATACACAATAAAGATGAATTTGTTTGAAATTTGAACATGCATTCCAATCCCAAATGGTTGATTAAAAACACCCATCACTCGGGTTTCGGTTCTCGATGATCCAATTTCTTCAGGGTTTTCCAATCCGCGTCCCTTGACAGGTTGCAAACAAAGACACTTTCAAACAGAACACGAACAGAAAGTGAGGGAAAAGTTTCAAGAAAATGTTGGCAGCTCAAGAGCACTTAAACAGTTAGACGAGAACTGATCGATAAGACCAGAAGAGACTGAATACAACTTTCGATCATTTACATTTCAAATAAAAGAAAATGGACATGGAGATTAATTTCCTAAATGCCACAGTTCTTTCCCAGTATTTTGCAGCAACTAACAAGTCTGCATAACATATATGGTTGTTTAAGAAAAATGCAAAAGCCAAGGTGGTGAACCAAAGAGAAAAAAAAGAAATAAAACAAGAGAACAAAAGGTCGCAAGTGGTCGTTATACCCAGTTTTGGGTTCTATAAACAACTTTCCGTATCAACAAACAGGGGAAGTATTTGTTTACCGTTACATTTAGGGGAAAAAATAGGCAAGAGGGTCCAACAAACAGCTTCTCGAGGTTGGTGGCTTCCTAGTTGCTTAAACTCCCCACAGGCCCAAAAACCCCCCAAAAGTTCGGCAAGGTTTTTTAATTTTTTAAAAAAAGGGGGGTCAATCCAAACGGAGGAGAGACAAAAATAAACAAAATGCGGGGAAAGTTATTTGTTTAACCATGATTACTTATTATGGAGGAAAATAAATTAAGGACAGTAGGTCCCAACAAACATGGGGGCATTCTTGGTGGTTGGCTCCTGCTTTTTAACTCGCCCACAAGGCCCCAAAACCCCCCAAAACATCGGGCGGAAAGGTTTTTTAATTTTTTAAAACAAAGGGGGCTCCAAAGAAAAAAACCCCCCAAATTAACATCGAAGACACCAAGTTGCATTGTAGCATACCAATACCTGCTCAAAACAACCTTCCCACAAACAAGCCCCTACACAGCCCCCACACCCACCTACCTTCTTCCAAACCCTTGGCCGTTTCCCTTCTTTTTGTTCCTATCTCTGGTTGTTATGTTCCCCCCTCCCTTTTTGCAGAAAACAACCAACAACCAACCATACACAAAGGGGGGAGTGTGGCTTCTACCAACAAGTACCCCCCGGGGGTTTGCCCAAAGAGAGCGAATGCTCCCCATTAGCTTTTATCACTGGTTTTCGGTATACCCCTCTATTTTTCTCTTGTTTGCAAGGGAAGAGTTGGGAATTTTAATTATAGAATTTTATTAGTGGTATCATTTATCAAATATATTATTTACATTTTTTACAATTTTTATACATTCTCCAAAATTAGTTAGGGTTCTGCCCCCTCCAAACTCCTTGAAGGCCTTTTGGAAGGTTCTAGTTTGGTAAAAAATTAAAAATACTATTTATTCTTTTGGAAATTATCATTTTTTTCTTTTAGTATTATTATTTATAAATATTTGGGCCAATATACAAGGAATTTTAAATTTTTCTATAGTTTCATTATTTAGCCCAGGGAGCTTTTTTTTAAAGGTTTTTTTCGGTAAGTGATATATGTTACCTGTTTTGTAACTTGGGCCCCCACCGGTTTTACAGTTTCAAGTAAAATTAGGATTTTCCTTGTCAATTTATGTAAAATTATTTTGTTTAACCCAAAATATATTATCAGGGTAATATCTCTCTACTGTTAGTTGACTTGTTTGTCCTCGTGTTTAAAACCTGCCTTCACTTCCTATCCCCATTATCTTCAGTATCACTTTCTTCTCCTTTGTCCTCTCTTTTACTTTTCCCCCTTTCATCTCTATATCTCTTTCCCTTTTACTTTTTTCCCTTTTCATCAGGTTTTGGCATTCTAATTACCAAATGGAAAAGTTGTTTCCCTTGTGGATTTAAAATTGTTGATCTATAAAAACCCCTTTTCTTTTTCCCACCAAGTTTTTTCCTAAAAACCATCCCCTAACTTACCGTGAAAAATTGGATTTCTTCCTTGTGGCATTAGAGTAGTGGAAATGTTGCGGGGTTCGGGTTTGGTTTCACACTGCCCAACCCCCTTTTACTAAAGGAGGTTGAAAGGCGGTGGCAGGTTTTTAAAGATTTGAAAGATTTGGAATAAAATTATAAAAAAAATATTTCATTAATAATATCATTATTCCAATCCAAATTTTACAAATTCATGTTTAAAATCAAATCAAACAATTATAATGAAAAAAAAAATAAAAATCCTCTTCCTTTTTCCTCTTATCAGCCCCAAACTATCCTTCTCCTTTGTGTTGAACTTAATAGGGGTTTGTATGTCATATGTTTTGAAATAGCATTCTCCTCTCCCGTTTCTACTAACTTCTTTCCCCATCTCCTTTACGATATTGGAAAAAAAATTTACTATCAACTCAAAAAAAATAGTTTCATATACTTACTTGATAAATTTTTTTTTTTATATGATGGAGAGAGTCAGAGGGAGGAAGGGAGGTGCCCTTCCCCAAAGGGTTTTTTTTCCAGCTCCCCTTTACTTCTTCAATTTTGTCCCTAAGGATACCATTTGTTTCAGAAAAAAGTTTTTATTAAACTTTTGGGAAATTTACTGGATGTTACCCTTTGGTACTTCCTTGTTTAAATTCACTTGTGTTTTGGTTGTTTAAATTACCTTCATTGGTTTTGCAAAGTTTTGCTCTCATTTACTATTTCACTTTGCCCTGGTTGTGTTTTATGTGTTACTTGTATTGAGAATAAATTTGAAGGGAAGGGAAAAAAACAATATTCTAAGAATTCAAGATACAGACTTATATTGCAATGAAAAATAAGAAGAAAGAACTGACAGTTTTAGAACTTTCTTTTGATTTTTCTTCATTCGGTGTCAGTATTCCAAAGTACTCCAGTTTTATGGGGACATAACTGTGTTCAGAAAAAGATATGGAGAAGAAAAGGTGAAGGTTTAAGGTTGAGCTAATCAATGGAGGCCTTACTACTTTGCTAGTGGTAACAAGGATGGCTACAATTGAAGGATGCTCAGAGTCTTTGTGTGCCACTTCCACGTTGGAATTATTGATCTTGATTAGGTATGATCATATATAAAAAAACAGATTGATTATCGTGTTCACTAAATAATTCTGGAGGGATATGAGTGAAAATAATGAATAGGGGGTTTTCTTCTTTTTTATATAATAGAATAGTTATAGGGAAAGTGTCTGAATATATAGTTGTGTTGTTTTTCGATTTACACATAAATAAAGAGGTAGTTTTGTTTGAAATTTGAAAATGTTCAATCCAAATAGTTTGTTAAATAAAAAACTCAATACTCAATCTACTCCTCCATGTTTTTTTCTTTAACAATCTAATCCAACTTGACATGGGGTCCTATCCACTTTTGTAGAGCAGTGAATAGTGGGAGAGTGAAAAAAGAGAAGTTTGAGAGTGAAAGTTTTACTGTGTATGTTTCTATGGTCAGGTTGAATTTTGATGATAGGGGCCTGATAAGATTTTAGATCTAATTGAAAATATCTAAATTAAATAAAATTCTTATATATGTTTATAATAGATGGAAAATTAAAAAAATGAAGAAAAGTATAAGGGTTTTGAAGTTAGTTGGGAAGTTTTATGAATTTATAAAATTATTCATTCAAGTTGTTCGAAGTTAGGTAGTGTAAAGATTTTTGAAAATATTTATTCAAATGGGTTGTCCTTCGTTATTTTTGAAAATAAATTATTGTTCTTTATCGATTTTTACCTCTCTTGTTCTCTTACATTCCACCATTGCCAAGGTAAATGAATCAGAGCTAAACAAAAAATGAAAATAAGAAATAGAAATTAATATAGAGATGAAGAAATTAATAGAAGGGAATTAACTGAAAATTGGATTAAATGGGGTAATCCAAATAAAGTCGTTCGTGGAGAAAAACAGAACTATTTTTGTTAGCCTAGATTCAAAGTGATAAAACCCATGTAGAAAATTCAATTCAAATCACAATTACAGAAAACAATTATATGCAGAACAAAAATTACAACTGAAAGTAAAATTTTGAAATCTCTTTTTCTTCAGTAGAGAGAAGAAGGAAAGGAGAAAGAATGAGAGAGGGTAGAGGTCGAGAAGATGGTAACCTTAACGTCATCTGGTGAATGGAGCAGTAGTGCATCCCTCTCTTTTTTGTTGAGCAAAGATCGGAGAAGATGGTAACCTTGACGTCAGTGTCAAAGCAAGAAATAAAACTAGAGCTAGATGAGCTGGCATAATATGATCCATTGGATGATTTAAATGAATAGGATTTTATGAAATTCATAAAACTTCACAATTAATTACTAACTTCAGAGGAGCCAAATCCGACAAAGAATGCTAGCAATTTTCCTCTTCAATCTTCCCTTTTTAATATTCCTCATTCATTGAATGCCATGTGTACTCCATTATTTATAAAAGTCAGATAATTAATACACTTAAAAGACCAACTTTCACATTTCCTCTATACCCTCATTTATTATGCTTTGTATTTATTTTGTAGGGGATATGTTTTGAATTTATTAAAATTCTTAATTTTTCAGTTTTTATTCTTGGTGGGTCATTAATACGGGTTGACTTCTTTACATTTATTTTTTGTTTTTTGTTTTTTGTTTTTTGAAAATAGCATTATTTTTTGTTTTCTAAATAGAAAGAAAAACAATTAAAAATGAAAA
The DNA here is from genome assembly GCA_030142095.1 of Rubus idaeus. NCBI lineage: Eukaryota > Viridiplantae > Streptophyta > Magnoliopsida > Rosales > Rosaceae > Rubus > Rubus idaeus. The sequence goes on from CM057971.1 coordinate 25,255,529, forward strand.
TATTAAAGTAAACAACAAGGCGTGAGAAAAAGATGATCAATTAAAATTTAAAAATACTACAACTAAATATAATTAAGAAAGACTGAAAAAATGAAATTAAAATTAGTAATAAAAAAATCAAAATCAAAACATATTCTCCGGTTCTCAAAAGGGTAAATTAGAGGAGACCCACTTCATCTTAGCAAATCCAAAATTACCATCATGAAATTTTTTAGTTTTAAAAAACAATTGAAAACCTTTTAGACACGTGGCGTTAGGTATTTCTTTAACAATATCATGCATATTTTTATCTTTTACAATATCATGGTATGAATATAGTTTTATTAAATATATCATGCATTAATGCATATCATGAATATAAAATTAATGCATATTCATAATTAAAATGCATTTTTTTTTGTTACAACGATGCATATTAAACGTAATATAATTAATAAAATTAAACAAGTGCATTAATTGTTGTAAGGGCAAAATATTTGCTTTGGTTTCTTTTGACAACTTTTCCCTTTTTTTTTTTCATGGTTTTTTGGGGGGGTAGGAGTGGTGGGTTGGTTTTTTGGGTGGGTGGGGTTTTTTTTTTCTTTTTTTATGGGGTTTTCTAGTTTTTTTTTTTTTTAAGAAGAAAAAATTTTAAAAAAAAAATTTTAAAAAAATTTATTTTTTTTAGTTGGTGGGGTTTTGGGGTTTTTTTTATTTGGGGGGGGGGGGGGGGAATTGTATATTCATAATTGTGAGAAGAGAGGGAAGTGATTAACAACTTTTTTTATTAAAATTAATAAATGTAAAATATAATTAGGGTTAATACCCATAATAGTACCTGAAGTATCATTAGGATTCAAGTTAAGAAAAGATTCAGAAAAGAAAAGAAAAAGAAAAAAAAAGAGGAAATTTATTTGAGTAGTTGAGCAACGTGAAAGTCTCAATTAAGAAAAAAAAATTAATGCAGGTGATAATAAATGAGGGTATAGAGGGAATGTGAAAGTTGGTCTTTTCAAGTTATTAATTAGTTGATTTTTATAGATAATATAGTACACGTGGCATGCGATGAATGGGGAAGGTTGAAAGGGGAAGGTTGGAGGGGAATGTTGCTAGCATTTCTCATCCAACAATTTTTCGGGATATGTTGAGATATTGGAAGCAAGCATGGAAAAGGAACACCAACTCACCAAGTGTTCGACATCAACTAGAAAAGAGAGAATTTGCTTTCTTTCACCTCTTCTTGGGGGGGGGGGGGGGGTGTCTTGGGGGGGGGGTATTAAAAAAAAATTTAAAAAAAAAAATTTTTTTTGGGCTTTTAAAAATTTTTAAAAGAAAAGAATATGTATAAGCCTTTTGATAATTAATTCTTAAACACAATGTGATCAAGATGTCTAAGCCATGGCCATACATAATAGATTAATAGTTCAAGTCTTCAAACATACATACTATTGCACTGATGAGCCACTACTGGGACGAATATATAATTCAGGTGGGCTTCCTTATAATATACGTACTAAAAAAATATAAAAAAAGTTATAAGGCTTGAGTAGGGTAAAAATACTCATAGCTCCACGCGTCTATATTTTCGTTATGATCGACCGATAATTTCTCACCTCGTAAAACGGAAAGAAAAAACTCTCCTATTAATGATGGGGACATGGATGTAAGTTGGAGAAATACTTTTGCACACTAGTGCGACTTGGCAAGTCCGACTCACTAATTTTTAATATAAATAGTGGGCCGTAAAGGGTAGTTTTAAAACTTTACTTGTACAAGATGAGATCGGGTAGGGCATTAGCTTGAACGATGAGGTCAAAAATTTTAGTATATATATAATAGGGAAAAAAAAAAAAATGGTACACAAATATAAAGAAAAGTTTTTTTTTTTTTATATTTTTTTTTTCTAAAAAAAATTTTTATAATATTTTTTTTTTAATAAAAAAAAATAACCACTAAATATAATTAAAAAATAAAAAATTTTAATTATATTTTTTTATCCAATAAAATAGTCTTACCTCAATTCCTTTAAAATAAATTTTAATTTAATTTAATTATAGGGTTTTGTTTTATTTTAGTGAAAATTATTTTTTAATTTGTATTGGTAATATTTTAATAGTTTTTTTAGTAATTTTTGTATGTTTTTAATATTTTGGGGTGTGTTTGGGGTTTTTTAAGTTTTTATATAAATAAAAAAAAATTTTGTTATTATTTTTGAAAAAAAAAAAAAGAAAATAAAAAAAAAAATTCATTAAAAAAAATAAATTTTTTTATATAATATTGAATACAATACATATATTTGGTAACTAGTTGGTAATTATCATTCAATTGTGTTATATGTGCTTTACCCAACCATATTGGATGGTGGCTCTTTTATACTACTTCATATCGAAGTGAACTAATTAAGACCGGCCTTTGAGTAATCCTGCAATTGAGTTCTTCATGCTCTGTTATTTGGTTGTCTTTGCATGGATTAAGGATGTAAGGCTGCTGTGTATTAAGAAGAGGAAGTTGCCCATTATTGATCGTAGTATTCTCTCTGTCCTTTATTTTTTTGGTTTGGTTTGCTGCTGCTTAGTGGAAGTTCCTCAGACCAAAAAAAAAACAAAATTAAGGGAGGAGGCTCTTCTATTTTCTACGATGGTGTGCCAATTAATTTGGCATCTTAGTGACCGTTGGTTCTTGTAATTAAGATGCTCCTTCTCTTGCTGCTGCTTGCATTGTTATTGGAACCTTGTATTGCAATGATGCTTGGGTTTGTTGGTGGTAAAAGAAGAATAATGGTCAAGGTGTTTGCTTGGCTATCTCCTGGGATTTTAAAGGCATGTCCTCTAGTATGGTTGCTGCACTCAATACTCTTTTTGAAGGACGTTGCTCTTAGATTGTTCTTTTTAGGTGTCTTTTTGGGTGTCCTTTTTTAGTTTTTTCTATGGGCGTCTTATTTACATTTAAGATTTTTGTTTTGTTGTTCTTTATTTGTTTTTGAGAGAGGTTTTGGTCTATGTCCCCCTCTCTCATCTTGTAGTTTTTTTTTAATAAAATAAAATGGAGGGACGGGCGGTGGGTTTTCAGGTGTAATGGTTCTCTTCCCTACACGGAGAGGGTAGGCGCCTCGCACGATAATCACTAACGAATGACTGATATCGCCTAATCTTTTATTTTAAATTTTAAAAAACAAAACTAATTAAGACTGGCCATAATGCATATTAATTACATTGTGAAAATTCACTCATAAAAACTAATCAATTTTTCTCTATATATAAATGTCATGACCTCATAACACATGAAATATATTTGAATGTGAAATTGAACATATAAATCTGAGTCTCTAGCTTGGTTAGTTGAAAGTTGAATTTGAATCTTCTTGTTTAACATACTCAAACGTCGTTGGATGACCTTCAACTCCTTAGTGCGCCTCTAATTATATTCACTACAGGAAATTCTAGTTCCAAGTGGATAATGACCAAATTTAGTAGAACTTCTCCCTTGTCAACTACTTTCTGGTCATATCATCATACTGTGACACAAGGACTCTCTTTCTTAGGCCAGCAAACTACATTTAGTTACGTAGTCAGAGTTTTGGCAATTCAGTAATTACCAAATGAGAAAAAGGAATTGGAAAATCTGCCAAAACATTGTTGAATTAATCAATGGAGAGCAAAACCTCACGTTTTCAATTTTTCACCAACCAAGAGACAGAGGCATTGTCTCGTCATCTTTTTTCCTATATAAATAAACCTCATAACACCTCTAGCTCTCACACCAATTCTATAGGCAATTCAATAGCTTCCCAAGTAAAGTAGAACAGTTTGTGTTTGAGATACAAATATGGCTTTGATGAGTAGGTCACAATTAGGGTTCATCCTCCTTGTAGCTGCTGCTTCTCTATTAGAAGTGAGCGAGGCCAAAACTATTGTCGTTGGAGGTTCGGAAGGCTGGCGTTTTGGTTTCAACTACACTGACTGGGCTCTCCAAAACAGCCCCTTTTACATAAATGATGAACTGGGTGAGTACCATTTCGCATATTGTTTATAACCCTTCAACTTTAATTTAATTTGATTGTTTTATGTTTTTTTTTTTGCAAATAACCCTTCAACTTGATTTATTCCAATGAAGAAATTAATTTGATCTCTCTAGTTTGGTTAATTAGGTTTCAACTTTGGTTCTTGTGATGCTTTGAAATTTTATGTGATTAAATTTTCTCTTAGTTAATTAAGAGCACACATTGTATTGAAAGAGAACAAATTTTGATAGACGATGAAATCTCGATTTCCCGCATCAAGACACTAGAAGAGTTCTAATGCTGCAGTGGCAACAACATTGATGAAAAAGGAAACCCAAGTGAACTACAGGCTAGGAGACCTTTCATTTACGTGAAAGTCAGTTACTTTTGTGCTTAATTTGTCTTCATGTACACTGCAGTGTTTAAGTATGGTCCGCCGAGCAAGACCAACTCCGGTTACAACGTGTACTTGCTACCGAACTTGTGGAGCTACATAACCTGTGACTTCAGCAAAGCCAAGATATTGGCGAGCGAGACCCAAGGAAAAGGTGAAGGATTTAAGGTTGAGCTGAATCAATGGAGGCCTTACTACTTTGCTAGTGGTAACAGGGATGGCTACAATTGCAAGGATGGACTCATGAAGCTCTTTGCTGTGCCACTTCCACGTTGGAATTATTGATCTTGATTAGCGTATGATCATATATACACACACAAACCAGATTGATTATCTTATTCATTAAATAATTGAGGGGGGATATGAGTGAAAATAATGAAGCTAGAGGGGGTTTTCTTCTTCTTTCTTATGATACGACTGTACCCTAGGTTATAGGGATAGAAGTGTCTGAATATATAGTTGTGCTTGTTTTTCGATTTACACATACACAATAAAGATGAATTTGTTTGAAATTTGAACATGCATTCCAACCCCAAATAGTTGATTAAATAAACTACATATACAACATCAGGTAAGGTGCGTAGTTCCTCGACAAATCGATCCATAAATTTCTTCGTTGTTATATCCAAATCTCGCGGTCCACATTATGACTATGGTATGCAAATCAAAGACAAGTTTCAAACTAGCTAGGCAATATGTTGCTGCAAAATACTGGAATGATCGAAATTACTGCGGCATTTTGGAAATTAATCTCCATGTCCATTTTCTTTTATTTGAAATGTGAATGATCGAAAGTTGTATTCAGTCTCTTCTGGTCTTATCGATCAGTTCTCGCCTAACTGTTTAAGTGCTCTTGAGCTGCCAACATTTTCTTGAAACTTTTCCCTCACTTTCTGTATGTGTTCTAACAAGTCTGCATAGCATCATATGGTTGTTTAAGAAAAATAGAAAAATGTACATCAGTTGTCTGAAACCAAAAAGAAAAATAAAAGAAATTAAAACACGAGAAATAAATCTTTCTCAAATGAGATACTTGAAACAAAAAGTAAAGCTCATTCCTAAATCAGAGGAATTCGAGTATCATACTAGGTCAAAACTGACTTTCTGACAACATCACCAAACTGTTTTAACCTTTTAGATTGAAGCTTTCAGATTCTTATCTTGTAATCTCAACTGCTCTGCAGTCAACCTCTGGGGTTGAATTTGCTCACTACATTAGTTTTTTGGTGATACAACCATTTAATATATATATATATATGGAGATGTCATGTGTAATAAAATTTACTATGGTAACCATGATTAACTTAATTATCATGAGAGAGAAAACAAAATTTAACATGTGACAAATGTTTATCGGATGGTGATATCACAAACAAACTAATGTGGTGTTCAAATTCATTCCTGTAGAGATATGGTGTTGGCTTCCTCGCATGTCAAACTCTGCTCGAGGAGCATGTGACCGGCCACTAAAACAAGTCTGCATGCCCACTAAAAAAAGTTTTAAAAAAAACATTTTTTTTTTAATGTGGGGTGTCAATTTCCACTAAACGGTAGTGAAAGGCAAAAATACAAAGTGACTCATCTGCAGTGGGCACGACAAATTTAAGTCACTGTCTACACAACCGAAGAACCCTAAGTAAGAGTGCCTTGGATATTGTTAAGTTCAAGTAACCAATAACCTAACACTATTGAACCTGAATGGAACAAACTCCTGTTTGAGACTCAATTTATTCTTAATCTCAAGGACCGCCCTACACAGAGGGAGAATCCCCAGGGTTGCCAACAACCACACCGTCCATAACCTGATCATCGATCCAAACCCTTGAGAGAGCGCTAATTCTTTCGAGACTTTGGACCAGTGGAGAGCACCTTCCATTTCTTCGCTTGCCAATATCAAGCTTGGGTTTGTTAATGTTCTTGCTACCCACATGCTAGGTCAACCTTTACGTTTCTTGGCAGGAGAAACAATCAAAGTACCATCCTTAAATGGCAAAGCCAACATGGGTTCAAAGTCGAATGTTACAGAAAGAAAAGGGGTAGGAGATTGTTGCTTAGTCTTCTTACCAACAGTAAGTAAACCACATCCGTTGTTCGCTTACCTTCAGAGAGATGAGGGACTGGAGGTTTTGGAGCCACAGCCGAAGCAGGAGAAGGGTACGAAACAGTGCCGCATGAGCCACCAAATTTTAGAACTTTACATATCCAACATGAGTTATTTGAGTAATAACGTCCGACCCACCTAAATTTTTCTCTTGAATTTGTCATTCCAAACATCGGATAGGGCATTAGATTGAACGATGAGGTCGAAAGTTCTAGTATATGATATTGTATACAATATACTCATTTGGTAATTTCAGTTGGTAATTATCACTCAATTGTGTTATATGTTCTCACCCAACCATATTGGCTGGCAGATCTATTTTACTACGTACTTCATCAAAGTGAACAAATTAAGAGCATAATGCTGTTACCTTGTCAAATTTCACTCGTAAAAACAAATCAATTTTTGTCTATAAATGTCATGACCTCATCACACATAAAATATATTATTAGTGTGCAGTTGAACATATAAATCTGAGTCTCTACCTTGGTTAGTTGAACGTTGAATTTGAATACTCGTGTTTAAAAAACTCAGACGTCCATGGATGACCTTCAACTCCTTAATGCGCCACTAATTGTAGCCACTGCAGGAAATTCCAGTTCTAAGTGGATCATGACCAAATTTACTAGAACTTCTCCTTTGTCAACTACTCATTTTACTTTTCTACCCTCCCATTTTCTGGTCAATTCATCATACTGTGACACTAGGACTCTCTTTCTCAGGCCAGGAAGCTACCATTAGTTACCCAATCAGTGTTTTGGCAATTCAGTAATTACCAAATGAGAAAAAAGAATTGGATATTCACCTTGTGGAATCTGCTAAAACATTGTTGAATCAATGGAGAGCAAAACCTCTCGTTTTCAATTTTTCACCAACCAAGAGACAGAGGCTTTTCTCTGTGTCATTTTTTTCCTATATAAACCCCATAACACCACAAGCTCTTACACCAATTCTATAGGCAATTCAATAGCTTCCCAAGTAAAGTAGAACAGTTTGTGTTTGAGAAACAAATATGGCTTTGATGAGTAGTGCACAATTAGGGTTCATCCTCCTTGTAGCTGCTGCTTCTCTATTAGAAGTGAGCGAGGCCAAAACTATTGTTGTCGGCGGTTTGGAAGGCTGGCGTTTTGGTTTCAACTACACTGACTGGGCTCTCCAAAACAGTCCCTTTTACATAAATGATGAACTGGGTGAGTACCATTTCCATGCATATTGTTTATAACCTTTCAACTTTGATTATTATTATTATTGCAAATAACCCTTCAACTTGATTTATTCCAATGAAGAGATTTGATCTCTCTAGTTTGCTTTAGGTTTCAACGTTGGTCCTTGTGATGCTTTGTAATTTTATGTGATTAAATTTTCTCTTAGTTAACTAAGACCACACTTTGTATTGAAAGAGAATAAATCTTGATGGACGACGGGACAAAACCCTAAAAACAATCTCGATTTCCAGCATCAAGATACTGGAAGAGTTCTAATGCCCCAGTTGCACCAACATAAACGAAAAAGGAAACCCTAGTGAACTGCAGGAGACCTTTCATTTACGTGAATGTTAGTTAACTTAATTCTGTACTTAATTTGTCTTCATGTACGCTGCAGTGTTCAAGTATGATCTGCCGAGCAAGACCAACTCCGGTTACAGTGTGTACTTGCTGCCGAACTTGTGGAGCTACATAACCTGTGACTTCAGTAAAGCCAAGATATTGGCGAGTGATACCCAAGGAAAAGGTGAAGGATTTAAGGTTGAGCTGAATCAATGGAGGCCTTACTACTTTGCTAGTGGTAACAAGGATGGCTACAATTGCAAGGATGGACTCATGAAGCTCTTTGCTGTGCCACTTCCACGTTGGAGTTATTGATCTTGATTAGCGTATGATCATATATACACACACAAACCAGATTGATTATCTTATTCATTAAATAATTGAGGGGGATATGATCATATGAGTGAAAATAATGAAGCTAGAGGGGGTTTTCTTCTTCTTTCTTATGATACGACTGTACCCTAGGTTATAGGGATAGAAGTCTGAATATGTAGTTGTGCTTGTTTTTCGATTTACACATACACAATAAAGATGAGTTTGTTTGAAATTTGAACATGCATTCCAATCCCAAATACTTGATTAAATAAAGTACAAATAAAACATCAGGTAATGTACGTAGTTCCTCGATAATGCATAAATTTCTTCATGGTTATATCAAAATCTAGCGGTCCACGTACATCGATCATTTCTATGGTATGCAAATCAAAGACAAGTTTCAAAATGGATTTCAAGAAAATGTTGGCAGCTCAAGAGCACTTAAACAGTTAGACGAGAACTGATAAGACCAGAAGAGACTGAATACAACTTTCGATCATTAACACATTTGAAATAAAAGAAATGGACATAGAGATTAATTTCCTCAATGCCACAGTTCTCTCTCCCAGTATATTGCAGCAACATACTGCCTAACAAGTCTGCATAACATCGTATGGTTTTTTGAGAAAAACAGCAAAATGCACATCAAAGCAGTTGTCTGAAACCAAAAAGGAAGAGGAAAAAAAATTCTCTTTGAGTCATTCAACTTTGACTTGTTCGATACTTTCGTCCCTGAACTTCAACACCATGTATCACTTTAGCACTACCGTTAAATCGAGGTGCCACACCTATGCCAAAATTTTCACAAGGATGAGAGGAGTAACTTTCATAACTGGGGCTAACCTCGATTAGGTGTAGAATAGCTGGAACTTGGTCCGAAAGCCGGTGGTAACCGAAACTTTAATTCTTCGATTCTCCGTCGTTCGGCGGTGGTTTGTGGCGGGATTGATGGTGTTGAACTCACCTCAGGATGGTCAAATAGTATGTGGTGTCGTTCGATTTGGTAAAATCGGGGTATCCGGTGAAGAGTCGGTGAGAAAAATGGTAGTCGGTGTTGAAGTTCGGGACGAAAATGATTTATTTTAAAGTTCAGAGACGAAAGTGTCTAACGGTAAGGTTGAGATACTAAAGGTAATTTTTTTCTCAAAGAAAAATAAAAGAAATAAAACAGAGAAACAAATCTTTCGAAATGAGATACTTTGAAACATCACCAAACTGTACTTTTAGAAGTTGATTATTAATCTCAATTTCTCTAAGTTAACTTTGTAGATATATGGTGTTGGTTCTCATTCAAACGATAACATATCATATTTGAAAAATAGAATTTACCCTCATATCATATATTATTTTCAAATAATTTTTAATAATTGAAGGACACTAGTCATTTCAAAGAACATATAATCAATTGGAAAAGTAGCAAAAAATATATATAAAAGAAAAAAAATTATTCCCTACATTTTCTCTATTAAAATAGCCAACCATAACTTCCCACCCCCACTTTTTCTCCCGTAAAAACTTTAGGTTTGAACAAGTTTGGACATGCGTGTTTGAACTCTCTTTTATTTGCATACATTAATTGGACAGTGTAGCTTTATGATCTGAACCGTTTGTATTTTAAAATAAACTTTAACGATCAATTTTGTACAAATCCATCGAACTTTAAGTTTGGTAACTTATCTAGCTATATCAAACAATGGGACGAATTTGGTGAAGGTTAACATTATCATGACCAACTGTCTAGCTATTTGTTTGAAACAATTACATAAATAAACTATTTTTTCTTATATTAATTTTTTTTGCAAAAATGATATTCAAATGTTGATTTATAAGACGGACCGTTCAAATCTTAGAACTACATTGCCAAATGCATGCAAATAAGATAAAGTTCGAACCGGTGCCCCCAACCAACGCACCCCCCCGCCACCCGCCCCCCCCGCCCCAAGCCCCCCCCGAAGCCCACCCGAAACCAAACGGGAAACTCAAACCCCCCTCCCCCGGGCCCCCCCGCCCGCCCCCGGGGAACCCGAGACCCTGGGGTGGGACTCCCAACACAAGAGGGATGAACAAACCTATCCAGGAAAGAAACGGATCAGGTGGGGAAGGGCAGGGGGCGGCGGACGGGTCCTCTATCAAGGACCGTCGTTTTCAAGAAGGAAGACAAAAACATCGGCGGAGCCCGCCCGTTAGAGAGAAAGGCCGCCCCCCCAGGAAAACCAAGGTCCGGGGATCCAAAGACAAAGCGTAAGGTATATTGTAGATAGTTTAAAATATATTTGTGGGTGATGGATAAGATGATGATCGCTAGAGTGATTTTCATTTTAAAAGTTTGATATTCTTATTAATTTTAATTTAGAAATAAGGTGATTGAGTGTTATTTAAAAAATATGTATGAGATGAAATATATATTGAGAAAGAAAAAAATACAAGATGAGATGCTAAAAAAAAAAATAACATAAATTAAATATAAATTAATAATTAAAGGAATAGGTTTTTAATTAGAAATAGAATAAAAAATTACACAAGAGTTTTTTCCTTTCTGTTTGACCCATAATTTATCACCTCTCAAAACCTTAGAAAAAAAAAACCATCCCCTTAATTTTGAGTGAAATTTTTTTTTATTTTATTATTTTAGTTGTGTAATTAAAATTTTATATTAAATATATATTATATTATTTTTTTTATAATTAATTTATAATTTTTAATTTAATATAATAATAATTTATTATTTTTTATTATTTTTTTTGATTGAATTTGTTTAATTTAATTTTGTTTTTTTATGGGATAGTATTTGTTTTATATATATAAATTTGTATTTATGTTGTTGTTTTTGAAAGATTGATTTAAAATGTGTGGTGTGGATGTGTTTAGAAATAAGTTGTGTTATTTAAAATTATTAGTAGGTAGTTTAGGAGTTTAGGGTTGGTTATAAATTGTGTTTTAAGTATAGGTGGATAAATGGGGTGGTTATATATAAATAAATTTTTTAAGTTGCATGTGTGTTATGTCTAGTAAAAAGTAATTAAGTTAGAAAAATACTTTTTTAGGGTAGTCCAACGTGACACATCCAACTCACTAATTTTTCCTATATACAACTAGTGGTGCCGGAAAGAGTTGTTTTTTTTTTTTAGAATTTTTTTTTTAAATGTTGGGTGTCAATTCCATTAAATGGTAGTGAGAGGCAAAAAATACATAGTGACCCACCCGCAGTGGGCACGACAAATTTAAGTCACTGCCTACGTAACTGAAGAAGCCTAAGTAAAAATGTCTTGGATATCGCTAAGTTCAAATTAAGTAACAAGTAACCTGACACTATTGAGTCTCAAATGGAACAAAATCTTATTTGAGACCCAATTTATTCTAAATCCCAAGGACCGCCATACACAGAGGGAGAATCCCCAGGGTTGCCAACGACCACAATGTCCAAAACCTGGTCATCCAAACCCTTGAGAGAGCGCTTCTTTCGAGACTTTGGACCAGTGGAGAGCACCTTCAATTTCTTCGCTTGCCAATATCAAGCTTGGGTTTTTTAATGTTCTTGCTTCCCTCATGTCAATCTTTACTTTTCTTGGCAGGAGAAACAATCAAAGTGCCATCCTGAAATGGCAAAGCCAACACAGGTTCAAAGTCCAATGCTACAGAAACAAAAGGGGTAGGAGATTGTTGCTTAGTCTTCTTACCAACAGTAAGTAGAGCCACATCCGTTGTTCGCTTACCTCCAGAGAGATGAGGAATTGAAGGTTTTGGAGCTGTAGCCAAAGCAGGAGAAGAGGTCCGACAATACTACAAAAAGAGTCTATGAGGACATATATTTGTCCTTTTTACAAGAGTTTCTAGTTCTTCTATATGTCCCTAAAAGCTGGATTTAGGAACAAATAGATGTATATGTCCCTAAAGTTTGGGACATATACATCTATTTATCCCTAAATCCAACTTTTAGGGACAAATAGAGGCAATAAAAACTCTTGTAAAAGGGACTGTCCCCATAGACATTTTTTGTAGTAGTGGAAATAGTGCCGCATGAGCCGCCAAATTTTAACTTTACGGCCGACCCACCTAAATTTTCTTGTCAATTTGTCATTCCAAATGGGACCATCGGATTCGAGTAGGGCATTAGGAGGTCAAAAATTCTAGTATATGATATTGTATACAATACACTCATTTGGTAATTCCGTTGGTAATTATCACGTAATTGTGTTATATGTGCTCACCCAACAATATTGGATAGCAGATCTATTTTACTACGTACTTCATCAAAGTGAACAAATTAAGAGTGTAATGCATGTTACCTTGTCAAATTTCACTCATAAAAACAAATCTATTTTTGTCTCTAAATGTCATGACCTCATCACACGTAAAATATATTATTAGAATGTACAATTGAACATATAAATCTGAGTCTCTAACTTGGTTAGTTGAACGTTGAATTTGAATCCTCGTGTTTAAAAAACTCAGACGTCCATGGATGACCTTCAACTCCTTAATGCGCTACTAATTAAGTAATTATAGCCGCTGCAGGAAATTCTAGTTCTAAGTGGATCATGACCAAATTTACTAGAACTTCTCCTTTGTCAACTACTCATTTTACTTTTCTACCCTCCCATTTTCTGGTCAATTCATCATACTGTGACCCTAGGACTCTCTTTCACAGGCCAGGTAGCTACATTTAGTTACCCAATCAGAGTTTTTGCAATTCAGCAATTACCAAATGAGAAAAAAGAATCGGATATAAGGATATTCACCTTGTGGAATCTACTAAACCATTGTTGAATCAATGGAGAGCTAAACCTCACGTTTTCAATTTTTCACCAACCAAGAGACGGAGGCATTTCTCTAAGTCTTTTTTTTCCTATATAAACCCCATAACACCAAAGGCTCTCACACCAATTCTATAGGCAATTCAATAGCTTCCCAAGTAAAGTAGAACAGTTTGTGTTTGAGAAACAAATATGACTCCGGGGGGCAACGGCGGTCGGGTTTCCCCCCCAAAGCCCGTCAGAACGGGGGCCTAGCTCGGAAACCTTCCGTTTGGTTTTTAAAACCTCCGGTCCAAAGTGCCGTTGGTTCCTTGAACAACGCAGACCCAAAACCTGTTCGCCAGCGTCAGCCCGGCACAACAGTGAAAAGGAACCCTTGCCGTGGGGGAAGCCGGGGCAAGCGCCCCCACGGGGTCTACCGGCTCGCAAAGCCAAGGGCAAGGAGCCAAGGAAAGGGAAGGTTGGTGGGACGGGGCCTCTACTTTGAGGGACAAGGGGCCGCAGGTGGACTTGCGTGCCCTTCCCGTTGGATGTTGGGGTATATCCCAAACCGTTGTTTCGATTCTAATTCAGGGGGGGGAAAAGGGGGGGTTTCTCTTTGCTGTGTCGCGCCCTAGTTGTTGAATTCAGTGCTGGCGGTGTATGCTGGTGTTAGATGGTATTTGCTGGCTCTGGGTACCCTTTTGGGTTTTTCTATGTTCTTATTTGGCATTGGGACCGTTGAAGACACCCCGGTCATTTGGTTCGCAACGTCGGGGGTCGGGAAAATTGCGCCAGTTTTGTTCTCCCTCTTGGCTGCAGGGTTCTGTGGCGAAAGTGTAAACGGTAATGTTTGCGAGAAAACTCTTGGTCGTGGGGGTTTTGCCGAAGAGTGGCTTTCGCTTTGTACTTTCCCCTTTTTTAATACCCCCCCCCCCCCCTCGAGGCTTGTGTTTGAATATATCCTAGAATTTTATCATCGTAAGTTTTGTTTCGCTTTCCTTTGGAGGTCATTCCCTTGGGGTCTTAAATTTGTCTACTGCCCTTAGTGCTGTGCTGTGTTATAATTATTATTCTGGTTCCTGCTCCTTTCTAGAAGCAAAACACTATTCTGGTACAACTTCGGAAAAATGTCGAGAAGTTCTTGCAGTGTTGGTAACAAAGTTGTCTGAGGCCCGTCTCCAAAATTTCAATTAAAGTCGTGGCAAATTTCTTCGTATTCTTTGGCTGCCTGGGAGCGGTTGATTTTCATTACAAGTTTTGGGGGATCCGTATATGTTTTCAGCATCTAAATTAAAATAATAATAATAATAAAAAGAAATAAAGAAATTGTACTTGCGTATCATTCTTTCAACTTTTGGAAAGTGTCTCTTGTTTGATGTTACTTAAAAGCATTAAAATTTTATGATATTATTTGGTACTCATTGAGTCGTTTTCAATTATATCAATTGACAGCAGTGTTATATATAGACGAATAAGTGGAATCACAACATCCAAATTTCCATGAAAAGAGACAAAACTTAATATTACAACTTTCGCTAAGTATTTATGCCAAGTCTTTTATTAAAATTCTATTTTAGAGTAACATATATATTAATATTAATTCTTTTTTTATATAGAAAGTGAGTCAATATTAAAGAAAAAGAAAGAAGAAATCTTAGAAATAAAAAAATCGATAGATTTAGGGACGTACTTGGAGTGGGGGAAAATAGGGGGTGGTTTTGCATTTTTAAAAAAAAATTAATAATATAATATATTATTTTTTAATTTTTATTTTTTTTTTATTTATTTTTTTTTTTTTTCTCTTTTTTTTTCTCTTTGTTTTGTGTTTTCTTTTTCTCTCTCTTTTGGGTCAAAATATAGGTAAAAGTTAGTGTTGGTTTATTTGGAAATTGAGAATTTAATATTTTTAGATTTTTTTATTTTAAATATTAAATCAAAAAATTAAATAATTAACAAAAAAAACTTAATCAAAAATTATTTTGAATAAATATAAACAAATTCCAATGAGATAAATTATTTGGTTTTTAAATTTAATTATCAAAAAAATATTATTAAAATAATAGGGGGAAAGGGGGGGGGGGGGGGGGGGGGGGGGGGGGGTGGGTTGGTGGTGTGGGGGGTGTCGTTGGAGGGTGGTGTGGGGGGGCGGGTTGGTTGGTGGGTGGTCTGAATTGGTGGTTGGTTGTTGGGTCGGGGAAGTTGTTGTTGTTGTTGTGTTTGAAATTGAGGTGAATTGGAGGGTTGTGGGGTGAGAGCGAAGGCGTGGGGTGGTGGGGGGGTGGTTGTGGGTGTGTGGTGGTGGGGGGAGAGGGAGGGGAAATTGGGGTGGGTGTGGGGGGGGGGGGGAGAAAGAAGGGGAGGAAAGAAGAAGGGGAGGGGAAGGGAGAAGGGGTGGATAGGGGGGGGGGGAGAAGGGAGTGTCCTTAAATTCGATCGGGAATAAAAAATAAGTTATTTTTATAATATTATCAATAATTAAATCTATTTAATTTTAAAAAATTTGAAATAAAAAAAAGAAAAAAAAATAAAAAAAAAAATGAAGTAAAATAAATATGGGTAAAATGTCAATTTTATAATTGTGTTTTATTTGAAAAAAAAAAAATAATTCAGTATTGTTTAATTAAGTGGATTTCTTATCTTTTTATTTATTTCTTCGGTTCTTGATCTTTTTTTAATTATTCTAACCTCATAAATTCCAAATGTTGGTTATTTTGTGTGAATTAGTTTTGGAAGATTTTTTTTTTGGTGATTGATTAGATTTTTGGTGCTTTGAAGTGGTATGACTCTATTTATTCTTCTATTTTCTGACTCTCCTCTCTCTTTCTTTGAAAAAATATTTTTTTGCCCTATTTCTTGAGAAAAGGGGGGAATTATTTTTAAATAATTATGAAAATATTAATATGTAAAGTATTTTTAGTAAAGTTAAGGTAAGAGGAAAAACTATAATTTTATTAAAAAATAAGAAGAAAATAGGGGGGGAAAAACTAAAGGAAAATAAAGAAAAATTAAAAAATTCAATTGAGGAAGTACAACGTTGTATTATAATTACGTATTATATTAAGTATATATTTTGAAAATGATGTATGTGCTACATCATAACATTATAAAAATTACTTTAAAGTTGGGGTGATTTATTGTTTTGTGAAGTTTTGAAAATATTCTTTAACAGTGATTGTTCGTAAACGGGGGTTTTTTGATGTATCTTTAAGTGGTTCATATTTAGTTGGAATTTTGAATAAAAATTTAAAAAAATATCCCAGAAATTCTTGGATTTTTTTTGACAAACTTATGAATACTTTAAACTTATCGTTAGAGATTATCTTAAAAATATGATTATCAAAAAAAAAAGGTATAAATTTTGTATTTTTATTCAAAGGTATTCAAAGGGTGCTTTAGATCTTTACTCAAAGGTATTTTTCTTTTTTTTCTTTTAATTAATTTAGGTCCTTTCAAAAATCTTAACATTTGATGATTTCAAAATATTGAATAACCCACATATACTTAAAGCTTGATAAACATAAGAGTTTAGAATTTGAGAAATATATACACATAAATAAATTAGAGGAATTACATGATCAATATAAATGGTAAAGAATGCTTGCTAGAAAATATGTATATAGAGGTTATGAAGGGGCTAGCTTCAGTGGCTTGCCTGCAATAATTCTCCAATGTTGGCTATGAGAGCTCCACGCAGAGGAAGAACATCAATCCATTTGTTTTCAACCAAAACCTGTAGTCCACCAATATGATCTTGAAGTAGAATGGTTATGTAAGTGCCATCTGTGTGTTCGACGGTGCCAATTGTGCGCTCAGACTCAAGCAGGCATGAAACTAAGGGGGTGCTAGGGTGTGCTAACCCCCCCCCCCCCCCCCCCGGCCCAAAAAAAAATAGCAAAGTATTAATTAGTACATAAACTCTCTCCCTCTGTAGCCCCTCAAAAACCACCTCTCAGTAGCCATGCAAAACCATTATTTCTTCTCTTTTCTCTGTGTTTTTTCTTCTTCTGCAACTCCATGGTTAGTTTCTCAACTGAGTTTTCTATCTGCTTTCAGGCAATCTAAGCCACAAATATCCTCAATCTCCTTGAATTTTTTTTACTATAGTACTCATATATATGGCTTTGAGCAAAATAAATAAATAAATTGCCCTTCGGGCAACTAAATTGAACATATAAAGTTAGCCTCCCCAAGTTTTCAATCCTAGTTCCGTACCTGGGCTCAAGGTATGGTAGATAGTAGTGACTTGTAATAAGACACTCTTTTGCACAATCCAACCTAAGTAAGATGGTCAAATTTGAGTCCAAGTGCCGGAGATAGCAATTCAAACAAAGTGACACCTACTTTGTATATTTGATCAGAGTACTCCAGAGTTATATATATCTCTGCAAAATAAATAAAAACACGCAACGTTATTTTTTTTTTACATGAGTATGACACAAGGGATGAATCATGCATGGATCACTCATACCTGCAAACCTCAGGAAATTCTTGGGCATCAAGAGGCTCGGGAGCCATGTTACAAAACAAGTTGTCCCTCCAAGTAGCCTTGGACAACTTATAGCTACTAAGGAATTTGACCTTCTTCATAGGATCCCTACTATAGCAGTGAGCCTTCACCTCCCTTGGCAGCTCGTGAAACGCACGCGCCCCCTCCACCATCTCCACCAAGACTCTGTTGGGTATCCCATGGTTAACCACATGAAAGAACCCCACGCTCTCTGCAGCGTGGCAGACATCTTGGATCACCTTAGCAGGCCTTTCGGCAAAGTCACCAAGGTCCATGACCGGGATACTAGTTGGTTTGCCAGAACTTGGGATGTCCTTGGCTATGGTATCATCTGGCGGCCGAATGAATATGGATGGGATTTTGGTGATTCCATCATCGATAAATCAATAATTCCTTTGACACCACCTTTGCGTTCGTCGAAGGCCTTTAACTGTTGGAAAAGCTCTTGACTATCCGCCATTTTGTTGTACAGTAAGAAATCTGGTTACTTGTAGTGAGCACCTTCAAAGTTCAAAATGCAGAAGCTTTAATTTATAGCATTTGCATGTGCATGTATTACTTCCATTGTGGCGTCTGTGATTGTTTGCGTGGTAGACTAATGCTTTTGTTTGGTCGCTGAAGGCTTAACTTTTTTGTCCATCGTTGAACGATTGCGATAGAAAACTTTGAAAACTTGGCCATTTTGTTATTCTAAGAAATCTGGTTACATTTGAAGACTTCAAAATGCATGCAGAAGCTATTACTGATTGGTAGGATAAGGTTTTTGTTTGCGCGCATGTTGACTGAATGATAGTCAGATACAATTACATCACATAATCGCTCTAGAGCATAACTTCTCGTGCTAGACTCTTTAATTAAATGTCTTAGTCGAAGTTGGCGTACTGATAGTTTTCACTGTCTTTGATTTCATGTTGAGTGAGTTTATTCTTGTTTGTTCGTCATATGATGCATATATGGCAGCCATTTTTGTTGGAATTCCTTCCCCGCGCTTGACTTCTAGTCCATATATATTAGATGTTTTTAATTTGGAGTATTCAAAGTTTTGAACTCAGATGAAGAAAAAACAATGTACGTACGTAACTAAACATGTCTAGATCCTAATATACAAAAGAATAAAAAAAAAATTAGGATTTAAAACATTGAATATTACAATACAGATCTTTGGAAGACTAATATATATATTTAGTAATTTACAGAACAATTGTTCTTCAAGAATCTAAAAGCTGATATTGAAGCTCTGTGAACTGTTGGGTAAATAGTATCAATAATAATGTTCAATAATTAAAATCAAACAAACAAATATATATAATCACACAAGATAATCATAAATAATATGAAGAAGAAGAAATTTAAGAGGTCTGCCCTTTGAGTACAAGAGAGGCGCGACATTTGCTGTCCTAAAGCCGTAAACGCCTCCTATAAAAAACCAACATGAACCTCCAATTCTTTCTTAAGAATAATTAAGAATACAATTAGTCAATTTAAACGTCATAATCATACCGAATGCATAGAAAAATTCATATAGTGAATAATATATATATGATAGTCCATAACGATTATGAAGGTGTCTTTGAGGGTATGCATAAATCCAATAAGCAACTAAAGTAGCATTATTAGTGGCCTGACTCGACTTCCGGGTTAAAGATGCAGTGGTTTGGCACCAAGCTTGTCTTATAAGAGATTATGAGTTCAACTCCCCAAAGATATCAGGGTCGGCTGAGATGAGGGTGTGTGTTCCGACATTTTATACAAATATATTTATATATATATATAGAATTATTCTTCACGAACAATTGACATTAGAACTATATATTTTAAAAATGCATAGTCTTATGAAGTTATTTTCTATTAACAACACTCAATACGATTTTATTGTCAAATCTGCAACAAAGACCACGGGCGGAGGCACACTTGGGCTACCTGGCCTAGGCTGTAGCTCGGGTAGGTTTTCATTAGGTAGATTTAAGCTATGATTTGTCAAAAAAAAAAGTTTAGGCTATATTAATTCCACTCAATAACTTAACAGTTTAATAGCCCACTTATTCCTTGTATTTTTAGTCCATTAAGCAATTAAGGTGGTTTACTTTAATATTTAATTGTCTTTAAAAAGAAAAACTTAATTAAGAAAATAAATAGCAGATAGAAAGAAGAAGATTAAAGGATAATTGGGTAGGCGTACCATACGGATAGGCCAGTCAACTGCTCATTTCCGCTCCCATTTGGAACTTTTAATTGACTGGTCAGTCCCTTCTCTTTCAAGTAAGGATATATAATTTTAGTATATTGGTAGTAGTCTTGTGGATGTATTCTCCTAATTGGGAGTGTAGTTGTTGTTGCAATTCCTAAGTATTGAATAAATTTCACTTGAGAGAGAGAGAGAGAGAGTAATTAATGGAGAAGAGCAGTGCAACACACAAAAAAGTTCTAACTCAAGTTTTTCTTAATTTTCTCACTTCTTCCGTAATTAAATGAGATGCACTCTTTACCAATCAGTAAGTCTCTTATCCTTTTGTTCTTGTTGTGGACATTTTTATTTTTTATGGTTTCTTAAATATAGTCTGTAGTTTGAGAATTTTTTGTGTAATAGATGGTGGGGCTGATGGGTGTGAAATTTTGATTCCTCGGTTGGAACTGCCACTAGAAGCTGCATGTGGATCTTCAGTCCTTTTGTACGATTTTGGATCATATCCTGCTGTGTATAATATGGTTGTTGGCCAGTTCTCTAATGCTAATGAGGCCGATTAAGTTCTCTGCAATGTACACATTATATGAGTAGGAAGAAGAAGTTACAAGTGAGGAAGAAGCAATACTTTTCTTGCACACCAGCCCATCTCAAAAGAGGAAATTGATTTTCCTTTAAGTGGTGAATCTCAAACTCACAAGGGCCGAGATCAGGAGATAATGATCAAACAAACTATTTCCTTGACAATTAAATTGTCAATGAACAAACAACTTATTTGTCCAATGATCAAGTTGTGTATTCAAGTTTCATCATAATGATGGCCACTTTATCATACCTAGCTGGTTGTCAATTTACATTATTAACTTACAATTGCATCAATTTACCCCATAAACTTGGTAAAAATTATCAATTTGCACCGTCAATTTCAACTTTTTCTATCCAATTTACCCCATAACTTAAATGCATGAATATATTAATATTTTCATTAATATTTTTTCAATTGATTTGTTCAATTTATCAATCAATTAATTAAAAGACAATGCATGAATGTCATGCTTGATGTATACGTAATTTACGTACATAAAGTTCCTTTAATCGCTTGAAATGAGCTTCTCTAAGAGTTATTAATAATGTTAATGTTTTGTTTTCGTGTTTTATAGGATTTTGGGAGCAATATAGTGAAAATGAGTCGAAACATGGAAAAGAAACGAAAAATAGCAAAGGAGAAATGAATGGTGATTGGAATCCTGAAAACAGAGTCTTCCTGTGCAGAGCAGTCAATTTAACAAATTACTGGGAGCAGCTCACAATGAACTAGAGAATTTTCTTTATATGGATGGAAATCTATGGATGTCTACTTTCCACAGAATTTTATGGTTCATGCAAAGCTATTTTCTGGAGGGAGATATTCAAATTTTAATAGACTAAGGTTAGTCTGCCAGAAAATAGAGAATATCCCAGCAATCAGTCAATTTTGGAAGGTTGCCGTTTTTCACCCATTAGGAACTGTGTAGACTTCCAATTCTGCAATTTAAGCCCCATGAGTCTAGTTTCTAGTGCCACTAGAATTGGTCCAATACCTATTTTCTGGTGGGAGATAACCTAATTTAAATAGGCAGAGGTCAGATCACAAAGAAATCAGCTCCCCTAAGATTCTCATAGGATTCTTCTCTTTTCTCTTGGATCCTTCTTTCACTCAATCTCTCTAGTCAATTACGGTTCTTTCTGCTCCTCATCTGATCTTGAATTATTTTTCTTTTCATTTTTATTGTTTCTCTTTATTTATTTTAATATTTTTCTCCTCACCTTTGTCCCCTCTTCCTCCCTATAAATATCACACTCTCCTTATTTGCTTCACCCCAAGGGGGTGGACAAACCCTCCCCTTCTCTTCTTCTCCCTCTCATTTTTCTGTTCTTATAATGTTTAGTTTAGTTTTAATTTTTTGTAATATTTATTTGTGTAAATAATCAACCACCTATATGGAGGGTTCTATATTTATATATATGGTATTGTAGTATATATTTGTGAGTAATCACCGTCCAAGTGACTGGTTTTATATTTTTATGTGTAATAATATGAGAGTTTTTCTAAGCCCCAGACATATTTTACTTGCGATATTGGCGTTAATTTATCATTTTTTGAATAATTGAAGGATTATCTTTTCACTAACTATTCATTGATGAATCTTTATATGTGTTTCTTTGGAGGCCTACTTAGATACATGTATTAGGGTTCTATTGCTAGGATTATATGTGGACCTCCATATCATCATATAATTCCAATTAAGTAGCAAATGAATGAATTAAAACTTATTCATGCGATTAGATTCTCGGTTGCGTAAGATACATGTCATGTCTTATGGTCGATGTGATGTTCGTTCTCTTCAATCGTAATAATTCTTGAGTGTTGAATCTATGAACATGCCATTCTAGGTTACATTTTGAGAACTAAGTTAGGGAGTACATGTCATGCACCTAGCATACCAACTATGAGAGAACAATAAGATATGATCAACATGCCATTGATTTATCTTGAACATCGTCATTTGATTTGAAAAGAAGTGTGTAGATTAACATATCAAGAGTGTGTAATAGTGTGATTTAATGATCATATGTATTTTTATTTTCTTGACATCTATATTTGTGTTTAGCATATTTAGGTTGTTAGCTTTCATATGTCTGACGTCAATGATTTGATTATTAGCATGGTTTCCGATTGAGGAAATTGGTTATTTGAACAATTGCATGATCATTTTGTTACATTATTAAGGAGGCTAAATTAGGAACACCTCATCTTCTATTTATGTTTAGTTTAATTTTTAAAACAAAAATTCTAAAAATATTTCTTTTTATTTATTTCTTTCTTGTTTTCAAAAAAATCCAAAAATAATTTGTTTATATATGTTCATATTTGTAAATAAAATTCTTGTGACATAGATTAGCATTTAGACACAATTCTCTGCGGGTAATGACTCTTACTTCCCACTGTACTATTCACATTTGTAGGAAGTTAAGGAATAAATCTATTTTGACGAGCGTTTTTGCGCTACGTCAATGCTGACTCATCACCTTCTCATTAACTTAAAGCTATACTACATTTCTCTTTTGTTAGTCATCTTGTTATAGTTCTCATTTCACCAGTGTCAATATGCTCGATATGATCATTTTATCAACCTCGTTGAAAGGGCTTCACTCCCTTATTTGTACACAGTGGGCTGACATTCTCTGATCCTTGGCCAGAACTTAACTCAACTACACAAATAAAGTTATTTTCTCTCAATCCCTCTGGATTACAATATTTCTCATATTGATCTATACTCTATAAATACTCGCATTTCTTCATAATGCAGATGTATAATGATTCAGTGTTATTGCTTATAAAATAATGTCTTATGAACACATGCTTTTATAGAAACGATAACATACAAATATGTTATTTCAAACAATACCATAGAATTCATGTAAATCAATAATTAAGCTAATTAACATTTTATGGAAATGCTCCCCAAGAATCCCTACCTCAATTCAGGGAATTGTCGAGCATAACGACAACATTGCAAGCCTCCTTAAAATGGTCATAAAAATATCAACACTTAATCTAAAATTTATTTAGCTAGATGGATAGTTCTCATCAATACGAATCCGTAGCATTTTGCGGATCCTAAATTAGAGTTATTAATAAAAAGTTATGATATACAGAAGTTTAGATAGAGAAAGTGAGGAGTGAGAAGCTCCAAAAATTGTGGAGAATAATGGTTAAGGGGCCGGTTTATATAGGGTAGAACACCGACATAATTAGATTGATTTATATAGGTCATTTGTCAAGCCAAGACTAAATATCTAACATATGTACGTGTATCATGTGTCATTCATTCAAAACTCCCTATGCCACCACTTGACACTTGGCCTATAACTAATGTACTATGATGACATCATCAACAGTCACAAGTTCATTTTTCTTGGAAGCCACTTATGGTCCAACCAATGGTAAAGTGCCATGTGTCACCTTTTAGACCAATAGAAAAAAGTCATATATTAAACTTTCAAAAATTATTAAAAATAGCTTAAGACTCCGAAAAATTATCCGAAAAATATCACGAACTCGTGGAGACATCTACTTTCCAAATATAAGACCAAAAATAAAATTAAACCAACTACAAAATTCATCAAAAATATTTTACGACTCAAAAATAAGGAAACTTAAAATTCGGGCCGTTACAAAAGCTTAATTAAAAAAATTAAATAACATAAAGAAAAAGGTTAAAGGCTAATTAATTAAAGGAGAATAGCAGTGCAACACATAGAAAAGTTCCAACTCAAGTTTTTCTCAATTTCTTCACTTCTTCCATAAATTTTTTCTTAAATGAGAAGAACTCCTCACCAATCAGTAAGTCTCTTATCCTTTTGTTTTTGTTGTGGACATTTTTATTTTTTTATGGTTTCTTAAATTTAGTGTGTAATTTGAGGATTTTTTGTGTAATAGATGGTGGGGCTGTGTATAATATGGCTGTTGGCCAGTTCTCTAATGTTGATGTGACCGATTAAGTTCTCTGCAAGACTGCAACACATTCTATGAGCACGTTGGAAGAAGAAATTACAAGCGAGGAAGAACCTATTTTTGCCAAAGAGACTAGTGGCAATATTTTTCTTGCACACCAGCCCATCTCAAAAGAGAAATTGATTTTCCGTTTTTTTTTTTGGCTAATATATGAAATTGATTTTCTTTTAAGTGGTGAACCTCAAACTCACAAGAGCCTAGATCATGGAGATAATGATCAAACAAACCATTTCCTTGACAATGAAATTGTCAATGAGCAAACAACTTATTTCTCCAATGATCAAGTTGTGTATTCAAAGTTCATCATAATGATGTTGTAAATTAAAGTTTCATCAGTGCAAGCTAATTCGTGCCTACGTACAGTTATCAAACTCTCAAGAATATTTTTTTTTTTTTATGACACAAGTCAAGCACCAGAAGAATTCTCGAATTGTAACTTTGATCAAAATAACTACTATAGCTATATATGATTCAGCCAATAAGTTTGGTGTCAATCAAATTTTTTAGGAGAAAGAATCAAGTAAATTAAGTTCTTGAGGTTAGCTAATTATACTGCAATCTCAGTTGATTTCTTCTTTATTTTGCTTCCGGTTTGTTTCAATTGTTGTTTTTAGGTTTTGCTATCAATTCTAAAATATACAAAAATACAAAATAAAGGAATTTTTACGTGTTTTGCTTGTTACTCTATTCTTTCATAAAGTTGTGTTACTTGTGTTATTGTCTGAAGGTTATCTTTAATCCATCTATACTATAAAACCAAGTACAAGGTAATTTAGTGTCAAACACTTCATCAATTTTTTGATTGCCACAAATACCATTCAGAATAAAAAAATTCCTCATGATAATCTAAATAAATTAAAAAAAAAAGTGGGTGAATGACAAATTTTCACATTTTTCTTTCATTCACAAATAAAACGTGCATTGCACGGATATGAGACTAGGTGGTATAATGGAAAGTCTATGGTATATTAACGTATCAATACATCAATTGTAGTTCAGCTTTCTAGCTATAGCAGTACACTTGCTAGCTTGTTAAATATAGACGAAATAGTATCACACATTTTCATCTAAAAAAGCGGTAGACATTAATATTACCAAATCATGCATAAAGTTTAATTATTTATATCAAGTACACATATTAATATGCAAACAACATATTCATATTACATTCTTAAAAAAAAAGCTTATTCATAATGAGACCTATTAATATGCATAAAGCTTATTCATATTAAGTACAAATATATTGATACATGCATGTACGTGCACTAGATGTACAACACATACACAATCATAGACAAACTTCACAAATTCAAAGATTTTAGTGGAGAGACTCCATTTACGGTTTTTTTGTGAAATTCTGTAATATATTCTTTCACAGTGATTTTTTTGTAAACCGGGGGATTTTCTTCAGATGTCAACTCTTTAATTGGTTCATATGTCCATGAAGAATTTTGCGATAAAATATTTCCAAAAAAACATGCCACAGAAATTCTTGGACCTTCTTTCTTTGCCAGCACTCTATGAAAAACGCTTTTGAACTTATCGTTTGAGATTATCTGCACCAAAAACACACATTATCACAAACAATAACACAACCATATTAGAGAACATTTTTGTGTAGGTGCCAACTTATTTTATTCAAAGGTACATGAATCTGATCGAAGTGTATAATAACGAAAACTATTACCAGGTTATACATTTTAATTTTTTTTCTTTTAAATTGGGTCACTTCCAGAAATCTTAAAATTTGATGATTTAAAAATAGTGAATAATCCACAGATACTTAAAGCTTGATAAACATAAAAGTTATGTTCATCAGCCACAAGCCAAGAATCTAAGAAATATAAACACATAAATAAATTAGAGGAATTACATACAGGATCAATATAAATGGTAAAGAATTAATGCTTGCTAGAAAATAGATTATGAAAGGGGGCTAGCTTGCCTGCAATAAATCTCCAATGTTAACTATTAGAGCTCCAGACTGAGGAGGAACATCAATCCATTTGTTTTCAAGCAGAACCTGGAGTCCACCAATATGGTCTTGAAGTAGAATGGTTATGAAAGTGCCATCAGAGTGTTTGGCGGTGCCAATTGTGAGCTCAGGCTCAGGGCATGGCGGATAGTAATGAGTTGTAATAAGACGATCCTTTGCACAATTTAATCCCATAAGATGATCAAATTTGAGCCCAAGTGCTTGAGATAGTAATTCAAACAAAGTGACACCTAATTTGTATACTTGATCGGCGTACTCCATAGTTATATCTCTGCAAAATAAATAAAAATATGTTACTTCATTAATTCACATGCATGCACCAATAGAATCTAGTTTCAAAACTACGTTATTGGTTTTTGACGTGAGAATGACACAAGTGAATAAGGGATGGGTCATGCACGGATCGGTCATACGTACCTGCAAACCTCAGGCAATTCTTGGGGATCAAGAGGCTCGGGAGCCATGTCACAAAACATGGTGTCCCTCCAAGTAGGCTTGGACAAGGTATAGCTACTAAAGTATCTAACCTTCCTCTTAGGATCCCTACTATAGTAGTCAGCCTTCACCTCCCTCGGCAGCTCGTAAAACCCGCGCGTGCCCTTCAGCATCTCCTCCAACACTCTGTTAGGTATCCCATGGTTAACCACATGAAAGAACCCCACGCTCTCTGCAGCCTGGCGGACATCTTGGATCACCTTAGCAGGCCTTTCGGCAACGTCAGCAAGGTCGACGACCGGGATATTAACTTGGTATGGGTCAGTTGGTTTGCCAGAACTTGGGGTGTCCTCGGCTGCGGGATCCTCCGGTGTCCAAATGAAAATGGATGGGGTTTTGGTGATTCCATCATCGACAATTCCTTTGACACCAGCTTTGGATTCGTCGAAGGCCTTTAGCTGTTGGAGACGCTCTTGACTATCTGCCATTTTGTTGTACACTAATAAAATCTGGTTAATTACTTCTGAGGAGCTCAAAATGCAGAAGCTTTAATTTATAGCATTTGCATGTGCATGTATTACGTCCACTGTGACGTCTGTGATTGTTTGTGTGGTAGACAACGTTTTTGTTTGGGCGCTGAAGGCTTACTTTTTTGTCCACCGATTGCTGTAAGAGAACAAAACTCTAATATTATATCCCTTGAATTATCTAGAGCATTTTCGGTGGAGAGACGTGTAATAATAAAATTTCCCTAGCCTGTACATTTTCTAGAAATATGTAAATTTTGAAAATTTCGTTACTCTGCGAAATCTGGTTACATTTGAGGACTTCAAAATGCATGCAGAAGCTTCAATTGTGGCGTCTGTGGTATTAGTCTGATTTTAATTTGTTTTCACGCGGAGGCTTTGCATCTGTACGTCATGAGAAAAAGAAACAGAAAATACCTGATTTTCTGTCTGTTGAACGTGGTAGCCAGATAATTAACGGTCCGCACTAAACCATTATTTTCATGATCTAAGTTCAAAACTTTGAATATTCCAAAGCTTGAGATCCTGATGTTTTTCCTTTTATTAAATGGTTTTTTTTTACTATTAGATTGGAAACTTCAGGATATGCAATCTATGCGTCGTTGTTTGCTTATGCATGGCATGCTGTTATTCATATTAGTTGGTATAGACTACTATTGAACCCTTTGAACCTTTGGTCTTGTGCTGGGCTCAAACGGAATTGTATATGGCTTTTATTCTATGATGTTTATTTGGACTAATTAATTGTATGGAACGACATGTTGAAGAACAGCCCCGGGTAAATATTTCTACTTTCTGCATTTACTGATCACGCTGGCCAGCTGGGTGTTGAAAAATATTAGCAGCCGCGAAGTTTTTGTTCCTCCTTCTTTGGCCTTGCAATGGGTTACTTGTGGACTTTGTTCCTCCCTCTTTGGCCTTGCAATGGGTTACTTGTGGACATGCAAACGGTGGTTAATGATTTGCTCAGGAAAAACTCGATTGGTTAGTGGAGACATTTTACCGCTTATTTGATACAGTTATTAATTTGTACGTTTTTTTAAACACATGCATACACATCTCCGGCCCACCCCATCCTCATCCTGATACTTTAGGGGAGTCGAACTTAAGATCTCTCTTGAAACAACATTAGTGCCAAACCATTACACCAACTATCTTATATATAATTATTTGTACATATATTCTTAAGAAATATTGTAATCAAGTAGTGCATGTTTCAACTAAGAGAGCGCTTTTGTTTTCTGTATTTCACAGTTACCAAACTCCAAATTTCTCGAGGAAGAAATTTGTTTATGATGACACTGGTCAAGCACCAGAACATTTCTCGAATTGCAACTTTGATCAAAATAACTACTATAGCTATGATCCAGCCAACAAGTTTGGTGGCGATCAAATTTTGAAGGAGAAAGAATTAAGTGCAGTTCAAGCACTCTCCTTTGAAGAAGAAAAATAGATATTTGATGAGCCTATCTTTGAGGAAATTAAAAGATCAATTCACCAATTTTTGGTGATCTTAAATTTGATCTTGACATGGAACCAATTTATGATATGTCTGATGATCGATGACTATAAATTAATTCTTGGATCTGACAATCATCTTTCTCAGAAGCAAGAAACAACATTCATTGAGTTACAAACTCTTCATGAGAAAGAAACCTCGTGGTATCGAAGAAACCATGTTTCTTAACATGGTTGTTGGTAACAAAGCTGATCTAGAGAGACTACCGTCTCCAAAATTTCAATTAAAGATCATGCTTGGCCAAAATTTCTATTAAATTTTAGTTCAATATATTATTTCGTTCTTATGGCCTAGTGTCTCATGGGAGCAAGTGCATTTGCCGCTTTGAATTTTCAATTACAAGTTATTGAGGGATCCTGCTTGTATTGTTTTCAACATCTAAATTTAAATAATAATAATAAAATAAATAAAGAAAATTGTACGTGTTAAGATTATTACTCTATTCTTTGATAAAGAGAAAGACAAAAACAAAAACAATATACCGAAAACGGAAATTAGGGAGACCCATAAAATCCCTATTGCACAAAGAAACAACAAAAACCGGAGGCGAATCCCACCAAACCATAGTATCTGAAGTGAGACCAAAGTTTGCAAGAGCGTTTGCAACTTGGTTTCCTTCTCGAAAAATATGAGAGCATCAGAATTGCATTTGAGAAATACGAAACAAATAATTATCCCATTTCACTCGAAGTTGCCAATGCACCAATTTGAAGATTTAAGGAAATGGAGAATTGGAGTAGAATCCACCTCCAACCACACATGCTTCCAGTCCCAAACCCAAGCTAGCTCAATTGCTTTAAAAACTACTATTACCTCAATTGCCACCGAACTTAGAATATTAAGACTAGAACTAAAAGCACCAAGAAATGCACCTTTATAATCTCGAAAAACGGCTCCATAACCCGCTTGTCCTGAAGCACTTTTCAAGAACTATTCGTGTTAATTTCCACCCAACAAATTAATCCGTGTTAATTTCCACCCAACAAATTAAAGAAGGGATCCAATTAACCTCAACAATAGAAGGAGCTCTACAAGGTCTACAGGCAACCGCAAACTTTTTCAAAACAATTAGCTCTTGCACATTGTTAAACATTGAACCAGCAGAACTAGGCCTGCCACTTGGATGGATCGGATCGGATATGAGTGTTCCAATTCCAATCCAAAAGTTTTCGGAACTGAATATATTGTTCCAATTCCAATTCCAAAAAATTTGGATCGGATTGGATCGGAACTTTCGGAATTTTCGGATATTCGGAATTTTTTGGATGTTTTCGGAATTGATATTATTTTGGAATCTTCGGAATTCCAAATTAAAACGTAATTTTAAAACTTTTCCAAAAGTAATCCATGACATAATTGTCTTCATTCGTCGTCGTTTCGAACTCAGTCAATGCGGTCAACCCTTATTTATTACTATTTACAATTATGGTTGACCATGTGGATTGTGGTAGAAATGAAGACGAAAGTGGACAAATTTTTAACCATAAGCCTCAAATATCTTAATAATCACATCCAACAGTCAGTTTGCTAAATTTCATTTTCCTCAGTGATTTAGTTTTTCAAAGGTATACATTTATTTATAACCAATGAATATAGTAGACAACAATAGTTGACATGTTGGGACGTGGTGTGATCCGATGAATCGAAAATGTCTAACGGTAGATTTGACTTCGCCCATTTATTTATCACATAGTAATAGGTACCGTGTGAAATAATTGGCCTTATTCGCCATTGTTTCAGCCTCAGTCAACCCTTATTTATTATCATTTACCAAAATATATTTTCCACTAATTTTACCCTAACCGCTCTTTCTGAAATCCAATTTTTGTGTTCTTCACAACCACATGCTCCAACGGTCGAGCTCCACATACTATGTAAAAAGTTGTAACCCTAGATCTTGTTTTAGTAGTAGTTGCCATTTGAGAACTCTAATTAATAAATATAGGGGCATAAATGACAGTAATAGATTAATAGTATTGAAAAAAATTACACTTTAGTATATAATTATATATATGTATATTCGACAAATGAATAAATATATAAATAAATTAGTAAAATACTGGAATTTCGGAATATTCGGATTGGAACGAGTTCGGCAATTTTCGGAAACTTTCGGATCGGAAAATTTCGGAAATTCGGAAATTTTCAATCCATTCCAATTCCAATATATTCAATTTACTTCGGAATTTTCGGATCGGAAATTTTCGGAATCGGATTACATTCGGATCGGAAAAAGTTTGGAAACTTTCGGTTCGGAATCGGATGGAATTGGAATTTCCTATCCAACTGGCAGCCCTAAGCAGAACCAAGCTTGCTAGAAGATAAATTCTGCCCACTAATCAACCGATAAGCCTTGGCCACTTGAGCATTAATTCCATCAAATTTTGCCTTATTTATGAAGTGCCAAATACACCACAATACCGCAACAAATCCAGCAAGCCAAAGCTCACGCAATTGGGGACTACGACCAGCTAAGCCATGATGCAATAAATCCACAAGAGAACCATAAAGACCACCCAAACCAAACATTGCCGCCATATGCTGCCAAATTGTTGTTGCAAAAGAACAAGACAAAAAAAATATGATCAATGGCTTCTCCATGATGATGACATAGAACACACCGTGATGCAAGAAAAACACCACGTTTTTGAAGATAGTCTGAATGTTAGTTTTAACTTGCATATTGGAAAGTTTATGGTACATTAGCGTTATTGGTACATCAATTGTAGCCCTGCTTTCTAGCTATAGCAGTAGACGAGCTAGCTAGCTTGTTATATATACACGAATAAGTGCAATCACAACAATATCACACATTTTCATAAAAAGAAGCTAGGTAGACATTAATGTTACCAAACTTCACAAATTCAAAGATTTCAGTGGAGAACCCCCATTTACGGTTTTTTTTTGTGTGTGTGAAATACTGCAATATATTCTTTCATAGTGATTGCTCTGTAAACTGGGAGATTTTCTTCCGATATCAACTCTGTAATTGGCTCATATATCCTTGTCGAATTTTGCGATAAAATATTTCCAAAAAAAACATGTCACATAAACTCTTGGACTTTTTTTTTTTATGAAACGAGTGATAGAAGAGGAAAAACCTCCCTAACACTCAAATGCAATAAATCAAAAAGAGATTAACACAGGAGGGGGACCTAACCAAAACCTCCTGAAGCAACAAACATAAACAAACAAAATAACGAAACCTAAACTGAGGAAGACCCAAAATATCACTATTACAATATGACAAAACAAAAGGGGGAGGAGTATCCCACCATTCTTGTTCAGATAAAGATGTACCATAATTAGCTAAAGCATCTGCTACCTTATTTCGACCTTCTTTCTTTGCCAGCACTCTATGATAAACGCAACCGTAGTAGAGAACATTTTTGTGTAGGTGCCAACTTTAGATCTTTTACTCAAAGGTACATGAATTTGATCGAGGTGTATAATAACGAAACTAATACCAGGTTATACTTTTTAATTTGTTTTCTTTTAAATTACTTTCAGAAATTTAAAAATTTGATGATTTCAAAGTATTGAATAAACCACAGATAGATACTTAAAGCTTGATAAACATAAGAGTTACGTTTATCACCTTAAGCTTGATAAATATACTCAAATTCTTAGCTTATGGTGATAAACGTAACTCTTATGTTTATCAACCTTTAAGTATCTCTCTGTGGTTTATCAGCCGATCGAGGCCATCCATTTACATAAGATTTCAAAATATTGAGAATTTGCCAGAACTGGGGTGTCCTCGGCTGTGGTATCATCCGGCGTCCTAATGAAAATGGATGGGATTTTGGTGATTCCATTATCGACAATTCCTTTGACACCAGTTTTGGATTCGTCGAAGGCCTTTAGTTGTTGGAGACGCTCTTGACAATCGATCATTTTGTTGTATTTACGTACACTAAGATATATGTTGTTTTTTTTTTCTTGAGGACATCAAAATGCATGCAGCTAGAAGCTTTTTTTATAGCATTTGTGCGTGTGTTATTTCAATTGTGGCGTCTGTCATTGTTAGTATGGTAGGGATCAGTCATTAATGGTTGGTACTATGATTTTTGTTTGATTGCAGAAGCCTAACATTTTCTGTTTGCTGAATGCGGGAGAGAACGATCCCGACTGAACCCTAATGACAGATAGCATGCATATTCATAATCTAGGGCATACATTTTTTGAAAGTTGCCGCGCGGCCTCCTCATGCTACTCTTTAGTAGTCAAAGTTGGCGTATTGAAGGAATATCTGATAGTTTCCATCGTCTTTAATTGACTGCAAGAGTGCAAGAATATTGAGTTTGTACTCTTCTTTGTGCAAAAATAGAAATAGATAAATCATTCTCTTCTTATAAGGTCTTGCTGCATATAAGACACAGATAGCTAGATAGCATTATATCGCGCATAATATGGACCATACTGTTTTTGTTGGAATTCCTTCATCGTGCTAGACTCTTTGATTAGTTGTCTCAGATAGTCGTATTAAAGTCTAATAGTCCAAGTTAGAGTGCCCAAGAAAATAGGGAATAAAAAGAAGAAGAGAGAAGAGAGGAGTTTATTTTTGCTCACATTCTCTAGTTAAGGTGTGAGCATCATATCCCCTTAGTTACGTGACACCTATTAAAATTGTCATTTAATGTTAACTCATGGTTAAGTGGTCAACTTTTATATTAATTTTTTTAAATTAATTAATATAGAGAGACAACAAATCTTTTCCTTCTTCATTTTTCTAGATTCTCCCTAGCTCGATCTCTCTCTCTCTCTCTCTCTCATTCCATTTTCTCCCTTTCTAGCTTTTTCATGTTAATTAGAAAAAAGTGTGTAATGTAGATAGACATTGTTGGCTTCCGAGACCAATATCAGAGCCTCATTCGAGGTACAGTTTAAGCTTTGAATTAAAGGTTTTTAATATTTTTTGGTTTAATAAATTGAAATGCTAGGGAAATTGTTCGATTATTCCTCTTCTATCACTCTTT
Source organism: Rubus idaeus (assembly GCA_030142095.1). NCBI lineage: Eukaryota > Viridiplantae > Streptophyta > Magnoliopsida > Rosales > Rosaceae > Rubus > Rubus idaeus. Next base: position 25,289,304 of record CM057971.1, read on the forward strand.
TGTTTTTTTTTTTTAACTTTCAATTACGAGTTAAATATTTGAGTTGCAGACCTGAAAGTGCTCTTGTTTCTCTTGTTTTTTTTTAGTTTTGGATTGATATTTTTGTTTTTTTTTTCCGGACTGATATTGTTTCTCTTGTTATTGGATGGTTTTAATTATTTACATAAATTGACCAGACAAATTTACACCAGCACGTGCACGAAACCTGGGCTTATTGACCGTATTGACAATTTTGATTGAATTTGGCAACAAGCCCAGGTGGTAATGTTGAAGAGACGAAGAATTCTAACACGTGGTAATGTTGAAGAGACGAGGAATTCTAGCTTGGTTACTCACAGACAATTTCAATTAATTTGTTGAAAAATTAAGTTCAATCCCACACGTACATATCTCTACTACTATAAATGGAAGCAAAAGGTTTTGGTGTCAAAAGCTTCACCAAAATATAATTTCTATAAAAGCCCATTGAAGAAAATATATTAACTGAAATGAAAAACAGTTTAAAAAGTTATTATAGTAAATTAACAAAATTAGATACAAGAAAAATAAAAAAAATAAAAAAATTAAGTAGTGGGGCACAATTCCACTTACTTTGCAAAAAAAACAATATATATCAACATAAATGTGAAAACCAGAAAAATTGAAAAAGTGGGTGGCTAAAACTCTTTTACATTCTTTCACTCTTCATCGATAACGTGTGCACGGTGCATCGTGCATCGCACGGGTATGAGGCTAGTATCTAATAATCTAAACCATTAATTGAATAGTCGGTTTGGACTCATGTGGGGGATTCACCACGATGACATGAATAAAGCTCGTCTATTTAAGTGATTAGTAAAATTCTCCATTTAAAAAAATCACTTGAGAGATAAGAGTTGATAGAAAATGCTTGTCACTTCAAGAAATTCATCAAGAAGATAAGAGTCAAGCTCGACACTTTAAGGAATCCATCAAGAAGATAAGAGTTTAGGGATAAAACTCGTCACCTATAGATAAAAGTTTAAGGTTAGGAAAAAGTTTTCTTCATTAAGCTAAGTTTATAAGTATTTTCAGAAAATATGAGCTGTATTTTCATTCATGAAGATGTGTTTAAATAGTAGCTCCATTAATAGGTTCATCCTTAATTAGTGAGATAATTAGTGACAATACATGCATGTATTCAAATTTAGAACCATACATGAATCTAATTAATAACTTTGAACTAAATATAAAAAATAAATGAAATGAATACACCAAACCTTTATTCATTAGAACATGTGAAGATTTTGCTTAATTGGGTGGCCAATTTCTGTGTCAGCCTAGCATCTAATTAACGACAGCATGTGGAGGTTGCCTGTATTGGCCCATGGAGGTTGCCTTTGGTTTTCTAGCGGCTTTTCAGCGGCGCTGCGGTGGGTGTGGCTGCCTCACTCTTGGATTTGTTGCTTGCAGGTGGTGGTTTGGGGTTGATCCTGTTGGATCTACGCTGGGTTTTTGATGGAGGCTGTCTTGGAGGAGGGAACAGTGGTGTTCCTTTTTCTTCTGGGTTGAGGTGCGACTACAGATCCGGTTTGGAGTGGGGGTGCTTGCGTCTGCTATATTAAGTCCGACGTTTGTTGTATTTCCGTTTTGTTTGGCGGTTTTATTTCTGTTCTTGATAGGGTTCAGTTTTTGCTTCTCCATCTCTCCTGGGATTGGGACGTATCACCCCTCAATTGTCACTGCTTTTCAATTGGCCGACGTCTATACATGTCTCATGATCTGGTTCGTGTGGATCATTGAACAACTCGGGGAATTCGTCTATCCGGCAATTGTTATTGCGGTGTTATTGAGTGTTCATTGCCTTTGGAATGAGGTTATTAAGAGTTTGCAGATTGAACTCTATCAGCTCATGTTCCTCTGTAATCTATTTGGGGTTAGGCTTTATGTCCCCCCCGTACTGTATGCGTTCCGTCGTATTAAATGAATCAGTCATTTACATTCAAAAAAAAAAATTTAACGGCAGCATGCTAGTGGCTTTGAATTTTCACTTACAAGTTACTGGGAATTCATACATTTCGATAGGCCAATATAAGTGCCTTCATAAAACGACAGGCCAATATAAAGTGACTGTTCTTAAGAGGTTCATCAAATTACAAGGTATGCAAGCTACATCTTTTATAGACCAAAAGAAATTTAAAATGAGGCTGCGAGAGAAGGAGAATTTTGGTTGCCTAGCTTATCAAGTTGTATTTCCCATTGTGTACTCTTTCATTCTCTTAAAATTGGGACACTTTCAGAAATTTTAAAATTGGATGATTTCAATGAAATAATGAATAACTCACAAATAATTAAACCTTGATCAACATAAGAGTTATGTTTATCACCCACAACACGCCATAAGCTAAGAATCTGAGAAATATATATACATAAATAAATTAGAGGAATTATAAGATCAATATAAACGGTCAAGAATTAATGCTTGCTGGAAAATGCATGTATATATAGATGATAAATTATCACAAATGATACCTCAACTTTACCTATATTATATAGATGATACCTGAACTTTACTTTTGATCACAACTAGTACCTGAACTTTTCGTTTTCATCTTAATCGGTACCTACCGTTACATTTCGTCAATTTTCCGTTAAAAACTTTACAAAAAAAAAGAAAAAAAAAATTGTCATCTACTTTAAGTTTGTGAAATATTCTTTTGACTAAACTTTTTTGAAAAGTGTCTCTTAGTGCTCTTGTTGTCTTATGTGTCCACCTTGTTGGTTTAGTTTTTAAAAAACGTTTCTGACCATTAGTGCTCACATGGATGCTCCACTATGAGCCTTACTTTAGCCCATAAATAAGAAGTAAGGTGCTCCTTGCTTCTTTGGTTGTTTTTGTGTGAAAATTGTCATAGCACATTTTCTTGTTCTGAGTTTCATTCATTGCATGTTCAACTATCCTCTAAGTCTTCCTTGTTGATTGTAAATCTTAGAGATTGAACAAAAACTCTTTCCATAAAACTCATATAGCATTTGCATACCATGAGGTCGTGATTGGTAGTGCAACAACCCGAGAAGTCTCCATGAAGAATTAGTTAGATGATAGCTAGGTTCTGAGGTTGGAACTTCTGGAAACTTTCATATGTATAAACACTTAGAGACAAGTGAGGTAGAACAGGTCGTAGACTAGGAATACTCTAGGAAGGATATAAGCGCTGCTAACTATCCCAGGTTGCTACAAATTTGTAAGAAGTGTTGAATTACATAGTGGAAAGTTTGCCCTTCAAGAGTTAGGGGCACGCAGTTTTTCTCCCTAGATGCAGAGTTTCTGCGAGAACAAAAACATCTTTGTGTTGTTTATATTTACTGCAACTTTACTTTATATAATCGTTCAATTGTGTTTCAGGATAGACACAATCCTTGCTATCCCTGAGAACAATTTAAATACGAAAAAGTTGTCATTGTCCTATTCACCCCCCCTCTAGGACCTTCAAGTGGTATCAGAGCAGCCACCAGCCTTGCTGGTGAGATCCTTATAGAGGGGAAAATGGACCAACGAGTCTCATCCTCCGTGAACCATCCTCCCTACTTTGATGGGAGAGATTATTCGCAATGGAAGGTAATGATGACTGCCTTTCTTATTTCCCAAGATGATGGGAAACAATGGGTTATGGTTGAGGATGGATGGAAGCATCCAATGATGCCGATGGCTGAGGGTTCTGAAATCCTTATAGAAAAACCCAAAAACTTGTGGAATGAGATTGAAAAGGCTGATTCAAGAATGAACATTAAAACCTTGAATAGTCTTTTTACTGCTGTCTCGGAAAAAGAACGTCGTAGAATTATAAACTGTCCCATGGCTAAACAAGCATGGGAAGCTTTGGCTACGACTCATGAGGGAAATACCAAGGTAAAAAAGCAAAGGCTCCAAACCCTATTGCATGAGTTTGAAGAATTAAAAATGAGTGAGGATGAGACAATTGATGAGTTTCATGGGCGTATGCTTAGTATCACCAATCAATGTCAAGGGTTAAATGGGGAAATTGATCCTCAAAGAATGGTTAAAAAGTTCCTTCGAAGTCTTCCTCCCAGTTTTGAGTCAAAACAGATTGCTATAGAGGAAGCTAGGGATTTGAATACCTATACCCTAGATGAGCTTGTAGGAAACCTAAAAAACTTTGAGTCGGCTAGGAGAAAACCTAAGAAAGAAAAATCCATTGCCCTAAGCTCTGTGAAGGAAGTAGTACCAGAGTCTAGCACCTGTAGTGTTGAGGAATTTGCCTACCTAACCAAACAGTTTGAGAAGTTCCTGAAGAAAAGAAAACAAATTGTTCCATCTCAAAACTTCTCAAAAGGTTCGTCCTCTACCCCTAGGTATCCTAGGAACAGGGATTCCTCACCTACTGGGAATCCCAGACTTACTCCCAAACCCAAGTCTTTTCAGAAGGATGATAAGTGTTTTGAGTGTGGTGGAGTAGGGCATAGGGCAGTTGAGTGTGCAACCAGGAAAAATAGGGAAAAGAAATATTTTAAAGCAACCTAGAGTGACAGTGATTCCAAGCAATCCTCGGATCATGATGAAGAGAGAGAAACTGTGGCTTTTGTAGCTTCCATATCCTTAGAAGAGTCTCTTGATGATGATGATACTGATGACAGTATTCATGAAAAATATATTCAGCTTTTCACTGCCTCAAAGTCCATGATTAGTCGAGTTGAGACTTTATCAAATGAGTTGTCCAAAAGTGAGGAGTCCAACAGGGGGATGCAAGACAAGTTGCAATCCCAGAAAGCCGAGTGGAAGGCTGAGAAGGCAAGTCTTGAGAACAATGTCAAAACTCTTCAAAAGAGTCTAGACACTCAAAACAAGCTTGTGAGAACCTTGACCTCTGAGAAACTAGGCCTTGAGAAAGAGCTTTTAGAGTCTAAGAAACAATTTGAGAAGTTCTCAATTGGGTCGGATAAGTTAAAAATGATGGTCGGGATGGGAAAACATGATAAAGATAAAACGGGAATTGGTTTTGAAAAAGGTCAGTGTTCAATTTCCAGTGGTGAAACTGTGTTTGTTAAGAGTAGAGAGCCTATGCTACATGAGCCTCCAAACCAAGTGAAACATCCCAAGAGATTTGTTCCCACATGTCATCATTGTGGTATTGTTGGCCATATCCGACCTCGTTGTTGGAAATTGACCAGAAATCAGCCTAGGTCTAAAATCCCCCAGGGTAGTGAGTTGTTAAATTCTTTTCAAGCCTCCTTAGAAAAGTCTCTAAAGGAATTTATCGAGGATAGCACATGGTCTATCTCTCCCCAGATCCAGTGAGCAAGTAAGGAAACCAAATTGGGTTAGGAAAAGGGGAGTCAAACCACACCATTCTAAAGTGTCTCATGTTGATACCAAACCTTTTGACATTTGTGGTCGTGACTCTGATGATGATGAACCTGTATGTTTCCTATCTAGAGTGTGTTTTGAAACTATGCCTAAGGATAGAACGGTAGCCTTGTGTAATGTGGCCCTTACAGCCCTATTTGCTAGACGGTTAGATTCATGGTATGTGGACAATGGGTGCTCCATGCACATGAGTGGAGATCCAAAATGGTTTGTATCTATGGATGAAGAATATCCAACTGGTCATGTTACCTTTGGGGATGGAGCAAGAGCTCAGATCATTGGTAAAGGGACAGTCAGCACCCCTGGTATCCCATTGCTGAAAAATGTTCTCTTGGTAAAAGGGCTGGAAGTTAGCCTTTTGAGTGTGAGCCAAATTGTTGATGAGCATGATTCTGTCACCTTTGATAAAGTCAAGTGTCTGATTCTTGATGGTAAGGGCAGAAGTATCATGAGAGGTGAAAGAACAAGGGACCAATGTTATTGTGTTCTTGCACATGCTTCATTTAAACCTCAATTGTGCTTTCGCTCAATGATATCTGAGGATGCACTGGACTTGTGGCACAAACGTATGTGTCATCTGAATCACCAAGATATTGTCAAGCTTTCCTCAAAGGAGGGAGTCCGTGGTCTTCCAAATCTTTCCGGAAAAGCCTCAGGTATGTGTGGGGAGTGCAAGATTGGTAAACTTACTCGATCCCCACATTCTTCTCTCAATGCTCAACCTACCTCTAACATTCTTGAATTGTTGCATATGTATTTAGTAGGACCGGTTGAAACTGCTAGCGTTGGTGGAAAGAAAGATGTTATTGTGATTGTTGATGACTTCTCACGTTTTACATGGGTGAAATTTTTAGCATCAAAATCTGAAACATTTGAAGAATATCTCACTCATGCAAAAAGGATTTCAATTGAGAAAAAGCATGAGGACAAACATATTGTTAGAATTAGAACTGATCACGGTACTGAATTTGATAATGCACACTTTGATGATTATTGTGATGAATTTGGTGTGCATCATGAATTTTCTGCTCCTATCACACCTCAACAAAATGGGGTTGTTGAAAGGAAAAATCGTGTTCTAGTTGAGATGAGCAGAGTGATGCTTAACGCCTCTGGTCTCCCACATTCCTTCTGGGCCGAGGCTACTAACAATGCTTACTATACTCTGAATCGTGTTATTTTCAGGCCCGGAACTCACAAGACCCCATATGAAATTTGGAAAGGGGTAAAGCCAAACGTGGCTCATTTGAAAGTATTTGGGAGTCCTTGTTTCATTTACAAAGACCGAGAATACTTGACCAAGATGGATGCAAGATGTGACAAGGGAGTATTCCTTGGTTATGCCTTGAACAGTCGGGCCTACCGGGTTTATAACAAAGTTTCTTGCAAATTCATGGAAACTATAAATGTGGCCATCAATGATGGTCTTGTGTGTTCTCATGAATCTGGTTGTGTGCCTGAACAGGAACCAACTCCAAGTGTTTGCACAGAAGGGACAGCCACTGCTCCTGTCATCCCCGAAGAGGAATCCCCAGATGAGGATGGGGATCTTGCAGAAGAAAGCATAGATGAGACCCTTGCCATCCCTACACCACATAGAGCTGGCAAACGCCAGGTGCAGAAGGATCACTCTCTATCTGACATCATTGGTGAGGTAAATGAGCCAAGAAAGACCAGAAGCAAGGTAAACCGATTGGTAAGTAACTTTACTGTGTTTAAAAGTTTCTTGGCCATACACCGTCTTGCAATAAATGAAATCACTCACTTCGGATTTGTGTCTCTCATTGAGCCTAAGAGTATTAAGGAAGCTTTAAGTGATGTTGAGTGGATTAATGCCATGCAAGAAGAGTTGAACCAATTTGAGAGGAGTAAAGTTTGGCACCTTGTACCAAGACCGAAAGATAAAAATGTGATTGGCACAAAATGGGTGTTCAAAAACAAATCTGATGAGAAGGGTGTAGTGACCAGAAACAAAGCTAGGTTGGTTGTTCAAGGGTACTCACAAGTTGAGGGGTTAGACTTTGATGAAACCTTTGCCCCGGTTGCAAGGTTGGAATCTGTTAGACTTCTTTTAGCCATTGTCTGCCATTTGAAGTTTACCCTGTACCAAATGGATGTTAAGAGTGCCTTCTTGAATGGTATTCTTAAGGAGGAAGTGTATGTTGAACAACCTCCAGGATTCCAAAGCCTTAGCCATCCTGAACATGTTTACAATCTAGACAAGGCCCTCTATGGCCTTAAACAGGCACCCCGAGCTTGGTATGAGAGATTATCCACTCACTTGATTGAAAATGGGTACATGAGAGGCTCTATTGATAAGACCATGTTTGTCAAAACCACATCTAAGGATATTATCATTGCACAAATTTATGTTGATGACATTGTGTTTGGTTCCACATCGGAATCTTTGGTGAAAGAATTCTCCACTCTCATGACTGAGGAGTTTGAAATGAGTCATTGTGGTAAGTTGAACTATTTCTTAGGTCTGCAAGTTGTGCAAAAGAGTGATGGGTTGTTTATCTCACAATCCAAATATGCCAAAGACCTTGTGAAGAAATTCGGGATGGAAACGTCCTCTGCTATCCATAATCCTATGGGCACGAGCTGTAAAATCAGTGCTGATCTGGAAGGTGTAGATGCTAATCAAACTCATTACAGGAGTATGATTGGTAGTCTCTTGTACCTCACTGCTAGCATACCAAACATTTCATTCAGTGTTGGTGCATGTGCTCGCTATCAAGCCAATCCCAAAGAGTCACATGTGAAGGCCGTAAAACGCATCATTAGATATGTTTCTGGAACAACTGAGTTTGGGATTAGATACACTTTTGATACTAATGTGGAGATTGCAGGTTACTCTGACTCTGATTGGGCGGGTGATGCAAATGACCGGAAAAGCACTTCCGGATGAGCTTTCTTTGTTGGGAACAACCTGGTCTCGTGGCACAGCAAAAAGCAGAACTATGTCTCCTTGTCCACAGCTCAAGCAGAGTACATTGCGGCAGGAAGTTGTTGCACCCAATTGTTGTGGATGAAACACATGCTTGCTGACTATGGATTCAAGCAAGGTTTGCTATCCCTTTTCTGTGATAACACATCTGCCATCAATATATCTAAGAATCTTGTGCTGCATTCTAGGACTAAGCATATCGAGATTAGATATCATTTTATTAGAAATTTGGTTGAGGAACAGCTACTTGAACTTATTTTTGTTCCCACTGAACAACAATTAGCGGATTTGTTTACCAAGCCACTTGACAACCTTCGTTTTACCAGCCTTAGAAAGGCTATTGGTGTGTGTGACATGGATTAAAAGTCTCCCCATAAGGATATGTCTGTATATAGTTCATAAGCATGTTTAAAGATCTTTTGAAAATAAAAATAAAAAAATTGTTTGGTTGCTTGTGCTCTCGGGAGTTCTGTGTTACATCCAGGATACAAGGGTAAGTTGATATCCTTGTACAGTCTTTGAACTTGACCTAAGTAAGTGTCCTTACATCTTTGGTCAGTTATACTCTGGGGTCTATATGTTTGTGTGCATCTGAATATCTTATGACACGTAATATGTGGTCTTAATCTCCTTACAAGTCAGAAGTCATATAAATGTTTCACTTGAGAACTTTTGTGGGTAGCTTAAAGCTTTGTGACTTATTTGAGATGAGGTTTGGAGATTGTTTTTGGCCAGACTATTCTTAAAGTATACATGCCTTGGTCGTAACAACGATATAAGGGTGGGAAGAAACGAGAATGGTTTGGTCACCCCGGTGGTTGATGAAATAAATTTGCAATAGGCCAAGCTATTTTCAAAGTACACATTCCTTAGTCGTAACAACGATATAAGGGTGGGCAGAAACGAGAATGGTTTGGTCTCCCCAGTGGTTGATTAATTAAGTTCACTTGAAAGATTAATCTGAACAATGTTGCTTTTTTTTCTTCTGAATCTAAATTGTTTGCCCTATGGAGCATCCTTGTTATGCTTAATGCCCTAAAGTCAACTGACTTGGGAGTCATTGGTGAACCTTTTGTTACATAGATCAGTGAGGATTCCTGGAATGTTATCTATCCTTCGGTGGGGTCGAGGTTGTTATTAATGACCTCCTTAAAATATGATCCTATGAGGACGATTTTTTCAGAAGAGCTTAAAATAAGGAAAAACATTGATTCTGGGATTTGGCTCCCAAACTGAACTGATGTTATAAGGATGAAATACTCGAAGCTATAAAGATGGAAATAACATGTGCTCTCCTGAAATCTCAGACTTCATCTTAATGGGTTACATTGCAAAGTCTCCTGAGTTGAATCACTTCACACACTCACAATCATCTGACTTTGTCTTTGGGGTATGGATCATTATTGCTCCAACTCAGTCACACCTACATGTCTACTCTCAAGAGTTTTCTGAACTTTGAGTTTAAAGGTGTCTTACTTTGTGAGTCTATGCTTTGACTGTCTCAAAACTCAGGGATCAGAAAAGATTATTGTATCCCAGGTTGTTTGTCTTTTCAAATTTCTCCTTATATTCGTCTTTTTGTTCTTGTTTCCTTGCAAAAAAGTTGTTTTTTTTCCTATGCACGTTCTTAGGGGGAGAATTTGAAAGTCTGTGACACACACTTTAATTTGAGTTCCTTGCCAAATTAAGGTTGGCAAATGGTTTGCAAAAAGGTTGCTATTGGGTCCGTTTTGTTTCATTGTTCTCTGTTTTCCCTTTGTCATTCCGTGACAAAAAGGGGGAGAAATTGTTGCAGGGCATTATGGATGTTTTTCATGGATATTTCAGTTTCTACTTATGTGTTGTGATATATAATGCCCCTGCTATCCTGATTCTTAACTCATATGAATTCCTGTTATACTTCACTTGTTCTGGTGAGATTGTTGTTGCAGGTTGGTGCTTGAAGTCTGGAATACTATATTAGGATAGGTAAGGTGTGTTTTGTTCAGGAATGCCAAAGGGGGAGATTGTAAGTATAAAAATGTTGGCAATCCCTTATTTAACAAAACACAACCTTGTTTAGGAAGTCAAGCTCACTCAAGTGAAGTCTGAAGGCCCAAGTCCAAGAGAAGACCCAACATGATCACATGGTACTCAGGTAAAATCATGCATATGCATCTCATTGTTTTTCACTGAGGATGGCAGAACTGCCTTCTGTCCTGTTTTCCAGAATAGCTGCCTTGTGACAAAATGATCTTGAAGGTTTAACTTTTCTAGATATTTTGGTTATCTAAACAGCTGGCTATGCTTCTGATGTTGGTGTCCATGTTCGTTTGCTTTCAATCAGTTTTGATAAAGTTTGAGAAAATGTTTTTTTAAGTTTGTGAAATGTTCTTTTGAAGAAACTTTTTTGAAAAGTGCCTCTTAGTGCTCTTGTTGTTTTATGTGTCCACCTTGTTGTTTTAGTTTTTAAAAAACTTTTCTGACCATTAGTGCTCACATGGATGCTCCACTATGAGCCTTACTTTAGCCCATAAATAAGAAGTAAGGTGCTCCTTGCTTCTTTGGTTGTTTTTGTGTGAAAATTGTCATAGCACATTTTCTTGTTCTGAGTTTCATTCATTGCATGTTCAACTATCCTCTAAGTCTTCCTTGTTGATTGTAAATCTTAGAGATTGAACAAAAACTCTTTCCATAAAACTCATATAGCATTTGCATACCATGAGGTCGTGATTGGTAGTGCAACAACCCGAGAAGTCTCCATGAAGAATTAGTTAGATGATAGCTAGGTTCTGAGGTTGGAACTTCTGGAAACTTTCATATGTATAAACACTTAGAGACAAGTGAGGTAGAACAGGTCGTAGACTAGGAAGAGTCTAGGAAGGATATAAGCGCTGCTAACTATCCCAGGTTGCTACAAATTTGTAAGAAGTGTTGAATTACATAGTGGAAAGTTTGCCCTTCAAGAGTTAGGGGCACGCAGTTTTTCTCCCTAGATGCAGGGTTTCTGCGAGAATAAAAACATCTTTGTGTTGTTTATATTTACTGCAACTTTACTTTATATAATCGTTCAATTGTGTTTCAGGATAGACACAATCCTTTCTATCCCTGAGAACAATTTAAATACGAAAAAGTTGTCATTGTCCTATTCACCCCCCCCCCCTCTAGGACCTTCACAACTTCCACAACCTGAAATTCAACCAATAGTCATCATCGCAGCACCATCCTCTCGGTTCACAAACCCAGAGCATTTTTGGTCTCTACACCCACTACTTGTAGTCGCCACGTCCAAATCAATCCACTCATGGCATTTCTTCAATTCTCGAGTCCAAGCTCAAGGCGAAGCCTTCAATTCCTCACGATACCCAGTCATGGCACTCCTCTATGCTCACAACCACAACCCCAATGTTGTCCCAGACCACAATCTTCAATTCATGGCACCCATCACCATGCCTTTCTGCCGGCGTTGCTCACCACCGAGCCTCGTCATCTCCCTTCCTTTATCCAAACTTCATCATCTCTGTCGTGTATCTATTTTGGACTGGTGATGTTGTGATTGATTGATTGGGATCTTGATGATTCTGGGTCGCAGGGGAAAAGAATGAGAGAAAAGGAGAGCTGTAATGGTGATTGAGAAACCGTGAGGGAGAGGGAGAACAGGCGCGGGCCTGGTGATGGAGTCGACGAGGAGAAAGCATCGACAATGATTTGGGTGACCATAGAGGTTGAATGGGTCTGGGTGTTTGGATTGCTGAAATTGTGAAACTAATGAATTGAGGCTCATGGAAGATGGAAGATGTACTGTGATGGAATTTGTGTGAAGCTTGTAGGTGAAATTTCAGAGAAGGGCTCGGGTTAATTAGAATTGTTTTGGTGGCTGTGAACTTGAATTGAAGTTGGTGAAATTGGTGAAGGCATGACATGGTGACTAGGGGATTGTAGGTGATGGTGACAATTTTGTGGGTATGGATCATGGGAATGTTTATGCTTCAAAGGCATGTTGTAGCAACGTCTTCCTTAAGACATTATTTGCCCAACTATCAAGTGTGCAAAGGGGAATGATCAAATATGTCTCTAGGATACAATGAAACCCAATACATTGTTGGTGTTGGTCTATGTTTTGCACTCACGAAAAACCAACCTAACACCTAAAAGAAGATTTACAAGATTGTTCATGGTTCCTAGAAACCAATCATGCACTATTAGTTTCTAGTGGTAAATGTATAAAACTATCTTGGGATATCTAATTCTGCAGCAAATTCATTCTTTATATAGAAGTATATGTGTCTCTTCAAATGGTATGGTACGTTTTCAATTGTACCTTTTGACATTGATCATATTACTTCACTAAAAGTACATTATAGATGTGTGAAAAATTGGGCTTAAAGCTCTACCTGATGAGAAAGGGATTGTAAGGCAAGAACTTGTAGAGCATTGTAGAAGTGAAATAATGGCCGGTGGGAGAGAGGGAAAGAGCTCGAGTCAAAGGAATGTTATGAAATGGAAAGAATGGGCTAGAAAGGCAGTGCGTGCAGGCGGAAGTTCCAACAAAAACATTGATGAGTTCATTGCAAAAGTAGTAGGTTCAGCCCTGGCTACTTCAGAAGTTCATTAAAATAAAATGTTCAGCCCAGGCTACTTCTGAAGTTCATTAAGATAAAAAAGAATTCCTAGCAGGGTCTGAAGAATTGTTAAGTGATCGAGTTGATCCTATATGGTTTTTGTGTTACAACATCTACCGATCGACGTGGATCGATTTTACTGTCTTCAATTTGGTTATATTAATGTCGTAGAATTCTGTAAAAAACTCAGTAACATATCTATAAGTAGGCTCACCCTCAACCTCAACCTCTGGCATTGCACATCTATCTTGTGTTTTACTCTTGTGCATGGTTCTTTTAAATAATCTCTTGATAGAAGATTAATTAAGTTCTACGTGATCAGATCTATCATCTAATTGCAATAATTGCAGAATATATATATGCAACAAATGAGTAGACATTACATTGCACAATTTTCAGTTTATTACATGACCCCTATTTTATTACATTTTGAGGGATACTGTCAAAACTCGAAACATCTCCTAATACCAGTTAGCGACGAACCAGATTTGCAATGAACTCATCAATGTTCTTGTCAGTACTTCCACCCTCATCCATTGCCTTTCTAGCCAATACTTTCCATTTCATAGCATTCTTATGTATTTCTTTTCCTCTCTCCCCCTCCATGATTTCACTTATACAATGCTCTATTTCTTTTTGCCTGACAACCCCTTTCTCATCAGGTTGAGCTTTAACCCCAATTTTCCACACATCCCTAATATACTTGGCATTGGTTCTTTGGTCAGTCCATTGTGGCATTGCCACTAACGGAACTCCCAAACTCAAAGCCTCCAAAGTTGAGTTCCAACCAAAATGTGTAATGAAGCACCCAACAGCCTCATGAGCCAAAACCTCCAGTTGGGAGCACCATGAAACCACCAAACCCTTCTCCGATGTCTCTTCGATAAACCCTTCGGGGACTTTAGCTGCTTCCGATTCTATAACCACCCACAAGAACTTGATTTTGCTCCTCCTCATTCCCCATGCCAGTTCCTCCATTTGCTCAGCTTCAATTTCTGCTCCACTACCAAACGACACATAAAGAATAGACCCCTTTGGCTGTCCATTGAGCCATTTCATGCAGGCATCATTGTTTGATTTAAACATGTTGAAACCATAGTCTTTGTCATCTTCAAGTCGCTTATCTAAGTACTTGGATGGTATAGTTGGTCCAATGGTCTTTAGTGGCCAAACCTTTGCCATCCAATCCACCACCTACATATGAAGAGCAAAAGAATTTAAGAGTACTTGGCTAATAATGAAAAGTAGTCTAGTAAAGTAGTAATGTGGTACACCGCTTGGTTTCACTTGATTAGTCATATGAATGTCACACAATATCTACAAACATGCATGTGGTCTATGTAACATTATTCATTAGTATATGGAACTTAAAAATCATATGAAAGCCAAATAAAATAATAACTCAAAAGTTTCAAAGAAAGCTTCCTATGTACTTACTTGATCTTCCAACTCATAAAATGAGTTGCAGAGAACCCAATCAGCCTTGTCAACATTGGAAAACTGTTCCACAACAACCAATTTATAGACGGCCGGGTAAGACCCGAAATCAGATACAAACGATGGCAGATCTGAAGGCTCAAGTGGCGGCAACCCAGGAAGCGAAATTTCAGACTGGGGCAGAGGAGGTTTCAGCAATCCATTCTTCACATGGTAGTAGATGGTGTCAACAGCACAAGACTGTGTTAAGAAAGCAGCCCCAAGAATTCCGAATTTCTTGGCAATATCCAAAGGCCAAGGCATGAATGCATCATAAACAATACAATCAACTGGTAACTCTGAGCTTGAAAGCTTCTCTACAAGCTCAGCAAAAGTTTGTGACCCTGATTTCCGGAAGCTCTCCAAATAGGCATCTACGCTTTCTGCTTGTGCTCTCCCACCTTCATCGTAACCATCGGAGATCGTCTCCAGTGCAATACCCCGGGATCCTGACCTGTGCATTGTCTTGTAGATAAAACGAGTGGTGACCAGTGTGACTTTGACTCCTTTATGATCTAAAATCTTAGAGAATTGGAGCATGGGATTAATATGGCCTTGGCTAGGATAGGGTAAGACCAAACAGTGAGCTATGTACGCTCTTTGTTGACCCTTCTCCATTTCTCTGTATATGTGTTGCATTGTGTTTGGCAAAATGGCAAGTTATATAGTTATATACTGATGAAGAATGGAGATGATGAGTAGACAAGTTCTGAACCAAGTGATAGATCCCAATACGTCTCTTTGTCGCATAATGTCCAATTTCCAGAAAAGCAATGTTTATTTTATTTAGGGAAGGTGGAATAAGGAGTGATCCAAAAGCAACACTACTGTATAATAACTTAATAAGGGCCTGAGGTTTCATATACTGCATAAAATATAGTGTTCAACCACTAGTATAGAGTTGGAATTCCTCATATGCATGATAACAAAAGGAAAACTCATTTCGTATAATCCAATGGGGCCGAGGTTTATTTACTGCATAAAATATAGATTCTTTCAAGATTAGGTTTAAAGCAGATGGTAAAAATTGCAAGGTTCTAAACATCGCTAGGCGCTAGTCGGGCGGCGGGGAGGGGCCTAGCGCCTAAGCGGGGATTAGTCGGACGTCTAGGCGGTTAGCAGGCGCCTAGGCGGTTTTTTATTTTATTTTAATTTTATTATACAACACATAATTATCTAAATAAGTGCATACTTAAAACAAAAACTATATTTGTATTAAGAAATATAAACATACAAAATAGAAGTATATGAAAAGTACTATAATTGATTAAAAATATAAGTAAAAAAAATTCTGATATTTTAAAATCTGTCTATGCCCGCCTAGGCGGATTTGCAACTAATCGAGGCGGTTGACCACCGCCTGGCGCCTAGGCGGGGATTTTTAGAACATTGAAAAATTGTAAGGGTCAGTTTGGTTCCTAATTCAAAGCAAGTTTTCAAAAACCAGAATATTTGAGTTGTATTTAACTTCTTTTTTTTTGAAATCTGAAAATAAACTGTCACCTGCAGTATTGTTTTTTTACAAGGAACCGTAAGTCAACAATCCTTTAATGAAGTTAGACATGTCCTAGAACAGATAAGTAGAAATATACTAGAACTGGAAAGGTTTTTTACTTTAATGACATCTGCTGCCTGCCATGGGAGATTGCAAATAGAACAATAATACTTCATTCAGTGGGTAACAATGCTTATTTCTCTAGACACACAACTAATGCTCCCCAAAGAATGCACTTCTGCTCGGTTCAGGCTTTGATCAACACTTAATGAATGAATGTTCTCGTATGATTTTTCAGATTGATTCCGTAATATCTTCTACCATGAACATGTACATGACAATTGACACATACACGTACTGCATTTTACAATACACACAGGCATCAACTCTGACACTATATCACAAGCATCAACTCTGACACTCGGACGCCAAAGCTTAGATATCAAACAGAATAGCAGTTTGGCATTTTATTAGCATGAAACTAAACAAACCTTCAATGAAGTTTTGATTACGAACCTTAGATTAAAGGAACGTCTGATCTGAGCATAAAAAAGTAGTGCTATACCTCCATTTTCATATGAACCAACATGTGGAAGCAAAGGTACTCTTCTACTAAAACTCTATCTCAGATTTGTTGTATCCAGTCCTCAGAAATGAAAATAAATTATTGTCTGGCAGCCTTAGAAAAGAGAGATATCAATTAGCCTCAAGGCACATATATAGGTTTTATTGTTATTGGTTTACATCTCTCAATAATCAATATAAGTTGATGTGATTGGTTTACACATCTTAATAATCAATATAAGTTGTATACTACACCAGTACTCCATCTTATTTTTCATGAAAAGAACAATTTTTATTCACTAGCTTAATGATTTGTAGGAATACAATATTTCAAGAATTAATTTGAAAAAAACCTCTCGAACTATAGAGTCACTTTCAATGACAAAATAATTTGACGGGTCTTTTGTAATTAGTTAATATTACAAGACACAGAGAGTTACCAAAGAAGTATCATGATTTCAATGGACTAGAGCACCAGCCATTATGTGCTGAACCACTTTTGCAATGAACTCGTCAATGTTTTTGTCAGAACTTCCACCTTCATCCACTGCCTTTCTAGCCAATTCTCTCCATTTCATAGCATTCCTTTGTATTTCTTTTCCTCTCCCATCCCCCATGATTTCACTTATACAATGCTCTACTTCTCCTCGCCTTACAATCCCTTTCTCATCTGCCTCAGCTTTAACCCCAATTTTCCACACATCCCTAATGTACTTGGCATTGGTGCTTTGCTCACTCCGTTGAGGCATTGCCACCAATGGTACCCCCAAACTCAAAGCCTCCAAAGTTGAGTTCCAACCACAATGTGTAATGAAGCACCCAACAGCCTCATGAGCCAAAACCTCTAGTTGGGAGCACCATGAAACCACCAAACCCTTGTCAGTTGTCTCCTCGATTAACCCTTTGGGGACTTTAGCTGCTTCCGATTCTCTAACGACCCACAAGAATTTGGTTTTGCCCCTCCTCAAACCCCATGCCAGTTCCTCCATTTGCTCAACGTCAAGTTGTACTCCACTACCAAACGACACATAAACAACAGACCCCTTTGGCTGTTCATTGAGCCATTTCATACAGGCATCATTGTTGGATTTAAAAAGGTTGGTGCCGTAATCTTTGTCATCTTCAAGTCGTTTATCCAAGTAATCAGACGGTATTGTTGGTCCGATGGTCTTCACTGGCCAAAAGTCAATCATCCAATCCACCACCTATACAAAGCATGCATAAGAGTTAACAATGTTCAACATTAATTCCTATTCAATAAATCACTAAAGTTCTTACTTGCTCTTCCAATTCATAAAATGTGTTGCAGAGGACCCAATCGGCTTTGTCAACATTGGAGAACTGACCAACAACAACATTAAAGAAAGCTGGATACGATCCGAAATCGTATATAAACGATGGAAAGTCCACAGGCAAAAGTGGGGGCAATCCGGGAAGCGAAATTTCAGATTCAGTAAGAGGAAGTTTCAGCAGCCCTTTGTTGACATGATAGTAGATGTTGTCGGCAGCACAAGATTGAGTGAAGAAGGCAGCCCCCATTATTCCAAACTTCTTGGCAACATCCAAAGCCCAAGGCAAGTCTGAATCGTAAACAATACAATCAACCGGACACCCCATGATTGAAAGCTTCTCAAAGAGCTCAGCCAAAGTCTGTGGTCCTACTAGCCAAAACCTGTCAATATAGGCTTGTATACTTTCTGCCTGGTCTTTCCCACCTTCGTCGTAACCATCGGAGATTGTCTCTAGTTCAATGTGACTGGATCGTCTGTGCATTATCTTGTAGATAAAACGAGTAGTGACTAGAGTGACTTTGACGTGTTTATGATCTAAAAGCTTAGAGAATTGGAACAAAGGGTTAATATGGCCTTGGTTAGGGTAGGGTAAGACCAAACAGTGAGCTTTGTAGGCTCTGTGTTCTTTCTCCATTTCTCAGTTTTGGTGTTGTGTTCTTGTGTTTGGAAAAATGAATATATACAACTGCTGAGGAATGAAGATGAAGAGCACAATCAGTTCACGAAACCGTAATGGCCTACCATCCACTTGTTTTAATTATGCGAACCAAGTCTCTATACGTCTCTTTGTGGCATCAAGTCCAAAAAGAGTGATTTTTTACACTATTAATTAAAATGCACCAAAGGGACAACTAGTCACTGACCCTTCGACCATCAGGTTTTATAAAGTTCTTAAATATAGTCATTTGAAGATAAAACAAAATAGCAAGTGAAAAATGTGTACAATTGACTTGAGTGACCAGTGAAGAAAATATTGAGTAATCAGTTTGCATATAGACAGCTGCTGAAGCTGAGAAGAATTGGTGAATCGCACTAGCAATAACATAAAATCCAGAATTTCACACCAGCTAGTATAGGGTAAGGGTGAGGAAATTCTGAATTGAATTGGAAGATGTGAGGTGAATTTTGATGGATGGTATGATTAAGTAGAAATTGATGGGAAATAGAGATGTGCAGGGGTGTTGATATGAGGATAACTCGGTTGGGTTGCAGTTCCTACAAACCCTGAGTTTCGGTTATACACCTGAGGACAGTGAGATTCGAACCCACTCCTCCCAACACTATACTTGAATCTTAAGTTTTTAACAAACACGCCACAAGCTTCTCTTGTTAAATTGTTAATAACATACATTTTGTTTGTCTTTCTTATACCAATTGTCCATAATATCCTGAATTCATTTATATCATTGAGAATATTATGAACCATGACAAACAAAAAGTGTGTTATTAATAATTTGGGATGTGTTAAATATCATTTGAATACCCCAAAAGGTATTGAATCTGCGGTTGAATTTCCCTGATATTTAGTTCTCTTCTCCAGTGCTTCTTCCTCTCTTCTTCCTCTGAATTCTAGATCTGGAAGTCTGCCCTGATATCATTTGAATACCCTCCATTACACAATAAAGTTGTTGTTTTATTTTTTTTTAATTTGAAACATGCATTTCAATCCCAAATAGTAAATTAAATAAACAAACTAAAACCTGGCAGAACAGCAAGAATAATGCAAGATGCATGGTTGTTTACGTTTACAAACCCTCTTTGTCATTTTTAAAATATCATTGGAGAAAGTTTAATTTAGTAAAAGAGAGAAGAAAATGCTGAAATTTGCAGACGTGGAAAGTTTTACATGTGTCACTCTATGGTTAGGTGGTCGGATCATTCTGACTGCCTGACCGAAGACCTTCTCCTTGATCATACATTAGAAAACCCTCCAAAGCCAATTACTACATACCCAACATAACCC
The DNA here is from genome assembly GCA_030142095.1 of Rubus idaeus. Taxonomy (NCBI): domain Eukaryota; kingdom Viridiplantae; phylum Streptophyta; class Magnoliopsida; order Rosales; family Rosaceae; genus Rubus; species Rubus idaeus. Next base: position 25,308,989 of record CM057971.1, read on the forward strand.
TTAACCATCATGTTTAATAGATGGAGAAAATTAGAAGCGAATGAACACCACAGAAAAGTAATGTAAAGGACCTGGTATTCCATTCTAAGCGTACTTAATTCACAGTTCTTCTTGCAGTTGTTGTGGCAGGTATTCACTTCCCTATAATATGCATCTGCATAGTTAAAATGACCAAACGATTATTTTCATATAAAAAACAAATTAAACGATATAAAACATGGTCAATAAAAAGTTTTTCCTTCATACTCTCTCTTAAACAATTTGTTTGAATGCAACTTAAAGGAAAATCCCAAACTTAGGTGTAGCTCAACTAGCTGTTACTGTGCATATCAATCAAGGCTTTCAAAAGAAATATTTAGTGTCCAAAAAAAATATTTAAAAAAAGAAGAAGAAACGTTTAGTACTTGATCCACGATCGTTTTGATCCATTCTTTAAACATGCGAAGGTACAGTCATAAACAATGTTGGTCGAGTGCAAGTGGTATTGGTAAAAACAATCTTTTTCGCAAAATCTAAAAGCTTCTAAGTAGGGGTAACTCGGAAAAAAATCATACAATATTTCCAACAATCACCATTGTAATCAAGTGTTGTTGAAGAAAGAAGGCGATGAGGAAGAGTATTAGACAGGCATGTCGAAGTGGATGAAACAGTGAAAGAGAGGAGAGGAGGGGACAGTACAGTAGGTGTTTGGCCATTTGAAAAAAGTATAACCAATATCAAGCTCATAAGAAGTAGTGTTCTTTTGCTATGTCCATGCATGACTCTTCTGTTGTTGAAACTATGTTCTGTGATTCGTTTGGATTCGAAACTACTTATAGTGAAACACAATCCTAGACAACTCATGAAAGTTGAAACACAATATTAGCTACGATACGTTAAACAATCAACATCATAACAGTCAGAAGTCGAGTCTTCAGTCTTGACTAGCTAGGGGTTACAAGATCTCATTGGACTAACATGTATTAGTGTATATATTCAACATTTCAACCATATACTTTACGTTGGGGATACGTAAAAGGTTCTGCTCTACCACAAGTATCATTCACAGACCATTTTATTAGAAAGGGACAATGATTCCTTTTATATTCTAAAAACAAGGAAAAAAGTCTAACTACAATTAATCCTCTCCTGTTCCAATAGACAAAAGAAAATGAAAGAGCTTTACTAAACTTGATTTTATTTTAAAAATTAGGTGCCAACTGAGTCTCGGTGTCTCTCTAGAGTGATTCACTTATATTTATATCTTCATCTAAGACTGATTTATTATATGAACAAGTGTATTTAAAGCACTAACAAGTCTTCAAGCTACACTGTAATTAATGTAATTAAAATTTACAAATACAACACCAGGTAATGTAGTTCCTCGATAATCCATAAATTTCTTCATGATTATATCCAAACCTTGCAGTCCACATGATGACAAAGGTATGCAAATCAAAGACAAGTTTCAAAATGGAACATACATAGAAAGTGATGGAAAAGTATCATGAAAACGTTGGCAGATGAAGAGCACTTAGACAGTTAGACGAGAACTGATAAGACCAGAAGAGACTGAATACAACTTGCATTCACATTTAAAATCAAAGAAGATGGACATAGAGATTAATCACCTCAATGCCACATTCCTCTCTCCGAGTATATTGCAGCAATATATTGCCAAACGAGTCTGCATAGCATCTTAAGGTATTCTGAGAAAAATAAACAAAATGTACATCAAAGCAGTTGTCTGAAACCAAAAAGAAAAATAAAAGGAATTAAAACACGAGAAACAAATCTTTCTGAAATGAGATACTAGAAACAAAAAGTAAAGCTAATCCCTAAATCAGCGGAATTCACGTATTGGACCAGGTCAAAATTGACTTTCTGACAACATCACCAAACTTTAACCTTTTAGAAGCTTTCAGATTCTATCTGCAATCTCAGCTGCTCTACAGTCAGCCTCTGTAGAGATATGGTGTGGGCTTCCTCGAATGTCTTCAATTGTAACCCTTCAAAGCTTTGTCAAGAAAGAAATTCAGACCTCCAACGATCAACGGAAACCCTTAAAGATCTCTACCTTTTACAACATCGCCTGCAGATATATGACCTTCTCACACTAAAAAAATAAATATAAAAAAAAATAATCATCAGAAAATTGCAGAAAACGACTCAAAGACTTCAAAATTGGTTATTCGTTAGGTTTTTGGCGTTTGAGGTTGGTTTTTTTGTTACGTATATCAACGTAAAGGTACAAGTACATTACTGTTTTTCCTCATTCATGCACACTGTCAGCTCAAACCTCAAATCACTCTCGTAAATCTCTTCAAACATTGGACCTACAGTCCTACACCATACGATGAAGACAAAAACAAACCTAGTGATGCTAAATTAATCAACAAGAAAGAAACAAGCAGGCTCTATCATTATAGAAGCATAAATGATGTAAGTGTTAATGAATATTGAATTCGTTTGTGTGTGAGTGTGTATCTCATTTCTATTTAGAAGAATATGGAGAAATAGAAAGAAAAAAAATCCCTGCTTGGAAACAACTTGAATGGTGTTCCATTTGAAACATCTATCCAGAACCACGTTTTCTTTTAATTTTGCCAATTTCCCAATTTAAAGGAAATACTAAACACGGAATTAGAAAAGAAAATGAAAATCTGTCCACAAAGTCAAAAGGTTATTCATCTATCATTACCTGATACTGCAAGCCTATCCCAGTGATAATTATGTCTTTCTTGTCATCCTTCTCAGGAGTCATGGTGAGATGAATTGCAAATCATATACCTTGCTTGCCCAACAAACCTGCAATTAGCATGGACAACTTTTCGACCTCTGTATAAGGTTTAGAGGAATTATCCTCAGTCCTTTTAAATCTCCATCCAGCTAAATCCAGGATCTTTTGCGAGTCCTTTAGCTTTCATGTATTTCCGTATCAATCTCACTTTATCCCATTTCCCTAAAGCTGCATATACATTTGACACTAAAACATGATACCCACTCTCATAAGAATTTGATTGAACTATCTGCTCTGAGACACGTGCAGCTATCTTTGCTTCTCCACTTTCTCGGCAAGCACTAAGTAAAGATCCCCAGATACTTGTATCCGCCTTCATCGGCATTGAATGGATAAAGTCCTCTGCTTGAGCTAATAGCCCAGATCGTGATAGGAGGTCAACTACACAAGCATAGTGCTCCATCCTAGGCTCAATTTTGTATTGTTCCTTCATCCGTTCGAAGTAAGCCAGACCCTCTTCTACCAAACCTGAATGGCTACAAGCATATATGACAGCAAGAAAAGCTAGATGATCAGGATGAACACCAGTAGCTTCCATTTCTGCGAAAGCTCTCAATGCTTTCTCACCTTCACCATATGTCCCATATGCAGAGATCAACGAAGTCCATGTCACTACATCCTTCATGCACATATGCTCAAATACTCGTATGGAGGTTTCCAAGCTACCACAGCTAGAGTACATTTCTATTAGTGCATTGCCAACGGGAACATCTGAATGAAATCCTAACCTGAAAATGCAGCCATGGATCTCTTGTCCTTTTTGCTTGGCAGCAAGTAAGGAACACACGGGTAAGATACCTAACATTGTGGCCGCATCAGGCATCACTCCCTCATTTCTCATTCTAAGAATCATGCTTGACGCTAAACTACAATCTTCGTTATGAATGCATGCAGCAATTATGGTATTCCATGTTACTACATCACGAGCTGTCATTCTGTCAAATACTTTTAGCGAATCTTGTATTTTGCCACATTTAGCATACAAATCGACAAGAGCATTGTTGACAATAATATCAGAATCAAATCCCAGTTTCACTATATTACAGTGGATCGATTTCCCCTGGTCCACATGTCCAAGTTGAGTATAGAGAGACAGGATCATCACGCAACTCACAGAGTCAGGTTTCATGTTACTCTTCATCATCTTAAAAAGCTTTAGCCCTTCATCAAAACAACCATTAAGAAAATAACCACTGATCAAAGAATTCCACGACACAGAATCTCTGCATTCCATGTAGTCAAATACTTCCCGTGAAGATAATAGATCTCCACATTTTGCATACATATCAATAAGTATATTATTCGCCATTGTATCAAATTCAAAACCACTTCTTTTCATGTAGCCATGAACATATTTTGCAAGTTCCAAATCCCGTAAATGTGAACAAGCACGGAGCACGGATGTGATTGTTAGCAAATCAGGTGTGAATTCATTTATCATTTCCCTAAACAAATTGATTGCCTCTTCAAATAACCCCAACTGAGAGTACCCACAAATCACAGTGTTCCAACTAACAGAGTCCCTAACTACCATCTCATCAAAAAAAAATTGAGCATCTTTAGACCAGCCAAATTTGAAGTACATTGAAAGAAGCCCATTACTTACTAAAACATCTGCATGAACCCCAATCTTTTCAACCAAAGCATGAACTATCTGACCCTCTTTAACATCAAGCAAGCCTCCACACGCAGGCAAAACACCAGATATGGAGAAAGGATCTGGTAATAACTCGTCAGTTCTTAATCTACGGAAAATTTCCAGAGCTTCCTCCCAATATCCATTTGAACTGTACCCCGAAATCAGACTATTAAACGACACAACATCCCGTTGGGGCATTTCGTCGAACAGATGGCGTGCTTTATCTAGTTTGCCAAATCTAGCGTACATATCTATCAATGCATTACGAATATACAAGTCCGAAGCAAAACCCTTCTCCAAAATACGCTGATGGACAACCATACCCATTTCCAGATCGCACAACCCAGCGCAGGCATTGATCACTGAAGGAAATGTATACCTATCGGGTTGAACATTCATTTGATGCATTTCATTGTAATGGTCAAGAGCTTTTGAGTGAAGCCCATTATGGATAAGTGCTCTGATAATTGAATTCCATAGATAGGGATTGTGTTTGGGCCAAACTTGGTGGAAAACTGACAGGGAAGAAATGGGGTCTCTGAGTTGCCCATACTTGCTTATGAGTTTGCCAGAGAAGAACACAGAACGGTGTAATCCTAAAGCGATAATCAGTGAGTGGACTTTGTGTACTTCTCTCCTAGTTTTACTAGAAGACAAAGATTTTGAAAACATTGAATAGAGAACTTTGCTAAACACCATAGACGTCAGTTCTCATTGAGTACGAGAACGTAGAGAATGAATGCCGAGGTTTGGCGTGATATTCAGATATCTACCATTATAAATCGCAGCGTAGAATTTGATGTCAAAAACTCAAAACTGCATGTACCAAATTATGAAGTGACTATAATACTCTTCATAATATAAAATAAAAATTATAACAAAATAAGTTAAGAAGATTATTATAGTAAAAAACAGAAAAATATAAATATAAAAAAAAAACTTGAAAATATAGGTAACAATTAGACTTTCACGTTCTTCATCTTTTCACAAATAACACGTGCATCGCACGAATATGAGGTTCATAATGCAATTCTATTGTGGACTACTAAAATGAGCACTGCTTAAGAATTTTCAATTGTAACTGTCCAATTAGGTATATGGTCCGGATTTCAAAAAAAAAAAAACAATTCTCCTCCTTCTCTCTCGTCTCCTACCATCTTCTTCTCTCTTCTCCTCCTCCCTACACATCACCTCTTCCTCCATAGTCCAGCTATAATGATGATGGTGAGAAGCTCGACGAGTTGCTGTAATGAAACCCAAAATTGATTGCGACGCAACCATCAACACCGGTTACTCCAACCTCAACGATTTTGACGCAACCTTCAACATCGATTGCTCCAACCTCAGCTACTCAGCAAACCCAAAATGATATACCCAAAACGTATGGGTTGTCGGTGGTGGTGGAAAACTTACAGAAGTGATATGGATGATGGAGGAAGAAGTGATGTGCAGGGAGGAGAGGGAGAGAGAAGAAGATGGTACGAGAGGAAAGAGAAGAAGGAGACTTGTTCAGTTTTTTTTATAAAAATCTGGACCATACATCTAATCGAACGGTTACAATTGAAAGTCCTTAAGCAGTCCGCATTTTAGCAGTCCACAATAGAGCCGAGTTGATGCTCTGTGGTCGGTTTGTGCATTGTAGTAGATTTTATTTGTTCGAAATTTATGAATGACGTTCTAGGTGTTGTAAATAATATTACTTATGTGGCTGTCCACGTAATTACTTAGGGGCCTACTATGTAATATCTCATTAGTTGATACACTTGTTATGTAAACTCTACCACTATATAAAGAGGCTAATGAGAATGAGGGACACACCTCAATATTCTATCTCTCATATTTCTATTTGTGCTCTACTTGTTAGCAAAGTAAGTTTCTAGTTTATAACACGTTATCAGCACGCTTGTCTCTTTTATATGTAAACTCGATGATGATCTATGAGTTATATGGTGCAATTGTGTTGCTTTAGACCAATACTCACGATCTATGAGTTCTCTATGATTCCTTCCATTTATCTTTGAATTCCTTTGATGTCACAATGAAACAAAATAATGCACTTGTTGATATTATTGTTTCATCGAGTTCATGCATATGTGAAGATTAGTTTTATAATCTGTTTCTATATTTGTATATATTATTGTGGCTAATCCTCTATGTAGCCTCTCGAGATTGTTTGCAATTGTTAACTTTGGTTTGTTGTTTTTACTCTTGTGTTGTATGTTACACACACTAAGGAATAATTATTAATTACATTTCATGCATGCAATATGTATTGGAACGTTTTGACAGTTTTCAACTCCTTTCTCTTATTATGACCAATTTAATTATGTTTAATATGTAATCATGTCTTATAATGATTAATTGAAATGGTAGAAATTCCTACCTTCACATCTACTAATTTATTGCACATTTTTTTTTATCTTCATTCTCTGAGTGAACCCGAAGTTTCCCTTGGATCGATCTCGAACCTGAAGTTCTGAGTATAAACTTTTGAACCGGAAGTTCAAAAATATCAAATATTAGACCCGAAGTTCTAATATTAAAATATAGAACCCGAAGTTCTAACCATTTATGGATTTTGACATCTTCCATTTTATATTGTGTAGGAAGATGGCCAACTTGGCAAAACTGGAATTTGTTGCCCTTGACATTTCTGGCAAAAATTACCTCTCTTGGGTCCTTGATGCCGAGATTCATCTCCAGGCTGCTAATCTCGGAAATGCTATCAAGGAAGGAAACAACGCATCCCAGCAGGATCGCGCAAAGGCCATGATTTTTCTCCGCCATCATATCCATGAAGGATTAAAGGAGGAATATCTCACTGTCAAAGACCCACTTGAGCTTTGGAAAGCCTTGGAAGAGCGATATGCTCATCAGAAAACTGTGATCCTCCCAAGAGCTCGTTTTGAATGGACGCATTTGCGCCTTCAAGATTATAAGACAGTGAGAGAGTACAACTTTGCACTCTTCAAGATTAGCTCCCAAATGAGGCTATGTGGAGAACCCATAAGTGATGAAATGTTGCTAGAGAAAACATTCTCTACCTTCCATGCCTCGAACATGCTCCTACAACAGCAATACGGAGAGCGCGGTTTCAAGAAGTATTCAGAGTTAATTTCTTGTCTCCTTGTGGCTGAACAAAATAATGAGTTGCTAATGAAAAACCACCAATCTCGTCCAATTGGATCACAACCATTCCCTGAAGTGAATGCCACATTTTCTGGTGGCAATGGCAATGGACGTGGTGGAAGACATGTAAATGCTCGTGTTCATGGTCGCAAACGGGGTCGTGGACGCCAAAATGGTCAAGGCTGTGGTAACCATACCCAACATTTGGGTCCAAGATACAATGCCAAAGTTAACAAAGGGAAGGGCCAGATGAACCAAGCTCCTTCAAATCATGACAATATTTGTCATAGATGTGGTGGAAATAACCATTGGGCATGTACTTGTCGTACACCCAAACATTTGGTGGACCTTTACAAGGCCTCCCTGAAAGGGAAAAATGTGGAGACAAATTATGTTGATCAATCTGATCCTTAGGACTCAACTGAGCCAATGGCCATAACTTCCCTTGATGCGTCCTCCCTGAAAGGAAAAAATATGGAGGCAAATTATGTTGATCAATCTGATCCTTGGGACTCATCTGAGCCAATGGACATAACTCCCCTTGATGTGTCAGACTTCTTCATCGACAATGGGAGTCATATTGATGAATTGATTAGTGGTGGAGTCCTTGACACCAACTAAATTAGTATTTTTATGTTTTAAGTATTTTTCCTTAAGTTGTTGCTTTGTTTTATGATTAAACATTATCAGTTGTGTTTTCTTTCAAGCTTTTTATATTCAATAAAAGACTAGTATTACCTTTTATCGAATAAACTATTGTGCACTTAAAATTTGGCTTTGTATTTTTTCATGCACATTTTAACGCCATACACATGCATAATTGTCCTTTGCATGTTATTCTACACAACATATACATATAATTAGGCATAACTAATTGCCTATAATTACATATTATTCTTGCAATCATGAATGCTTGGTTTATTGTATAGTCAATAAACGTTTATTTGCTCTAAATGTATATTTAATAGCATATTCAAATGTTATTTATATATTACATGTTACATTGTCATGGTCAATAATTAACATTATTTGCATGATAATTACTTGCATGTTAATTATACATGTTCTAAACGTTATATAATTACATGCAAAATGAGCATTACTTTTATAACTTGCAGTTTTGTGAGCATTATTTTGATCATTTACCTACTAATTAAGTGTAATTATGCAATGGTTTATGTGAATGATCAATTAGTCATTTATGTTTATATAATTGGCTCATTGCACATTAATATGGTTGCAATCTATTAATTGTTGTTGGCTACAAATACATATTTATTAGCACACATTACCCTACGTTATAAATATGTATTGTTGGTATTGTTACATTTTCTTTTGTAATATTTCTTATATATCCATGAAAATTGTTTATTTATTTATTTTTATATGAAGGCATGAATATGGATCATGGATGTCCTCAGCTCAAGAAAGATGGAGAAGACATATGTCTTGCAGACAGTGCGACTACGCATACGATCCTTCGCGATCGAAAATATTTCTCCAATTTAATCTCTACAAGAGCTAATGTCACAACCATATCAGGTCCTGCAGACCTAATTGATGGCTCTGGAAGAGCCCATATCCGGTTGCCAAATGGAACACAATTGTTTATTCAAGAGGCTTTATACTCTGCCAGATCCCGAAGAAATCTGCTGAGTTTTAAAGATATACGTTTGAATGGGTACCACATTGAAACCACAAATGAAAATAATGTGGAGTATCTTTGCATCACTTCCAATAATAACAGCCAAAGGCGTATATTGGAAAGGTTGGTTGCCCTCACATCTGGATTGTATCACACAACCATAAAGTCGGTTGAGGTATACCATGTCATGAACCAGAAGTTCACTGACCACAAAACATTTATGCTTTGGCATGACCGTTTTGGTCACCCTGGATCCACTATGATGCGTCGGATCATTTCTAATTCCAATGGACACCCATTGTTGAATAAACATATTCTTTTGCCAAGCACAATCCCTTGCAAAGCTTGTTCACAAGGAAAATTGGTCATTAGACCATCTTATGCAAAAATCGATGTTGAATCCCCATCATTTCTACAAAGAATTCAAGGGGACATATGTGGGCCTATTCAACCATCTTGTGGCCCATTTCGGTATTTTATGGTTTTGGTTGATGCTTCTACGAGGTGGTCACATGTTTGCCTTTTATCGACTCGTAATATGGCTTTTGCAAAGCTTTTAGCTCAAATAATCAAATTACGAGCACAATTCCCAGATCATTCAATTAAGTCTATTCGATTAGACAATGCTGGTGAATTTACTTCCCAAACATTTGATGATTATTGCATGTCCTTGGGAATTGCAATTGAGCACCCAGTCCCTCATGTTCATACACAAAATGGATTGGCAGAAGCTTTCATTAAGCGCATTCAGATTATTGCACGCACTTTGCTTATGAGAACAAAGTTGCCGGTTTCTGCATGGGGACATGCCATTCTGCATGCAGCATCATTAATTAGGTTGAGGCCCATAGCCAACCATCAATATTCCCCATTACAAATCGTTCTTGGGAACCAGCCCAATATTTCCCATTTACGAGTTTTTGGTTGTGCTGTTTATGTGCCTATTGCACCGGCGCACCGTACCAAAATGGGACCTCAACGTAGATTGGGAATCTATATCGGTTTTGATTCACCATCTATTATAAGATATCTGGAACCCCTGACGGGTGATATCTTTACTGCACGGTTTGCAGATTGTCAGTTTGATGAGATAACATTCCCACCGTTAGGGGGAGAAAAGACTGTTCCTGAAGAACGTCGTGAATTGTCGTGGGAAGTACCCACTTTATCTCATCTCGATCCTCGTACCACACAAAGTGAAAAAGAAGTACGAAGGATTCTCCACCTTCAAAATATTGCTGACAAAATGCCTGATGCATTTACAGATATAGCAAAAGTGACAAGATCACATATCCCAGTAAATGCACCTGCAAAAATTGATGTCCCAGTAGGACAAAACAATGTAGCGGCTAATGAGCCATCTATTGCACCTGAAGCGTGGCCGACCTGTAGGTTCAAAAGATTCAGTTCCTAGAAAAAGGAAATCGAAAGCATATCTGAATCCTGATGAAATCGCTCTAGAAAAGGTTTTTGGGCAAGACGTCAATGTCCGATCCACAACTCATGACTCTGTAATTACAGAAGAGGAAAGTGTCCTTGGTGAGACACAAGCCCCGAAGAGGCTCAGGTACCTGAAAATAAGGAAATTTCCATAAATTATGCATACACCAATGAATTGTGGGACGTAAGAACGACCATTGATGATATATTTTCATTCGCGTAGCTACGAAATTGTAAAAGCGATGATATTGAACCTCGCTCTGTAATGAATGTAGCAGAGACATGATTGGCTCAAATGGAAAGATGCACTCCAAGCGAACTAAATTCTCTTGAAAAGCCATGTTTTCGGACCAGTAGTCCAAACACCCCCAATGTGACCCAGTTGGATACAATGGGTATTTACTAGAAAGCGTAAGAGAAAATGATGCAAGGTATAAAGCTTGTACCAGGTTTTCCAAAGTTTGATTATATAAATATTCGTGATGTGCATACGTCCGCTACTAATAAGTGGTGGTTTCGATGATGCGAGGACTATATGCAGTTAGATACGTATATACGAAAGTCCGAGCGCAAGCACGAAACAGCTATGTCTCATAAGTTGAGAGCTATAGGGTGAGCATCGAGATGTGGTTCACCGCCGAGACGATTAAGGAGGTATGTTAATGATCATATGTCCTTGCGTGTTTATCAAAAATCAAATTCTAACCGCATAGTATCTGTTTATGTTGACGACATGAATTAATTGGAAGCCCTAAAGAGCTTGAAAAGGGAAATTTGAAAAATAATTGAAATAAAGAAAAAAATAGCTCCCTCAGCTTACTAGTGGGATCTTGTCCATCAATCACATCAAAAAACTAAAAATCAATATACAAGCATCCAAAGCCATGTTGTTCGGTCTCTGATATTAAGAAGACCATTTCGTCCAAAACAAGACGATGAAGCTTCCTTGGTCCGAAGTACCATACCTTAGTGTTATTGGTGCCTTACTTTATTTGGCACAATGCACAGACGATATTGCATTTGCAGTGAACTTGTTGGCAAGATATAGCTCTGCTCAACATTACGCCATTGGAATGGTGTAAAGGATATTTTGCGCTACCTTCGTGGTACAACAGACATGGGTTTATTTTATGCAAGTGAATCCACAAATGGTCCTAGCATTGTTGGATATTCAGATACTGGATATCTCTCTGATCCGCATAAAGGTCGTTCTCAGACAGGATATGTCTTTACTTGCGGAATACAGCAATTTCAGCGTCAACAAGCAACGGGCTACTCCACAATCCTCGAAATACTTGCCTTCATGAAGCCCAGGAAAGCTTTGGTTGAGATCAATGATTCGACATATTCGAAGCACATGTGATTTACCCTCAGTAACAGACGTCCCAACCATTCTATATGAAGACAATGCCTTGCATAGCTCAAATTAAAGGAGGATTCATCAAGAGTGATAGAACTAAGCACATTGCACCTAAGTTCTTTTACACCCACCAGCTTGAGAAGAACCATGAAATTGAAGTTAGACAAATCCGATCCAATGTCAACCTGGCTGATCTCTTCACCAAATCTTTGCCGAAGTGTACATTTCAAAAGCTAGTGAACGACATTGGAATGCGCCAACTTTCGAAGCTATCAAAAGCATCATGCAGTGATCAGGGGGAGACTTCAATTAGGGGGAGCATCTAGAAGTATGTTTCCTAGGACATATGCGCGTTGTACTCTTTTTCCTTCGACCAAGGTTATTTTTTCCCACTGGGTTTTTGTTACCTGGCAAGGTTTTAATGAGGCAACAATAAAGCGCATCCAACACCTTATCATTGATAGGTGGACATCCAAGGGGGAGTGTTGTATATAATATTACTTATGTGGCTGTCCACGTAATTACTTAGGGGCCTACTATGTAATATCTCATTAGTTGATACACTTGTTATGTAAACTCTACCACTATATAAAGAGACTAATGAGAATGAGGGACACACCTCAATATTCTATCTCCCATATTTCTATTTGTGCTCTACTTTCTAGCAAAGTAAGTTTCTAGTTTATAACACTAGGAGATTTATGAATGACGTTCACATTAGAGATTTTTATTTGTTGAAAATTTTGGGATTAATTTTTTCAACATTAGAGATACGATTTAAGTCACATATGTTATAAGAGCATCTTTAGCAATGCTGACTATTTTTTAACTAAATTTGAGCTAAAATAGCTTGATTCTTTAAAAATATTAATATCTATACTATTATTAAGATAAGAAAGCTTGCTCACCATAACTGAATTTTTTTTTACGAATATAGCCTTCAAATATTAAAAAAGTTTGGTACAGAATTAATTATTAAAGACACTAAAGTCAATTCACAAAATAAAAAATAAAATAAAAATAAAATAAAAGATAGTAGGTGGTAGACATGGCAAACGGGCCGGCCCGGACCATTTAATCGTGCTTGTGCCAGGCCAATAACGGGCTCGGGCCGGGCTGGGCCCGACCAATAAAAAAACGAAAACTAGTTTTATTTTGAGATAAAATTAATACAATTAACATAAACACTACACAAAATTCATACAAACAATATTATCTATATTTTTCTTGAAATTCATCTATTTTGAATCTTTGATTTCAACCTAAAATAATATCATTACAAAGATTTATATTTTAAAAAAAATTGAGATATTATTCCTTATAAACACGAAACTAATTTAGTAGTAATAAAAAATAATTGTTCAAAGTAGTAGATTAATTAAAACGTTATGTGTATAACTTAAAAAAATAGATAAAATTAATAAAAATAGGATATAATCTTATTTAATAATTGTTATATTATAAACGAGCCGGGCTTCGGCCCATAATCTAACGGGCTCGGGCTCGGGCCGGGCCGGGCTTTTGGGCCAATATTTTTCGGCCCGACCCGTTAAATTAAAGAGCTCGGACCGGGCCGGGCCGCTTCTTAACGTGCCGGGCTCGGGCCTAGCGGACCATTTGCCACCTCTAGTAGGTGGTTTTTGTTTTTCTATGAATAAACTACCCACTAACTTTAATTTTTTATATCTCCATATATATAACATGTGGTTTTCATGTTAGTATAAATAATATATTAACTAGAACGAAATCACACACTATGTATGTGTATTTATTAAAAAAATAAAAAATTATACAGTAAACATGGAGTAAAGCTATGGTATGTTAACATTTCTCATACATAATGTGGAGATTAAATCCTTGTTAGAGTAAATAAGGTCCTCATTAGAGTAAATTATGTTCTCGTTTGAATAATTAAGTCCTAAAAGTTGTAATTATAATATTTTACGACTTAAGGACACATATTACTACTTTGACAACTCATTTGATAACTACAAAAAAGCCCTCGTTAAGGTAAATATGGTCCTTATTAGAGTAAATAAGTTCTTGTTTGAGTAATTAAGTCCTAAAAGTAGTAATTGTACGTATGAGATACGTTAACATACACTAGAATTTTCCGTAAAGATGAAGTAATAAACTGAATTTTTATTTATTTATTTATTTTATGGCGTGGAAGTTAGCAGTTTGAGAGTGGATAGTTATAGGTAGTTTTTGAAAGTGATTTTCATTTTCTTTTTTATTAATTATTTTGTGTTTTGACCTTGTTATCCTTCATGATTAAAATAAATATATGATTATTTAATTTTTAAAGGGTATTAAAGTAAAAAAAACAGTTGTGATTGACAATATGAGTTCTCTTAATGTATAGTATAGATTCGTCAAAATATAGACTTTTAGGCTTTTGTGACTTAAGGAGAAAAAGAAAAATAACTATTTTGTTTTGTATTCGAATTTTTTAAATAATGAAGAGCAGCAATTTCACATAACAGTTGAAATTGTTCATTCGTTTTGAACATGCAATTGCTATTGTCTATTTGATAAGACAAGCCAGTTCGACCTCTTTAAATACGTCTCATGACATAACCGGAAATATAACTTTATTCAATTCTTGTTTTTAATTGTCAAAGTTTTACTTTCTTGGTAACATATATATAAGTGAAAGTTATTTGTATCCTACAACCTGAGAGACTAATCTCGTATTGTGGAAGGTAACAAATCCATGAAGCGGATTCTTTTATTGGATGAAGGAATATGGTTTTAATGACCTCCACTTCTATTCCAATCTGCATGTTTTCATATGAAAATGTTATAAGGGAATTGAAACACAATCAGTTCAATGCTTAATTTTACAGAGACAATAAAAAAAGATGATAACAGAGCCAATATGATCTTTTACCTAGGGATCAAGTTTTTCACTTGACCATGTTTTACACGATCATGAGTGTTTATCATGGTTTGATCAGTGAAAAGTTAATGTTAAGAACATCTTTTATACTCTAAATAACGTAGCACACTTGTGTTCATTGATGTTACTCCATAGAATATCATTTATGTACAATTGGTTGCACAATATAGCGAGTAGGATATCTTGTTAGTTTCAATAAGGATGAATGATTGACAATGAATATCATTGAAAGAATTGATATTATAGTCTAGTGCACTCATATTCTAGCTTGTTGATCCACATAATAGCCAGAGCTCATGCACTAGTTTATTAAAGTGTAGAGTTATTAACTTATTGGCTTCACGAAGGCCAAATAGAAGGCCAACCCATTACATTACATATCTCAAAATCTCATAGTATCATTAAAGTGTAGAGTTATTAACTTATTACATTACAAATTCCAAAACCCAAAAAATAAACTGTGATCAACCGGCAAAATATCCTCATTAGCATTCAAAAAACGTTGTAGTGTTGTACATCAGGATATATTTCGTGGAACGCCTCATTAAGTCCATAAATGACCTCATTGGGGGTCAGCTGAAACCAAAAACAATAGATTCCATGTTTTCTTTTATTGCAGTGTTCGAAAGATTGCCTCATGTATATGATGCATGAGAACACATCTTGTCTAACATATCTCTCCTGGTCTAAATTATAAACATTCGACAAGACTATCCTAATCATTCGATGAGTTATTTTTCTAAGTTGTTCTAGAACGTTAAACTCTTTGAGACATCCGCTACTACCGTACCACATACCATCTCTCCAGAATGTAGCATAACCGTTATGTGTGAGTGCAAATTTTTTTTACACCAAACAACATATATATATAACCCTCAATTTCTTTCCCATCAAATACATATCACCTAATAACATTCTAGGTTTTCGTGCTGATGTAACACCATCCAATCTATTTAAAACACCTTATCTCATTATTATCTCAAGCTCATCCTGATTCATTTAAAATACTTAAACAATCTAGATTACAATTAGATAAACAATCTTGATTACAATAAGACTCTCATAACGAACCATCTAATCAAATTAATACATCGATCTAGAAAAATGAGTCATTTACGTGTTTTATGTCCCACTAATCATTAGTGAACAAAGACATAAAAGAAGCATTATAAGCAAGATAATATATCTTCTAGTGCATATACATTACCATACTATGTCAAACAAATGGTTGACTCTTTTTTCATCATAGGTTCAATTATGGTTTTTTTTATATATCTCCTAATCGTTAGCTACTGTAGGTAATTGTAATCTCGTTAAAATGTGGAAGATAATGGAATGAATGCTGACACATTAATTTTGTCACATATTTGTTTCACTGTTTAGGAAAAAAAATATAATATATTAAGGAACAAATACAACTTCAATCTAATTATCTAAATATGGGAAAATAATAATAATAATAATAATAATAATAATAATAATGTTTAAGTGATAACATCATGAACACTTAAACTGTTTGGTCAAAATCTTAACAATTTTGAGCTAATTGAGTATTTTAAATTTTAATTATCTCATGATATTACTTGTTAAATCAAGCAAAGGCAAGAGAAAGTGTGCGCGCACACAATCATACATAAATATAGTGTTCAACTAAAAGACAGTTTTTCAGGGACTGTATGAGGCAAGAGAATTTAAGCCACATGTATTCAATTGAACAGTTAAAATTGTAAGTATTTAAAATTGTGTCTCAACTGTTTTTATATATGTGAGTTATATTCACTTATCCATTACAAATAACTTTTAGTTTTAGTAAACTATTATGTTTGGTATGCTTATGATATTGTGACTAATGATATGAGTGAGTCTACATGTGTTGGAAAGTCCAAGTAAAATAGGTACATATGCTATTGCTGCCAATTCTAGAGAGCTAATCTTGGCTACTCCGAAGACTGGAGGAAGGCATGTGGAGGTCATACCTCCATCTCTGCCGCTTAGTAGATCATCTCGGTGGAGATTTTTAATATGGTATGGTCAAGTATGGCATTACCCCAATAAATTTAGCTAATTGAGTATTCTTATCATCTTCTACGCATCTTGAGAAAGCTCAACCTTCTCAGGAGGAGTTGGAGGTTGAATTTGTATGCGCTTATCTTGAAAAAGGTGATGTAGCGTTGAATGATGATAGATTCAGTGACTTTCTCCTGCAGGCACAAAAGAAGAAATTAATAAAGCAGGATAATTCAAAACATTTCCAAGTTAACTTGTTAGGTCGTTACCCCACTAGAAATAAAACTCGCATTATGAAGCTAAATTTGTAATTAATGTGAGCCTATTTTTTGCAGCATCATGGAAAATTTGTTTTTCTTCTTTGTAGCTTAGGTTATCAATTTGGCATCTCTACGAATCTATATGTTGATGAGGAATTTTAGCGTTATGTCCACCCAACCCCCCCCCCCCCCCCCCCAAAAAAAAATTATATAAGAAAGATCGATGAGAAAAACTAGTTCAGGAAATTGCTATCCACCACCGACAATCATGCTCACATATTGTGTTTCATTTAATTTTCTTTATTTCCGGATAAATATGCTCATGTTAGCTCCGTACACTTGAACATAACCTATTATCACTTTCTTTCTTTATATGTAAAAGAGAGAGACATTCTATCCTCAACCTATTTCCTAACAAGTAACTTAGAAGGACGCTTTACTAGATTCAACAAGAAGAAATCATTAAGTTTCAAAAGGGTTTAAGTAATCATAAAGCATCACAAGTATTACTGTTATCTTGTTTATCTTAGGAACCAAGTTACATGTTAATATGCAATTCATCAATTAACAAGTGTCACTCTAGAATACATAAGAAATCTTATTCAATAAGCAGGCATCATATATTCATTGTAATAAAAACCCTAGACATGATCACTAAGCGTGCATTCAAAGTAAACAATCAAGAGATTCATCAATGACATAATTGGTAAAATGGTTCTCATCCATAAATAAAAGAAATCAAACAAAAGGACACAATATATTTGCAATCATGAATGGAGCTTCAAAGCAGCCCCTAATTAACCATCAGAATATAGTTACACATGTTTGGGAAAGAAAGCCTAAAAGAAATCATGAAAGTTTGGAAAACAAATATTCCGAAATATAGAGTTTCCGGCAGACAACTGGTCGGCGACGTCCCACGACAAGTCGATCGTACTTGCGGCTACTCGGGTGTCTCTTCTTCCTTTGTTGTTCATGACTCTGATTAATTCTTCCCGTGCATAAAACTTGTCAGATCGTTACCCCACTAAAAATAAAACATGCATTGTGAAGTTAAATTTGTAATTAATGTGCACCTTTTTTTTGCAGCATCATGAAATTTTTTTTTCTTCCTTGTAGCTTAGGTTACCAATATGGCACTCTAAAAATAATTTTTTTTAATAAAAAAATGTATAAGTTTAGTTTTTGGGTTTTATGCGAGACATAACTAATTTACAGTCTCTCAAAACCTCATGGGCTCTTATTTCGTGTTGTTGAACAGATACAAGCAAAAGATTGAACAAACTTGCATTTCTTTCATTTCTAATCGCTTATTTCTTTAACACAAAAAGACAACCACATGAGATCAACTGATCATTGTAGTCTCTTAACATCCTGGGATACACAAAGTCCATGCTTCATAAAAAGGGAGACTAAAGATTAGTGTTTCCAACTCCCTAAACCCTATAAGCCTGTAAAGGCAACTGAAAGTCAGAAACCACTTCCACTTTAGCCATCAACGCAGAGTTCCCAGTCTTTTTATATGTGTACCACTTGGAAATCAACATAAAAGCTCCAAGGTTCAGAACACTCAGAACTGCCAAAAAACAGAAGAAATAATCGAGGCGACCGTAGTTCAAATTGTCCGGTAGCCATCCGGGCTTATTGTTCTTTGTAGTCACATTGGAAACAATGGTCACAAGCAGAGAGTTGAAGTAGTTTCCTAATGCAACGGTGGAGAGTTCAAGAGCAGAACACAAGCTTCTCATGGCATCAGGCGCTTGATCGTAGAAAAAGTCCACCTGTCCAATGACTCTGAAGACTTCTGCAGCATCTATGAGAAAATACTGAGGCACTTGCCAAAAAACTGACATGGGCATGTGGTCAAGGTCATAATAGTTGTGCTCTCGAACCTTTCGGAGTCTGACGAATTCTAGAATTGCAGCACATATCATGGAAAATATGGAAATGAAGAGACCAATTCCCATCCTCTGGAGTGTCGTTAGGCCATTCTTGTGACCTGTGAATTTTCTAGTAAATGGGACAATGAGGCGATCATAGATTGGGATCCAAAAAATGACACTAAGGTTGTCGAATGCGGAGAGGGACGCTGCAGGAATTTCAAAGCTGGAGGAGCCAACATGAAGATCCATAAGGCTGCCTTGCAACACAAAGAAGTTGCTCATCTGACTGAAGACCGCAGCAAAGATAATACCAGTGGCCCAAATGGGAAGCAACCTTATGATGGATTTTAGCTCCTCTACTTGGGTAACTGTACAAAGTCTCCATGGTTCTTTCAAGCCCTTTAATTTGTCTGTTGGTAGCTCCACAACTGCTTTGTCAAAAAACCTGAACAGCAAAAATACAAGTTAACACAACACCAACAACAATGAAAGTATAGTTAAAAGGATCCTGTATATAAATTTGTGGTTCTTTCATCTCAACTAAGCCTTAATCTCAATTTTGTGGTTGCTTAAATACATGGATCATGTATATCATCAAATAATCCAAGCTTTCCAATTTAGAAACAAACCTAAACTCATTTGTGTGATCAAGCTTGCGGCTTCCTTTGATAGCAGACTCTGCATCTGCGGTCTCATAGAAAAGGGACTTGTCTTCAGGTACTTTAACCTTGTACTTTCTCACAGATGCCACCACCACCTGCACTATTCGGGTTATTGGGCTACCTCCTGGCTTCTGGTTCCTATATAACCTAGTACCGGAAATGAAACTCACTACAGCAATGGCCATGGCAACTGCTGGTATACCAAAACCCCATTCCTAACCCTTGTTCTCTTCTATCCATACCAGCAATGAAGTAGCAATCAAAGCAGCTACGGTGGTGACAAAAAAAAACCAGTTGAAGAAAGAACCCTTGTGCTTCTTTTCAACTTCATCATCATCATCAAACTGGTCTGCTCCATAAGATGAGACACAAGGCTTAATCCCACCAGTCGCCAAAGCTATTAGGTAAAGTGCTACATAGCAGGCTGCAGATTGTCCAGCAGTTGCATAGCAATCATCTTTCAAAATGCAAGTAGGCTTCAGGCCTGGGACTGATGTTGACATTGTCAAGAGTGTCATCCCCTAATGCAGATATTTACAGAACCAATGAGTTTCTTTCAACAAAAATGAACTCCACAATGCAGAGGAAAATTTCCTAAACTAGTCATTTTTTGCATTGTTAAAGACTCTTAATCCCTTTTTCAGTCTTAAAGATGTAACGATCATGTTGTGCTCTAACATCCCTTGAATAGTATTAAAATCTCATTGAGCAATGGTCGAACTGCATTAAGTAGTGCTCGAATACCTCTTGTGCAGGACTTGGTAAAAGAAGCACAAGGGTTGAAAATCTTTAAACGGCATTTGGCTATTTTTCAAACTTTCAATAATAAGGGTCACATTTTGAAGAATTATGGCACGAGTTAAGTACAAGGTGAACTTGGGAACCAATTGATAAGCAACATACAGATTCCCAGAACGAAATGCCCCTTATTGGAATTGGTCTTTAGTTCAAGTCAATCACTTTGCTTCATCAAAGCTAGTATATATATGAAGTTGAGGATAAATGAACTTACAATGACATAGATGATTGTGAAAGAGGCAATGGTCTTGTATCTTCCCAAATAGGCATCAGCCAGAAATGCTCCAATTAAAGGGGTGAGGTAGCATGTTCCAGTCCAATTTGAAATACTTTTAGCTGCAGCAGCACTGCTCTGGTGTAGATGATTCTTGAAATAAAGCACCAGATTTGCGCTCATCCCATAGTATGCCAATCTTTCACAGCATTCATTCCCTATTGAAAAATCAATCAAACTAAAAAATTTAAGTACCTAGAATATAAAGGCATGCCTAGGATACAAGAGGATCTTACATAGTACCTATAATAAAAGGGCAGGCTTTCCAGGTTCCTGTGACTTTTTTGTTAGCTGGGTTTCCTTTGTAATCCACTGTCCCATCTTTGGTGTATACATCATCTTCTTGAATGGCTCCAACTCTCCCATCGTGTAAGTATACATAATCTTCTGCCATGGCTTTTAGACACTGTCAAGCATTAAAACTCTTGCAGCAGACTTGAAAATCGGCCAAGACCCTGAAACTGAAATCAAACAGAGAATTATATATCAGCACCAATATTCTTCTTTCACAAGAGAATGCATTAAGCAGAGAATCACATCCCAGAGATACAGCCAATTAATACAGTCTATCAGCCCATCAATTCACTTTAAATTATGAGGGAGAGATGGGTAGGGGGAATCAACCACCTCAGCATTTAACAATTAAATATTCAAAAAATGGCCTCTCCAAGCCAAACAGCTTTGTTTTCTCCACTCTTCCGTTAACAAAGAAGGAAAAGAAAGGAAAAAAAAACGATAGGAGTTGTGGGCACCCAGCCACCCATGGATTCTCAGCACACCTTCCACGATACAGCAGCAGCTCGTAAACAACCACTTCAATTCACCATCAATCAATCTCACAGAATCACAAGCCGCCGCCGCACTGAGTCACCCACCCAATAAGCAACGCCGCCGTGACCTTGACAGAACCACACGCCAGTCCAGACTACTCTGGGCACCCATGCGTTCGCCGCCGTTCACTCTCACAACCACAGGAGCGCCGTCGAACACAACAACTCCAATCCAACGCACATCCAGATCACCCACAGCCGCACACGGCAGCCAACAGAACCCAATCCGCCTCTTCAAGCTGATCACCACCGTCCCGGCTCACTCACGTTCATCTGCACAACAATTCAAAACAACCCAGTACTGCCGTCGGTGCTCCTCCATTTCACAGACCTCCAAATCATCATCGAGCCCATGCTCCACCGTCTTCTCAACAAGACCACCGTGCTCAGTCGTCTCTCTCCCTCACGCGCAGCACTCCCAGCGAACGAGCTTCTCAGCTCTCCTGTCTAACTGTCTTCCATGTCGTCCCTCTGTCTCCTATCCTATCGTTTTTTTTCCTTTTCCTTCTATGTTAACGGCAGATTGGACTATTGAAGCAAATGGAGATATCATTTTTTAAATATTTAATTGTTAAATGCACAGGTAGTTGATTCACTTGATTGTCGTTTTTATATATTTAATTTAGAGTTTTTATATAAATAGTACTTGAATTTTACCTTAATTATATATATAGTATCTGAATTTTATTTTTTAGCACAACCAGCACCTGAATTTTTCTTTTTCATTTTAAATGGTACCTACCATTACATTCCATCAATTTTGTTAAAAATTTAAAAAAAAAAACTTCATCCTACCATCAAAAAAATTGAAAACAAAAAAAAACAAAAAAACAAAATTTAGGATGAAGTTTTTTTCAATTTTTTTTTAATATTTTTTTAACTTAAAATTAACGGTATGTAACTTTAGATACTATTTATGATGAAAACGAAAAATTTAGGTATCATTTAGAATGAAAACGAAAAATTTAGGTACTATTTATGATTAAAAGTAAAATTCGGTACTATTTGTGATAAAAACGACGTCGTTTTGGCCTCTTAAAAAAACAAAAAAAATTGGCTCGTGCGCCTTTTGTGCCTTGGACTGAGTTTTTTTCTACCTAGCGACCAAAATAGAACCATTTTACATGTTTTTTTTTTTTTGAACTTTTCGGGCCTCAAACGCAGTTTTTAAAACATTGCTATAAACCGAGAAGTGGTTACTTCAACTTGGTCAATTACATTCACACATCGTCGGTATCCCTTCTCTTGAAGCTCCAATAATACGTCATTCCTCATCCTGATTCAAACTTGTTCTGCAAAACTGGTAATGAAATACATCTTTATCAGGGGAATGTCGCCAAGCGTATATGTTCATAGTAGAGCCTTGCCTCTTTGTTTCGAGAAATTTTTCCATGTGACGGTCACGCCATGTCAGAAAGCTGAAATGGCGTGACCGTCTAATTAAAACCCGCCATGTGGAGTTTTTTTAACAACTCAGCCTTGAACATATCTGAATCATCTTAACCAAGGTTAAGATTTTTCTTTCACAAAAAAAAAGGGTTAAGATTTTTCATTTATTTATTTTTTCTTATTTCTTATTTCTTTTTCTCTCCTTCCTCTCCGCTCCGGCCTCTCTCTCCTTCCTCTCTGCTCCTTAAATTTCTCCTAAGTTGGTAAAGTTCGCTCTGGGTACCCAAGTTCATCTCTCTCTCTTCGCTCTGCGACCAGATCGGGCACCCGAAACCCTCTTTGCATTACTAACACAATCATTTACTTCATGTTCTTCTTCTTCCTGATCAAAATCGAACGCATAACATGAAATCTGAGCCGAAATTTTTTCCTCCACCGCGCACCCTTGATGACTATAACTATTGCTACCACTACTTTGACTCTGCTTCTTCTTCTTCTTCTTGCATTTTTGTTTGGAATTCAGATTTTGCCCCTTGTTCCTGTTCTTCTTCTTCCCCAATCCCAAACACCTCCGCCCCACCATCAAAATATTGGTCCTCCTTCAAAATCAAGCAAATCTCGAACCTAATCTCCTCCATTACCTCCTCACTCAGCCTCTGTCACCCTCTACAACCCCCAAAAGTAATTCTCTCTGATCTGCGTGCCTTGTTCGTTTCGTCAAATACCCAATTGCCGGTAAGCTTTGTTTGGTCTCCGGCGGCGATGACGCAATTGTCAAGTACTGGATTAATTGATCACCGAACATAACTGAAATGTTCATTACTGGGTTAATTGGGTTAATTGCGACGGTCGGTGGAGATTCAATGAAGATTTGGAATTTGATTGGGGTTGGGAAGATGGTTTATTCAATGGATAGCCATAACAAGATATCTAAATTTGGTGAATAAAGAAGAGGCTCAGCAGTGCAGGATTTTGAAGGAGAGAGAGGCCGGAGCGGAGAGGAAGGAGAGAGAAAGAAATAAGAAAAAATAAATAAATGAAAAATTTTAACCTTGGTTAAGGTGATTCAGATACGTTCAAGGCTGAATTGTTAAAAAACTCTACATGATGGGTTTTAATTCGATGGTCACGCCATTTTAGCTTTCTGACATGGCATGACCGTCGCACGGAAAAATTTCTCCTTTGTTTCCTCAAGTGGCAGGCTTCCTTGCACAATCCTATTTTCTTCAACAACTTCTCGGCATTCAATGATTTGGCCGCCTGATAACCTGAAATCTCTAATAGAACATTCGGAGTTCAGTTGTAAAAAGCACAACAACAGAAACACTACAAGGGTCATATTATATTTTTTATGAGAAAGTAGGGTACTGGCTAGATTGTAAATCTGTATTAAGCTATGATTTAAGTTAAATAAGCACATGGGAATCAAATCGATCGAGCCAGCAAAATAGAAGATTCCCAGAATGAAATGCCCTCAATAGGGTGTTCAAGCAATGGTTTTGCTTCATCAAGTTGAGCTCAGATAGTCAGATGCATATATACCATTAAAAATTGTATATGAAGTTGAATGCAAAGGAACTTACAATCAATGACATGGATGATTGAAAAAGAGGCAATAATCTAGTCTCTTCCTAAACAGGCATCAGCCAGAAATGATCCAATTAAGTTGCAACATACCGTGTCAGGTAGCATGTTCCACCCCAATTTTAGTTACTCTAAATAATACTACGTTCAAAATCGCTGAAGTTGAAAGCAATAACTAACACTGACATTTGGAATACATATACGGATATACTTATACATGAGTACAGAATAGCAAGGACAGGCTCATCTACGATGCAGTAGATATAGCATTGACACAACTATAGTCTCTGGCAATCTGGCATCATTACATATCAGAAAGGGTGTGTACTGTTGATGTGTATATATATATATGTTGGAGTGAAATGGTGTGCAGGTGATGACTTGTTTCTATGATAAACTCATAAACTAAAAACTTCTGTCATGTACTGTACTACCAAACGCTATTATTCAACGTAGCAATTTCTGAGAAGTCTTCGCCACATCTGTACAGCAAGTAAATGCAACCAACAAATAACTTGCCATAAATCATGATGGTCAGTAATTAAGTTCGACACACTTTGAGCAATCCCATCAGCAGGAATTTCATCTGAATATGGACTTCTAAGTTCTGACAGAGTGACAGTATTGTCCTCAAATCAGTCTTCCATAAATTGTGCAGCAGCAGCCTTGGTATCTCCACTGATTAACGAGGTTGTATGACTCATAGAGGTTCCATGCTTCACAAACCAATTGAAGCTACCCACTAGACCCCATTGATCATCAACAAACTTCAAAAGAGTCATCTCTTTATCCACATCCTATTTGTATTTACTGCACTCTGCTGCAGGATTATTGAGATAAGCACTAAGACTGTAATTTCCAGCATCTCAAATTTCTCCTGTAAGGAACCAAAACCTACGTGAGAGAATCGCCAAGGTTTGAAAACATAGAAAAAAGGAGACGGATCTCCCGCTTACACTTTTGAACAAAAATTGGTCCTGGCCCAAGATTATTTGAGCTTGAATAATGCTTTTCTCAATGCCATCAACAACGGCATGATTTTACCTCATCTATCATTATCAAGAAAAAAAAAGGCCCCCTGCCTCACACTATTCAATTCCGAAATCCAGCATTATAGATGAATGCAGCTTCTTACTATTACAGAGTTGATACCGGGGAGCAGTGAGAAAGAGCCTCAAGAATAGAGCTCTTATCACTCCCCACTTCTTCATATCTTCAGCTTGCAGGAGTTACGTACTTAGAAATCCAATTCACATTTTTGCTTCATCATTTATCACTGATCGACTTAAACAATTATTTTTCAACTTCTTCTTGGTGAGTCTCAATGTTAAACCAATTGCACCCAGTAATCTCAAGTCCATTTACCATAAAGTCATAAACTGAAGAAAAAATTCTCAAATGGCTCGATCAGTTTCTGATGAATACATTCGCTTGAGGCATATTAACAGCGGCTCTAGCTAGAATATGAGCCACCGACCGAATTACAACTTTTTTTTGGAACCTACCTAACACCAATCTCCATAAAGAAAAAGAGTGCAGAAAAAAATTGCATCAAGAAAAAATAAAACCTTTTATCTCTAGGTCCTTCTCCAGTGAATGATGCATGTTCAGTACATGATTTGGTGGTGTCATCAAATGATCTTATCTCATAAGTTCTAAAAGGCTATGGGATTACCTGCCACTGATCGATGTGACAATGTGAGTATTTGAACAAAACCAGTACACCTGCAAATAGGATGCGCAGCGTTCAGCCGATTACAATCAAAACCAGAGGCCCTTGCGAAATTTTCGTTTCCATAATTCTGGTGTAGTAAATTAACTAGTAGTCTC
Organism: Rubus idaeus; assembly: GCA_030142095.1. Classification (NCBI taxonomy): domain Eukaryota; kingdom Viridiplantae; phylum Streptophyta; class Magnoliopsida; order Rosales; family Rosaceae; genus Rubus; species Rubus idaeus. The sequence continues at coordinate 25,335,400 of CM057971.1, forward strand.
CGATGTGCCAAATATTAATTTATTAATTATTGCAGTCTCTTAACATCATGGGATACACAAACACTAAATATTAGTGTTTTCAACTCCCTAAACCCTATAAGCCTGTAAAGGCACCTGAAAGTCAGAAACCATTTCCGCTTTAGCCATCAACGCAGAGTTCCCAGAGTCTTTTTATATGTGTACCACTTGGAAATCAACATAAAAGCTCCAAGGTTCAGAACACTCAGAACTGCCAAAAAACAGAAGAAATAATCGAGGCGACCGTAGTTCAAATTGTCCGGTAGCCATCCGGGCTTATTGTTCTTTGTAGTCACATTGGAAACAATGGTCACAAGCAGAGAGTTGAAGTAGTTTCCTACTGCAACGGTGGAAAGTGCAAGAGCAGAACACAAGCTTCTCATGGCATCGGGTGCTTGATCGTAGAAAAAGTCCACCTGTCCAATGACTGTGAAGACTTCTGCAGCACCTATGAGGAAATACTGAGGCACTTGCCAAAAAACTGACATGGGCATATGGTCAAGGTCATAATAGTTGTGCTCTCGAACCTTTTGGAGTCTGATGAATTCTAGAATTGCAGCACATATCATGGAAAATATGGAAATGAAGAGACCAATTCCCATCCTCTGGAGTGTCGTTAGGCCATTCTTATGACCTGTGAATTTTCTGGTAAATGGGACAATGAGGCGATCATAGATTGGGATCCAAATAATGACACTAAGGGTGTCGAATACAGAGAGGGAGGCTGCAGGAATTTCAAATCTGGAGGAGCCAACATGAAGATCCATAAGGCTTCCTTGCAACACAAAGAAGTTGCTCATCTGACTGAAGACCGCAGCAAAGATAATACCAGTGGCCCAAATGGGAAGCAACCTTATGATGGATTTTAGCTCCTCTACTTGGGTAACTGTACAAAGTCTCCATGGGTCTTTCAAGCCCTTTCTATTGTCTGTTGGTAGCTCCACAACTGCTTTGTCAAAAAACCTGAACACCAAAAATACAAGTCAACACAACACTAACAACAATGAAAGTAAAATAGTTTGATTGCTCAACTCAAGTAAGCCTTAATCTCAATTTTGTGGTTGCTTAAATACAAGGATCCTGTATATCATCATATATTCCAAGCTTTCCAATTCAGAAACAAACCTAAACTCATCTGTGTGATCAAGCTTGCGGCTTCCTTTGATAGCAGACTCTGCATCTGCGGTCTCATAGAAAAGGGACTTGTCTTCAGGTACTTTAACCTTGTACTTTCTCACAGATGCCACCACCACCTGAACTATTCGGGTTATCGGGCTACCTCCTGGTTTCTGGTTCCTATATAACCTAGTACCAGAAAAGAAACTCACTACAGCAATGGCCATGGCAACTGCTGGTATACCAAAACCCCATTCCCAACCCTTGTTGTCTTGTATCCATACCAGCAATGAACTAGCAATCAAAGCACCGACGTTGATGACAAAATAAAACCAGTTGAAGAAAGAACCCTTGTGCTTCTTTTCAACTTCATCATCATCATCAAACTGGTCTGCTCCATAAGATGAGACACAAGGCTTAATCCCACCAGTCGCCAAAGCTATTAGGTAAAGTGCTACAAAGCAGGCTGCAGATTGTCCAGCAGTTGCATAGCAATCATCTTTCGAAACGCAGGTTGGCTTCAGGCCTGGGAATGATGTTGACATTGTCAAGAGTGTCATCCCCTTATGTAGATAATTACAGAACTAATGAGTTTCTTCCAACAAAAATGAACTCCATAAAGCACAGGAAAATTTCCTAAACTCGTCATTACTTGCATTGTTAAAGACTTTTAATCCGTTTTTCAGTCTTAAAGACGTAACCATCATGTTGTGCTCTAACACCCCTTGAATAGTACTTAAAACCCATTGAGCAATGGTCGAACCGAATCAAGTAGTGCTCGAATGCCTCTTGTGCAGGACTTGGTAAAAGAAGCACAAGGGTTGAAAATCTTTAAACGGTATTTGGCTATTTTTCAAACTTTTAATAATAAGGGTCACATTTTGGAGAATTATGACACGAGTTAAGTAAAAGGTGAACTTAATTGGGAACCAATTGATAAGCAAGGTACAAATTCCCAGAATGAAATGCCCCTTATAGGGCGTTCAGTTCAAGTCAATCACTTTGCTTCATCAAAGCTAGTCTATATGATTATATGACGTTGAGGGTAAATCAACTTACAATGACATAGATGATTGTGAAAGAGGCAATGGTCTTGTATCTTCCCAAATAGGCATCTGCCAGAAATGCTCCAATTAAAGGGGTGAGGTAGCATGTTCCAGTCCAATTTGAAATACTTTTAGCTGCAGCAGCACTGCTCTGGTGTAGATGATTCTTGAAATAAAGCACCAGATTTGCGCTCATCCCATAGTATGCCAATCTTTCACAGCATTCATTCCCTATTGAAAAATCAATAAAACCCAACAATTTAAGTACCCAGAATATAAGGGCAGGCATAGGATATAAGGGAATCTTACATAGTACCTAGAATAAAAGGGCAGGCCTTCCAGGTTCCTGTGACTTTTTTGTTAGCTGGGTTTCCTTTGTAATCCACTGTCCCATCTTTGGTGTATACATCGTCTTCTGGAATGGCTCCAATACTCCCATCGTGTAAGTATACATAATCTTCAGCCATGGCTTTTAGACTGGGTCAAGCACTAAAACCCTTTTGAAGCAGCAGACTTGAAAATCGGCCAAGACCCTGAAACTGAAATCAAACAGAGAATGATATATCAGCACCAATATTCTTCTTTCTGAAGAGAATTCATTACGAAAAGAAGTGATTTTGCCCAAATTAAAACACATACCAGAGATACAGCCAATTAATACTGTGTATCAGCCCATAAATTCTGTGAGTCTTTAAATTATGAGGGAGAGATGGGTAGGGGAGGAAAGTTTCAAGCTTTAGCACAAAAAGGTTAAACATTGGGTAAATCCTTCATGATGCGTTGTCACTTCACTCACTTGTCCCCAAGAGAAAATGAAAAGAGTCCAAGTTTTGGATAGGCGTTAAAGTAGCAAAACAAATAATGTACGTACACTTGTAGATTAGAAAATGAATCTGGCCATTCATGAATAATTAACCAATTCATTCAAGAACAAAACAGGGGAAAAAACAAAACAAACAAATTCATTTTTATTAAAAAAATCAAACCTCTGTATTAGTCTAATCTTAACGAAATTCTCCACCCTCTCTTATCATTACAAGGGTCATATTGTTTTGCTAGATTGTAAATATGTATTAAGTTATGATTTAAGTTAAATAAGCACATGGGAATCAAACCGAGCCAGCAATGTAGAAGATTCCCAGAATGAAATGCCCTCCACAGGGTGTTCAAGCAATGCTTTTGCTTCATCAAGTTGAGCTCAGATGCATACAATTATACAAGGTGTATATGAAATTGAATACAAAGGAATTTACAATCAATGACATGGATGATTGAAAAAGAGGCAATAGGCTTGTATCTTCCTAAACAGGCATCAGCCAGAAATGATCCAATTAAGTTGCAACCGTGTCAGGTAGCATGTTCCACCCCAATTAAGTTGCAACCAAGCATAGTCGTCAAGGTTTTTGAAAAACATAAAGAAAAGGAGAAGGATCTCCCACTTACACTTGAATAACTCTTGAATAACGCTTTTCTCAATGCCGTCAACAACAGCATGATTTTACCTCATCTACATCAATAAGTATAAAAAAAGTCTCTCTGCCACACACTATTCAATTCCAAAATCCAGCACTATTGATGAATGCAGCTTCTTACTATTAGAGAGTTGAGACCATGGAACACTGAGAAAAAATCTCAAGAAGATAGATATTATCAATCCCCACTTCTTTATTTCTTCGGCTTTCAGAAGTTACTTAATTAGAAAGTTAGAAATCAAATTCACATTTTCGCTTCATCATTTATCACTGACCAAAACAATTATTTTTCAACTTCTTCTTGGTGAGTCTCAATGTCAAACCCAATGCACCCAGTAATCTCAAGTCCATTTACCATAAACCGAAGAAAAAAAAAATCAAAGCATAATACTTCTTCTTACCAAATGAAATATTTGCAAATTTCTTTTACAAAATTAACAATTATGTTCAATAAATGATTTTATTGTTTTTTTCTCAAATGGAAAATTCTAAAATGGCTCAGTTTCTGAAAGAATACATTCGCTTGAGGCATATTAACAGTGGCTCTAGCTAGAATATGAGACACCGAATTAAAACTTTTAGGAACATAACACAAATTTATATAAAGAAAAAGAGTGAAGTAAAAAACTTCATCAAGCAAAAAAAACCTTTATCTCTAGGTCTTTCTCCAGTGAATGAAGCATGTTCAGTATAAGTTCTAAAATGCTATGGGATTACCTGTCACTGATGTGAGTATTTGAACAAAACCAGTACACCTGCAAATGATCAGAAATTACAAATCTCTTAATTACCATGCTGGAATTTAGTTAAAAATCAATGCAAAGTAATGGGTTAGTTAAATAGTATAATATTAATACAAGCTCTGGTTTCCCTGCAGCCAAACCAAAATAATGAAATATAATCTGTCAATAGACAGATAGCAACATCGTATGTCAAACAAATAAAACAAGGCTAATAACCATAAACCAAAGAAGTGTGCTATCCAGGAACTCACCCAATAGAAAAAGCCTGATAACCATCAATAGGTAATCAAATTACATCTACCTCTACCTCCCATGCATTAAAGGGAGGGGTTTAAAAAAGAAGCCAAACAATTGCAGGGAATAAAATATCCACGAATCATTTATCTACTGCAAATTCAATCTGAGAGCAGAAGTCTATATATGTATAAGTCAAACCTATTTTCCCATTCTAAGAATTGCCTCTTCAATATGTTAAATGCCTCCAATTCCTTTCTCTAAAACATCATGGCACAAGCATCAAATCTCAACTCGACGGGGCAAAGATCATCCAACAGTTGTACTCCAACATTATTGTTAATGTATTGGATGCCTGCTTGTTCCCGGACACTTTAGAAATCAAAGTATCAAACTTCTCATCTTTAATAAAGAGAATTGCCCCATATATGATCCATTGATGACTCTTTAGCAATTTAGTTGCAACCAGCTGATATAAGAAGAAAGGTTTAGACCTCTGACAGTCACACCATATCTCTTCTCCATCATTAGCAAGGGAGTTTATTTGATCAAAACTAAGAAAACTGCATCTGAACGTGACAGAATCAAAATTCTACGATGTCATTGCCAGTTGAACACACAAATTAACCACCTATACTTTCCTGCACTACCAGAACCATTTTTTTTTTATCCCACAATAATGGTTTTAGAAATATGCATTTGAAAAGTACGGTTTTTTAAATCACACAAGAATAAAGCACCATTCCGTAATTAAGCGACACTAGCTCTCTTCCAATATGTGAGGATTCAACACAGCTAGTCTTGAAATCCCTACCACCCACAGAAACTAAAATAACCCTATCTGAATTCGAACAAAAATCTCCAACCTTCACAATAAACCAGTGCACAGAATACATGGTACTATGGTAGAAGCCAATAAGTACCCAATGGTAAAAGGACCATTACCTTTTAAATTGGAAAAGGTTTCTAGAGAAGGACGGTTCACCGATATCCGGTAAATGAAAGGACACTTCATCGTGTGATCATCAACTCCAACATGGAAACTCGAACCGTTTACTTAACACCAGCTTCAAGAATCCACTTGGTCAGAGTTTTCACCGGAGGAAGAGGTGGAGGAAAGGACCCCAGCGATCAGCCGATTACCCGCAAAACAGGAGGCACGCCGCTTAAATTTGAGGCTTGTTAATTGTTACAAGTGAAAAATATATTTATGCTGGTGAACTCTAGTATGTTGACTATCGGTAAACTTTAATACTGTGTATAAAGGTCACATGATTCACAATTTCACATGTTGGAATCTCAAGATGGAAATAAAAAATTTCGTTTCTCCTTTAAAAAAAGAATTTGTATAGGATCTTTACTTAATGCAATAAAGATTTTGTGAATGGGTTGCTACTACATTATTGTAAACATGTTAAGTTTGAAAACAAAGATATATTGTCATGGAATTGTAATGGTAAGCAGCCAACCAGGGGTGGGTTCGGTTTTTTCGGTTCGGTGTTTCTAAAAACCGAACACGGAACCGAATGTACAAGGGAGAGCTTTATAAGTTGATGAAGAAGTTGGATCAAAGAGAGGAGGATACTGCATCAAATCTCAACTGTACATCTACAGGGCCATTGATAAAGAGTTCTAGCCTGACATTATTGTTAATGTATTGGATGCCTGCTTCTCAGACACTTTAGGAATCGAAGTGTCAAACTTATCATCCTTAAATCACATTTTCCCCATCTATGATCAACTATGATCCATTGATGATCCTTAATCAAAGTGACAGCTGAACTCACAACTTAGCTACCTATACTTTCGTGCACTACCAGAGCCATTTTTATCCCAGAGTACTTTGAATCTGGTCCCTTTTAAATATGTATTGGAAGTATGGTTTTTGAAATCACGCAACAAAAAAAAACCATTCTCTAACAAAACCACACTCTTCAATTCCAACACAGTTAGTCTTGAAAACCCTACCTGCAGCATCTGAATTTGAACCAAAATCTCCAACCTTTACAATAAACCAGTGTACAGAGTTTAGTTTTGAAAAAACAAAGAGAAAAAAATAAATAAATAAAAAAGCTAGCTAGCTCCCAAGTCCCAATACGAATTCTTGACCAAAAGGACTGGAGATGGACATAAAGCCCACTAACACCTGTTGCGTCTTTCAATTATGCTTATTAAATTGATTAATACAATGTTTAGTTTAAGTTAAGGTAAAGCAAAACCCAAACAATCTGAGAATGAAAAGAGACATTGAACTCAAACAAAAATTCAGGTTTTTATTAATTTCATTAAAAAAAAAAAGAACAAACATATTCTAACTTCCACAATCAGTTGATTGGAAGGGCCAGGGACGGAACCACATACAAGGCTGCATAGGCTGCAGCCCAATCCAATTTTATGTAAATATGTTAATCAGTATAGGGCTATTACCGTAATAGCCTAACCAGAAAAAAAAATCTGTTAGGCTACACTGCGTTAGATTTCGACTCAGCAGCTGCAACTCTCCACACTTGACTTCTTGAATCTTGAGTCTTGACTCCTCCAGACTCCAGTCCTCCACGGACCATAGCTCTCTACCTTCAGCCCTTCAAGGCTTCAATAATCAATAGACATTAGACATTTAGACAATAGTCTGACTGTCTGAGACTCTGAGTCTCCGTCTCTCCGATTTTCCGATCCACTCCGGCACTCCCCATTCCGTGATTTCGACAGCAAGCTCCTCTGCTCGACCGCGCGATGTACGAATGAGGTAGCTCTCAATCTCTCATCACTCTTGAGCTTTTTTATTGTTTAATTTTGGTTGTTGGTTGTTGGTACATCAACCTTCAATATTATGTATGTCATATGTGTTCTTCCTCAAATTGTCAAACTCATATATATGGCTTTAGGGAAAAAAAAAATTTGTCCTTCGGCCAAAACATTTCAACCTTTCGATTTAGCCCAACCCATTATCCAATCCTGGTTCCGTTCCTAGGAAGGGCAGACATGTTTTCTAGGTCATACTCATACCCTACCAAGAAGTTTATTTGTGCCCAATTCCCATAGATTCCCAAATTCTCATCGAAACCCACACTGCTGGTTGGGGCGGCAAATGCTAAACATACAGTCTCTTCTACCACCTTAATAAAAATGTTGGTAGGTTTAAGCTTCACTTCTGCCCCATTGAATTAATGGAAAGTAACAGCAGGGCCATGGAGATCATACGTCAAGAAACAAAGCCCTAGATTCCCTGCCGGATCTTGCTTCATCACCTGATCATATAGTGCCTCTCTAATTATTGTTTCAAACCTGCCGTAAAGCTCCTCCGGCAAGAATGTTAAGAGAGTCCCCGAGTCAATGATAGTGTTACCCTTAAATGTCCGAGCCTGGTCATCATCAGAATCAACTGGAATATTGTTGCTCCAACACTAATGCCTTGAAGCTCGATGAAGTACAAGGAATGAGTATCACCATGTGACAGCAAAGGGGTAGTGACTACTTCAGGACCTGATAAGTTATTAAGTTGACCAAAATATATCTTGCTTGAGATTGAATTCCTCTTGAATGAAGAAATGGTAGGAACCAAGCAATAAGAGAAATATTTACCACCATCCAAATACCCTATTAAGGAGATAAACGACAAAGAGCTGCTTCCAAGTCCAATGATTCCTGATTTGATCCCATTGAAGAATCCTCCGTTACGGTGTCCACAACCAAATACAGTGTTGGGAATGGATACCAAATCCAACGTGACAGTGTCAAGGGACAGATTTCCGGCTGTATATATAAGCTCCGCCCACATATGAATATCGATAGTCACAAGTGTTTGTATCAAAGATGCCTTTACTGAAACGGCATTGGTCTGATGTACAAGAGAGAGCTTTATAAGTTGATGAAGAAGTTGGATAAAAAAGAGGAGGATATTGCACGAAACATTCCGTACATGGCATGCATTGTGTCCATATAAGATCGCTTCCGGTGTCAACAAGTCCGATGAAAGGCCTTGGCAGTGTACCAATTGACATGTTCAACATGTATTCCCCTTGGCTGAAGATTAGAGTCGTTTTGTCATTTAATGAGCTCAAACGGGTGATGCGATGATGTGAACGTCGCAAGGCATTGCTTACTCATTGCCAATTAGTTTGTGACGAATTGTATAAAGGCGGGGATGGTAAAAGCTTTTGTAATAGAGATGAAAGAAAGAAAATTATATTGCTTTTTCTGTGAACTATGATTACAAATCGATATATATTGATTTCAGTACAAGCTATTTATACTAACTCAGTCCTTAACAAGTTCAGCTATTGACACGTGATTATGAGTTGTCAAAGCTTCTAAGGTAAGCTAAGCTAAGCTGTCAAAGCTTCTAAGGTAAGCTAAGCTAAGCTGAGCTGGAACATGACTCAGTTCTTAATTGATCCTTATCAGTTTAGCTAGAGGAGAGTTGTCGCTTGCTGAGGAAGACATCACTAAGCTTGTTGAGAAAGACACACGTGCCTAATACCCCTCCTCAGCTTGATGAGGGGGGACAAACATCAAGCTGGAACACAAATATTTGTGTTGAGGAGAACACAATCCCTTGGTAAATAAATCAGCTAATTGTTCCTGAGAAGAAACAAATTGAAGCTTAAGGGATCCTGCCTTGACTTGAACACGTGTGAAGTGAACGTCTACCTCGATATGCTTTAGCTTGGAATGATATACAAGATTTGTAGCAAGTGCAAGAGCTGAGATGTTATCACAGTGTAGTGTAGGAACTGATGCCAAATCAATATCTAAATCTTGTAGAAGATGTGTAAGCCACATAATCTCAGAGGTTGTATCAGCCATAGCTCTATATTCAGCCTTAGTGGATGATCTGGAAACAGCAGTTTGTTTCTTACTGCACCAAGAAACAGGTGCATTGTTAAGGAGAATCACGAAACCTGTGGTAGATTTTCGATCATTTGGGTCTCCAGCCCAGTCAGCATCACAATAAGCTTGCAAAGTTATTGATTGTGATGTTGCATCTCCTTTTTTAAAATGAATGCCAGTAGCAAGTGAGCCTTTAACATATCTTAGAATTCGTTTTGCTGCAATAAGATGATCCTCTGTAGGTGAATGTAAGAATTGACACACTGAATTTACACTGTAGGCAATGTCTGGTCTGGTAAAAGTAAGATATTGTAAACATCCCACTAAGCTTCTGAAATAAGCAGTATCTGATGCCGATAATGGCTTACCAGTGTCTTTGAACAACTTAACCCCAGATTGACAAGGAGTTAAATGAGTGTGACAATCATCAAGACCGGCCTTATGCAAAAGTTCCTTGGCATATTTGTGTTGAGAGACAAAGAGACCATTATGAACATACTGAATTTCTAGGCCAAGAAAGAAATGAAGTTTACCAAGATCCTTCATATCAAACTCAGATTGTAAGGCTGATTTGACTTGGGTAATAAGAGCTTCATCTTCACCAGTAATGATTATATCATCAACATAAAGGAGCAAGTACACCTTTGAGTGGTCAGAGACTTTAACAAAGAGACTCGGATCAGCATATGAAGAATGAAAACCAAGTGTTGGGAGAAAGGCAGTGAATCTCTCGTTCCAGGCTCGAGGGGCTTGTTTAAGGCCATATAGAGATTTGTGAAGTTTGCAGACATGGTTCGGATGATTGCTATCTTCAAATCCTCCTGGTTGAGCCATATAAACTTCTTCATTAAGATAGCCATGTAAAAAGGCATTCTTAACATCAAGTTGATGTAAATTCCAACCATGATGAGCAGCTAGGCCAAGAATTAACCTAACAGTAGTATGTCTAACAACTGGAGAAAATGTTTCATTATAGTCCACCCCATATTCCTGGCTAAAACCTCTAGCAACCAGTCGAGCTTTGTGCCTTGCTATAGACCCATCTGCATTCTTTTTAATCTTGAAAAGCCATTTACAAGAAACCAGAATCTTGTTAGGAGGAAGAGGAACTAAAGACCATGTATTTTGTTGCATCAAAGCATCATATTCCTCCTGCATGGCTTGTTTCCAAACTGGAATTTGAAGAGCTCTCTTGTGATGAGTGGGTTCATTGGTAGCTAACTGAGTATCAGATTGAGACAGAATAGAAAGGTAGCATTTCTTCTTGAAGATTCCTCTTTTGCCTCTGGTTAGCATTGAATGATCATTGACAATGGCATTGGTCATCCCATCTACAGGATGAAGAATGTGAGAACTTGAGATTTGAGAATGTGGCCTATCTGAAGCACAATCAAGTGTTATTGAAATGGAACCAGCTCCAGGTTGAGTATGCAGTGTAAGGGAACCATCTTGTTCTTGAAATTGAACAGTTGTATCAGTAGTTGGACTAAATGGAATTTGAGGTGGAGAAAGAACTTGAGCTAAGGCTGAACTTGAGGAAGCAGTGAGCTCAGAATCATGAGTGGAATGTTCATTGACTAAATCGGAATTATGAATAGAGTGTTCGTTGATTGAGAACTCATTATCTTCTGCATGGTTAAGAGGGTTAGGACAAGAGGTACTAGAGATAGGGGGGTGAGGTACCTGAGTTGCAGCAAGCTGATTATGTGGGACAGATGCTGGCAGGTGTCTGTGATTGGACTGAGAGTAAGCAAGACATGTTGGAGCTGGTATTGATAGCTTCTGTGAATGACTTTGTAATAGAGATGAAAGAAAGAGAATTATATTGCTTTTTCTGTGAACTATGATTACAAATCGATATATATTGATTTCAGTACAAGCTATTTATACTAACTCAGTCCTTAACAAGTTCAGCTATTGACACGAGATTATGAGCTGTCAAAGCTTCTAAGGTAAGCTAAGCTAAGCTGTCAAAGCTTCTAAGGTAAGCTAAGCTAAGCTGAGCTGGAACATGACTCGGTTCTTAATTGATCCTTATCAGTTTAGCTAGAGGAGAGCTGTCGCTTGCTGAGGAAGACATCACTAAGCTTGTTGAGAAAGACACACGTGCCTAATAGATGGTGCATCGCGATGGATCATATTGAGGCTAATAACAGTGCCAAGGTGAGGACCATGAACTTGTGCGTAAGAGAGAATTGGGAGAAAGAGAAATATAATGGAAATAGCAATGCTGGAGAGTGAAGGATATGATGTTGCCATAAGCATGGATCAGAAGATTATAGGAGCTTTGTGGCCTAGTACTGTTTTATCAAGGAACTCTGGTACGACAACGAGGGTGAGGGTGTTGTGCGGAAGCGTCAAACAACCAAATATATGAAGTATTGCCAAAATATGAAAATGATAAACGAAACAGAAAATCCACAAGACAAAATGATTTATGTGGTTGAGGAAATTCCACTATAACAAAATGAAGATTACAAAGTGTTTAACACACTAACCCAAATCCCAAATACACCCAAGTGTACATACCAAACAAAGAGCCAAGAATATATACAAACATATTCAAAATATATTCTTGCTCACAAAGGAGAATGAGAGATAAAAAAGATCATAGACTACCTCAACATAGCAGCAATCCAAACAGACGAGATATATCGCACATCTTCCAATTGTTGCAGCTCCACCCACACAGATAACGGAGATGAGTTCACTCCTCAATATGTGTAGTGCACATAAATAAATAAGAGACCAACAACTCTCTCAAACAAATGGCTGCATCTGCTATTCAAAGACAGGAGTTATTCTTCTCCGTCTGTAATCTTCTACATCTCAACTCTTTCTCTATCTCTTCCCACTCTTCTCTTGCATGCATACACACATATATATATATATATATCACAAAAGCATGCAGCTCTCACGTCCCTCTCTCTCTCTCTCTCTCTCTTTGTCCCTCACTTTCTGGCCTTCACTCACATGCACCACCAAATGAATATATATAATATAGCAAGTGGCATGCAGCACTGCAGCCCACGTTTTTTTCTCTCTTTGCTGCACTATATTTACATATACATAATTACCTATCATGCATGCATTAATTATACATTTGTGAGGTAAGACAAATATTAGAGATAGCAAAAGCCAAAGTCACTTTTCATTTACTTTTGACTATAGCTGCATGAATCCAAAACGTGTCATATCAGCTGCACCTACTCCTCCACAATACAAGTGGAGCCAATAATCAACAGAGGGTACGTGCCCTATTTATAGGAGAAGGATTCATGACTCTGTGTCGATAAGATTGACGTGGCAATTACATTTTTCAATTAGTCTGAAGAGATACTTAAAAAATCTTTAGATTTTCCTTCTAGCAGTTTGAAATATTTTAGGAAAGCTTTTTACCTCATTTATGTTTTTCCTGTTTGTTAACTATGATTTATGCTTCCTTTTCCTATTCTAGTTAATTAGGTCTTGTAATTGCTCATATGGAATAAATAAAACTAGAAAATGCTCACACCTATAGGTGTGGAAGCTGTTAATTAATGATTGTGTGCGTGAGAAGTCAAAGGTAATTTAATTTTTTATTTTCTGTTTATTTGACGAAGCGAACAAACGTGCAAGATGATGATTGTAAGAAAAACACAAATAACCAAAGAATTTGTAACCCTTCCTTGCAGATTCGTTAATTGTCGGCGACAATACTGAACTCACAAGTCCTAAACCTTTTGTTGATTCACCAAGAATGCTAAGATATTTAACCCTTCAACCTCGTTGATTCTCCTCGTGAGAATAGCCACAATCGTCAGGACCCTCAATCTCGTTGATTCTCCTTCTGAGATAGTAGGGGCGTCTAGCTTTGTTGATTCCCTCGGGAATAACTGATGATAGAACAAGAAGGATTGAGACGTACAACTCTCAAACTTCACACAATTTTTCATTCAATTTTCAACTCTCCTAATACAATAGCTATCTGCCCATAATATAGGCAATTCGTACAACACTAAACAGAAGGGATAAGAGCTACAACTGCTCACCTAGGTTCCTCAATAATCAAAGAAATAAATAATAATGAAAAGAAGGAAAACATGCTAGCTCCTGCAATTGGGAAATTAGTTCATGCTTTTCCCACCTAACCTAACACACTTGCAATTCTTTAATTATAAAGGAAGAAAATAAACTTCCACGATCGGAAGAGGACATAAGATGCATAGCCCCTTAGGACCTAGAATAAAGAAAGAAAACAACAAGCAACTAAATTACCACACAATTAAATGATATATGTAGTTATTTAATCTTTAAGGAGTATAAAAGTTAAAAAAAAATTAGTTATGATTGCATTCAATTAGAGCATGATTTTTAGACTTAAAATGAATTTTGTCTATTACCTTTTTGATATCAATCATATCATCTTTTTCCTTGACCATCACTGGTGGTCAAGTTAGTTGAGTTTTCAGATGTGCTACCCTCTACCCGGGTTCAAATCCTATAATCCTATTGACTGCAGATTAATCTTTGAGCCTATATTTCTTTTGCAAATTCTACTGATTTTTGGAGTTAAATCACAATCTATTATGTGGCTGGCCAGAGGGAGAAAGTGTTCTAACAAGATCTCAGATTATGGATTAATCTTTGAGTTTAGGAAGCTTATGGAAACTGCAGGATTTCGATTGAAAAAAAAACATCCATTTCCTTTTTGTTACGTGACAGCCGATGTTGCATAAAAACTAAATTGAAAGAAATTTTCTTTAAATGATATGGCTATGCATGTTGTGCAACTGAGCATCAAGTAAGATACTAATTCATTAATAATTAATTTCCAACTGATTATATTGGATTAATCAACCTTCGGTTCTGGTGGACACAATTCCGGTCAAGCTTTGGGTACGGTGGCGATTGGAGCACTTTTCTATTGCCAGCTCATCGTCCTTAATTATCGCTAAATAAGTATTCTTTAGAGCCAATTATCCATAATGCCATTTTGGGTGGCCTTATGCTTTAAAAAGTCATCAAACATTTTTTTTCCAAATAAGGCCACCAATATTTACAAAAATGTCACCGCATCAATATTTACAAAAATGCCACCGCATTTTTTTTGCTATTATTTACAAAAATGCCACTGCATACGGAAACAACAATAAAGCTACTGTCCAATGACAATAAAGCTACTGTCCAACGACAATAAAGCTACTGTCAAAGCACACTAAAATTTCTGTCAAAGAACACTACAACTATTGTCCAAAAACAATAAAACTACTGTCCAACGACAATAAAGCTACTGTCAAAGCACACTAAAGCTACTGTCAAAGAACACTACAGCTACTGTCAAAGAACACTACAGCTACTGTCCAAAAACAATAAAGCTACTGTCCAACGACAATAAAGCTATTGTCCAACGACAATAAAGGTACTGTCCAGTGACAATAAAGCTACTGTCCAAATACAATAAAACGTCAGTGGCATGAATCGTAATTTTGAAAAAAATTAATGTCAGATACAAAGGGTTAAAGCTACTAAGTGGCCTTATTTGGGAAACAAATCTACTGTGGCCTTTTGAAGAATAAGACCACCCAAAGTGGTATTATGAGTAATTTGTTATATTCTTTAATTGCTGATCGATTAGTCAGGTAAAGCCAAGCGGGACTTTCTTATTATAATGCCAAGTCTTTCTTTAATTAACTTTCTGGCCGGTCAGAAGTCTTTCTTTAATTAACTTTTTGGTCAGAATTAGTCTTTCTTTAATTTCTGTAGGAAAAATATAACATTTATATTTTTTATATATCACAAGCTTGACTATAGTCTAGCTAGAGATCTCCATATAATCATTGCGTTATCAGTGCATCGTGCACATTGACGTACTGTTCTTTACAATGCTTAAGCTTTCTGAAGATATCCCTGGCCAGTTCAATATGTGAGTTTTAATTATTGTTTTTCGCTTATGTTCTAGTTATATGATCGATCAAACCCTAAGTTTAATGAGATCTGGTAATTAATTGACAGATCGAGCATGGCGGCAGGAACAGTATCTGCCACTTCATTTGTCCCTGAAGTTCTTAACAAATTTAACTATGAAGAATGGAGTCTTCGAGTCGAAACCTATTTGTTGGCTGAAGATTTGTGGGAAGTTGTGGAAGCCGACGAACCTCCCAAGCCAGAGGATGATCATGTGAATTTTAAGCTTTGGAGGTTGAAAAATGCCAAGGCTTTGCTTGCAATTCAGATTTCTTGCGGGTCTGACACTTTCTCTTTGATCAAGAACATCAGAATGGCCAAAATTGCTTGGGATATTTTGGCAGCAAAGTTCAAGCCACCACCACTAGTCAGTATCCCAGGTATATTTTTCTGTCTTTGTTCAAACATTTATTTGAGCGAAATAAACCTAAATACTGTACGTGAATCTGTCAAATTTGAATATTGTTTTATTATTATTATTTTTTTTTTTGTAGGAAAAAAGTAGATTCATATATTTCAACTAAATAAAGTCAAAATAATACTTCAATTTTCTAGATCTAACACCAAATCGGCAACCACACACTACAAAAACTGATAATTAAGCACTATTCTTTAGAAAGATAAATTAATTTATAATCATCTAAGCAAACTATTGATCACATCGCCGACACTCTATTGTGCTACAACTAAAAAATCTTTACCCAATTGATTAAATATTTGAAATTGTAGGCTACAACAAAGTATACAATATATATTCATTGTTAAAAAAAAAAATTAAATAGCATAAATTTTATTAATCAATAAATGATTACAATCCTTAATATGTGCATCCTAAAAATGAGCAGTACAGACCACACAAGTGGCCTAATCGATGAGTCTAAACCTAGAACTCTAATCGATGATTCGAAACCTAGAACAATGCATACAATGTGCATCACTGATATCAATAACCAACAGAAAAATTCCAGCAAGTATTGTCATTGAGACCAATAAATCCAATCTAGCTCAATGAGAACCCATGAAAAAAGAAAGTAAAACCATAATCTAAACTTGCACAACAGATTATGCTTATTCTTAAACAAGAAATTAAAAGAACCCAAATCAAATAACCAAATCTGACTTAGGTTAAACTTTAGCAGCGCCCCACCAGTAATAAGGTCGCCGACTGGAAACACCAAGGTTGCTGAGCCTCCAATACTAAGCACCCAAAACTCACCCGGATCCCAGACCTTGAATCCTTGGATTTGATTGACACCCAAAAGAACTGGCAACGACAAGCAGAAAACCAAATCTAATCGGTATGCCAACCATCTTTGAGAACCCAAGAGACATCCTGCAGGAGCATAACCACTAAAAGCTTGAAAAGAGATGACAGACAAAGCCGTCCTTGGGAGTGAGAGAGGCAAAAACCATCCTCACCATAGGAAGCCGCACTAGTAATTGCTGACGGCACTAGAATTTGCGCGATAAACAGTATAGAAAGAAGCCAAAGGCTAAGAGGATAGCACATGAATGTGTTGTTGGATTTGATGAGCACATAGGCGTTATTGAGAAATCTCATGGGAACTAGTACAATAACTTTATTGATAAAGCTTTGTAGCATTATAATAAAAAAACAATATATTTCACATATCAACAAAATATAATGAGAATATTTGGCTCTTATTAAATATTTAAAAACTCCAAATATGTCCATCATTAACTAAGATGCTAGACAGGTCATGTTTTGGGAACATTAAGGATGAGATTGAGTTGACTCGTGCAAAGCTGGCGCATTTTTTTGATAATTCCTTCTCGGCTCCCCCCATTGAGTGTCGTCTGGCCCTAGAGACGCACCTCAATAATTTGCTTCAGCAAGAATCTGCATTCTGGAAACAACGTGCTAAGGTGTTTTGGCTTACTGGGGGAGATTTGATACCAAGTTTTTTCACCAAAGTGCTAATAATAGGAGGCGGAGGAACGTGATTAAAGGCCTCTTTAACAACGAGGGTGTTTGGTGTACTAAAGATCTTGAGCTTGAGAACACTATTCTGAAGTATTATGGTAACTTATTCACCTCTGCACGGCCGTCTAATATCAGGGAGTCAGTTGATCTCCTCCCTTGTGTTATTACGGATGATATGAATAGGGGTTTATCCATGAAATTTACAAGTGATGAGGTTCTTTTGGCCCTTAAGCAGATGCACCCATCTAAGGCTCCAGGCCCAGATGGTTTTTCGCCAGGTTTTTACCAACAT
This sequence comes from Rubus idaeus, assembly GCA_030142095.1. NCBI lineage: Eukaryota > Viridiplantae > Streptophyta > Magnoliopsida > Rosales > Rosaceae > Rubus > Rubus idaeus. Next base: position 25,353,042 of record CM057971.1, read on the forward strand.
TTTTGGCCTTTAGTGGGCAATGATGTGGTGAAAGCAATTCAATGCTTTATGGATTCAGACTCAAAAATTCAACAAGTGAATCACACTCATGTCGTGCTAATTCCAAAAGTCAAGACTCTTGAACACTTGTCTCAGCTTCGTCCCATTAGCTTATGTAATGTTCTCTACAAACTGGGCTCTAAGGTCTTAGCTAATAGATTGAAGCCCCTCCTGCATTGTTTCATTTCACCATCCCAGAGTGCTTTCGTCCCAGGACGGCTTATCTCCGATAATTCGTTGGTGGCTTTTGAGATTGCACATTTTCTAAAACGCAGAAATGAGGGCAAGGTTGGTTATAGTGCTCTCAAGCTTGATATGAGTAAAGCGTACGACCGAGTCGAATGGGATTTTCTGGAGGCAGCCATGTTAAAGCTGGGCTTCCATCAATTATGGGTGGGGTGGATTATGAGATGCGTATGCACTGTGTCATACTCGTTTATCTTAAATGGTGAGCCTAGGGGATTAATTAAGCCTTCGCGGGGGCTCAAGCAAGGAGATTCCATATCTCCTTATTTGTTCCTCATTTGTGCTGAAGTCTTGTCACGCATGATCACCGCAGCTGAAACACATGATCATCTCCATGGGCTACGCATCTGTAAGGCCGCCCCAAGCATTACACACCTCTTTTTTGCAGATGATTCCTTCATTTTTTTTCAGGGCTGTGGAAGCTGAATGTCATATGCTTCATGCCATTTTTTCTTGTTATGAACAAGCCTCGGGTCAGAAAATAAACTATGATAAAAGCTGTGTATCTTTCAGTCATAACGTCCCTCTTCAACAACAAGAGACATTAGCGTTGACCCTAAACGTGACTAGGGTGGATAAGCACGATACATATCTGGGTCTCCCCATGGAAATTAGCTATTCTAAGATGAAGGCTTTTGGTTTCCTCAAAGACAAGTTCCAAAAGAAGCTAAATGGTTGGCGGGCCGGGAAAAGTTCTTGAGTGCAGCTGGAAGAGAAACCCTCATCAAGGCTGTGATGCAAACAATCCCTAATTATGTGATGAGCTGTTTTGAACTTCCCAAATTGCTCTGTCATGATCTTCACCAGGCCATGGCCAGATTTTGGTGGGGTGCTAGAGGAAATGAGAAAAAGATTCACTGGGTTTCTTGGGATAAGTTGTGCATTCCAAAGTCTGAGGGGGGGATGGGGTTCAAGAACTTACACAATTTCAATTTGGCTATGTTGGCAAAGCAGGGCTGGCGCCTTATTACAAATCCTAACTCCCTTGCTGCTCGGGTTTTCAAAGCTAGATACCACCCCAACTCCAGTTTCATGGAGGCTGCTGCTCTACCGGACATGTCGTTCTCTTGGCGTAGTATCTTGGCTGGTAGAAAGGTCCTGTCTGAGGGTCTCCGTTTCCAGATTGGTGATGGGTACAAGGTTTCTATCTGGAACGATCCTTGGCTCCCGTTGCCACATAATTTCAAGCCTTACTCGTTACCCATGGAAGGCACTGAATTTTGGAAGGTGGGAGATATCATCGATCAGGAGAACCATGTTTGGTTATCCTCTGTGATTATGGAACTCTTCACCCACAATGAAGCTGATATCATTATGCAAATTCCCCTCAGCCTACGTGCTTCCGATGATAGATTGAGCTGGCATTTTGACAAGCAGGGCATGTATTCTGTCAAGAGTGGGTACCACGTTGCCCATCAGTTGGAAAGCAGGGATATGCATGCTTCATCCTCAAATGGCAGGGGTGACAAGAGATTGAATCTTTGGAATAAGGTGTGGGGTGCTCGGATCCCTCCCAAGACCAAAGTCTTTTTGTGGCGGCTTTTAAGAGGTAATCTTCCCACCCGGGTGACCCTCTCTAGGAAATTTTCTATTCCAGAGATTCTTTGTGTGTTCTGTAACAAGGCTGAGGAGAGTGACAAGCACGTGTTCATGCATTGCAAGGCTTTGAAGTGTTTCTGGACCACCTCTTTTAAAGGTACCTTTCCCTTTGCTAATCATGACCTTTCCATCTTTGATTGGGTCCATTGGATAATTTATTCTCCTTGGGGTCAAAATGACGAGCTCTTCTTCATGTCTCTTTGGGTGGTATGGTGTGAAAGGAATAAAATTCTTTGGAATAAGGGCTACTACGATCCTTTGTCTATCGCAATCTGGGGTAGTAGGTTGCTTGAGGATTTCCAAAAATATCATCCTCACAAGATCAAGAACAAGTGTTGTCCTATTTCCAAATGGGAATTCCCTCCCCGTGGCCGACTGAAAATCAACTTTGATGGGGCTTTTCAACCTGATTCTCATAAAGGGGGCATTGGCGTGGTGGTGCGTAACGAGGATGGCTTATGCGTGGCTGCTTTTCATCGGTCCATTTACCATGCAGCCTCGGCTATTCATGTGGAGGCTGAAGCTTGTAGGGCTGGTCTCCTCATTGCTTTGCATCAGGGATGGAATGGGTTTATTTTGGAGACTGATTGTGCTGCCCTTAAAATGGCTTTGGTTAATTTGGAGGATGATTTTCTGACCTTGGTACAGTTATTGGTGATTGCAAAGACTATATGCTTGCATTCACGTCTATCAATATTCGTCATATTTATCGCGAAGCAAATCGTGTGGCTCATCGCCTGGCACACGTTGCTAGTTTCTCTAGTGTTGATGAGTTATGGATAGATGACACACCCTCAATTATTGAGGACGTTATCTATGAGGATTGTTGTCCTGGTACTCGAGGTTTTGTCTCTTTGTCCCCCTCGATGTATAATGTTTCTCATCGTTCTTAATATATTTCTTTTATCTCAAAAAAAAAACTAAGATGCTAGAAGATTAGGTTATTATATTATAAGGTTAAAATAGTAAAAGACCTATAACTTGAATTAACAATATATATCGTACAAAAAATATATATAAGAAGCTAGTGACACTTCATTTCTTTTTTTAGTTGGATATGTGGCACTTCATTTACTTATAATTATATATTTGTTGTGGAATAAATGCTATTAGCTAGAGAGTAAAGAACATATAGAGAGAAGAGATGTTTGATGTTTGTATTGGTGTGTCTAACCACAAGATGAACCATCTATTTATAGCAATGGAAAAGAGTAACCAAGCAATTAACAATTGCTTGGTGGAATAGGTTGGTGAAAGTTTAGGTGGAATAGGTTGGTGAAAGCTTGTCACCATCCTTATTACATAAGCAATGACATAACTATCTCCACTTTCACCTCCACCTACCTACATCACTAGAAGGTAATACAAAGTAACTCTAACATGGACATTCACATTTACACAAGTATTTACAACACTCCCCCTTGGATGTCCAAGAGCCGACTTTGCTGCATCTGAACTTCTTCGTCTTCAAGCATTCAAACAGAAACCATGATTAGCATTCTGCTAAGTATAGTCAGATAGAGTCGAAAAATAAACAGTCATTCGCTGATGCTAACACACAAAACCTTAAGTCCAGGAAAACCCATTGTGGGACAAAATCTGGAGTTTAGGAGAAAATTGTGTAGCCGAATGATGTATCCCGAAGCACTATGAGATGTAAGTGCACGGAGGAACTAACCACAAGAGATGTGCCTCATTAAAACCTTGCCAGAGTAAACCCAGTGGGACAAACCTTTGGTCGAAGGAAAAAGAGTACACGGTGGTTAGAAGTATACGACTGGATACTCCCCCTGATTTCGGCAATCCTTAGTGAAGGTATGATCAGTGTCAATGAGTTGACAAATAGCTAGACGATGGCTGAGATAGTGTCTCATTAAAAACCTTGCCAAGGTAAACCCAGTGGGACAAACCCTTGGTCTAACGACAAAAAGATTACACTAGCCAAACGTCGATCAAATATGAGCATTCGTCGGGATGCTCCCCCTCACATGCACATGATTGGGTGCGGAAATTTCGACTTAGGCATAAATCATCACTCTAAGGTAGCTCAGATAGCTTCCTGAGACCGATTGCCTTCACGTGTTTCTGAAACGAATACTTTGGAAGTGACTTGGTGAATAAGTCAGCGTGGTTGCTCTTGGAACCAATGTGCTTCACTTCGATCTTCTGATGCTCTTGTTGTTGATGCGTAAAGAAGAGTTTCGGCGAGATGTGTTTGGTGGCGTCTCCCTTGATGTAACCATGCTTAGCTTGATCAATGACAGCAGTGTTTTCCTTATAAATGACAATTGGTTCATCAGGATCATGAGATAGCTCACAAGTACTTCGTATATGGCCAATAAATGCTCGAAGCCATACACACTCTCTAGTCGCCTCGTAGAGAGCGAGTAGTTCAGAGTGGTTTGTCGAAGTAGCCACTAGGGTCTGTTTTCGAGACCTCCAAGATATCGTCGTATTCCCAATGGTAAAGACATAACCAGATTGAGAACGTCCCTTATGCGGGTCTGATAAGTAACCAGCATCGGCGTAGCCGATAAGGGTTGCGTTATTTCGAGTGCCAAGGGGGTTAGATCCACTCGATGACGCATAGGGATAGAACAAGCTCATATCCGTTGTACCTTTAAGGTAACGGAAAATGTCTTTGATGCCATTCCAGTGGCAGCGTGTTGGCGCGGTGCTGTGTCGAGCTAAACAATTTACAGCAAACGAGATGTCCGGTCTAGTACATTGGTCCAAGTACAATAATGCGCCTATTGCACCCAGATATGAACACTCAGGACTCAATATCTCTTCATCGTCTCCCTTAGGACGGAATGGGTCCTTGTTAATGTCTAGAGTTCGAATGATCATGGGAGTAGGTGACGAATTAACGTCATGATGACTAAAGCGTCTCAACACCTTCTGGGTGTAGTTTGACTGATGACTAGAATTCCATCTTTACGGTGCTCGATCTGCAGGCCGAGACAATACCGTGTCTTCCCAAGATCCTTCATCTCGAATTCCTTCTTCAGAATTTCAGCAGTTTCAATCAACTCTTTCGAGGTTCCTATGAGATTCATATCATCTACATAGATTGCGATAATAGCATATCCTGAAGTGGATTTCTTAATGAACACGCAAGGGCATAATTCGTTGTTCACGTATCCCAAGCCGATCAAGTATTCACTTAGACGGTTATACCACATCCGTCCGGATTGTTTTAATCCATATAGTGAACGTCTCAGTTTAATCGAGAACGTGTTCCGTGGTCGAGAACTACTTGATTCAGGCAACTTAAGTCCTTCAGGGACTTTCATATATATCTCTGTGTCTAGATCCCCATAGAGATAAGCTGTGACGACATCCATGAGCTGCATATTCAGTTTTTCGGAAACTACTAAACTAATTAAGTAGCGGAACGTTATAACGTCCATTACGGGAGAATAAGTCTCCTTGTAGTCAATTCCAGGGCGTTGAGAGAAGCCTTGCGCCACTAGGCGAGCTTTATATCGAACAATCTCATTATTCTCATCACGCTTCCTTACGAAAACCCATTTATGACCAACTGGTTTAACATTGGGCGGTGTTGGAGCGACGGGCCCAAACACACTTCGTTTCGCTAAGGAATCCAATTCGACCTGGATTGCTTGTTTCCATTTAGGCCAATCCGTTCTTCGTTGACATTCAGCAACGGTACGTACGTGGTTCCATATCATCATTGCTCATAATGTCAGCGGCCACTGCATATATGAACACATCATCGATGATAGTTTCGTTTCGCTTCAATATATCGTCTAAGCTAGCATGATTGACAGATATTTCAAGATTTTCAGGATTAGGAGGAATTGGTGTTTCGTCCGGAACACGCTCCGTAATCCTTAATGATCTCGTGTGGCAAAACGGGTTTCGTAGGAGTTTTCCTCTTCCGGGGTTGAACATCCTTGGAACCGATCGGCCTTCCTCGTTTCTTGGGAAGGGCGGCGGACTGGACAGCCGACGGCAGCGTCCTTTGCTCGGTGGGTTCAACCGAAGCAACGTGTTCGACTGGAACACGGCGTCCGACAGGGACGTCTATCCTTGCAGGCACATTTGCAGCAGGTATATGTGATCTCGTGACATTTGCTAAGTCATTAAATGCGTCTGGCAACTGATTAGCAACATGTTGTAGACTTAGGATTCTCTGCACTTCCTTATCACTATGTGCAGTTGCGGGATCAAGATAAGACTGAGTGGGTACATGCTATGTTAATTCACGTCGTTCCTTATCAACGTTAACGTGCGAATCTCCCCCTAACGACGGGAAGACAGTCTCATCAAAGTCACAATCCGCATGTCTCGCGGTAAAGAGATCGCCTGTCAAGGGTTCTAAATATCGAATGATAGACGGGGTTTCATAACCGACATATATTCCCCGACGTTTCTGAGGTCCAAATTTTGAACGCTTAGGCGGCTCAATTGGAACATTGACTAAGCACCCGAACACGCGTAGATGCGAGACGTCTGGCTCGTATCCAGTAACCAACTGATACGCAGATAGTGTTTGAGTGGCCATGGACCTCAGACGGACCAATGCAGCAACATGCAAAATAGCATACCCCCACGCAGAAACAGGAAGTTTGGTGCGCATTACCAAAGTTCGTGCAATCATTTGCAATCGCTTAATGAAAGCTTCTGCGAGGCCATTTTGGGTATGAACATAAGCGACTGGATGTTCAACTTCAATTCCCAAAGTCATGCAATAGTCATCGAAAGTTTTCGATGTAAACTCTGCGGCATTATCTAGTCGAATAGACTTAATAGGATAATCCGGATGATGAGCCCTCAACTTAATGATTTGGGCTAAGAGTTTGGGAAATGCTGCATTTCTTGTGGACAATAAACAAACTTGTGACCATCTTGTCGATGCATCAACCAGAACCTTGGGGAGTATAAGGCCTCAGATATGGTCATAGGAGTACCATTGGACAACGAAAAATGGGCTTTGCCAAAGCCTTCGATTAGGGTCGACGGACCCGAAATCGTTGTCACTGAGGTTACTTTAGGCGTGAAGTTGATAAAATACTTTATCTCTTAAGATAGTGTGAGTAGTACCACTATCGGCCAGACAATCAACTTCCCCACTAGTCATGCCTAATAGAAGAATAATTTAAAGTCGGTCACAATGTCTAAGGAATTTGCTCAAAAATACTTTAAATTATTTCGAGAAACATTGAAATATTATTCATAAACAAAACCATAATCCAAAAGACAAGCGTAAACATATATCGAGATGGGCTACGCCTAGACCCAATTATTATCATGAGAAATGAAAAATAAACATACTAATCCAAATCCATTTCAGCGACAAAGTCAGCTGCCTCAAGAGTTGCCTCTGGAGTTATTTCCACCATATTGGTTTTGGGCTTATTTCCATGATGATAGCTTTGAACTTGTTGTGCAGAAGCACGGCAGGTTCGTTGCCAATGATCCGTACCACCACAACGATAACAGAGATTTTGCTTTGGAGCATTATCTCTTGCTTGGGGACGACTGGCCCTATTGTTGTTGTTCCTTTGGCGAGGCTGTCTCGGTTGCCTTGGAGTCAAAGGTCCTCGGTTTGGATGAGAATCCAAACCTCGCTTGGTCCGGCGAGACTTGCGGCTGTTCCGAGGTTGACGGGACGACTGGCCCACATCTCGGTTTTCAGGTCGTGGATTAGGTCCACGAGCAGCATTTGCCTCCGGCAATGGAATTGCCTTTGCACCAGTGGGACGAGAGTTGTTGTTCCTCATCAAGATGAGGCTATTTTTCTCGTCCAACAGCAACTGGGTGATGAGCTCGGAAAACTTGGTAAATTTGGATTGACGATACTGCTTCTGGAGTAGGTTATCCGAGCTAGGAAAGGTGGTGTACGTCTTCTCCAAGAGATCATTATCAGTCAACTGTTCACCACAGTATTGGAGAAGAGCACGGATCCTGCAAACTTCCGCGTTATATTCAGTAACGGACTTAAAGTCCTGGAAGCTGACGTGTCGTATAGTCTAGCTTATAAAAACGTGCCTATATGCTTGTCAAAAATGTGTGGATGTATAGATTAAGACCGGGGAATGTCGTACCCAAGGGATTGGAAGGCCCAAAATCCCTATAGGTGATGCATGAAACTAAGTGAGTTTGGCACGAATATGGTGAGACTAGAGATGGCATATGTACTGTGAAATGGATTATATGCAGTGTGTGAATGTAGTGTTTTCAAGTGGTGTCACTCTTGAGTGACAAAGATCAACCCAACTCATCAAGGAACACAACTAAACAAGCAAAAGAACAAGTAAAAACAGTGAAATGAATGAAGTGTTGAGGGTGTCAAGCTCAACAAAGATGTGAATTTTGATGAATTTAAATTGGAAAACGATTGGGGTTTCGGGTCAACTTCAACCCAATCTGATGAATAACAACATTCAGGAACATGCACAATGATCTAGCCAAGGATCAAACCCCCTTCCCTTTACCATCTTAAGGTTCTAGGAACGATTCTTAAAAGACTACTTTGAGCCGTATTATGGACATCAAAGACTTCCTAATCCAATTACCTAAGCCTCGTTAAAGGTCCCCAAGTAATTAAATAGGCATAGGGTGCCAAGAATCAGGATTCAAACAAGGTAAACATTATATTCAATCTCATCATGCTCAATGCCAAATACTTAAGAGAATAAGTTGATAGCAAACACTCTTAACCAATTAAGCCAAACACATGCTCAAGAACTATCAATTCCTAAACAAGCATCTAACATAATTGTATTCCAGCAAAGAACAAATCCACAAACTGAATCAATGAGCAGGATATGTTCAAGAATAATCATCAAACATCATCATGGGCTAGAGCACACAACCCTAGCCCCCAACCTTAAGAACTACTCACACATACTTGAAGTATACATCATGAATACAAATCTGAACATATGGAAAATCTAAATAAAAGTAAAGAGAGAGTTGAGAAAATCTCAGTGATGAAATCCAGCAGCTCTTGATGTCTCAAGTATGATGCTAGCTCCCTCCTCTTCACTCCTTTTAGCTTCCAAGTCTCCCAAGGTTTGCTCCTTGGTACTTCTTGATGTCTCCAGAGGAAATGTGCAATGGATGAGATGGAATGGTGATGAAAGTTGGTCTCCTAAACAGATTAATGTCTTAGGAACAACTTTCGTGAAGGACTCCAGGTGATTCGGATGGTGGAAAATGGTGTAAATTGAAGAACAACTCGGGCAGCCGACACGGGCGTCCGGGCGTCACCTCTCGGTGTCCGGACGGATAGGACGTCTGGGCAGATTTTGGAAGGCTTGGTTGAGAGAATTCTTGCCATTTTTCTTGGGGGGGTTGCGTCTCCTTTCTTCCTGGCTGCTCTCCTCCCTTTCCCTGCCTCCTTTCTTGCCTTGTCGCTCCTAGACTCATCCCCCTCCTCCAAAGTCAAGGATAAGGGGACAAATCCAAAATCTCCTCCTAGTCACCCTTTTTGCATGATAAGATGGTGATGGCTGCACCATATAGACAGCTGGTCCTTGAAGTGCACCACCCCTGGGGTGGTGGTGGTCCGGTGGTTGTGCCGCCAATGGTGGTGGTGGTGCATCGGAAGGTCGCCGGAGTTCGGAATTTGCAATAAGAACTTCCATAATGCAACGTTCGAGTGTAGATAACTGCTACACATTTATTCACCCTATTAACATAAAAACACACGTTAAACATAAAATAAACTCTCGGAATAATATAGTCCAAGTAATTAGAAGTATACTTAACACGTAAAATACACGCTAATCACACCCCCACACTTAAACTTTGCTTGTCCTCAAGCAAACAAACAATATAAAGTAGAAGAAAAACTTACAGAATGGGTGAACACAGAATAACAATCATTTCCAACCATAACCCTCAGCGAGTTCAGATGAATTATAATCAGGAGAATAAAAACTATATACCGAGGGTTAAAGAATTTGCTAAGTGTTTAACATGCACATCTCATTCATGCTCGGGTGAAGTGTGTGGAAACCTTAAGTACAATCAATCTCAAACAATCTGATAGGCATACCCAAATATGATTAACCGCAAAAACTCACAATGATCACTAAATATTTCCGCTCGAGTGTTTAGGGCTAAACTGTTTACTCTCAAAACAATTACATAAGAAATGTTCCCATAAGCTTGCTAGTCAATCTCATCTCTACAAATCATGCACAAAAATCTTGGATCAGAAGGACTTTTATTGGTTGAAATGGGGCTAAGGGTGAGGGGTTACAGAAATGAAGTGGAATGGATATCACAAATTCCAAGCAACTTAGCAAGTAATGCACTTGTCGAGATTTTACAATTTAAGAACTCTAAGATGCTTATTAGACTCACTTCAATATTTATTGAATTCAAAACAGCTAAACAAACTTCCTTTATATTTTTTTTTTTCTTCTTTTTTTTTTTTTTTTTTTTTTTTTTTCTTTCTCCCTTTTTTTTTTTTTTTTTTTTTAAATCACAAACTAAACAACAACTACAACAAGTTATTCCCCCACACTTATTCTTTTGTCAAAACTCCCAAACTCACATTTTTAAACATCAGCAATAATCTCAAATCACTTACCAAATTGCTTGGAAAGGGAAGGATAGTGTTTAAGTTTAGGGAAAGACATTTGTGGTGGAAAGAAACGAAAGGCTAACAGATAGGCTCAAACAGGGCAAACTAATGATATTCACAGTTCAAGGACAAATGCTCATTTGGCCATGGTGGATTCCTACTGCCTTAATCATTTCCAAGATGTATCATGCATGAAAAAATGTTTCGAGAGATATTAAGCAAGTTCTAGGTTCAAAACTCATGAATTGTGCACACCAGAAAAAATAATGTATGAAAGATGCATACATGTGAATAATCAATAGGCTCAAATCCTCACAGTTTCTGGGTATGCGTGTCAAAACACAGTCTAGTTATGCTTCTCAGATTGCAATCAATTAATTAACAAAGGCATGGTGTACATGAAATTTCGAGCAGTCATAAATTGTGCAGATTAAATCCAAAGCAAATCACTAAAAACCTCAGCATATAATCAATATTCTCAAAATCACAACAAGGTAAACTCAAATCATCACTGGGATTGGAAAGAACACAGAGTGCAACACAGACAAAAACGAGCCAAAATTTTTTTTATTTTTATTTTTATTAAGGTAACAATACGTGACCACAGTGACTCACTTAGTGCAATGGTAGGTTCAACGCTACCAAGGGAGTGAGTATGATATAGTCGATATATTGTTACAGTAGAAAACAGAAACAACTAAGTAATTAAATTTAGAACAAACATTTTTTTTTTTTAAACAAGGAACGTGAAACCTTCCGAAGAATCCAAGCAGGGTTATTGAATTGAAACACAAATAAATAGAAATAAACACACAACAACACACAACAGTTATATAAATGGTAAAACAAACAGAAATACTCCCCTTTGAAGCGTGTGAAGTTCCTCCCAAAACAAGTCACCAACAGTCACAAACAAGGCATAGCATGGCCTTGCATCCAACGTTTGCTCCTTAGTTGACTGCGGCACTGATCCGTTTGAGCGTGTCCTGGACAAGGTTAGTTGCCGACTCCACGGCAGATTTGGCTGATGTAGCCCTCACTGAGATCTGAAACACTATAGTAAGTAGTGTTCCATCAAGAATGCATCCGGATATATTAGGCAGAATGGAGAAGCCTGATGGCATCAATGGAAATGGCCCCGGGTCAGCTCCACATAGCAAACACTGGAGAATGGAATGGTTGATCGGCGCATAAATTACAGACGACCCCGTTGCATCGGTGCAACACTCTTGGAGAATGAGGAAGTCGTTGTGATTATCGATGGCCAATACTGAAATCTGATTGCGCGGGTCAAGACCGATGGTGAAGTTTGCTAGCACACGTACCGAGCTGTCCATCGACATACTATCCCATTGCGGTCTTGTCTGCACGTCTTTGAGGAACTCAAAGATTCTGGTGTGATGGGATAGATGTACAACAGAACAACCAGCAGTACGATTGACTCCAGGGGGCTTGCTCGGATCTCCCCTTCTCTTGTTGGTCCTAACCTCCATTCGAGTATCTCTTGTCCAGTTCGAACAAGTCCAGTGATGATATGTGGAATTGCTGATATCGTTAAAGAAACAGATCGCCATCTGGTTTGCCATTTCTGCAAGGCCTCTTCTCCCTTCAGGCGAAATGATAGAGTCACTGGGTGTTGTGTGGATCCCTGTGGCGCACATGTAGCGCTCAGCTTGCCTTTGAAGCGTTGAGATCCAACGCTTCGCACCAAAAGCGAACCCTGAATGAACAAAAGGTTCGAAAATGGCTTTCATCTCTTTCTCGCGCACATCCACGTGCTCTACCCAAGTGACAAGGGAGGATCCATTCTGCAAATCACGAATCAGGCATCCGGAAGGACGTTTTCGACAAATAGATCTCACTGAGGGCTTTGGATTTGAACGCAGTTCATCCACTGAGACATCCACAACGACCCAACTTCCATCCAGTTGTTGGTGAGAGTACCTAACAAACTGGGTTTCACGAGTCGAAACGATGTGAGATGGCACCGAAACTCGGCCGACATCACTTGCATCTGCTCCTGTAGCCTTCTATGTTGTTGGGGGGTAAGATCTCCAACGTCCGGGCGTTTGTGAGCATGCTACAGAAGACGGGCAACCATCGACCAACATCCATTAAAATTTCCACAATGGTGGTCGGAAGAAGGTGAATGGTTGCCGAGTGTCTCGAGGATTCCATCTTGAAGTACGGTGCAGGCTCACCTCGTTGAAACACCTGCAAGTATTCGGCACGATTAAGAGTTTCGGGATGAATAGAAGTGTCGGGAGTCGGCGAACAAATCCACAAAGGAAAACCGGCGGTGGCCGAGCAAGAGCTCGTGTTTGGCCTTACGGGCCATATCCGAGATTAAGTCGGTGTGGATTCCGACAAAATCATGAGCAGATCCGGAATAGTAGATGGCACGGTACGGATGGCCGCTCGACAAGTGTAGGTATGAGGCTCCGCACATCTCGTCTCAAGTGGTCCAAGTCGATCGAATCGTCGGACAACTCTAGAAGAGGCTCTTGTTGTGGAGGGACAACTTCGAGCCTTCGCCGTGGACATCCGAGTGCGGAACGGACCTCCGCAATGGGACATATGCCGCTGTGGAGAGCATCGACGAGTCGTTGATTTTGCAGTTGAAGCTCCTCGTTTTGCTCTCCGCTTGTCGTTTCTTCTCTCTAGCTCGGAATACGCTGCTCGATGACTTGATACCGAACTTCTTCCTATTTCTCGTCCCCCAATAATAGACCTGGTCTTCCTCTAGCCCGATTTTTGGACCAAATCTTTCTCTTGTGGCTGGGGTGAGAGTACACCGTAAAGAAAGCCCGAATGCTTCTCTCCGAGCCTTGGTGTATTTTGTCCTCGGAGTCTCCATAGACAGGAGCAGCTTCCGGCTCGGGAGTGAATCAAGAACCAAGATGGTGCGGGGTAGTGGTGCGGTTGTGGCTCGGTCGGCATGCTAGCATCGCTATTGAGCATGCTCGGTGGAATCATTTCATCCGTACCTTCAAAGATTTGACTCCCGAAGGACCTGCCTGAAACAAATCACTAAATGAATTCACTCTCTTGCATTTTCGGGTGGGAGGGAGATCGACTTTCGGGTTTAGGAGTATTTTTCGGGAAAACCGAAGAACACACGAAGAACTCAAGAACACTTGAGAGAAAATCGGAGAAACGAGAGAAGAGAGAGACGCACTAAGGGAAATCCTTCGAAAATGACTCAACTCATTACACTCGACGACACGAAGGGCAAGCAACGGACACAAAACGGACGCGTGTCAAAAGTCAAGGACGAGATCCGCAAATTGGGATCGAGCGACGAAAGTCGCAAAGGGCACATGGACACGCGTGCGGATATTATTAACTAATCGCCCGACCCAAAGTCGCCGCACGGCCCAATCAAAATTTTTTCCTTATTTTATTCACAACTTTACGCAGAAGTCGTAAAGTAAACAGTCCAACCACGTGTGACACGCGTGGACTCTTGCCGACACTCTAAATGGGCTTGGACCATCAGTATGGTCTGGGCTTTAGAGTGGGCAGGGCCGCGTAGACTACGGCCCTTATTGATGGGCCAACATACTAATGGGCCTAACACTAACAGCAAGGCCCAAAACTCTAACAGACAGAAATGGGCCTAAGGCCCAATACCAATACAAAGCCCAACAAGAAAAGTAACTCTAAACAGTTATTACTACAATAATTAAAAAAGTGATTTTTTTATTATTATTATTATTTTTTTTTTTTTTTTTTTTTTTTTAACGAACAACAATAACAAACCTAATTGAAAATCGAAACACAAAAATAAAACACAAACTGCAAACCAAGAAGCCAAATTTCACAAATGAGGTACCGCCGTCCGGATGTAGGTCAGGGCGTCCGGACGGATTCATCGACTCTAACTTCCCAAAATTCGAAATTTTTGAATTTTTGGCTCATTTTCCTCTCTATTTTCTCTCTTTCCTCACCCCCACACTTAAAATGAACATTGTCCCCAATGTTCAAAATGAATTCGACAATTTCAATGGGTGAGAAACACAACAAACAATCAACACAAAATACAAACATACAACACACAATCACAATAAATCTTTAGCCAATTAATACCACAAGATTGCATTATCAAAATCGAACCATTGGCTAAAACGTACTATAATAAACTGGTCAACCACTAACAAGGAGAAAAATCCCAAACATGCAATAATCGAACTCAAACAAATCCAACTGAAATATGCTAATCAGTTAAAATATATAAATAAACATCAACTAGTATCGCCTGGCCCCTCATCAACATCCTCCGTCTGCTCTGCTCCTCCCTGATCATCTCGGGCATCAGTCTGCAACCGTCGAATCGCCTCCTCCATAGTGTCTAGTTCGCCTCCCGTCGGCTCTCCATAGCATCAAATCGACCCATAGTGAGCCGTGGTAATACCGAATCATAGCAGTGTATGCGGGTCCACAAGGCTAGGATCAAAGGGTAAGGACGGGAAGAACCGGGGGCATCTCCTCCAAATGGAACAGAGGGATGTGGCTGTGGGTCTGGCTGTGGCTGTGGGGGTGGTGGTGGCTGGGTCCTCCTAACCTGTGTGACACTACGAGCAAAAATACGCTCATCTAGGATCCCTATGTCCCTAATGAACAAATCTCGAGTATCCTCACGGACCCCAAGGTGGCGGCATATCCTAGTGATAACACAGGGGAGAAACAGGAGCCTCCTCCCCACACTCCCTATAATGGCACTCAGGATGAGACGAGCGTAAGGTATGGGCCTCTCTCTAATCCTCATCTGAACCAAGAGCTTGCAGCTCTCGATGGGTACCTCAGCCTTCTGAGAGGTAGGGATGAGGTTGTACCGCACAAACAACCACAAGGCTCGAAATTCCTCCGTCATGAGACTCCCCTTTATGCAAGAGGAGCCCTGGGTTACTACGGCTCTAGGGTCGGTGTATGTGGTATCATGAAGGGCTGAGGTGGAAATGGGACCAATGGCTGCAAAGTAAGAAACCTCATCAGCATCTGACACATTAAGCAGCTCAAGAACCGCCTCAATAAGCTCACGGTCCAATGTGATCGTCTTCCCCCTCACCTTGAACTTCACCTCCCTCACATGGTTTTCTACCCCCCCGGGAAACCTGTGATAGAACTCCCTCACCAAGGTTTCATTGTACTCTTCATTGCAGCATGCCAGGTTTCTGAGGGACTGGGAGACTATACACTCTCTAAGGAGATCCAAGGCAGGAGAGCGTCTAATGTGAGCTGCTGGGGTCAAATCAAAGTTCCGCTCAGAAAAAATCTCCCTAGTGAGAGCACTCTGGTTTTCCTTGGTCTTCTTCGTTGGAGGTGGAGTGGAAGAAGAAGCATCTCCGGTGCGCTTTGCTCGAGGCATGATGAGATAGGGGCGGCGATGTACCTGCACTCAAAACATCACACAAATACAATTAATTCCAGCTGCAATATATCACACCAAGAACACAACCTTGTTGTCCAAACATCAATACACTTTGAGACTCAAATTCAAGATTTGACTTTTCAATCAATCACAATTTCCACAACAACTCAAAATGCATCAAACCTATAAACCACAATGCATTGGCCTCAAAGTTAACCAAAAGTAAATCAATGAGCAGAAAAGGGTAAACACAAACCCTTAACGTTAGTTCAACATGCAAATCCATAATCCAAATGCCAAAGTTTCCCAAACATGATGCAAAATGCAATTACACTTTCAAATCAGAAACCATAAGGCTCATTGAATCACTAAAACTCCAATTACTGACCCAAGAACATGCACTGAATTAAATTCCCCACAATTCTCAACAATCCATTTGGTAATTCACCAAAAATTCGCGAATTCAAGTTCAAAATCAAGAATCATGGTGCATTTTCAAATCACAACATCAATGCAACAATCAACAAGCTTACAGGACCAAAAATTCCTCAATGCATCATCACCAACACAATTTCTCAACAACATCGAAAGTAAGGCCCTTGGCCATTATTCACAGTAAAGGGGCAAAGTCTGAAAATTTGAGTTTAATATTGCAATTTGACGAAACCGGGGCTTCAACATCAATCATGAAATCACAAATAATTCAACCAATAAATAACAAAATCCGAAATCCAATTTCTCGGGTACTATTCACAATGAAGAACAAATCTGGAAATTCGGATTCAATGATGCAATTCCATGAAATCAAGGCCACAATCTCAAAACCCGATGTGAAATCAATAAGGAAACTCAACCAATTAATCGATTAAGCAATGAATCATCACAAAAATCAAAATTCAAACATTCGGGTACTGTTCGCAGTGAAGAACAACTCTAGCAATTCAAGTTCTAGGATGTAATTCCAAGAGATCGAAGCAAAAATCACACAACCCGAGATGATTACTACAAAGAAACACAAACAATCCAACCAAAAATCAACAAAAACCGAAGGACTTTGAGAAAAGGGGCAAACCGTACCTTTCGAAGATAAAATTATGAAATTGGAGAAGAAAAATCCTTCCAAAATGATGAGAACCCTTCCCCTCCTAATGATTTGACCCGAAAATTGGATGGATTCGAGTGATTCCCGTCCAAAAGTGGTGAAATGGGGTAGATTTTCTGGGTTTCAAGGTTTAGGGTGAGAGAGGTTTCGAGAGAAATGGGAAAAGAGGAGAGGCGGCTAGGGTTTAATGCCCGGACGCCCTATTTTTTTTTTCGAAACACGCTCACGGCGTCCGGGCACTACAATGGGTGCCCGGACGGATCTATCAAGGAAAACTTCAAAACCCAAATCCGTGCGAGGCGTCCGGGCACTATAATGGGTGCCCGGACGGATGAAGTGAAAAATCATTCCAGTAGCTTCCCGAGACAAGCGCCCGGACACTATAAGTGGGTGTCCGGACGGATTATGTGTAAAATCAGTTCCAGAAGCATTTCAACTCCCAGGCCATCGAACGGACAAGTGTTGTCCGGACGCCAACACCCCAATTTCTCATTTTTCTTGCCCAAAACGATTTTCTCATGGTTTCCTACACAAGTTCCCTCACACTTGGGTTTAACAAAGTTCTATATGGATACAAAGTCCTCAATAAACATTCAAAACAGGGAGGGAAGAACTCAAACCATCACACAAGCAAGCAAATAAACACATAAGGCAAAACACAAAACACACATGCAAATAAACAAAGTTTAGAATGCTCCCCCTTGAAGTGCTTGCTTTCCGATTTAAACATGAATGATCACCATAACAAGGTTTCAAGACCTTGCACTCCATGCTCACGACCTTTGGTGACGATCCACTTGATGTACTTCAAGTAAGGGGAATATGGGGCTGCCTCCCCATGAGCGCTTGTTTTTAGAGACCTCAAGCCGGTCTTTCTTCCTTCTCACTGGTCGGTGGACACATCGATGAACCGAGCAACCTCCTCATGAGCGTTGAACATGCCACCATAGTACAATTTCAGTCTCTGCCCATTAACCTTGAAGGTACTCCCATCATGAAGGCTTTTCACTTCCACAGCTCCATGAGGAAATACCTCAATAACTTCATAGGGGCCGGTCCATCTAGATCGAAGCTTTCCTGGAAACAACTTCAGTTTGGAGTTGTACAACAACACCTTGTCACCAGAAGCAAACTCCTTCAACCTTAGCTTCTTGTCATGCCAGGCTTTAGTCTTCTCCTTGAACAAGGCTGCACTCTCATAAGCCTCATTGCGAATTTCTGCAAGCTCATTCAAATCTAGCCTCCTTTTATCACCGGCTGCTCTGAGATCCCAATTCATGGTTTTCACAGCCCAAAATGCCCGATGCTCCAGCTCTACTGGCATGTGGCATGCCTTGCCATAGACAAGCCTATACGGAGACATACCCAAAGGAGTCTTATAAGCAGTTCGGTACGCCCACAACACGTCAAGAAGTTTGGTGCTCCAATCTTTCCTTGTGGTGTTAACAGCCTTCTCTAGGATGGACTTGATCTCTCGGTTAGAAATCTCAACTTGACCATTGGTTTGAGGATGATATGGAGTTGCTACTTTGTGCTTGACTCCATATTTTGCCATAAGCGCAGCAAAGGTCTTGTTAATGAAGTGAGATCCTCCATCACTTATAATGAACCGAGGTGTGCCAAACCGAGAAAGAATGTGTTCCTTTATGAACTTAGTCACCACCTTGGCATCATTTGTCTTTGTGGCCTGTGCTTCTACCCACTTGGATACATAGTCAACTGCCACCAATATGTATAAGAAACCAAATGAACTTGGGAATGGTCCCATGAAGTCAATCCCCCAAGTATCAAATATTTCCAACTCAAAAATGTTGGTGAGGGGCATTTGATCTCTTCTTGAAATGTTGCCAACTCTTTGGCAGCGATCACATGTGAGAGCAAATTCATGGTAGTCTTTGAAGAGTGTAGGCCAATAGAAACCAGCTTGTAGAACCTTGAAGGCTGTTTTCTTTCCTCCAAAATGTCCACCCCAAGAATGAGTGTGACAATGTTCCAATATGTGTGGAACTTCACTCTTCGGAATGCATCTTCTCCAAATCTGATCCTTCCCTTCTTTCCACAAGTAAGGATCATCCCAGATGAAAGTTTGGGCATCTCTCTTCAGCTTCTTCATATCTTGTGATGTAGCCCCTTCCGGTCTATATGTGCCTCCACTAACTAAGTAGTTAACCAAAGTGGCATACCATGGAAGCTCATTAGTGGTGGTGTGAACAGCAAGAATGTTCTCATCCGGGAAGCTTTCAATCAAAGGAATGGTGGTATCATCACCGCCTTCCTCAAGTCTTGACAGGTGATCAGCTACCACATTCTTCTTCCCCGGTTTATCTTGAATCTCCAAATCAAACTCTTGCAGCAACAACATCCACCGTATAAGACGAGGCTTTGAATCTTTCTTTGTCATTAAATATTTCAAAGCTGCATGATCAGTGTGCACAATCACCTTGGAGCCAATGAGATAGCTCCTGAATTTCTCTACAGCAAAGATGATGGCCAAGAGCTCTTTCTCTGTTGTTGTATAGTTTACTTGTGCCTCATTCAAAGTTCGAGAAGCATAGTAAATGACATGTAGATGCTTGTCCTTCCGCTGCCCCAAAATTGCACCCATTGCATAATCAGATGCATCACACATTAACTCAAATGGCAGCCCCCAATCTGGTGCACACATAATAGGAGCACTAATCAACCGCTCCTTGATTTCTTCAAAGGCTAAAATGCACTTCTCATCAAAATTCCAAGGCACATCCTTGGAAAGTAAGTCACATAACGGCTTTGAGATTTTTGAGAAGTTCTTAATGAATCTCCGATAGAAACCGGCATGGCCCAAGAAACTCTTGATTCCCTTTACATTCACCGGGTGTGGCAGCTTTTGCATAAGCTCAACCTTGGCCTTGTCTACTTCAATTCCCCTTCTAGAAATCACATGGCCAAGAACAATGCCCTCATTCACCATAAAATGACACTTCTCCCAATTGAGTACAAGATTTGTGTCTACACACCTCTTAAGCACAAGAGTCAAATGTGCTAGGCATTCCTCAAATGAGTTTCCATGGACAGAAAAATCATCCATAAATATCTCCATGAAGTTCTCCGTCATGTCATGGAACAATGCCATCATACACCTCTGAAAAGTTGCAGGAGCATTACACAATCCAAATGGCATGCGGCGGTAAGCAAAAGTGCCAAAAGGACAAGTGAAAGTGGTCTTTTCTTGGTCCTCAGGAGCTATAACAATCTGATTGTACCCGCTGTACCCATCCAGAAAACAGAAATAAGAATGACCTGCTAACCTCTCGAGCATCTGATCAATGAAAGGAAGAGGGAAATGATCTTTCCGTGTAGCGGTGTTAAGCTTCCTATAATCGATGCACACCCGCCAACCATTTTGCACTCTTTGAGGAACATCTTCTCCTTTGTCATTCTTGACAATGGTCAATCCTCCTTTCTTAGGTACCACTTGGACCGGTGACACCCATTTTGAATCAGAGATTGGATAGATAATTCCATGATCAAGGAGTTTGGTGACCTCCTTCTTCACCACCTCCATCATATGTGGATTCAATCTCCTTTGAGGATCTCTTGTTGGCTTACACCCTTCCTCCATATAAATATTATGAGTGCACACACTTGCACTAATCCCCTTGATATCAGCAATTGTCCATCCAAGGGCAGCCTTATGTCCCCTCAAAACTCCAAGCAACCTCTCTTCTTCACATGATGAGAGTTTAGAAGAAACAACCACAGGGAGCGTCTCATCATCACCTAAAAATGCATACTTCAAAGAAGAGGGAAGTGGCTTCATTTCCAGCTTTGGAGGTGCCAAGATAGAGGGCTGCAACTTTGGTAGACAACAAGGCTGAGTCTTCAATACCGTAAGTGGCCGAATACGGTATGGAATAGAAGTTGGTGGTGTAGTGGTCAATGCAAGAGTTGCATCCACTATTTCCTCATCAAGAAAATCCATATCAGGATATGCAAGTGAAGTCTCCAATGGATCCTTAGAGTTGGTCTCAATGAAGGAAGTTGCTACAGCTTCATCCACCACATCAATCTTGAAGCAATCTCCCAAGGGCAATGGACTTCTAATGGCATCAAAGATTCGAAACCCAATGGTGGTGTTGAAGACCGTCATGGTGAGAATTCCTTCCTTGACATCTATCTTCATACCAGCTGTGGCCATAAAAGGTCTCCCAAAGAGAATAGGCATATCTTCCTCTCCTCCACTAGCAATGTCCTTCATATCAAGGATCACAAAATCTGCCGGTATAAGCAACTCTCCAATCTTCACAAGGACATCTTCAACCATCCCCATTGGCACAACTTGACTTCGGTCCGCTAGCTTGAGTGAGATCTTGGCTGGCTTAATGTCATCCAAAGCAAGAGTCCTGTATACATCATATGGCATTAGGTTGATTGAAGCACCTAAGTCCAGCATAGCTTTGTCAAACCCCTTGTTGCCAATAATGCATGGAACTGTGAAAGAACCGGGGTCATTAAGCTTTGGAGGAAGCTTCCCTTGCAGCACCGCTGAAACATCTTCACTCAAAATGATCTGCTCATCCTTCATGAACTTCCTCTTATTGGTGCATAGCTCCTTCAAGAACTTGGCATAAGGAGGAACTGCTTGATGGCATCTAAGAGAGGTATGTTGATGTTGACCTTCTGAAACAGTTCGATGAACTCTCTTCGATGCTTGTTGTTTTTCTTCTGCAATTCCTCTTTCCTTGGAGCTTGTGGAAATGGTAGAGGCACTTGAGGAGTTGTAACATTCAAGGGAGGTATGCTCAAGTTACTCCTTCTAGGAATATCGGCATATGGCAATTGTGAGCTGCTTCCAACTCCTTCATTCTTCTCAAATGTTACTTCTTTATCCCTCTTCTTCCTCTTGTTGTAATCTTGCCTCTCATAATCTGGATCAAGAGAAAGTTGTCCAAAGCCCTTTCCCAATGGTATGCCTTCCTCATTGTTGAAGACACTTGTGGATGAAGGTTTGTACACTTGAGTAATTGAACTCGGAATAGAATTGCCATTCTGAAATGCTCCCAGACGTTCGGACGCCATCAACGTCCGTCCGGACGGATCACTCGGATTTACATTTTTCTCAGAAATCATTGACTGGCGTCCGGACGGCACTGCTTGGCGTCCGGACGGATTTGCTTCTGCTTTGTCTTCCTTTCTTTTCTCTAGTCTTCCCCAACTTTCTTCTGATGCATGTTCTCTCCAGTACTGTGAATCTTCTTCCTCTTCTCCGGTAGGTACATTTTCTTTCCTACCGGCTGCCTTATCCACCCCCTTGTTGCTCCCATGTTTCACAATAATATCATCACCACTCTCCAAATTGTTGGAGGGTACATTTTCTTCCCCTCCAACCCCATTCTCCTCATATATAATTTCAGAATTTAAACAAGGTCCCATGAAAGGAGTAGATGAAGAGGGGGTATCATTATGAGCATGGGGGTCATAATTGATCAAGTTGTCATAGGACCTACCTGATCGAAGGGTGGTGATCGCCTTCGCACTTTCATGCCTAGGATTCTGCTCTGTTTGTGATGGAAGTGCGCCTTGTGGCCTTGACTGAAGTTGTTTTGAAATGTTCCCTACTTCCATTTCTAGCTTCCTCATCCCTTGATTTATCACAGAAACCTGATCACATAATGAATCATGTTTTTGATCAGATTTCAATTGGCTTCGAGTAAGGGCATTCAGCATCTCTTTCATGCTTGGTTCCGTTGTGTCTTGAGCTGGTTGTTGCCCTCCACTTTGCTCAAAACCAGGAGGTGGTTGATAGTAGCTCTGCCTCTGAAGGGGTTGTGAACTACTTGTTCCTTGTGAGTACATAGGATTTGGAGCTCTATTTGGAAATGCGCTAGGGCCTAGCTGCCCTTGATTCCCTCCTTGATATGTCTTGACTGGATTATTCATCAAGGAGTAGTTTCCAACATCCCTCTTGCCATATGGATACAAAGGTTGGTTGTTGAGCCTTGAAGGAAATACCTTGTCATTGAACTTGCCAACACTATAGAGCTGCTCATTTACAACCTCTTGTCCCACTGCAGCCACATAGAACTCACAATCTATGGCTTCATGAGTGGAAGAGCCACAATAAAAACATGCCATGGAGATTGCATGTGCTTGGTTGCTTGAAGAGGAATTGACTGCTCCTCCTTGCTTCTTGAGCAGTAGGTCAAGCTTGGAGTTCATGGCAGTTTCTAGTTGCTCAAATTTGGCATTCATGAGATGATCAACTTGTTGAATCTGAGAAGCACCATGAACTGCTCTAGATTGACTCTCAACAAGACCATGTACTCTTCCCCTTTGAGGCTTTACATCTCTTTCTTCACTCTCCATCATCCGTGTATCCCTCCTTCGGTCATGGTGATCCCATTGCCCGGATTGAACTGCAATTTCTTCAATGATGTCCCAAGCGGCATTGGGTCCCTTCTTTTGAAAATTTCCACCACAAGCATTATCAAGCCTTCTACGATCATCTTCAAATAAACCATTGTAGAAGGAGAATACCAGCTGCCACTTGCTTATGCCATGGTGTGGACATGCAAGCTCCAAATCTTTGAAGCGCTCCCAAGCATCATAAATTGTCTCACGCTCTTCTTGCAAGAACGTAGTAAGCTGATTCCTCATGGCTGTAGTCCGATGATGAGGATAGTAAGCATTGAGGAATGCCTTCTGCATGTCATCCCAACTGAAAATGCTCCTTGGCTTGAGTTTGTGAAACCACACCTTTGCCTTCTCCTTGAGTGAGAATGGGAAAAGGCGAAGTTTAATTCATCATAAGATAGGAGTCCACGATTTGTAGTGCTGCATATGGTCTCAAAATCTATGATGTGTTCATATGGTCTTTCCCTTGATGTTCCATAGAAAGAAGGTAGAATGGATAAGATGGAGTGTTTGATCTCAAATGCCACTTCCGGATGTGGGTGCACAATACAAGAAGGGGTGTTCACTATGCTTGGATTGGAGTAGTGACTCAACGGAAGCTCCTCTTCCTCTGCCGCTATCAGTGGCACTGCTCCATCATTGAGGTCTGCCATTTCTACTTTTCGTGGTGGTGAGATTCTTGGAGAGTCGTGTGTCCCCGGAATTGGAGGTGCACTTCCGGTTTTTGGAACTTTTCTTGGTCGTTTCTCTCTTGATACTCGCCTTACTACTCTCCCACTTCTTAATTCAATTGGCAAGTTGGAGCTTGAACTACTTTTCATGTACCTAAAAGGATAAATAAAAATGATTGGATATACATAATTAAGTAATCAAGCAAAATTATAAAAGATATGGAAGCAAATGAACACAAACAAACAAAGGAAAACTGAAAATTTAACAAACAGACGCTACGCGTCGACGGAGTGTGGTGTCGGACAGATAACTCAAAATGCAATTCGCAAAAGACGCTAAAGGTCGGAGGATCATGGGTCGGAGGATCTATCGGGAATTCAGTTCTATAAGGGCGTCGGACGGATAACATGGTGTCGGACGGATAGTGTCCGAAATGTGCTAATTCACCGCTAGGACACCTAAAGGATCAAAGTTAAACCTCAATCCCAACGGCGCCATTTGACGTGTCGTATAGTCTAGCTTATAAAAACGTGCCTATATGCTTGTCAAAAATGTGTGGATGTATAGATTAAGACCGGGGAATGTCGTACCCAAGGGATTGGAAGGCCCAAAATCCCTATAGGTGATGCATGAAACTAAGTGAGTTTGGCACGAATATGGTGAGACTAGAGATGGCATATGTACTGTGAAATGGATTATATGCAGTGTGTGAATGTAGTGTTTTCAAGTGGTGTCACTCTTGAGTGACAAAGATCAACCCAACTCATCAAGGAACACAACTAAACAAGCAAAAGAACAAGTAAAAACAGTGAAATGAATGAAGTGTTGAGGGTGTCAAGCTCAACAAAGATGTGAATTTTGATGAATTTAAATTGGAAAACGATTGGGGTTTCGGGTCAACTTCAACCCAATCTGATGAATAACAACATTCAGGAACATGCACAATGATCTAGCCAAGGATCAAAACCCCTTCCCTTTACCATCTTAAGGTTCTAGGAACGATTCTTAAAAGACTACTTTGAGCCGTATTATGGACATCAAAGACTTCCTAATCCAATTACCTAAGCCTCGTTAAAGGTCCCCAAGTAATTAAATAGGCATAGGGTGCCAAGAATCAGGATTCAAACAAGGTAAACATTATATTCAATCTCATCATGCTCAATGCCAAATACTTAAGAGAATAAGTTGATAGCAAACACTCTTAACCAATTAAGCCTAACACATGCTCAAGAACTATCAATTCCTAAACAAGCATCTAACATAATTGTATTCCAGCAAAGAACAAATCCACAAACTGAATCAATGAGCAGGATATGTTCAAGAATAATCATCAAACATCATCATGGGCTAGAGCACACAACCCTAGCCCCCAACCTTAAGAACTACTCACACATACTTGAAGTATACATCATGAATACAAATCTGAACATATGGAAAATCTAAATAAAAGTAAAGATGTCAGCTCTTGATGTCTCAAGTATGATGCCAGCTCCCTCCTCTTCACTCCTTTTAGCTTCCAAGTCTCCCAAGGTTTGCTCCTTGGTACTTCTTGATGTCTCCAGAGGAAATGTGCAATGGATGAGATGGAATGGTGATGAAAGTTGGTCTCCTAAACAGATTAATGTCTTAGGAACAACTTTCGTGAAGGACTCCAGGTGATTCGGATGGTGGAAAATGGTGTAAATTGAAGAACAATTCGGGCAGCCGACACGGGCGTCCGGGCGTCACCTCTCGGTGTCCGGACGGATAGGACGTCTGGGCAGATTTTGGAAGGCTTGGTTGAGAGAATTCTTGCCATTTTTCTTGGGGGGGTTGCGTCTCCTTTCTTCCTGGCTGCTCTCCTCCCTTTCCTCTGCCTCCTTTCTTGCCTTGTCAGCTCCCATGACTCATCCCCCCTCCTCCAAAGTCAAGGATAAGGGGACAAATCCAAAATCTCCTCCTAGTCACCCTTTTTGCATGATAAGATGGTGATGGCTGCACCATATAGACAGCTGGTCCTTGAAGTGCACCACCCCTGGGGTGGTGGTGGTCCGGTGGTTGTGCCGCCAATGGTGGTGGTGGTGCATCGGAAGGTCGCCGGAGTTCGGAATTTGCAATAAGAACTTCCATAATGCAACGTTCGAGTGTAGATAACTGCTACACATTTATTCACCCTATTAACATAAAAACACACGTTAAACATAAAATAAACTCTCGGAATAATATAGTCCAAGTAATTAGAAGTATACTTAACACGTAAAATACACGCTAATCAGAAGCGCAGGTAAAGCCAATCATGGCGAGCTTCTGGCAGCCATATGGTTTTCTGGTGGTCAAACCGATCTTTGAGGGAATCCCATAGCTCCTTTGGTGAGGAGACAGCCACGAATTCAGATTTCATGGAATCCGACATGTGGCGGCGGAACAAGATCATCGCCTTAGCGTTCATCTCTCACGTAACAGGAATCTCGCGATTGTCCTCCTCATAGATGACATCCAGCAAGCCTTGAGCATCCAAATGATTTTGGATGTCCTGGGACCAGTCCAGGTAGTTCTTGCCAGCAACGTCCAAGAGTGGGAAGTCAAGTTTGATTGACATCGTTTCTACAACGGGAGAAACTGGATTAGTGTATCATATAAATCGACTGGTTTATATATTCATGATAATGTTTACGGATTAGACATGTGAACATAAGTTCAAGTTCGAAAATCTTCTGGTTCGAAACATGTAATCATGGTTTTGTGAGAAATAAAATTCTCATAGATTTATATCGAAATCGACGGGTCGATATATATTGATGAAATCTTCTGGTCATCATTTGGCAAACACATATATATAATTTCAACCACATAATTGCAAGTAATTAAACTATATAATTGCAAGTAATTGAACAATTCTAGAATTCGCATGTAAATGGGTAAGCCTAGTTGTGGAAGATATATGTGCCATGTGTACCATTTTACATGCTTTTATATTTCGGTTTAGTGATCAAATAATCAACGAAATAATAAAGCAAAGGCAAGCCAAAATATAATTTTCTCTTGACCTAAGATTAATTAGGGTTCATGCTCAATGGTTATAGTTTACTATTTACCAAGGATTCAAATAGTAAAAAAATATAACTTACTTGAGATATGCACCTAAATTAATTTAGGGTTCCACGAGTCAAGAAAAAAAAACGGCGACTTGCTTGATTTGGGTTGCTCCTTGGGATTTGGTGAAGATCTTCAAGAGAGAATTTCAACAATTTCCTTGCTTCTTCAAATTTGGTGAAGATTTGCTCCTCCTTCTTGAAGATGTTCTTCGTTCTTCCTCCTTGTTCTTCCTTCTTAGAACATGCGTGCTTAATAACGTGTTGTGGAATAAATGCTATTAGCTAGAGAGTAAAGAACATATAGAGAGAAGAGATGTTTGATGTTTGTATTGGTGTGTCTAACCACAAGATGAACCATCTATTTATAGCAATGGAAAAGAGTAACCAAGCAATTAACAATTGCTTGGTGGAATAGGTTGGTGAAAGTTTAGGTGGAATAGGTTGGTGAAAGCTTGTCACCATCCTTATTACATAAGCAATGACATAACTATCTCCACTTTCACCTCCACCTACCTACATCACTAGAAGGTAATACAAAGTAACTCTAACATGGACATTCACATTTACACAAGTATTTACAACAATATTTATTTAATAGCTACATTTTTTTATTTTTGAAATAAAAATGCCAATTGGCAAATGTGAAGCACGTGTCAAATGTTAGTGTAGAGATCTCCACACAGTCGATGGTTGTGAAATTATGCATAATTATCTAAAGGAGTATGGGTGGTTAAGCAATTGAAGTCTTTTAAATATATTTTAATTTTTTCTTGTTTTATAATTTGACTTTATTATCTTTTTTATTAAATTAGTTTCTAAAGTATTTTAATATATAAAGAGTATTTATGTCAAAAAAAAATTTAGTTATGATTAACAATCTTTCCTCTCTTAAATATAATATAGATAAGATCTATGTAAGATACATTAGTGTTATAATCACAAGTATATGAATTGCAGAATATGTGAGCAATACAGACAACTTTAGTGTATATGCACCTCTCTTCGATGCTATAAAGAGTGATAATTGGAGTACTGCAACTGAATTCCTTGTAATCCATCCTGACGCATTAAGGGTAAGAACTCCATATTCAGGCAAGACAATTCTTCACGTTGCAGTTGATGCTGGTCACGTACAAATTGTTGAGGAGTTGGTGCAATTGATTGATCATGAGGACTTGGAAATACAAGCGAACAATGGTAAAACAGCCTTTGCTTCCGCCGCGGATGTTGGAATCAAACGAATGGTTGCATGCATGGTTAACAAGAACCAAAGATTAGTTGGCATTGTCGATGCTTATAACATGCTTCCGGTGGTCTTGGCTTCTAATAAAGGGCATTGGGACTTGGTTGAGTATCTCTATTCTGTAACTCCTGTGGTGTCTCTAGTAAAGGAACAGGAAGGTCGCAATGGCGCTACTCTTGTTTGCCAATGTATCTATGCGAGAAGATTTAGTAAGAGTTTTTATACATACATAGAAAGTGTGGGTGGGTGTGTGTATATATTACTCGTGTGTTAATTTTATTTTATTTTCCTTTTTCACTATCATTTTTAGATGTTGCATCAGATTTACTTGCACGTTTCCCAAAGCTGGCTGTTACTGTAAACCATTTCGGGGAATCTCCTTTGAAGGCATGGGCTAGTATACCTTTTGCATTCCTGAGTGGAGTGAGACTCTCATTTTGGCAACGCTTGATCTACAACGGTTAGTACGCACTCTCTTTGAACATCTTGTCATCATGTGGATATATGTTACTGGGATTCTCAGTTTTAGAAACTTCTACTCCCTGTTGAATGAAAATTAGCGGTAATATTTTGGTAATTAATATTAATATTTTTTTTTTGGATAATATTCTTTTTTTTGTTACTCTTGTCTTTTTTAGTAACTTGCAGAAAAGTAAAGATAATGGACCTTTGATTAGCAAAAGCATGATTTTGTTGACCAAAAACTATACACAAGTTACTAATCGTTCAATTTTTTTTTCATTCAACATGAATATTGCATGGTAGAAAAATTACAATTTTTACATGCAGAATTATGGAAAATACTTGGTTTGGACCTATGTGTCTATCACGCCCCGGATTTCGAATTTTCTTTAATTTCCTTCTTCTCCTTGTTCTTCTTCTTTCTCTTCTTTTCTTCTTTTTGTTTTCCTCTCTGCCCAGCCACAGGCTCTCTCTTCCTCACCTCTGTTCTCTGCTCACAACCACTGTGAGCCTTCTTCATCACAGTTCTTGCTATAGCATAACCGTACTAATTGGTCTCTCTTGTCTGTGACTATCTATTGCTCTTGCGATATGTTAAATTGTTAATTAAACAAAGATGTGAAAAGTATGGCCATTTGTGTTAAACAATTAAACAAAACATACATATGTTAATTCAAAGTTCACCAAGCATGCTCTTGGAACCCCAAAAAGCTAGCAGCCTAGCATTATATTAAATAATATTCTTTAATTAAGAAGGGTAAAACACATGCATAGTACTATAGTAGCTATGTGCACGTACAATTCTACATAGGTCAGAGAGTAGTATCAAACATGTTTACTAAAGTATTTGAAATAACAAAATCTTTACAAATAAAAACTACAACTTCTTCTACGTTCTAATTTACTTTCGTCTTGACTAAACCATTTCGAATTTCGTGTTCGTACCTGCAACAAATTTTCTATAAGGGGAAGCTTATGCTCAACAGGGCCAAATTTTTTGTCAATCTTAACTATATGTCCATAATCAAGAGTGATCAAACAATAAATCAAAAGTACAAATGCATGAATGGGATATTGACTCAATGTTCATCTTGCACTCATGGTACCTTCCACTTAGTCATCTTGTTTGACTCATGGTATCTAGTTTTGAAACCCAATAATAAGGTCATTTTATCAACTTTTTAAAAGAAGGTTTCCCGAAACCCTACCTAGATTTCCAATTTTTTTCAGTATTCAATAACTCCGGACAAACACATTACTACTTGTTTGTCAACCTTTTGTTTCACATATCGGCAATTATATCCTTATCTCGAGAATTGTGTAAAAATGTTGTATCGTCAAGATCTCCTTTGAGAATTCCAAGTCTAAATCAAGTTCTGCAAATCTAGATATTAAAAATAATCAAACCAAACAAATTCATTCGATCACTATATATTTAACACTTAAACAATAGTCAATAATTAAAGACGACGTCGATGGTCGCCACACAAAGTGGTGATCTGATTATGGTTTTTTAACAAAATTTTCCCTTGTTGGCTTTGGTAAGTGTCTACACTCGATCTACACAACTTAAATAATTCAATTTAAGCTAAATGAAACTGAAAACTTGACTTGTAGCTAGAGGCGTAAAAAACTAACAATTAAGGACTGGTCTCATCCCTGTAAGTGGCCGGAAACGTCTCCGGCAAGGCCACGAAGTTCCAATGGTGAAATGGTGGTTGCTAGCCATTAGGGTCAATTTCCACAAATAGAATCTTTCCATAAATGTGAAGCTTTCTGAAAATAAAAACTAAATATGATATAAATAGTTGAAGTTTTATATGATATAAAAACTAAATGAACCCCAAACCCTATAAAAACTAAATATGATATAAAAACTAAATGTGAAGTTTCCAGAAATGTCTTAGATGATATTTTTGTTTATGTACAAATCAATGAGGTATATATAGTAAGTGGTTAAGTTATTATCTTTGCTCTAGACATAAATAGTTATAGTTTGAAGTATTGTATTTACCTATGAAACATATGTATATAGTTATAGTGAGTCATATACTGTATGTATTTTTTATGAAACATTTCACAAGAACTATATGAAAGGTCCTAATGACATAGATTCAAATTTGTACCTCTATGTTAGGTGAAAAATATGTATCTCTTTGAAAGGTGAAATCTTACCTCTTTCGAAGGTGAAATATAACTCTTTTCAGAGGTGAAATATATATTTATCTATTTCAGAGGTTAAATATTGATATATTTGTGAGGTAAAAATCTACCTCTATATAAGGTTAATTAAACACTCATGTGTGTAAACGTTTTTGGTCATGTTAGTTTTAAGTTCGCAACATATACCTTGTGACTAGGTTAACTTAATTTTTTTCCTTTTACTTTTTAGTTAGGTTTGTTTTATATTTTCTAGTTGTTGATGATTTTTGGGGATGATTGGTTTAGATGATTAATATGTTTGCATTCAAATTCAAAATTAGGATAAATAAATGCAAAGAATTAGAAAGAATGCATAATATCAGACGATTTAAATTTGTTTTCTTTATTTATCTCGAGGGGTAAATTGGACATCAAAATAATCAATTGACCACAATTAAAAAGAAAATGTGACCGATAAAGTTAATTTGTTTCCTTGTTTCTCCTAAAAAAAATGTGACCGGACTGCATCTAATATATTGAACTATAAAACTGGACCTTAATTGAAAAATCATTCACATGTAAGCTTTTTATAGCTTTATTCTTCTGCTTCTTCATTCCTTCAGGAGATCCTTGGTAACGATTGTAATTATTCATAGCTTTGTCCCTAAAAAAAAAGATATTGAAATTCACATTCCCTAATTTACAATCCACATTCTTTCTTCACTCTTTTGATTGAAATCCAATCTGTGAAACAAATGAGACCTCAAATTTCCTAGTCAAGGAGGCCATAATACTAATATTGATATTTGAAATATATTGTATATAAAAGATTATCACTTCAGATTAATATATGGTTCAATTTTTAATTGCATGTGCTCTATGTGTTTTTGTTTTTGCAATAGTAATACACATACAAGAAGTTGTTCATCTCAACATTCATGATATTCACATAAATGTTGGCGAATCAGAAGATAATTATGGCATTAAAAGGGGTTTCATTTCCTCAGGTACGTTGCACCTATATATATATATATCTATACTATATTTAAGAGAAGAGGCTGTGTTAACCATAACAGATTTTTTTTAAGTTAATACCCCTCATATATTAAAATACTTTCAAAAACAATTAATGAGAAAGGGTAAAAATGACAAATTACAATGTCATAGAGGAAGTTGTATATATATATATATATGTATATAATGTCATAATATGTCAATCACGTCAGAAATCTTCGATCTGCAGTTCTGCACCATAATTTTCTTTGCAGCACCAAGTTCCTTTATCTTGTCCAACGCCTCAAAACGTATCAATCCAACCCTTTGTAATCGTAAACAAATACATTTATAATTTTATTTTGTTTTATTTTGTTTGGATAAGTTAAACTTGGTTCCAGACAGCCATCCCAGTTGGCAATTTAATTTGTTCCAATAGTTCGTTAACGAAGTAAAAAAAGTTTAATGAATGATTCTCAGGTAAAAGACAAATTTTTTATTTAAAGGAAGATAGAGTAAGATAGAGTGTGAATTTCACTCTCCAATTAAAAAATTAATATATTCATCAATAAATTTGGTTTGCAATGCCAGGAGTACGTTTATTTCGAAGATTGGTTAAGAATCTCCTAAAAGTCTTTGGTAAGCTTGCACTACATGATCATTATTTGAACCATATTTTATTTTAAAGCTGCATTCTTTTTCCTTATAAGGTCTAACTTGTTTCTCATTCTTTTTGTTTATTTATTTTTTTAATCTCAACCTAGAAACGCAGATGATATATGAACTGAAGTTGATCCATGTTCATACCGGTAACTTTCTCTATCAAACGGCCAAAGTGATACAAGATTTAGATGCTAAACAAATGGAAGAGGGCTTGGTATATGAAGCAATCTTCCACGCTGTCGACCAAGGAAACGTTGAGTTTATTATTGCAATATGTCAAGCGAATCCAGAACTCATGTTTAGCACTGACGAAATGGAAAGGACTTTATTTCATCTTGCCATCAAATGTCGCCAAGAAAAAATTTATAGCCTTATATATGGACTTTCTATAAGACATGCATTGCCAAATCTTGTAGACAAATATAACAATAATTTGCTACATATGGCTGCGATGTTGTCCCCTTTAAAACGACTCAATCATATTCGAGGTGCAGCTTTACAAATGCAGAGAGAGCTACTATGGTTTAAGGTTAGAATTTCTCACTCTAAAATTATAATTACGTCTCCTATACCCAATGGATGCTAATTAAGTCCATGTTGTATCTGTGAATATTTTTTTTTATCACATTGTAGGCATTAGGTCTCTCTGTTGTAGTTTTTTGTTTTGTTTCTAAATTAACTTCTAATAATAAAATCCAATCAAGACATACAGGAAACGGAAAGGGTCTCTTAACTTTTTCGTAATGACATACAGGAGGTGGAGTCTATTGTGCCAATCAAGGCTCATGCATCAAAAAACTATACAGATCATATGACACCACGTGAACTGTTTACCAAGAACCACAAGGAATTGATAAAGGAGGGAGAAAAGTGGATGAAGGATACAGCAAACTCGTGTACAGTTCTAGGTGCTCTAGTGATTACCATCGTGTTTGCTGCAGCAATCACAGTTCCAGGTGGAATTAATGGAAACACAGGACTTCCCATATTTTTAAATAAGCATTTGTTTTCTCTTTTTATGATTTCAGATGCGTTGTCGTTTTTCTCCTCAACGACTTCACTATTGATATTTTGGGACATTGTCACATCACGTTACGCTGAAGATGATTTCCTTAAATCCTTGCCTACAAAGATGACATTAGGACTAACCACCGTTCTTTTCTCTATCACCACCATGATGATCGCCTTTTGTTGTGCCCTTCTCATCATGTTGAATGGAAAATCATGGGTGGCTATTCCCATCATACTTCTTGTTGGTATTCCGGTTAGCTTATCCGTGCGGATGCTAATTCCCCTCCTTTTAGATATGTTCATTTCTACTTTCGGTGCTGGAATATTTGATAGGAAAGTCGAGGTTCGGCTCTCAAACTCCTAAGTTACTAACGTTACGAGAAGAAGGGCTTTGGTTCTGCCTCTTATTGAGGCTTTCATAGATTTATGTTATTTGTTCGAATTTTATGTTATTGAGACTGATGGAAATCAAATGCTCGAATTTTATGCTATTAATTTGTTCCTTTCACTAAATCGAATTATTAAGAAAACCTTTCGCTCAACGCTTGACTGACCTTGCTAGTTTTTATTTTCTTGATGATTTGTGGTTAGATAAGACCTTTCGCTCATCATTTGACTCACCTTGCTAGTTTTTATTTTCTTGATGATTTCTGGTTAGATAAGATGCATGTTATTATTCAGGACGTTCTCTATGAAGATTTATGTCATTGTGCGCGAAATTTAGGCACTACATCCCCCCTCGATGTACTCTTAAATCATTAATGCAAATAATATGGCCGGGTTACCCTATCTAATGGGTAGTCGATCTGACCCTAGCCTTTTCAAATAATAAACCTTTTGCTATTCATTTTCTAGTTTCTTCGCATTTATCCCCTTATTGATATTGTTTCTAATTAATTAAAATGTTCAAACACACTTTTTAATTTGACAAAAATATTTTTGTACGAAAAAAATACTTAATTAATAAGTGGTGTTAGTTCAGTGATTAGAGCACCCACTATCTAAGATCCAGGTCATAGGTTCGACTCACCATGAAAATAGAAGTGAAATCCCTTGATTTTTTTTTTTAAATAGTTTTATTCACTCACCTTTCTCAGGCAGCGTTTCATCTCCGCCCAACTTTAGAAACATATAAACCGCTATTTTTCTAATTTCTTTTTTGTCAACAATTTCAACCCCAATTCAGGATGATATGGTTGGTGAGGTTTTCTAAAGCCAATTTGTTAGATCAGTACTCGACCGTATTGGCATGGTCATGTGGGTTAAAAATTATAACTATATATAGCCATCAGGCCATGAATATGGAATGGTCGATCAGATCAACCGCCACGCCATCGCAATTCAATTCAGCCTAGTATAATCCCCAGATTCATGAATGAATTATGAATTCGAGATCTCCAACCAACATAATTCCCGAAATAGATTTTGAAATAAAATAAACAAACTGACAATTGGTTATAGTCTTATAGATAAGAAAAAAATATTGAAATCAGCATGTAATTTGAGGAAGGAGAGCATCAATGAAAAATGATTTATGTTCTGGGTTTGCAATATGCGTATGCATATCAATGGATTTGCAAAGTTTCACAATCAATTTAATATATATGGGTTTGAAATCAAGAGGGCAGAAGCCTTTATTTTCAAATTAAATATTTATCCCCACGAAACAAATTTTACACCTAATAGTACTTCAGTAAATCAAATACGCAGCTATTCATCTTTAACAATAATATTACCCAAAAAAAAAAACCAACGTACTTTTACTAACAATTACCGGTCATAATAGGAAACTAGGTAAGCAACAAACCAGCATGAAGACATGCATGTAACACAAATATCAAATTCCTACCGGGAAGTACAATCAGTTGGCTTGAAACTCAAAATCTTGTTTTCAAGATCATATCCTACCAAGAAGTTCGTCACTGCCACATTCCCATATATTCCCACATCACTAGTTGGGCCAAATGCTAGACACACAACACCTTCACTAACCCTAAGAAATGTGTTCTCGGGGTTCAGCTTCACATCTGCACCATTGAAATGGACAGTCACAATGGGATCGGTAATGTCGAACGTAGTCTTGTAACACAGATTTAGTGAATATCCCGTCGGATCTTTGACCACCTCCAAATGAACCTCCTTTCGAATTTCTGCTTCAAAACTGGTATAGAGATCCGTGGGCAAGAATGTTACCGGAGTCCCAGAGTCGATGATAACGTTGCCCTTAAAAGCTTGAGAACTGTTGACATCAATGGTGAAACGGTTGCCTCCAACACTAATGCCTTGCAGCTCAAGGTAGTAGTAGGTTTCGGTACCATTCGAGAGCAAAGGTGTGGAGAGGACACCAGGACCTGAAACTTTACTACCGAAATACATCTTGCTTGAAATATTAGGATCCATTTGGGCAGACATGGTAGGAACCAAGCAGTGAGAGAAAAATTTGCCACCAACCGATTTTCCTATTTGGGATACAAGTGACACAGCTCCACTTCCAAGTCCAACTATTCCGGACTCGATCCCACTGAAGATTCCTCCATTTTGGTGTCCGCAGCCAAATATAGTACCCGGAACAGAAACAGAATTCAATGTGACAGTGTCGAGCGACAGATTTCCTGTGGTATAAGAACCATCGCCATATGTGTAATTATAGTGACAAAACCGTGTGCTAGAACAAGAGGCTTCGGTTAGCAAATGGCATTGTTTGGAACCGCAAGAGAGGGCTTTATAAGTTAGGGAAGAAGCCGGATCAAAGAGCGGGGTTTCTTGCTTGAAGCAATCCTTACATGGAATGCATTGTGTCCATATAAGATCGCTTCCGGTGTCGACAATCCCGATCAAAGTTCTGGGCGGTGTACCGATTGATATGTTCAACAGGTACTCTCCTCCGCTGAAGATTAGTGGGGATTCCACAGATTGCCCTCTGAAACGGTGGATAGTGTGGCGCCGGTGATGTGAGCGTCGGAGGGATTGGCTTAATCGTTGCCAATGAGTTTCTGATGGATTGTAGAGGGGAGACGCCGGTGAGTCGCGGTGGATCAGTTCGAGGGTAAGAACAGCGCCGTGGTGATCATGATCATCTTGTGTGAGAGAGAGGACTGTATGAAGAAGAATGGAGAATACAACGAGGAAAATTGAAGGATATCGCAATAGGGTTGCCATTAGTTCGAATAGAGTAGTACATACGGGAAGATTACAGGTCTATGGTTTATATAGGAGATGGGTCGAGTAGTAATTAAGTCTATAAAGAGAAAGTAGTTAGTATTTAATGCGCACCATGCAAAAGGAAGTTAGTTGCAATAGTTACTAGATTCCATGCACGAGTGATATTGTCCCAATCTTGCAGGGATACCATTCCTAGTTTATAATCAGGGGAAATTCTGGAATGCACCTCAGTGCAGCTGCACTGGGTCGCGTGGTCGAATCTGAACCGTCCATTCAAAAAAGATGGACAAGATCTGACATTGAAGCTTAGCTGAGGAAATTGACGGCTCGGCTTGACGGCTTGGACGGCTTCAAACAGGGAAAAGCAATTGTCGATTCTCTTTCCTTCAACCCGATCAAAAAACAAAATATCTTCAATTCAACTCCTCTCCTCCTTCACTCAGACCCGAAAAAAAAAACCTTCTTCAAATGGGTTCCTCAAGGAAAGCAATTCTCATCTAGCATCTCGATCTGTTTTCTTCAACCCGATCAAAAAACAAAATTTCTTCTATTCAAATCCTCTCCTTCTTCACTCAAAACCCTGGGTTTTTCTTCGGCTGTAAAGAGAAAAAAATACAATAATAAGAACCCCTAAACTTGTAGCCTTCGATTCTCTTCGCACGATGATCGATTTAATCATCCACCACAACAGAAATATTGCTGGGAAGGAGAGGAAGAGATTCCAATGATTTGAGTCGCCGCCGTGAGCGGAGGAGAGAGACCGGCAATAATCCGGTGGTTTTTCGGCTAAGTTTCAAGCTTGGATCCACTTTCTACCGAGGACAACAGTCTGCAAAACTCATAGGGATTGATAGCTCGTTCCAATGAGAAGAGAATGGGACCGATTTCATGCGCCGACGTTGTCGGATGTGACGGCGGCGAAGCCTCAAAGATCCGGCGAAACCGGGTCCAAACCGGGTCGATGG
Organism: Rubus idaeus; assembly: GCA_030142095.1. Taxonomy (NCBI): domain Eukaryota; kingdom Viridiplantae; phylum Streptophyta; class Magnoliopsida; order Rosales; family Rosaceae; genus Rubus; species Rubus idaeus. The sequence continues at coordinate 25,390,745 of CM057971.1, forward strand.
AGACCAAAGGTCGCTGGGGAGTCCAAGGGCATCTAGCTATTTTTGGAAACTTTCCGGAATAGTAACCACTATTTATAGTACATACCTAAAATGGAAACTCAACATCCTTAAGCCATAACACGCTCATACGAACTCTGATTCTCACTTTCAACCTATCCACAAACTTGTATCGACGTGTTCTACGAATTTCGTAAAGAAAGATTTCTAAGAAAATAAACGAATAAAAAGTCAACTTTTCAACTCCTGCAAAACAAAAATATTTTGAGTTAATATTCGTTCGAAAAACTTTCAACATATGCTCCTCGAGAAAAATCTCACTCAATTGAATCCAACAATTTAATAATTAAGAAATTTAAATAATTTAATTACGAATTTTCGGGTATTTGCAAAGTCAATGTGGTTGTTCACATAGATCGAGGCTCTAACGAGGACGAAAGTGGCTATTTTTTTTTTTGCATAAGCATTTTTCCCCCCACAATGATCGTATTCAACGGTCAGATTAGCCAATTACTTTTTCCACCACCATGTTGATTTTCAAATGTATACTTTTTTACGTAACCAATAAACAAGTTAGATCGCTCTAGTAGGTATGTAGGGATTTCATACGATCCAAACAACCGAAAACAAAAAATGGTAACTTCAACGTTATCCTTATTTTTCCGGGTAGTAATATGCATTATGTTAAAAAATTAGTCTCGTTCATCGTCGTTTCGACTTCGGTCAAGGGAAGTCAACCCCTATTACGGACTTTTACGAAAATATCATCTTCACTAAAACGCTTGTAACAACTTCGTCATAACTCCGATTTGCGGGTTGCTAGGGCCTAAACTCTCGCATGGTCGAGCTCCTTATACTAACGTACAAAATTTGAACTTGGGATCTTGTCATGATTCATTTACTCTTGGAGAATTTTAATTCAATAATCAAGGGTTAAAATTGTCAAACGTACCATTAAAAATTAACAAAAAATAATTCCCGAGTCTAGGATGGCAGAGGGTTGGTTTTGGTCTACACCCTAACCCGTAAATACCCCATGGAAAAATAATTGTATTTTATTTATTTTTAATAGACCATAGACAGTTATACCCTTTCCCCAATAGTTTATATTTCTCCAAGGGCAGCGGAACCATGATAAGTTATTCGCTGTCATTTTTTACAGGGATAGATATAGGTAGATCCCATGAGAGTGTGGGCGCAAAAGGGATGCCCACATGAGTTGCGACAGAGTGATTACAAGCATTTTTGTGTGAGGGGTATTTAAGTCATTTTTGTTAACTAATTGGATCGATGCCTAAGTTGGAACAAAAGCGGCCAATTTTTTTAGCATAAGCATTATGTCCCGTAATGATCACATTCAACGGTTGGATTGGCCAAATAATTTTTCCACTATATTCTTGATTTTCAAAGATGTACTTTTCTATATAACCAACAAACAAGTTAGATCGCACTAGTAGGCATATAGAGATTTTGTGCGATCCAAAAAATTGAAAATGAAAAATGGTAGATTCAATGTTATCTTTGTGTTTATCCCGTAGTTATAGACTTACAAACATTTTTTTTAGGTCCATGAGGTTGACCATGTGGATTGAAACCGAAACGAGGACGAAAAAAGTTAATTTATTTTAGCATAGTAATTTTTCCATGTAATGATCACATCCAACGGTCTTTTTGGCCAATTTATTTTTCCTCTATCATGTTGTTTTTAGAAGGTATACATTTAGGGTTTAGATCTCTCTCTTTTTTAGATGAAAGGGGTTTAGGGTTTATGTCATTTACCCTCAAATATTTTGACTAAATTTCAAATTTCCCACTTTGCAGCCATGGTTTTCAAATGTATACTTTTCTATGTAATCAATAAACAAGTTAGATCACATTAGTGGGCATGCAGGGATTTCGTGCGATCCGAAAAATCAAAAACAAAAAAGGTAAATTTAAAGTTATCCATGTATTTCCGGCGTAATAATATATTTTGTGTGAAAAATTAGTCTCGTTTGTTGACGTTTCGGCCTCGGTCAAGGGAAGTCAACATCTATTTACGTACATTTACGGAAATAACCTCTTCACTGAAACGCTTGTAACAACTTCGTCATAACTCCAATTTGCGAGTTGTTAGTGCCAACACTCTCACATGGCCAAGCTCCTTATATTGACATAAAATTTTTGAACTTGGTATCTTGTCATGATTCAATTGCCCTTATAGCATTTTTATTAAATAATTAAGGATTAAAATTGTCAAAAGGACCATTAAAAATTAACAACAAAAATTCTTGAGTACAGGATGGCAGATGATTGGTTTTGGTCTACGCCCTATCCCGTAAATATCCCATGGGGAAAGAATTGTATTTTATTTATTTTTAATAGACCATAGATGGTTATACCATTTCCCTACAAGTTTATATTTATCTAAGGGCAGCCGAACAATGATGAGTTATTCCCTGCAATTTTCACTACAAAAAAACTGCTTATTTATAGCACTAGTTAATAGCGTTTTTCCCATAAATGCTATAAAAAGTCATTTTTGAGACATTAAAAAAAAAAAACAAAGAAACGCTATGGATTATATGGGTTAGTTGGCGCCCTATTTATGTCAAGCGGGATGTTTAATTTTTCACTTTCGCGGTACACCTATCCTCCTCATCCATAGCGTTTGACTAAAACTCTAAAAGAGTAAACTCAAAAAAAGGGGCCTCCAGTTTTGCCTTCGCTCTTCACGAGCTCCCTTGCTCACTTCGCCGACCGCAATCACCGCACCACCACGAGCTCCTTTACAGCCGTCGATCCAAGCCGTGCAGCTCCAGTCCTCTCCACCGGCTCTCTCTCTCGAAACCCAGCTCGGATTCACTCCTCGCTTCTCTCTCCTTGATCAATTACCTCTCGCCCGGATCACAACGTCGTGCATCGTTGCCGAGCCCAAGCTCGAATTCGAGCCTCTCTTTTCTCTCGGCCCCAAGCTCGGTATGATTTTCTTCTCTATTTCTTCCTTACTCTCGATGCTTCTTAGGGTTTAAGATCAATAAGACTTGTGGATTTAGAGAAATTGGGGTTTCTGTGGATTAGTTTATGTTGCAATAGAGCAGTGGCTATTGTCATTTTGCTGCTCTCTTTAGCTTGTGGTTGGAGGGGTCGACTCTTCCCATTGCTATGCTTGGCTTGGATCCCATCCTTCAATTCGTCCTTCGATCTCTATATATGGCTGTCTAGAAACCCTTATATTTGCTCTCGTTCTGGAAAACTGATATCCCTTGCTCTTTCGATATGGGCTTTTGGGTTCTGTGTTTTTACTTTCATCAATTTGCTTCATTGATCACAATTTTATATTTGTTTGGTTTTGTCTTTTTTTTTCTGCTTCATTGATGCCTTGACCGTTCAAGTTAATTCTATGTTATGCTCTAGCTAGCTGTTACTTACGAAAGAAATATCATAGAGGCCACAGGGCTTAATAGCTTTAGCCCTCAGATTGGTATTTCACACGACCATTGGTTCTTTAAAATTTCTAACGTTGTTTTTGAGGAATGTGAATGTTGTTAATTGAATGCAATGATCAGTTTGGCTGAATATCACAATTTTTATTCATTAATTATTGGGTGTGTAGTCACGACATTCTCATCATTGTTGCTAGGAAGTTCAAGGGCAGTTGGGGATCGTGTTCAACAGCTGCTTCCAAATTGCCTTCTCTTAGAACTGGTAACTTCATTCTCTTGTTTGTTTGTTTTTTTTCATGAATTTGCAGCAGATTAGTGCTATATATATTTTATCAGAACAGACTAGTGTATCACTGTTTGTTCCTGACGTGTATGTATGTATGATTAATATGTTTGATAGTTTTCATTTCATGCATATGTACTTCAGATGTGTTGCGATATATGTAATTCTTTAAAATGATATAGATATATATATATACACTAAGTTAATAGAGTAATCCCTATTCATTATTAAGACTTTATTCTGCATTTTGTTAACTCGTAAGTAGTTGCTTGGTTGAATTTTAGAACTTGGTTGCCTAATGTGGTGCTCTAATGTTTCTAGTGTCGGATTAATATTGCTCGCTGACAAGTGTGGATTGTTGAAATCATTGGATTTGCAGGTGAGTTGAGTTCTTGCTTAGTTGGAATTTAATCTCTTCTGGGTATCATTCTTTATTGCCTACGAACTACATTTTATTTAGAGTTTAATTCCAATTCTTTGCAGCTTCGCAATGTTAGTTATAGTATATTTGTAGTAGTGAAATGCCATCCACATTGGGACTTTCGGTCTCATTTAAAGTTCAATTCTTTCTTTTGAATACTTGATGCTTGGAATAATGGAATTATGGTCAAATGGGTTCTTTTATTTCACATACTTCTTAACTGGAATCATATTGATAATTTGTATTTCAGTTAAGAAGCACTAAATGTGGCAGCAACTTTTCTATTTACTTTTTCCCAGCAGGTTTGCTATGTTGGAGACCAAGGTGTAGCTTTTGTGGGACAGTGTTGCAAGCAGCTTGAAGATTTGAATTTGCTATTTTGTGAGGGATTGACTGAGGTTTTGCATTATTACACTAATTACCTTTATTTTACGATGCCTGGTTTTTTTATGTGAACTGTTTCTATTGGCTCTTTGCAAATGAAGTTTATCTCATGTTATTGTTATTTTCTTTGTGTAGACGTTACATATAGGTAGGCTAACGCAAACATACCAACTGCCTTTGATGTTACAACCCTAACAGCCTGGTAGGTGCTTGATTTTCTTGTTTTAGCAGATTCTTTTGAATCACTACATATGCCGTTAATCTTCTGAATATCCAATAATGTGGTGAATCTCTTTAACTCCTAAAGAACTCTATTGTTGTTTGTTGTAGTTAATGTTGCTAGGCTTTGTGGGTTATTTATAAATGTGTTTGGTTTGTTTTTCTCGTCTAAGGGTGCTTGTATTGTCTGCCGTTTGGCCTCTCAATTATTTTGTCTTTTTATTTTTGTTTAAGCTTGGTGAATAACCGAGAGCTTCCATGAAAAGAAGCAGTATTTGAACTGGGGCTCTTCTTTTTTATTGATGGTGGTGTTATAATTTTTTTTTAAAGAATTAGATTCTATTTTGTGTTGTCTTTTTGCAGATTGTTCTTAACAGACATGAGACCCTCAACATCAAGAATGTTTTGCCAAATACAAGAGGCAAAGTCTGTTCAGGCACATGCAAATTTTGTATGCTTCTTTGGAGGATAAGCAATAGAAGTGTTGTTCTAAGGCTTCGGGTTCGATTATGATTTGTATCATCAATCAACATGAGACAATGTAAAAATATGTAATTTTATGAATGTTACATTATATTCAATCATTTTGAGATTATTTAATGAAATATGAATTGCATTTGATATTTAAAAAATCTGAGAACAACTTATAACATTTCGGAAGTACTATGACATGTATAGTAGCGTTAAAAAAAAGGCCCCATCATATAGGACATAGCATTACTGAAATGCTATCGAATTGGGATAATAGCATTTCATAAGCGCTACAAAATGTAAAACGATAGCGCTTGAAAAACGCTATTGATAACTATACTAAAGCATTTATTAAGCGCTGTGAAAGGTTAAACAATAGCACTTTAGAAACGCTATCATTGAAACACTTATCATAGCGTTTGGAAAACGCTATTACTGACCTAGTACCTATTATAGCTCCGGCAGACATAGCGTTTACTAAAACGCTATCGAATCCTACTATAGCGTTTTTCAAACGCTATAGATGAGGGTTTATGGTGTAGTGTTTTTTTCATGGATAGATGTAGGTCGACAACATGAGAGTGTGAGCGCAAACGGCTTGCCCGAATGACTTGTGACGGAGTGGGTACGAGCATTTTTGTATGAGCGGTATTTAAGTCATTGTGGTTGATTAATTGGATCGAGACCTAAACAGGGACCAAAGCTGCCAAGTTTTTTAGCATAAGCATTGTACCCCGCAATTATCATATTCAACAGTTGGATTGGCCAAATATTTTTTCCACCATATTTTTGGTTTTGAAAGGTATACTTTTCTATATAACCAACAAACAAGTTTAACCACACTAGTTGACATATAGAGATTTCGTGTGATCCGAAAAATTGAAAATTGAAAAATGGTGGAGTCAATGTTATCCTTGTGTTTCTTGCGTAGTAATATGTACTATATGAAAAAAATTAACCTGGTTTGTCATCGTTTCGACTTTGGTCAAGGCGGTCAACCCTAGTTAAGTTCTTATTTCTTAAGGACAGCCTAATTATGACGAGTTATTCCCTCAATTTTTTTTTTCATAGGTTGACAGAGGTTAACCCCAAGAGAGAATGGGGGCGGACGGCTCTCCAAAAGGAGTTGTGACGTAGTGGTTACAAGTGTTTTATTTAGGTCCATGAGGTTGACTCCGTGGATCAAAACCGAAACGAGGACCAAAAAATATAATTTTTTTAGCATAGCAACTTTTCTTTGCAATGATCACATCCCACGGTTGTTTTGGCCAATATTTTTTGGGTAAAAACCCAATATAGTACCCAAACTATTGCGAAAAACCCTTTTTGGTACCTAAAAATTTTTTGTACCCAAAATGGTACCTGAACTATTGTACATTTACCCAAAATGGTACCTCTGTAACCCAAAATAGTACCTGAACTATTGATAATTACCCAAAATGGTACCTGAACTATTGAGTCATTACCCAAAATGGTACCTGAACTATTGTACAATTACCCAAAATGGTACCCAAAATGGTACCTCCGTACCATTTTGGGTAATTGTACAATAGTTCAGGTACCATTTTGGGTAAAAAAATTTTATAGGTACCAAAAAATACATTTCTCCATAGTTTAGGTACTATATTGGGTTTTTACCCATATTTTTTTTCCTCCATTATGTTGTTTTTAGAAGGTATACATTTTTAGGGTTTATGTCATTTACCCCCAAAATTTTTGGCTAAATTTCAAATTTCCCTGGAAAAAAGTAAAATATTTCTAATTTTTTGAAAACTGACGCCTAATACTCGGGTAGTCGGCTCTCGCGAGTTTTCTAATGAATTCTCTCTTTAAATCGCTCTCCATTCTTCTCTTCATCCTAGCGGCCTAGCCCAAAAATCCCCCATGGAATCGATTGTAGATCGTGTAGACGCCATAGCAAAGCCGGTCCCCGCTGATGGGCCGTTGCTTCTCGGTCCTTCCTCTGCTTCTCTCCCTCGCTCCTCCGCCCTCTGCTGAAATTGAAATTCGTGTAATTGCAGGCTAGCCATGGAGAATCCGACTACCGTATTCAGGTAATAATTCGTAGCCATCGTTTAACCTAAATTTTCTTTATACCTAAGTGCTTCGTGTACAGTTTGGGTGCCCAAAATTTTGCAAAGAAAGTTAGAACAAGAAAGAAGGAGATGGTTTAGCCTTTTAGGTACATGTTCATTCATGTTTCTGATTTTGCCCACAATGCTGTTTTTGTTAATAGGGTGAATGAATCGAGGTCAGAACTGCTTGGATCCCAGATCTAATGTTCTTATTGGGTTTTATGCACGGCTGTAAATGTGGGTCTTCCTGATACAATTGATATTGTTGGTATGCTCTGGTACTTATGCTTTGCTTGATGCATTTTGGGTTCTTTAAAATATGAACATGACATATGGTTTTGACCTGTTGGAGCTTTGGATTTTGTTTGCTACGTGTTCTATAGCTTCTGGGTATTTTGCATGTTTTTTTTTTACTGGTTGTCGATTATTTGTTTGATTCTAATGTAATTATTGCGTAGTTATCCATTCAGGTTGGGTTATATTGTATATGAAAAATTGATTTTGAATCGAATTTGTCAACACTAAAATTACATGTCAAAGCTGGATTTTTTAGCAACTGAGTTTGATGATCTAAGTGAGTCTGTGTACTTACTGCTTAGCTCATACAGACTCTACTAGCAGACCTCTCCTAGTGCATCTCTCTGCAATTTCCATTTCCTTGTTCTGCATATTTCTATTCATGAAACTTAATGAGTAATCATCTAGCTGAAGCTACTTACTGTTTTCTCTAGCTGAGATACAAGGTATATCAGTTAGTATTATATCATGTGTGGCTGGAATTCACCAGGAAAAATTTCCTAAAAAGGCCAATGTAAGGCATATGATGGACGTCGTTAGGTCCTTAGGCGTTGGTCAAAATTCAGTAACTAAAGATTCAGCATCCCTACCTGCTAGGCACGAGATCCAATGGTAGTTCACCATTAAATGGCCAAACCGATCTGATCCCGCTCTGATTCTCAATAGGTAGCCACGAAATGAGTTTTGGTTCAAGTTGTATCCACTGAAGTTTATGCCAAAAATATACAAGGAAGTGGAACTGGAAGGTTTTGCAATATAGATACATATCGTAATATGAAATTATATTACTATGATGTCAATTTTTTCCTTTGGTCAATATGACGCTAATACATCTTCAACTTTGTAATTTTGGAAGTTTGGTCGGTTCAATGTACGATTGTAGTTTATAAGATTGCCAATTGCATTTTTTGTTTCATATTATACTCATTGTCATTCTCTATTTCTTAGTGCTTCCCTCTTCTTTGTATGGGTTTCTTGTTGCTGATCTGTTGCATCTTGATGTATCTGATGAAAGCTTAATATCATTAGAAGTAAACCTAATATGAAAAATCAAATCGAAGACATTGATATAGTTTGCCCTGTGGGACTGAGATCTCTATCAAGCAATATAACTTGAAATGATCTCGCAGTGGTTTCACATTGAAATGGCATTTGTGTTTTGACAGGAGATTGGGCATTTGGAACAATGGCAATGGCAATGGCTCGAGATGTCAGACTTGCATTTCTGTATGAGAAGAGATCAAAAGTGTTCTTGTGCTATATATTGCGGTCTGGTCTCAAGAAGCCCTTATCGCATATGGTTTTGCTCAAAATCATTTTTGCCATGTAAAGTGTGTGGCTATTGTGCTCATTATATATACTGCAGTTTTAAATCTGTAGTTTGCCCAAGCAAACAAATCAGTTTACACCTTCAATAAAGTCGGGTCGAATGATCCACAAGAATAATTGGACTTTGATCTTTACCTTGTCACCTTCAATATTTTTACCTTGTAAACTGATCTGTTTAAGTTTGATTTGTACCTAGCCGTTTCTGAAAGATGATCACATTTTTCTTTTATAATTTAGTTTTTGGGGAGTTGTAATTTGGTCCATAAGAATTGTACTATAAATATAATTGACTTGAGAGATTAGGGATCGTGTCAAAGCAGTCCACATTAAGCTTTGGTGTAGACAAAGTGAAAAACCAACCAAAGATCTTACCATTTCTAATTGCTCAGCTTTTTTTTTTTCCGGTCAATGTGCTCAGCCTTTAATATTACTCAAATTGTATTCCATAAAGCCCATCAAATAGACTAACAAAGGAATCATTCAAACTGAAACATTGCAAACGACAGAAGACATAAATGAATGCAAAACTGCACATTTGACTTGATGCTATCCTGTTGGAATCAGGATAGAATCATGTTGGAATTAAGCACATAAATCCTGAGAAGACTAAGAGAAGCTTCAAAAAGTAAATTAAGCACATAAATCCTGTTGGAATTCACATCAATGGAACTCTACAATCTCCTAACCAACAATCCTACCCTGACACATCCAAAATCAAACATAAATCCTCAATGTCCTTGAGCATGTGCCTAGTTATTCAAATCATTACCATTCACCAAGCCTTCGCATAACTATACAAAGTACAATATATACAAAGTACCAGACACCAAGTCTACACCATTCCCATAATTATACAAAGTACATTTGCACATTCAGCAAGCCAACTCATAATACTTCTTACAGCTTCAAACATCTCTCTGAGAGCAGTCAAGGTGTGTAGACAGCAAAATAATCAGTACAGACTGCAATACAAGAACATAGACACATACTCTTTTCTAGTTTTATTCACTTATTCTAACAGCATAGCAAGATGTGGCAAACAGTGCCGTGTCATCATCTATGGTACCACGCTCCTTTAATCTCTTCATAATTTGATCGCGTGCACCAATATAATTAACACCATATACAGATGTCATAACTGTCTGCTTCACCAATTTACGATCCACCTAAAATAGCCAATTACAAGAGCATGATATGAAGCAGTTACACAAATGAGAGCAGAAAAAAATTTGTTTCATGACAATGCAACCCAAATTATTTGTTAGAATTCGACGAAATATTCACAATTTCTGATGTAATTAACCCTAACCTTATTATGCTCGCTACCAGTTTCATTGTCCAAAAAAAGAATTCATACCAATGTAAACACTATTAACAAAATTAACCTCACTAATTAAAAGCCTAGTGTGCAATGCATTTGGATTACTGGCTGAATCTTTCTCCGCATCTGTCTGCATTATATCGAGTACACTGGACAACATCACAATTTTCTATTAGCCAAATTAATAATGATGTCATATATCGATGCTAAATTCCTAGAGAAATCCACAGATTTTAATACTTCTTTTTCCTCCTTCAAGAAAACATATATTATTAGGGAAATGAACCAGGCTGCTGGCTCGTAAAAGATTGCTACATATTTAAGTGAACAAATACTTTAAAAAAAGCACCAAATTACATAACTGAAAAAGAAGAAAAAGGCATATCAAGCCGAGAATATATATTTTCAATCCAACCTGGCAGGAATTCCTGAGTAAACACCAGCCAACCACTCTCCCCCAACAAGATTTACAGCAGCTGCTCCAAGCTAAAAAAGGATGAGGATTTGATCAAAAAATGAATGGGCATGTGAGGTATAAAGTATATACAGTCCAATAAAGAATTCCTGAATTTTTATTTCCTGGCCGAGAAAGATATTACGATAAGGAAATTAATGGAAAGTGAGAAAATTGCCCCCTCCACCTTTTGCTTTCTTCTTTCTTTTTGTAGCAATACAGTGGCATAAATGGTTAGGGTTGGAGACCCGATTCAACTAAATAAAACAAAGTTTTGAAAATGCATGCAGTACTATGATTTGGACTACAAAACTTTATGAGCGTCCTAGAGCTACATTCCCACCTTTTTTAAGTTGTAAATTTAAGAAAAGTTCATTACCTTGTCCCTTCCGAGGGCAGCATAGTGTTGTTAACCATTACATGAACCATCCTTGCAACAGAAAAGGAGAAATTAAGATCAATTTTTGGATATCACAAAATACAAAGCATAGAAAAGCAGGAATGTCTGACAGCCGCCCAACTTCAATAAAAGTGAACGGTTGACAAGGGATGAGTGGATTTCTCAGTATCGCTCTCGCTACAACGCTACGGGTATGTGTCATACTTTGTTAGTTTTATCCATGCATCTAATCTCTCTGTTACCTTCCAATTCAATCCCCAGAAAATATGCTTATCTTTTTTATTACAGCCAAAGGATAAAGTGACTTCCTTTTCAGTGATGCAACTGTACATAACCATGTAGAAACAATTTTGAAATTACCTGATTAGAGAGAATGAAGTAAGTTTTTTTGCAGATTATGATTTGACAATATTGAGAGATCAAGTACCTGGTGAACAGGCATATATGAAATGGTTGTCTCTGGTGAGGGGCCTCTCAATGCTTCAGTGAGATTAATGCATGCTGCCAAACATGGGAAAGGATCTTCCGCACCAAACCACCAATGGCTTCCTTCAAGAGGTCTGTCGGCACAACCAAAATTTCGTCTACATGGTTTTCTGTAAATGCTACTCAATCATCATAGGAGAGTTTGTCAACACCACCAGCATAAAAATTCGCCAAATGTATCTTCAACCAGTGTAAGCCAGATTTTCCAAGATGATGTCCCTCTACAAACTCCAGTATCAGAACCAAGATGGTTTAGATATGGGTGCATGGGGTAAGCACGACCTCTGAAATCAAGGTTGTGCGGATAGTAGAAGCCTTCCTCGACTTACAAGAATGATTCTTACAGCAAGTTTAAGTCCAGTAAATGTAACCCACATCTTCACGGTAAACCAAGTCAGCAAGACAGCCTCCACTAGCCCAGATCCTGTCCACTACACCAAGTACCCTTTTGTTTATCCTCCATTTGATACTTCCAACAGTATTTAGGGCCTAATACAGAGAACAATCAAAAAATTAGAGGTAGCAAAGCATAAGCCAGAAACTCTGGATTGTGGAAAAGTTTATGGATGTGTAAGGAAACAAGGAGGAAGCACCAATACTAAAGACATGAACAGGTACTCTACATAAACTAAAAGTAATAGATCCTAAGGATTTCAGACCTCATAAACAGGTTCTAATTGCTTCCTAGGAGTTGACTTAACAACTTGGTGCTGTTGTTTTGCTCCATGAGTTCGCATAACATAGGATGGTAAGAATAAATATGCTCCTTTGTGGCCAAAATATAACAACAGGCTATAAGAATTGGCTAAAATCCTGTAACTGTATTTAACCTAGATAGTTGCTTCGAATGAATGTCTAATGACAACAAAATACTGAACCAAGAAAAAGGTTATACTACTAGAACTAGGCAGCTTAACTACTCCAAAAGCTGCAAAAACTTGATTGCAACAATGGAAACAATTTATAACTATTCTAAACTGCATACCCTGTCCAGTTAAGTGGAGGCACCAACATCAGCATATAAGGAATGACCATGTGCCTTGCCTGGTTGGACAGAACAGATAATTGAAAGAAAAAAGTTAGAGCAGCTAATACTCTTCACAGATACACACATTAGCCAAACAGGCAAGAGATACAAGAAATATTGCCTGTTGAATCCTGTAATACTGTCATGAGATACAAGAAATATTAGGAGATTCAACAGGCATATATCAGGTGGAGCATCTCCTAATTGATCATCTGAAGGTTGTATATAAGCTGTTTCCATAAATAATTGAGCATCTCCTGTTTCGCAATTTTTTTCGGGCAGACCCTGGCCGCCATTCACATCTTGCCTAGTTTGCAGACATTATCAAAATAAGAATAGTGTAATAATAGTCACTATTGCAATCAAAATACAGAATTTTCCTAACTTACATATCATTAGCGCCTCCACTGTAACATTCACATCGCTTGTGTTTACCGACACGCTTCTTCCCATGTGATTGCATGTGGTCTTGCCTTTCCTTCTTTTCACAATATGTTTCTATTCATTGCAACAAAAGGCACATCAGATGGTATTTATATGATTATACACACACACACACACACATATATATATATATATATTCGGATCAACCAGTGCAGTTCACAGTAACCTAATGCACCCAAATCCTTTCTACACCATCAGAGATTTCATTCATTCAAGGGTACCATTGGAACCATGTATAATTTAAATAAAACAACTACTTTTATATGTGCATTAGGTTTGCAAATTTACATACTTTAAGAAACAAACATTACCTCTAGGCCTTACCAATTTACATAAATTACTAGTAGACCTACACACAGCGGCTTCAACATGCATGGAACTAAAAAAATCAGTTTTTCAGTTTCTGGATTTCGTCCACTCTGAATGCAATCACCATTACACTAAACTAACAAATCAACAAAAACCTTCTACTCCCAAATCTTGATCACACATCGTATATATAACAAACTATTTAAAATCTGGAATTTACACCAAATACTATCAACCGATTTGCAAGCTTGTTGTATTTGAATTTCCTTCAATCTCTTTTAGGGCATTAATTTTGCATTAAGGCAGTTCAACACTTTTCTTCTTTGACCCAACTTCAGATTTGAGAGAGAGAGAAAAGGAAAACTCCTATTCATCATATAATATAACGGTGAATTTTCCTTAACCACACAATATATTCCATACCCATCTAACTAGAATGAAAGCAATTACCACAACCCAATAAATATAACAGCTATTGTAAACAGACACACATATCTGCTCAAGTTACTGGGTCAAAACATTATATTGAATCCAAATCAACCTGCCAAGAGATTCTTAATACTTCCAAGTTTCAAACAATACCAAACTCTACCTAAGATTCTTCAGTCTAAACAAGTCGAGATGAGAACTTTTATGATGAATCTATTTTCGGTTTAACCAAACCAAACCTTCAGTTAAGACGCAGAGATCAATAAGCTGAAAACCAAAAAAGAAGGCAGAAGTTAAGGGATGAAATAAACACCTGTGAGATATATACTTGTTCAAGATTGAAATGAGGATGGTGGCATAGCTTCAATGTGTGCGCAAGTTACGTCGGACAGCCAGCGAGTGATTAACGACCTGGGAGAGACAGGGTTGGAGCCCCTATTCACCGTTAAAATCAACAATAGAAACACAAAAAAAACTAAATCCATTTGACCCAACTTCAGATTTCAGAGAGAGAGAGATTCAGAGATACCTGCTGAATTTGCCGGAAACTTCCCCATCGGATATTTTCTTGGGGTTAAGCAGTTTGAAGCTTTGAAGGTTTTTTTTTTTGGGGTCCGAGTGAAGAAGGAGAGGATTTGAATAGAAGAAATTTTGTTTTTTGATCGGGTTGAAGAAAACAGATCGAGATGCTAGATGAGAATTGCTTTCCTTGTTTGAAAAAGATGTGTTTTTGAAGGAGATGAAGGAGTCTTGATGCAATTGTGTAATGGGTTCCAATTCTTTGAAATCGAACAGCCTATTTCGGATAGCCTGAGAGTGGAATTGAAAAGAGACCCACAAGCAACACAGCCTCAAATTCAAAGAAAGTGGTGGAGGATTAGGGATTACAACACAGCTATGAAAGGGATGATGAGGAACCCATTTGAAGAAGGTTTTTTTTTTCGGGTCTGAGTGAAGGAGGAGAGGAGTTGAATTGAAGATATTTTGTTTTTTGATCGGGTTGAAGGAAAGAGAATCGACAATTGCTTTTCCCTGTTTGAAGCCGTCCAAGCCGTCAAGCCGAGCCGTCAATTTCCTCAGCTAAGCTTCAATGTCAGATCTTGTCCATCTTTTTTGAATGGACGGTTCAGATTCGACCACGCGACCCAGTGCAGCTGCACTGAGGTGCATTCCAGCCGCACCCTATAATCAGATATTATTCCAAGTCAAAGCAATTTTTGAGCAAGTACAACAACTTAATAAATAGAAATATATATATATAGTTTTATTGTATTAAAATGTAAACCTCCTCATTTCCATAATTCAATCATCAAAACCATTTAGGTTTATTTTCAAGATTTATCTAACTTAATTGGTTCTTTTTTTTTTTATCAAAGATAAAAATTTCATTGATAGGTTTGGTCAATTATAATCATAGAGCAAGGTGGCTTATTGAATAAGAAATACCACACGCCAAACTCAACTAGATACATCATCAAATAATTTTTTCAACCATGGAGAGCATCCAAGAAGAGGAAAGCAAGAGAATGAGCCACTTCATTGCACAATCTTGGAATTTAATTTCTTGAAACTAACTTCCTCCAATTGAGCTGCAATCAACGTGATTTCTTAAAAAATATGACCTTCTGGACTAAGATGCCAATTACCAGCTTCAATAGTCTTAATTACCAGCAAAGCGTCACTCTCAATCTCAACTAACCTCCTCCAATTGGTTCTAATTTACTTCTTACCTTTTGTAACCCTCATTTTTTTTCATGGTAAAATCATTGACGTTTTTTTTTTCGATCAAAGAGAAGAACCATTCAATGAAGAGAAAAACAATTACAAACGTTGGTGTCACTTATAAATTTATAATAAACTCTATGAGCCAACTTGGACCCTATTTAATACATTTAAATGCTATGTTTTCTTCTGAAATGAACTTAATTAATTGGAAATGTCATGAGCAACTCTATTACATTCTCGAGGTTGATAAAGAACTTGATAGGTACCAATTGCGGGACAAGAGTCTTGATGTCTTCTACTAGAGGGTCTTCCTCACCCCAACACCTTATGCCACATGTCGAGTAAAGAAACAACTTGAGTCAGCCACCTTACTGACATCAGCTTCATGGTGTGCCCTCTTTGCAAGCCACGTGTCATCATCTATCCAATAAAAAAATGTCACGTCGTAATTTCTAATTACATTTCAAAAATCATTATAGATAACTTGAAACTTTAGAAAAATAAAATTATTTTCTATATATTATGGCCTTAGAAATAAAATTTAACCACCTCAAAAATTTAGGATCTCACAAGAAGATTGGTTTATAGATGAGTGGGCTGCAGCATGTTCTGCACTTCTGCATGAGGAAAATGTCATAAAATTTGCCGGATTACTAATGAAATACGTAAATTTGTTTTGAAAAGATGGAAGGTGGGAAATAAAGTAAGAAATATCGAAAAAAATTTAGAAATTCGTCAATTAGTAAAATTATTATTTTTCAATAAAATAAAATACTAAAAATTAGAAAACAGAAAACCAAAAACAAAAGGGGAATTATCACAAACAGTACCTGACCTAAGGACTGTACATCACTTTGGTATCTAACATTTAAAAACTATCACTTTAGTACCCACCGTCAATAACTCCGTGAAAAAAAAATTTCCTCAAGGACAAAAAAGCCTTGTGGGCATGTTTTAAACGGAGTTATTGACGGTAGATACCAAAGTGATAGCGAGTTTGAAAGGTCAGGTACTAATGTGATAGTTTTTAAATGTCGGGTACCAAAGTGATGTACATGCCTTAGGTCAGGTATTGTTTATGATAAAAGCCCAAAACAAAACATTGAAAAAATAAAAAGGAACATGCAATCATGAACTTAGGTGGTTCTGCATTCACTAATAAAAAGGAACATGCAATAATGAACCTAGGTGGTTCTGCATTCACTCTAACTAGTTTCCCATAGGCTTGCCGTGCAAATGCCAACTAGTATTTAATTGCACGCGACTTGACTTGGACTTGTATCTAACATCAGCAGTGTATTGAAATGACGAGACTACAAAAATAGGTACACAATTCAATTCAAGAGCAAACCAAAACAACAAACCAACCATAAAAGCTTTTGGTTACTTAATTTTGTTGAGTCTTGAAAGTTGAGAGCCTTCCCACAAAACCGATGTCAAAAATTCACCGGCGGTCAGATTCTCCGGCTAGTGTACCGTTTCATTTCTTCAAGGTGATACTTCAGCCCAGCAAACAGAGACAGAAACTGGTAAAGTTCATGTAATTACGTTCTCTATATGGTTGGGAATTTAATTAGGAAATGTTCGTTTACTGTGCTGTAATGTCACTTAGCTAGTTTTCTTATTAAACTTTGATCACCATCAGGACTGCAAATGCTTTTTATGTGAATGATTCATGCCAAAGAAAAAACCATGGTGAGGGTAGATGTTATTTTCTTGTTAGTTTGTTAACCCTTCATCTTAGTCCTGTAAAACTTCAGGTGTGAAATTGTGAATGATTTACTCCAAGTAAAAAACCCACAAAACTTAAGTAGAAGTTTCAAGTTTGAGTTCAGGCCAAATTGAGGAAAACAAAAAACTTTGAGTGTTCTTGTAAAGCCTTTCAGTTTTCGTTTTACATTTTGAGAAATTCATCGTCATTTTCCTCTTGATATAAAAGAGCTACTTATTTTGGTTTTCTTTGTGCTTTTGTTTTTACATTCGGAGAAATACATACATTGCCATATTGTTGTAGAACTAAACGAGGCCTTGGCTTGTTGTGGTGCCTGCAGAGGCTCCCACCAAAGTTTGTGAAGAAATTTGGGAAAGAACTGTCCAATGTTGCTTTACTGAGTGTTCCCACTGGCCGTGTTTGGCATGTGGGTTTGGAAAGAGTTCACAAAAGAATTTGGTTTGTTCAAGATTGGCAGGCATTTGCAGAATACTATTCTCTCTGTTATGGGGACTTCTTAGAATTTAGATATGAAGGGAAATCGAAATTCCGCGTTTTAATTTTTGATACAACTTGTTCCGAGATTGCCTACCCTTCTACTGGTCAAAGTAGCAATCATCAGCAAAATTCTGATATGGATTCTTTGGGGATTCATGAAGAGGATATGGGAGATGATCATGTTACAGACATTTTGGATACCACAACTCCCCTTTCTCATGCTTCAATAAAAAGAAAACGCAAATGCGTAGACGAACAGGTTCTTGAAAGAAGACATGTTTTGCACTCTGGCAAGAATCTGGAATGTCAAAGAGGTGCTACTACCAAGGAGTGTATGGATTGTCAGTCTGCTGATGAGATGGGGAGGAAAAAGAGTAGATATGAAGATGAAGGAGGCATAATAGACTCAAGTAGTATGACGAAATCAGTGCAAGCCAGAAACATATCCATAGAAAATATGAAGGTGATCCAGGCTACCAATATGAACAGGCCAAAAAATCCTTTTTTCTCGATTATCTTGCAGCCAGATAACTTCATGATGTACTATCTGGTGAGCCTTATATGTAATTTGTCTTTGGTGTTTTCAGTGTCATATAAATATGCTTAATCATGTGCTTTGTGATTCACTTTTGCAGCATGTGCCTATTGAGTTTGCTGAGAAATACTTGAGGGGGTATTCAGGATCCATCAAACTGCAGGATTCTAATGCAAAGCACTGGGATGTTCGTTTTGTGTGTGTGAATCCTTCATTTCAGATACTGTACAAGGGATGCAATCAATTTTTTACAGACAATAATTTGGAAGTGGGAGATGTCTGTCTCTTTGAGATGATGAAAAAGAAGGGCGGTGTGGTTCTAAAAGTCTCAGTACTTTGTGCAGCTGAATACTCAGACATAATAGATTCAAGAAATGTGAAGAAATCGACGCAAACGCGTGGCTCACAAGACTTATCCACAAGACAGAGTGAAGATGAGGAAATGTTTGCTTTTGACTTATTTTCTTACACTTATCCTGAATGGCAACTTAAGTTTCCCAATGAACTTGAGAAGGTGACCTATGCTACCAGAATGTTCAAGCTGAAAAATCCTTTTTTTGCTGTGATCTTGCAGTTCAATAACTACCATCTGGTGAGCCATACATATCATGTAATTTTAAAAAATTTGGGTGTCACAGAGGAATTCTTACTTGCATGCTTCTTGCTTCACTTTTGCAGTCTGTTCCTGTTGAATTTGCTCGGAATTATTTGAGCAGGTGCTCAGAATTCATCAAACTACAGGATTCTAATGGGGACCAATGGGATGTCCAATGCACTTCTACAAATGCTTCAAGTTCAGCCCTCAGGTTCGGCAGAGGATATAATGAATTTTTGGCATACAAGAATTTGGAGCAAGGAGATGTGTGTCTCTTTGAGCTGATTAAAAGGAAGGATGTTGTGCTAAAAGTTTCAGTACTTTCTGCTTCTCAATATGAAGCACTCCATGATAAAGGGAAAAATGTTGATGAGTCTAGGAACAGAAGATATGCATATGAAGATGTAATTGCAGAGCTAGTTGGGAGACTGAATGAAAATGGAAAGTCTCCCTCACACAAGTTGTCTGCGGACCATCAAGAAAATACAGAAAATTGCAATAGTGGAACTTTGTATTACTCTTTTAAGATAGAAAAGATGAAGATGTCCAAAGAAAGCAGAAGGGCGTTCAATGCTGCCAAAAAAATTAAGACTGAAAATCCTGCCTTCCTTGTTATGTTGCGACATTATCACATGAAAGAGTCCTTTGTGGTAAAGACACAAACACACACACATACACACTGCTCTAGCTCTTTGAAGTCTTTCAGTTCCAGCTTAAACTTAGTTGCAAATTGTATTGCTTGTGCAGGGAGTGCCTGCTGAATTTGATCATAATCATCTCGGGGATGAATGCTCAGCTTTCATTACACTTGAGGCCTCTAATGAAAAGCAGTGGCGTGTTCGCCTCATTTATGGTAGTAACAGGAAAAGAATATCTGAGGGATGGGGTGCATTCTCCATGGAAAACAATTTGGAGGAAGGGGATGTTTGCGTGTTTGAGCTGATCGCGAGTATGGATGTTGTGCTGAAAGCTTCAATATTTCGTGCGGCTGAATATGCGGACTAGTAGTTAGCAAATGTTCCAAGTGTAGCAGTGTTGTCTAGGCTCTTGCAGCTCCTGGTAGTACGTAAAATCTTTTGCAGGACAGTGCAATGCAAAGGGCGTTTTGTAATATTATTTTCATTAGTAATTAATGAGGTTGTCACTTCTTGGCCTAATTGTTAAATGACATTGATGATGTTTGTTTCAACTTGAAGTTGGTGATGTTAGAAAATGTGTGCTTTTGGTTATTAAATGAAATTTATAACGTAATACTATGGTCACAAAATGCAGAGGCTAGTTCAAAAAGTCCAACGTCCAGATTGTTCACCCAAAAAAAAAAAAGGTCCGACCAGAATGATTAAGATCCCATTCCAAACCAGATTTAAACTAGGTACGTATGAAGTATATATGAACTTAATTGAAAAGAAAAAAAATTGGGTCCAAACTTTCTTTTATTTGCATATAGATCTAAATTGTTTCATATATATTGTTTTTTCTTAGTATGTGAATTAAAATTGGGTAAAAGTTATAAATGATTCTTGTAGTTTGGGGTGATGTTCAACATTAATCTTCTGGTTTCAAAATGTTTAATGTAACCCTTGT
This sequence comes from Rubus idaeus, assembly GCA_030142095.1. Classification (NCBI taxonomy): domain Eukaryota; kingdom Viridiplantae; phylum Streptophyta; class Magnoliopsida; order Rosales; family Rosaceae; genus Rubus; species Rubus idaeus. Next base: position 25,411,164 of record CM057971.1, read on the forward strand.
GGTTTGCAAAATTAATCAACATTTGTCCAAATGCTAATTTCGACAAAAAATTCAGCAATTAAAATTCATGTCTAGGTGATTTATAAGAATAAATTTGTCATTTTAATTTAAAAATAATTTTTTTTCAAGTGTTTCCTATTTAATTTAATTTTCGACACAAAAACTTTCAGCTAAAATGCAGTCGCACAAGAGGAGGCTCTCTAGGGTTTCCTTAGCAGCCCTTCTTTTTTGCGTGTTTGCGGCATATCTCCTTCACTGCGCGAAAGTCGGATCTCGCTCCTTTGTGCTTGTGGCGGGAGAAGTATGGGGGGAGGCGTGTTTGCGGTTTGCGTTGGCCTCCTTGGCGGGCCTTGTGTGGGGTTTCGACGGCGACAAGGATAGGCGAGTGCAAGAGTCCTCTAGGAAGGTTTTCCGGTGGGTCTTTATGCGGTGGTCGGTTGGTCGGCATTGGTCGGCTGTCGGTGCATCATTAGACCTTGCTTCGGCGGTTCGGTGTGTGGATGCAGCGTTGTGCTGATCTGAAATCCCTTTGATTGGTTGGCTGATCCTCTCGTTGGACTTGCGGCCTTGGTCGGGGTTGTTGGTTGCGGGTTCCGATCCGGTGGGTTTGGGATCCGGTATTTGCTCTGCGGTTGCTCGCCGAAACTTTTGGTTTCTTTCCTTCCCTTGCCCCGGGGCCTACGGGGTTGTAGTACCCCAATTTTCACTGCATTATGGCTTAGGGTAAGGTAGTCGCCCTATATACACTTCATGCATATCTGTGGCAACCCGCTCTTCTTCTATAATGTTTACCGTACCACCAGGAGTGCTTAGGCTGTTTCATTTGTGGACATTCGGGTGATTTTCTTGTGCGTGTTTTAGGGTTCTTAGTTTTTTAGTTTTATGTTTTTAATTTTAGTCGCTTGAATAAGTGTGTAACCCAAGTTATAATGGGTGTTTACTTACCAGAGTCTTCTCTGAGTCAGACCGTTTGTGGTCTAGATAGTTGTGTAGGAGTTCGCTCTCTGACGTATGTATCGCTCTGGCACTGACCTAGTACGGTCGTATGATTTCAATCAATGAATTTATTCATTCCCCTAAAAAAAAAAATTTAATTTTCGACACTATTTTAATTGATGAAAATTTTGCTATAAATAACATTTTAGACCAATATTGATCATTATTGCAAACCATAAGGGTGATATTAAACATTTTGAAACCACAAGGTTAATGTTGAACATCACCCTAAACTACAAGGATCATTTGTAACGTTTACCCATTAAAATTTTAAATATATAAGGGCATATATATATATATACACATGAGTAAATAATATTTGTTAATAACCTCTAGCTTGGGGTTTGCCTATAAAAATTAAATAACAAATTAAAATTTTAACTAATAATATAATTTTTTTTTATCAAAATTCAAAAAATTAATTAATATTTAATTTCAGTCGTCAGATTCAATTATCCCGTATATTTTCTCAAAAACTATCTATCAAGTGAGCAAAGGACTCATATTTGGTAAATGATAAAATTGTTCTTTTTTTTTTCAATCTTTATCAAAACTTAACAAACGAACCAACTAATATTTAGTCCGGCAATCTGCCAATCTTGCTCATCAGGTGACCAGGAAATTTTTCATAATTAAAGTCAAAATATACACGATCAGCCAGTTTGAGAAAATACCAAACCAAATCAAAGTCGTCTCATCAGCAGATGCATGGCTCCAGCTCAGAATTCTAACCATTCAAATCCAAGCATACATTAGATGGATGCATGGATTCTTCTTTTATTACCGTAATTTTTTTTTGGACAGTCTTCTATTACCTTAATTAGCGTACTCATGCATGCATGCATTTCAATTTTCCAATTTGGACTTAACTTTAATGATAATTAAGGAGGAAATTCAATCATGATTATCTGAATTCATTTCATACCAATCCTATCCTATATATATATATATATATGTATGTTCTCTACTTTTTGTCATGAATTCATTTTAATTATCTTCGCATTTTAATTTCGTCCTGGGACACCTGATCCTGTACCTATTCAATCATCAAGTATTTGACATTCAAGAACCAATTTTTCTCAATCAACTAATTAACATTTCCCGTTAATTAAAATATGATTAGTTCCATGTAATTTGACTAATTTCCATTTCCATATATGTACGTTGTAAATCAAATCCCATATTAGAGATCCAATTTTGGGCATATATATATATATATGTTCCGCAAAGATTCCTTCACAAGGCAAAGACAGTTACACAAATGATTATAACAACTCACTCCACTAATGGTCGTCCACTTTTACACATCAATAGCGTGTGTGGGAATTTCTAGTATCGTGTAGTTGTAAAATGCTCAATCTTTTGCAAAAAATAGATCGAATACAAGTTATACAACTTTCATCAATCTTTGAATTTGGATTCAATAGTAAATGATCATGAATTACTTGGCCACCACGTAACCAGGAGAGTAGGTACTCGCGATCAATTTTTTTTTGGTCAAGAATTTATTCTACCTTTCCCATTTTTCCCATTTAGTTATTATATATGCTCCCTGTATCTTTTCGAATATCTGAAATTTAACAACCATTTTTTTCAATCAATTAACATTTAGCCTTAATTAGTCCCAGGTAATTTCTATTATTTCTATATCTGTTGTAAAGCAAATCCCATATTATGAATCCACTTTTGGGTAGACAGTAATATCCATTAACCTAATCAGTTTTTGGGACAAATTCATGCTAAATCCTCGGTTAGTACTTAAGTTAATTTGTAATCATCCTTCAGGGGGGGGAACCTATGCAATTACTGCAAAAATCCCCTGATGAGATTCTAACAATCCAAGCATATGGAAAGTAATCGAATATGTGCAATCAAAATTATATAGTAATTTAATTCGGAAAATAACTGATACAGATTCTTGCGTGCTTTACAAAACCAGCAAATTCCATTTGCCTCGTTTTGCTCTTTTATACAGTATATAAACACACACATCATATCAATAATGTCACAAAACAAATTGTCCAATTAGCCATGGCAGTAGCAACAATAGCATTTGCACTCTTCCTTGTTTGTGCCTCTGATTTCTCTTCTGCCTCCGCTAAAGGAGGCTTTACCATTGACCTTATCCACCGCGACTCGCCGCGCTCTCCCTTCTACAACCCTTCAGAAACTCCATCCCAACGCTTGAAGAATGCCTTTCGCCGTTCCTTCAACCGAATCAGCCATTTCAACCCAACCGGCGCTTCTTCTTCGGTAGCTCAGCCGAACGAGGCCGAGTCGACTATAATCAACAACCGCGGCGAGTACCTCATGGAGTTGTCCATCGGAACCCCTCCAGTTCCGATCAAGGCCATCGCCGACACCGGCAGCGATCTCATTTGGACTCAGTGCAAACCTTGCGTTGACTGCTACACGCAGACCGATCCTCTTTTCGACCCCTCAAAATCATCCACTTACCGAACCATTCCTTGCCTCTCGAACCAATGCAATACCCTAAAGGGCTCTTGCTCCTCCTCCGAGGGGAGTGGCACAGATTCGGCTTGCCAATACGAAGTGAGCTATGGTGATAGATCACATACAATCGGAGACTATGCGGCAGACACTGTAACCCTAGCTTCCACTACTGGGAGAAACGTTTCGTTCCCAAAAACCCTAATCGGGTGTGGCCACGACAATGCTGGAACCTTCGACAAAAAAGGGTCTGGCATAGTTGGTCTTGGAGGCGGCGATGAGTCACTCATTTCCCAACTCGGTACTTCCATTGATGGAAAGTTTTCGTATTGCTTGATCCCTTTTGCCTCGAGTGGCGACCAAACAAGCAAGTTGAGCTTTGGTGACAATGCTGTGGTTTCCGGCTCCGGCGTTCTGTCCACTCCCATAGTCGATGTACAATCCCAGAAAACCTTCTTCTTCTTGACATTGGAAGCCATAAGCGTCGACGATACAAAAATTCCCTTCTCATCATCATCTTCAGAAACCGGTGAGGGCAACATTATAATCGACTCGGGCACTACGCTGACCATACTGGATCAGTCCTTCTACTCAGAGCTGGAAGACGCAGTTGACAAGGTGGTTGGTAGGGAGCGCGTGAGCGACCCTCAGGTTCCAATATCCCTTTGCTACAAGGTGAGCGAATCCGAGAAGGATTTCAAGACCCCAAATATTACTGTGCATTTCAGCGGTGCGGACGTGAAGTTGGAGCCCAAGAACACCTTTGTTAGGGTGAGCGAGGAGACATTGTGCTTTGCTTTTGCTCCTTCAGCAAGTCTTTCCATCTATGGGAACTTGGCGCAGTCGGGTTTCTTGGTGGGATATGACCTAAAGAGGAAGACTGTGTCCTTCAAGCCAACTGACTGCACCAAATTCTAATTAGTGTGTTCATTGTCCAGAATAATAAAGTTTAGTGAATTTGATTTCAATTTTCATTGTTATGATCGTCCATTAGCACCGGCTAGCAGAAGCTCCATTGTACGTACTCGTTCAATTTAATGAAATTCATTTTCGATATCCTTTTTTTTTTTTCCTTCCTAGCCTAGGCTATAATTACTTCTCTATATATTTCTTTGGTACGTTCAAAAGGTGGGAAATGACTTTCTTTTTTCCTTAAGGCTAAGATTAAGCTTAATTTATTTTGGTTGCGAAAAAGAGGTTTATTAACCGAAAGCAAGATAACCATTTGTTGGTTAGCAAATCCATGTTGAAAACTAGACTTTGATAAAATAAAAATAAAAAGAAAAGATACTTAGAATTAAATCGATAGTTTATTCATTAACTGAAAAGTCAATATATATATATATATATAGCAGAATACATAAACAAACTACGAGAGAGATATTTCTAAAAAAAAAAAAAAACTACGAGAGAGATAACCAAAACTAATCCCATAATTAAGCAATAGACTCTCCTAAACTGTTGGGATTTTCCTAAAGAATAGGTAAGCAAAGAAAACTGACATCCTAGTGACTAGGAGTCTAGGACAACTAGGATTATTCTCAAAGCTAGATACATAATCAATAACGAGAATATATGATACATAAGCAAATAACGAGAATATATGATACTCAAACAATCCATGAGCTAGCTATATGATCTACATGCATAAGGAGGTTTTGTGTTTTGTATTTTATATATGGGTTTTTATCACCCACGGTGCCTGGACTTTCGCCCACCAGACTGATAGATGCCCAGACTTTTAAAACGATCACAGAGGTGCCCAGACTTCTAAAACAATGACTTTGAGGTGCCTCCGTCTAAATTCCGTTAATTAAGAGGTTAAATTGATAATTTCGCAGTATTTTTTTTGTGAAATGACTTTTAAGAACTTGAGGTTAGACAAAACCTATATTAAAATTTTTGTCTAAGATAGGGTTCAAACTTTGGACCTCATACATACAACTTTTCAACCCAACCACCAAGACACATGTTCTCCTTGTTTAATAATATGCAATCATAGTATTTAATTATGTCTTACTCGATCCTAGCACATACACTTCCTCATTTAAATATTTAATTTATCTCTCATCTTTTTTTTAAATATTTAATTCCTCTCTCTATTTTTTTCATTTATTTTCTTTCATTCTCCCCTTTAATATTTCTGTTAAAATATTTGACCCATCTCTTTTTTTAAATATTTCAGTTAAATATTTAATTCATCTCTCTATGTTGGAAATCAATTATAGAAGGTACATTTAGATGTAAGTCTTAGCATTTTCTACTCTTTGTCCAATTCCCAGGATGTAGCTAGCTTCAGTCTTGCACTTGTCGAAGGAATCAATGGGTAGTTTTGTTGCTTGCATCATCACCATTGTTAAGATCAATATATATATGGAACACAAAGATGACATCAAAACCATATATCTAACCTGGAATATTTCCTATCTATATATTTTTAGATTTGATTTGAAAGGTCAAAGAAGCTCAACTAAGCTAGTAAATTTTTAACAAAAATATAAAAGAGATATAGATTAAATATTTAACTGAAATATTTAAAGAAAGGGATGGATCAAATATGTAACAGAAATATTAAAGGGGAGAATGAAAGAAAATAAATGAAAAAATAGAGAGAGGAATTAAATATTAAAAAAAGAAGAGAGATAAAGATAAATTAAATATTTAAATAAGGAAGTGTATGTGCTAGGATCGAGTAAGACATAATTAAATACTATGTTTGGATATTATTAAACAAGGAGAACATGTGTCTTAGTGGTTGAGTTGAAAAGTTGTATGTATAGGTCCAAGGTTTGAACCATATCTTCGACAAAATTTTTAATTTAGGTTTTGTCTTACCTCAAGTCCTTAGAAGTCATTTCACAAAAAAAATAATGCGAAATTACCAATTTAACCTCTTAATTAACGGAATTTAGACGGAGGCACCTCAAAGTCATTGTTTTAGAAGTCTGGGCATCTCTGTGATCGTTTTAAAAGTCTGGGCATCTATCAGTCTGGTGGGCGAAAGTCCAGGCACCGTGGGTGATAAAAACCCTTTATATATATAGTTCATTAACCTAATATTTGTTTAATACAATAATATTTGTTTAATACAATGTGGAAAATGGTGGAAAGTCAAGGCTACAGAATTTTACTGCTATTAATTTCTACATATAAGTTGTATGGTAAACCTTGCAGAACATTTGAAGATTGTTCATTTTTCTTTTAAGCAAAAGAATTATCAATCGTGACACATTTTTTCACAATCGAACAATGAAAAACTAAAGGTATAGCGAGAACTTGATCATAATGGTTTACAAAATGAACAAGTATATATATCGAGTACGTAATATGCACTGAGTAAGTCAATAGATCGATCATAATGGTTCACCATTATGATCGAGTATATTGAGTATGCGATATACTGAGCATAAGGTTCATTTTGTTCATTTTGACAAGATTAAACTTTGAGCTTAAGGTTCATTTTGTTCTCGCTATACTCGATCATAATGGTTTACATGCACTATATATTTAATTAGATTAAACTTATTGGAATATCGTCAAAGTCACAATCAGGAAGATTTGTTGGCTGATCATCAATCCCACCGATTTTCAAATCATCAATGTTACAATAAATTCTGTCGAAATACTTGCCAAGTTCCTCCAAGGAGGAGATCGGTTCGTTAAGCTCCTTATCAGGAACAAAGTTGAAGACGTCTTGTTGCTTCTGCTGTTCAATGTAGAGAGACTCGAATACTTCATTCAGGAAACTCGAATCCAATGGAATTTGCAGCTGTCCAACATTATTAGTGCCAATGGTTTCCTTGTCTGAATGATCAGCACTCTTTCCATTCTGAATTCTATTGGAATCCGTGATCCCTAAATCAAGAACCGAAACCGGAAACCCCTTCTGGGACAAAAGGCCGCGGCCATCAGAATAATCCGGGGCCGCTGCTTCTGGAGATATTGGAGTTGCTTTACTCAGAAGAAACAAGTGCTCGTGGTTAGAATTACTCTCGTCATCGTTGTTGTTTTTGCCAGAACAAATAGTAGTTGTGGTCGCCCTCAAAATTTCATCGAACTTAGACCTCATGGCCTCGTAGGCATGGGAAGCTTCCTCGGCAGTGGCGTATGTACCCAACCAAAGTCGGCCACCTTTGACAGGATCTCGAATCTCAGCAGCCCATTTACCATACTTTCTTCGCCTTACACCTCTGAAAGGTGAAGACGAGGATTGCTTTCTTCCTGAGCTAGTTCTAGTTTCAGTTTTATTAGCAGTAGAAACAGAAACCCCCGTCATCATCCTCTTAGTCTGTGGTGGTGGTTCACAACTAACAGCCCTACCCGAATGCGTGAAGAAAGAATGAATCACTTCTCGTACAAACCTTTTCGATTTTGATGATTTTTTGTTCTCATAGTCTGCAATCTCCATCTTTTCATCTTCGCTCGAGGATGAAGAATCAGTAGCATCAGGGTCGTTAAACATTATCCGGACTTTCCTTGTGAACACTTTGGTGTCCTCATTATCGGCACGAAATTTTTGTCTCTCAGATGACTTGTTAGACTTGTTGTTTCGTTCATTCAATAGAGGCTTTGGCATTTTACCAAGCTGGCTAGAAGTAAAAACTAAACCAAAGACGATCAAGATATATCTAGCTAATTCTATCACGTACGTACGTACAGATCCCTTCTCCAGAATATATAAGCTAGAACGTACGTTAATTAAAAGCATGCACAACTGCACAAGTAAACTACTGCAAAATCTACTGCAAAAAAAAAATTCAGTCCAAAAAAAAACAAAACTACTGCAAAATCAAAAGCTAAACCCAAAAACCACCGTTCATAGGAATATAAGATTTACGATCACAATGAAAAGGTTATATAAGCAATCAAGCAATAGTGAAAAGAAACTAATAACAATGAAACCCACAAATCTTTCAAAATAATCGAAATTAACAACGCGTATATAGAACCTATATACGCATGATAAGCATATATAGCACCTTGATCGATCTCCTACTGTACGTGCTTGCTATAGCTCTCTCCTCTGTTATGGTTTTTCCTAAGTTTTAATGCTCGCAGGATGCATGTGCTAACCTTTAAGAATCGATCGAGACTGACTTTCTCTGCAAAAAAAAATTCTCCTTACCACAATGACAATTGTTATATCTGTAAGTGGATGTATGACAAATATCCTAGTAATGTAAAAGTTCCCTATGCACAAAGTTAATGCATTAATATGGTAATTTTCTTTTGAAAGATTTAACTTTCCTGATCTCTACTGTTTTGAAAGATTAAAGATTCTGAAATCTTTAAAATTAGGATAACAAAGTTTTCGTTTTGTTCTAGGACACAAAATGGTTACTTGGCTTGAGCAAAAAGTAGGGAAAACTTGCTTCAATTATAAACTTTACCTTTTTATTTTTATTTTTTTGCAAGGTAATAACTTTACCATTTCATTCTTTTCCAAATCGATTTTATATGTGAAAAACTAAAACAACATTATTAAAAAAAAATTTAATCGTAAATATATTGGAAAACATAAATACAATCTAGAAGATAACCAAAGCTGACATTGGGAAGGGGGATCGACGTGGCTGCATGTAGTGTTGTTGCAGTGTTTTTTATTTTTTGAGAATAAAAGATAATATTTTTATTGCACGTTTATATAAATCATGACTAAAACCTCTTTAGTCTTCCTAAAAATTACTATCTTTTTCAGTAATCCTTCGTCACTATTGAAATTAAACAATGATTTTCAGGTAAGGAGGTCATTACCTTTTTAAAGTAACGAGTTTTGATTTCAGCCGTTAGATTTGTTTTAAATGATCTGATCTGATAGCTGAAATCAAAACTCTGTACCTTAAAAAGTAAGAATCTTCTTATCAGAGAAGCCCAAATAGTCAGGAAAACAATAAATTTACGACCCCAAATTCATAATAGGGTAAATTCATTTTATGGTACCTGACATATTGTTACTTGGACAATTTGGTACAAGTCATTAAAAAAAGAAAACTTGGTACTTGAAGCTATCATCCGTTCCACCATTTTGTACTTCCATCAATTTTTATGTTAAATGTAAGGGCATAATTGTCATTTCAAACTTATTTTAAGAAAAAAATATTATTTAATTTTATGGGTAATATAGAGTATTAATTAAAGTTTTATTAATTATATCCAAAAAATCTAATCAGTTTGCACAAAAAATTTAATATCCACGGTATTAGTCTAAATTGGAAGTTATAATTGGAAAATTCTTACATGCTCTACCTATCCATGCTTCATGCTTGCTGACCATTGGATCATACTTGCTGGCCATTACATCCATCTGAAGCATGCTTGCTGGCCATTGGATCCCTCTGAAAAAGTGGAGCACTGATGGGGTGGGGCATGTAAGACGATTCCGTTATAATTATAAAAAAAATGAAATAAACAAAACCAAGGTGCATATGGCATTGTCATTTCATCTTTTCGAGGTCTGCAAGTGACCACCATTATATGAGATTTTCGATGGCATCAATTCCATTCATCGTCTCATCGTCTTTCGAGCCAAAAAAAATTCATTCAAGTTTCGAGAAGGGTCGCATGTGATTTTTGATGGCATCAATCAATTCTAAGGCTTTATACGAAGGGTCTCATGAGATTATATAAGAGTGGACGATACTTGGGTGCACGGTGTACCTCAGAATGCATACCCTATTACATGGACCAATGAGCGACTACCACATGTCATTTTTAAAATAAAAAATTCTTTTTTAAAATTGAAGGATTTTGCATCTACACCCCCGCCGCCTCTCCTCTTCACCGGCGTCGTTTCCGGCCACCCCCGTCACTGAAACTTATCTCAAAGTCTTCGTATCTTCAAGGGCTTTCGATTGATGTAATTTTTCTCACCTATGATTTATCGTACGTGATGAATCGAAACCCAAAAGCTCCGGTGAACGAGAAGTTTTCGAGCTTCAGATTCATCACGTACGATGAACGATAGGTGAGGAAAATTATATGAACGGAAAGACCGTGAAGAGACGAAGAATTTGAGACCATTTTTGCTGCCGGATATGGCCGGAAACGTCGCCGGTGAAGAAGAGCAGCGGCGGGATTGGGTTGCAAAATCCATCCGAAAAAAAAATCAATTTTTTAATTAAAAAGGGACATGTGGCGGTCCTTTATTGGCTGCTCTATTAGGGTAAGCACCTTGGGGTACACATGGGTGTGCAGCGCAGTAACGTCCTATAAGAGTGATAGATGGATTAGACTAATTTCAATCATCAAAATTTAAATAATAGAACCCACATTCATCAAAGTGGTGTTGCAGAAGGTTGGAATGAAACCAGTAAGAGTACTTCGATATCCCAGGTAGTCGTTCTTGAAATGACATCGATTTACCATCTATTAGTCATCCATTTCAATGTTTAGAACTGTTATACTAAACAATTCTAATCTTTAGTGTTATAATTGTTTACGAATTTTTTCTTATATCTTCAAACAAGTCTAGGAAATAATCAATTTCGATATACAGTTTGCTATTATTTTTTTTTGCTTTGATTACATATAATAGAAATAAGAAAATTACAAACAAAGAGATTTATGTTACTAGAAATCTAGAATATATGTTTAAATTGTAAGTTTAGATAAGATATCTTATCGATTTTATATCACGAATGACAATTGAAAAAAAAAGAAAAGAGAAGTTTAAATGGTTCAAAATTTTCTCTCGATAATTATCTTTGTTCGTAAGTTTCTTATTTAAATTATTAAACCAAACAGCAGATTTTATAGCATGATGGAATGTTGCACAAGTACATGCACTGATTAAACCATTTCCTATCCAAGTCACATATGGATTAGCCAAAAAGCAAAAGAGAAGCAGACCTACAAATTAATTAAGTCAGTCACTGTGCTTAACCTTTATATTTTGATAAGATAGAAAACATATACATCTTAGAAAACAAAAACATAAACTCTACATACATTTGCAGGGTATCGAGGACTAAGGCATTGTTTGCACCAAAAGGGAAGTCCTCACAAGTTAAACTTTCAATAAAAAAAATAACAAATTATTGATAAGGTCACTTTTGGTGGCCTTGTTATTTTTTAAGTCACCAAATAATTTTATTCTTCATAAGACCACCAATATTTACAAAAATGTCACCGCACTTTTTATTTTCAATATTTACAAAAATGCCATAGTGTTTTTAATTTTCATTATTTATAAAAATGTCATTGGATACGAAAAACTATTACTAGAGCTAGACAACAAAACTACTGTCAAATAACTATAAAGCTACAGTCAAAGAACAATAAAGCTACTGTCGAAGAATAAGAAAAGTACTACCATTGGATACGAAAAACTACTACTAGAGATAAGAAAGCTACTGTCTAATAACAATAAAACTACTTTTAAAGAATAAGAAAAGTTAGTCTACATAACAATAAAGCTACTGGCGAGGAATAAGAAATGTACTCCTAAAGAATAATAAAGCTATTGTCAAAGAATAATAAAGCTACTGTCAAAAAATAAGAAAGCTATACCAAAGATCAATGCAGTAACTTTTTGTAGGCAGTGGTATTTTTGTAAAAAATGAGAAAAAAAAATGGTGGCATTTTTGTAAATATTAAAATTTGTAATATTTTGATGGCTTTATGAGAAATAAAAATATTAAGTGGTTTTTTGAAGAATATACGTTATGTAAATGACCTTATGGGTAACTGGCCCTAAAAAAAAATCTCTAATAGTCAACTTTCAAAAAAATCTCTCTTTTACTCCCTATGTCTACTACTTTGACTTTGGATAAGCTTAACCGTGATTTTTTATGGGGTGACTGTGATGGCAAAAAGAAAGTTCACTTGGTTAAGTGGGATTCGGTTTGCAAACCTAAGTGTCTTGGTGGTTTGGGAATCAAGAAAGCAACGGCTGTGAATAAGGCTATGCTAGCTAAAACTAGTTGGAGGATGTTACAAAAGGATGAGGGGCTCTGGTGTGAGGTTTTTAAGAGCAAGTATCTTAAAAACTCTAACCTGTTGGACGTCTCTTATAAGAAACCTGCTTCTTGCTCAAGCACATGGTCTAGTACTCTAGTGTTTGTCATGGAGCTTCACTCTTGCGCAAGGGTCTGATGTGGAGAATTGGAGATGGGGCTTCTACTCACTTTTGGACTGATAAGTGGTATAGTGTAGGTATTCTTAGTGATCATGCGTTTGACACCTCGTTGATTGACAATGATTTGCTGGTTCAGGATTTCTGGGTTAATAATGAGTGGGATAAGGTGCTTCTTTATGCTTGTTTGCCTCCTGATATTCTGGAGCAAATTACTTGCATCTCAATCTCTATGTCTGGTCTTTGTGATAGGTTGATCTGGACTCACACTGCTAATGGTAAGTTTTATGTGAAGAGTGCTTATCTCAGTACTATGGCTGATAGCACTAATCACTCTCATGTTTGGAAACTGATTTGGAACTTGAGGATTCCCCCTAAATTGAAGGTCTTTACTTGGCTATTTTTTCAGTGTCGGCTCCTTACTAATGTGAATAGAGCTAGAAGGAAACTCACCCTGGACCCTTGTTGTCCTCACTGTCCTGGGGTTCCTGAGACAATGCTTCATCTGTTCAGGGATTGTCCCAAGGCCCGTACTATTTGGACTGCCATTGGTAGCCCTGTAACTATGCAGCGAACTATTACTTTAGAGTGGGAGGCATGGATTGCTGCTAATGTTTTCCAAAGAAATTGCAAGTTTATGAACCTCAATTGGCCTCACATGTTTATTTTCATTTGTTGGTTCATATGGAAATGGCGCAACAAGTATATCTTTGATGCAAATTTCAGGGGTCCTCAGAATGTGCGGGTAACTATTATGCAATACATTTATGAATGGGAAAATGCTGTTAAGGAAGCTGGACATCCTTCAGCCACTAGCATTTCTTTGCTTAGCTGGGAAAAGCCTCCTCCTGGTATTTTTAAACTTAATGTTGATGGTACTAGATCCTCCATTGGTCTTATTGGTGCTGGTGGTGTGATTAGAGATTGGAATGGTAACTGGTTTCATGGTTTCTTATTGAACATTGGTACTGGGGAGGTGTTGCAAGCTGAAGCTTGGGGATTATTTTCTGGGTTGCAGCTTGCTAAGGATCTTGGTATAACCCATATTTTGGTGGAATCGGACTCTGCTGTGCTGCTAGCCCTCCTGCAGAGTACTGAGTTAGATATTCATCCTCTGGGAACGCTTCTCCCGAATTGTCGAAGCATCCTGGCTGATTTTGTCTCTTGTTATATTTCTCACATCCATCGGGAGCGCAACATGGTTGTAGATTGCCTTGCAAAATAGAGCATTAATTGAGGCTGATCTTGGCCTTTGCAGATTGCCATCCATGCCTGCTTTTGTGATGGATACTCTTCTTGATGATTTGGCGGGTCGTGGCCGTCCTCGTGCTGTTCCTACAGTTGCTGCTGTTGTCTAGTTTTGTTCTTTTTGGTTTGGGCCTCTTGGCCCCCATTTCACCAAAAAAAAAATCTCTCTTTTATGAAAACTCATGAAACATAAAATGTATTCAACAAATAACAAACCCAAGTCAATCTATAGAGTGTTGATATAGAGAAAGTAAATGCTTGTGAAAACCTATTCACAATGGAGAGAGAGACCTAGCTTCAAGACGTACATCTGATGATGTTGTAGGATATGAAAAGTGGAGAGAGACATAAGTGACCGGCTGACCCTAAAAGCTAATATAAGGGCCCTATCTGTCAAATATGGGTTGATCCCAAACCCAAATCGTGTGGGTCTAAACTTTAGACCCTGTTTTTTTTTTTCATTTCTTATCCCAAACCCAAATCTTGTGGGTATAAACTTTGGATCCTGTTTTTTTTTTTTTTCTTACTTTATTGTCATTCGTGATATGAAATCAGTAAGATATCTTATCTAAACTTGCAATTTAAACGTATATTCTAGACTTCTAGTAACATAAATCCCCCCTTTGTAATTTTCTTATTTCTATTATTATGTAATCAAAGCAAAAAAAAAATGGTCCAAAATTTTCTCTCCATAATTATCTTCGTTTGTAATTAAGTTTCTTATTTCAATTTATTTTAGAACCTATCAGTTTGTTGTGACTTTAGTAAATGTTTTGTATAAGATTACTAGTGGATGGTGATCTAGCATAAACCAGTGGTCACAGATGAGTCGGTTCCCAATGAAGACTATAAACAATACTTGGGTGAAAGTCTGAAATATATTGAAAGATACTATTGTTATTAATCTGACATATTTAAGAGAGAAGTTGAGAATGTATTGTTTTGGCATCTTTGTGTTCAAATACATTCTCAAACTTCTCTCTTAGATATGTGAGAATAACAGTAATACGTTATAAAAACTCTGCAACTCTAGATGTGCTGGATCATTTCTGATTACCCCAACAAGCATGTGAAACAAGGCTTCAATACATTTGATTTGTGCTTCTTCAATACTTATTTCCACAAAACACACATTGATTAAGTTCCCTAATTTGGAGTTTGGAGATGCCTCTTATGGCAAGTTTTGGTCCAATAAGTTTTGCAAAAAACTAGGCTTTTTCATGAGACAATGGTTTTAACTAATTCTTAAAAAGAGAACAACTAATGTAATTGACAACTTCATTGAATGAATAGTTATACTCAGGACAATGTCATAGGACATGATTATCAGTATGAGCAATGCTACTCATTTCTTGACTTTCTGCAGTTTAGAGGGCAATGCTAATCATCATGAACTCAATACCATACAAAACAAATAAATACGTCAGGAATTATGAGTGTACCTAACAACGAAATTATGAGTGACCCTTCAATTTCAGACTTTCACCAAGTATTTTCTGTAGTCTTCATCGGAACCGACTCATCTGTGATCATTGGATGGTGCTAGATCAGCATCAATTGGTAATCCAGTAATGTACAAAATATCTTCTAAAGTTACAACAAACTGATAGCTTCTAAAGTAAATCGAAATAAGAAACTTACAAACAAAAGATAATTATTGAGGGAAAATTTTGGACAATTAATTTTTTTCTTCCAATTGTCATTCGTGATATAAAATCGATAAGATATTTTATCTAAACGTGCAATTTAAATGTATATTCTAGACTTATAGCTAGCAACATAAATTTCTCCGTTTATAAGTTTCTTATATGGATTATTATGTAATCAAAGCAAAAAAAAAACTACTGCAAACTGTATATCGAAATTGATTATCGGCTAGACTGTTTTTTTGAAGGGAAAATACTCTCATCCAAATGAGTTTGGATGAGCCACATCCAAACTCATCCAATTTTTGCTCATTATACATTATATTTTCATAATCTAACCATTCACCTTTTAAATCACCCTCTAAAGATCATCTATGCAAAAAATTAATTAAATTGGAGATCGTTTGATCATCCAACAATATCAAACAAAATGAAAGGTTGTAATGAGAATGTTAACTTTCACCGAAACCATCCATTTGTTTGATATATTCGGATGATCAAACGATCTCCAATTTGATCAAATTTTTGCATAGATGATCTTTACATGATGATTTAAAAGATGAATGATTAGATTATAAAAATCGAAGCCAAATGTACATAAAAATAGATAGTTTGGACGGGCTCATCTAAATGAGTTTGGATGAAAGTATTTTTCTGATTGAAGAAAAGAAAACCCTAAACAATTCTAATTAACACTAAATACTAAACTTTCTCAATTAGAATTGTTTAGTATAACAATTCTAAACATTGAAAAGGCTGACTAATGGATGGTTGATCGATGTCATTTCAAGAATGACTACCTGGAAAAAAAAATTATTGCAAATTGGAAAAACTTTAAACAATTCTAATACTACACATTAGATACTAAACGATTCTAAATAATTCTAAATATTGATATAAAATCGATCTAGAATTGCAATTCAAATGAATATTCTAGACTTCTAGCAACATAAATTAATCTATCCATTTGTAAATTTCTTATTTCGATTATTATGGTAGACAAGCTTGAAATAGTCTACATATATATCAAACTAGTTTTACCTTTGTGTCAAGCTAGTCTACTTGAACTCTATATATAAAGGAAAAATTTGCAAGAGAAAATTATTGTTATTTGTTTTTTTTTTCAAATGAGCCGAATAATACAAGAGAAAGAGGAAAGAGAGGAAAAGGGAGTGAGAATTGTAGAGTGCTCAACTGTACGTTAGTAACCGTATGTGAGAGATTTTAGTCTTTTACAGCTTCCATCCTTTTACAGAGAGAATTGTAGAGTGCTCAACTTTCTTCCTTTTTTCCAGAAAGGGCTTATCTAGCTTCAATCCCATTTTCTCAATCCTTAAACGATAAACAACACTTGAAGGAGCCATGTACGTACATGTTACAAGGATATTGTAAGTCATTCTCTGTTAATTAATAAGGATCTGGACAGCCAATGAAAGCACTGTTAAAGTGTAATGCTTTCTCCCATGTGTTTAGGAAAAAAGATTTTTCTGCTTTCCTTAAACACTTGGCTTTAGTGTTTTGCTTTAGTTAATATCTAGATATTAGATATTAAGCTAGATATTTTTGTCAAGTAATATCTTGCAAATATCCAAGTCCTTAGCTGGATTGGATTAGCTCTAATCGCTGTCAATATAAGGCCAATGTTTAGTCTCTCTTCAGTAGAACTCAGAACTGGAAGTATCAAGTTCACATACTGATTTTCCTTATCTGTTTTCAGCTTATGTTGCTACTGCATCAGTTCAAGTTTAATACATAATTTGTTAAGCTTGTTGTGAGTTAACTAATTCATAAGCAAACCAAATATTAATATGGTATCAGAGCTACTGGATTGATCATATCAGCTGGGGCGTTTTGATTATCAAGTTAAAAACAGAAAACACTCAAACACATAAATCCAAAGTAGAATAATATGTCTACAGGTAGTGAGCTAAAGGTTCTAATCTTTGATGGCGAAAATTTTGATTTTTGGATGATCAAGATGAAGACTTTGTTAGTCTCTCTTGACATTTGGAACTTCGTTGAAGAAGGATATGTTATTCCTGCAGACTATGATCCACTTACAGTGAATCAGATCATAGCTCTCAAAAGAAACAAAGTGAAGGATGCCAAAGCTCTTGGAATTCTTCAAAATGCTGTCACAAATGAAATATTTCCAAGGATCTCAAATGAAGTTAGTTCAAAGGCTGCTTGGGAAGTTCTTAAAGCTGAATTCAGAGGATCAACAAAGGTTAGAGCTGTTAAACTCCAATCTCTAAGAAGAGATTTTGAGTATTTAAAGATGGCTGATTCTGAATTGCTTAAGGAATATATAACTAAGTTGTCAGATATAGTTAATCAAATGAAAGCATATGGTGAAACTAGCTATAGCTGAAGAAAGATTAGTACAGAAAATATTGTTGAGCCTAAATAGAAATTATGATTCTATAGTCTCTATTATTGAGGAAACAAAAGATCTGGAAACTCTAACATTTCAAGAAGTCATTGGTTCAATTAAAGCTTTTGATCAAAGACTATTGAAGCATGCTGAAAAGTCAACAAAGAGTGCTTTCCAAACACTTAGTCTGAGTACAAAACATAAGAACTCAGATCAAGCTAGTTCAAGTCAAGGCAAGGGAGCTGTTCCCAAACCAAAGAAGAACTGGAAAAATCAAGTTAAGAAGTGGGAGGGTAAGCCAGACCAGCAAGTGAAGAGAAATTATGAAGCTGGCAGTTCATCATATAACAAATGCAAAATCTGTGATAAATTGCATTATGGAGAGTGTTGGTTCAAGGGAAAGCCAAAATGTTACAATTGTAACATGTTTGGTCATGTCAAGAAGGACTGCAACAACAAAGATGCAGCAAATCAGCAAGCTTCTGTGGCTGAAGAACAGAGTGATACTAACATGTTTTTTTTCAGTCATGTTGTTATAGAGGTTCTAAGTGATGATGTGTGGTTAGTTGACAGTGCTTGCAGCAATCATATGACAGCAAATCCAAAGCTACTATGTGATATTGACTACTCAAAGACAACAAGAGTAAAGATGGGAAATGGCATGCTAGTTGATACCAAGGGAAAAGGAAGCATTGATGTTGAAACCAAGAATGGAAGAATGTTCATCAGAGATGTGATGTTGGTTCCAGAATTGGATCAAAATTTACTAAGTGTTGGTCAGCTCATTGAGCATAATTATCATTTGCACTTTGGTGACAACACTTGCAAGATTTTGAGAAAGAAAACTCCAAACAACTCATGGTTGAAGTAGAGATGAAAAGGAACAGAAGTTTTCCTTTAACACTCAAGTATACTACTGAGTGTGCAACAAGAATGGAAGTTCAACATGATTCATGGCTATGGCATAAGAGACTTGGGCATCTGAATTTTCAAAGTCTGCAGCAGCTACATCAAAAGAATATGGTTGTTGGTCTGCCAAGCATAACTGAAAAGTCTGAAGTGTGTGAAGGCTGTGCATTAGGCAAACATCATAAAGACTCATTTCCATAAGGCAAGGCTTTAAGAGCTGTTGTACCATTGGAATTGATTCACTCTGATGTATGTGGTCCGATGAAGACTCCAACAGAGGGTGGAAACAAATATTTTCTGACATTCATTGATGATTATTCAAGAATGACTTGGGTTTACTTCCTAAGGCAAAAATCAGAAGTATTTTCTGTTTTCAAAAAGTTTCAAGCAATGGTTGAGAGGCAATCTGACCGCAAGATCAAGGTTCTAAGAAGTGATAGAGGAGGGGAGTACACCTCAAAAGATTTTAACAACTTTTGTCAAGATATTGGCATGGAAAGGCAGCTCACAGTCAGCTACACTTCTCAGCAGAATGGAGTAGCAGAAAGAAGAAATAGAACCATTGTGGAGATGGCCAAATCTATGCTTCATGACAAAGGGATGCCTCAACATTTCTGGGGAGAAGCAATCAACACAGCAGTCTATCTTATGAATAGACATCCAACAGTAGCAGTGGAAGGAAAGACACCATTTGAAGCTTGGTGTGAAAGGAAACCAAGTGTGAATCACTTGAGGGTGTTTGGTTCCATATGCTATGCTCATATTCCAAAGGAATTGAGACATAAACTTGATGAGTCAAGTGAAAAATGCATTTTTGTGGGTTATAGTTCACAAACTAAGGGCTATAGGCTCTATAACTTGAAAAAGAAGAAAATCATCATTTGTAGAGATGTTCTCTTTAGTGAGAAATCTGCATGGGATTGGAATCAAAGTTCTGTCCTTGAGAAAACTGCATAGGGCAGATTACAGTCTGATGATGAACAAGAAAATGAAGAAGAAATTGCGGAAGAAAATTCACCTCAGTTGTCACCAATTCACAGTCCTCAACATCAATCTCCAGCAGCATCTTCAAATGCTCCCTCAACACCAAGTTCAACTCCAATTCGAATAAGGAACTTGAATGAAGTTTATGAAAGCTGCAATTCATGTTTGATTGAACCTGAATTTTTTAAAGAAGCTGTGAAGCATGAAGATTGGAGGACTGCTATGCAAGAAGAAATCAATGTCATCGTGAAGAACAAGACATTGGAATTAGTTGACAGACCTGAAAACAAAGCTATTATAGGAGTGAAGTGGATTTTCAAGACCAAATTAAATCAAGATGGCTTCGTTCAAAGGAACAAGGCTAGACTTGTAGCAAAGGGATACTCACAAAAACCCGGTGTGGATTACTATGAGACATTTGCTTCGGTAGCTAGACATGAGACCATTAGAGGTCTAATATCAATTACTGCTAAAAAAGGCTGGTTTCTACATCAACTCGATGTCAAATATGCTTTTCTAAATGGTGTTCTAAAAGAGGAAGTCCTTGTTGACCAGCCATAAGGGTTTGTCATTGAAGGAAAAGAGCATAAAGTTTACAGATTACACAAAGCTCTTTATGGACTGAAACAGGCTCCAAGAGCATGGTATGGAGAGATTGATTCCTACTTTACAGAGAAAGGATTTCAAAGGAGTCAAAATGAACCTGCTCTCTACACCAAAATTGAAGGTAATTCAAACATCTTAATTGTCTCCTTATATGTTGATGATTTGGTGTTCACTGGAACCAGTGATGAAATGATCACTAACTTCAAATCTGATATCATGTTGAAGTATGAAATGAGTGATCTTGGTATTTTGCATTATTTTCTGGGAATTGGGATTATTCAAAATGAGGATGGCATCTTTATATCTCAGAAAAAATATGCAAATTTATTACTTGAAAAGTTTAAAATGGTGGGATGTAAATCAGTTCCTATACCATTAGTAGTGAATGAAAAATTTCAGAAGGAAGATGGTAGTGGTGAAGCAGATCAGACCTTGTTTAGAAGCTTAGTTGGAAGCTTGCTTTATTTAACTGCAACCAGACCTGATATTATGTATGCAGCAAGCCTATTGTCTAGGTTTATGCATAATCCTACTCGAATTCACTATGGTGCTGCAAAGAGAATTCTGAGGTACATTGCTGGTACCATGGACTTTGGCATCATGTATGAAAGAAATGTGGAACCAAAGCTATTTGGTTTCTGTGATAGTGATTGGGGAGGAAGTGTGGATGATTTAAAGAGTACTTCTGGATATACATTCACTCTAGGTACTGGTGTATTTTCATGGGCATCAAACAAGCAAAAATCTGTTGCTTTATCTACTGCTGAAGCTGAATATGTATCAGCTTCAATTGCAACTTCTCAAGCAATATGGCTGAGAAGAATTATAGAGGATTTTGGTGAAAAACAGCTTGCTGCAACCCCTATTCTGTGTGATAACAAATCTGCAATTGCTATGAGCAAAAATCCAGTGTATCACAGCAGAGCCAAGCACATTGCTCTGAAGTTTCATTACATCAGAGATGTTGTTGAAGATGGAGAGGTTGATGTGGTCTACTACAATACGGAAGACCAAGTTGCAGACATTTTTACTAAGGCACTTGCAAGGGACAGATTTACATATCTGAGAGGACTCCTTGGAGTGAAGAAGCAAAGCATTATGGGGAGTGTTAAAGTGTAATGCTTTCTCCCATGTGTTTAGGAAAAAAGATTTTTCTGATTTCCTTAAACACTTGGCTTTACTGTTTTGCTTTAGTTAATATCTAGATATTAGATATTAAGCTAGATATTTTTGTCAAGTAATATCTTGCAAATATCCAAGTCCTTAGCTGGATTGGATTAGCTCTAATAGCTGTCAATATAAGGCCAATGTTTAGTCTCTGTTCAGTAGAACTCAGAACTGGAAGTATCAAGTTCACATACTGATTTTCCTTATCTGTTTTCAGCTTCTGTTGCTACTGCATCAGTTCAAGTTTAATACATAAGTTGTTAAGCTTGTTGTGAGTTAACTAATTCATAAGCAAACCAAATATTAACAAGCACCTCATGAAATCTAAGCCATCACCAATCCCAATCAAAGATGAGCCAAAAGAAGCTAATGCAATTAAGTTTAATTTATTTCTCTTCTAGATTCATTTTCGTGTCTTTCTCATACAATCTTCTCAACCAGCCATGGTAGCGATTTTGGCTAACCCTTCTCTCCCCATTGCAATAGCATTAACATTATCTGTTACTTATGTATTCCCTTTCTCTCTTATAAAAGCCGATCACAATGGCGGCTTCAGTGTGGAACTGATTCACCGCGACTCGCCAATGTCTCCTCTCCACAATCCTTCAGAAACATTTGCAAAACGCGTGACAAATGCTTTGCAACGTTCCATCAACCGTGTCAGTCTCTCTAGATCAACTAATTTTTTCCCTTCAAACAATCCTGTATCTACATTAGTATCGGACAAGGGCGAGTACCTCATGAAAATTTCAATTGGTACACCTCCTGTAGAAATCTTAGGAGTTGCAGATACAGCTAGTGATCTTACTTGGATCCAATGCATGCCTTGCAGCAGCTGTTACAAGCAGAAAGCACCGCTCTTTGATCCGAAAAATTCCGATACTTACAAAGAGGTTTCTTGTACCTCAAGTCAATGTCAATCTGCAAGTGGAACCTCATGCTCAGAAGATATCTGTCACTACAAAAGGGTCTATAGGGATAGATCCTACAGCAATGGAATTATATCCAATGAGACGGTCACTTTTAGCTCCACTAGCTTAGGTCGACCAGTTTCGCTCCCACAGATTATAATTGGTTGTGGGCACAATAACAGTGGACTCTTTAATGAAGATGGATCAGGGATGATTGGACTTGGACGTGGATCAATGTCCCTTATCTCCCAAATGGATTCTTCAATTGATGGGAAATTCTCCTACTGCCTTATTCCGGCTTTTTCACAACTGAACTCTTCAAGCAAAATGAGCTTTGGCAATAAAGCTGTGGTTTCTGGTGCCATGGTGGTTTCTACCCCATTACTTTCAGGTATGGTCTAAAATGTTGACAGTAACTTCTAAATTTCTTTTCTGACAAGCACTGGAATTTGATACAGCGTTTTCCATATATTTTCATTTAGTATTCTATACATATCCCTAAGTTGGCTTAAATTAGAACATTAACATACCTCTAGATTTGGCATCCGGGCTAACTAAAGTAGGGAGAATATCGGCATATTGGACATGTATGTGTAGGCTGGTGCTATCGATCAGTGCCAAAGCAAGTTGAAATTTGGAGCTAGCTCGTGATTTCAGATCGTAACATGACTATTGAAGAAGGTAAAAACAGTAATGTCGAAACATTAAGTGAAAGTGGGAGGACTATCGGCATATTATGTACATGTGTATGTGAGCCGGTGGACGCTTCCATACAATTTCTCTCCAGCAGTCCAGCTTTAGAAATCATCTTTTGGTTTTCCAGTGGTGGGTGGTTTCCACCTCATAACGTACTGGTTTAAATTTTCATTAACTAGTGAAAATAATTGATACAGCATTTTTTTTCCCATAGTTCTCTTTCAGTAATAAGCATTTTATCCAATATTTTCATGTAGTTGACTAGTTTCTCCAAGGATATTTGTTCAATATTTGTCAACAATTATATTAACATCAATGTTTAATACCTTGGTTTCAGGAGACCTAAAATCTTTCTATTTCCTAAAGCTGGAAGCAATGAGTGTGGGACGCAAGAGATTGCAATACAACTGTACACTGATGCCGTTGGCTCCAGGAAGGGGAAATATCATAGTTGATTCCGGGACTACACTAACAATGTTACCAAAGGACTTTTACAATAAGCTGGAACTGACAGTGAGCAAGGCCATAAGATCAAAACCAGTAAGAGACGCTCGTCGCTACTTAAGCCTTTGCTACAAGACCAAATCGGCTATCAAAGCTCCCACAATAACAGCACATTTCACCGGTGCAGATGTTAAGTTAAAAGCTCTGAACACTTTCCTAAGAGTGTCTATGGATGTTGTCTGCTTTGCTTTCAGACCCATTACTCAAGGCAATGCCGTCTTTGGCAATATGGCACAAGCGAATTTCTTGATAGGCTATGACCTCAAGCAAGAGACTCTCTCTTTTAAGCCTACTGATTGCACTAAAAATTAATTCGGTGGCATATTACATAATGTAATAAGAGGCATGGTGCTTTTTTCTTCTTTTGAGGGAAGGAAGGCATAGTGCTTTATTTAAGGATAAGATTTTTAGTTTGTTATTAGTCACGCTTGGTCTCAAATGCATTCTCAACTTGTCACTCAATCACAGAAGCCGACTTTCGTCTTCTAAAGTAGAAAAGCTTGCCTGTCAGGGGCACCCTCTGTGTTTATCTCGTCGCATGACCGAGATTGTTGTGAGAAAAAGAGATGCAATGAGATTTCACTAGCTCCAAAATGGGGTCAACTGTTACGATTACAAGTTTTAAATCAATGGCTTAAGTGTAATCAGTCAGCCAAATATGTTATTAGTCCCACCAAAAAAAAAAAGACTAATGGGCTACGAATACATAAATCAATATGACATTGGCAACTCGACTTCATGCAAGATGAAGAAACTAAATCTTCCCAACATATGCCACCCAGTCCCAGAAGAAGAGGAAGAGACCAAGTTGATGTATGAGAAACAATTTCACCACAAATTCACTTACTCACCTTGCTCCCGAGCAATGGAAGCCGAGAGAATTCCGAGGTCACGATTTAAGAATGTCAATGCAGATTCACATTCGGAGATTATTCTTGTGACAGAAGAGGGCTCCCCAGCAACTGAGTCAGATGATCCAACAGCAAGAGCGGCATGCGAGTCTCTAAGATTCCTCAAGTTCCCTAGAAACTGCAATAAATGCAAACCAAAAAAATAAAAATAAAGAGATGCCTTATTACACATTCATGGTCATGCACTCATGCCTTGTAAAAGTGCAGCGTCATTCTGCACCCTGTATTGTATGATAATCAGACATGAAAGTTCTCACACAGCTATTTGGTCACAAGCTGCATTTGTTCGTGTTAAGTGTCATCTTTTTGGTTTTTTTTTGTTTGTGTATAACTTTGGAATACAGTTTAATATCTACAAAAAGAAATAGTGGTAGACAAAACACAATATATATATATATATATATTTATATAGGTTTTATTGTAGAAAGAGTGAAAGACAAGGATTCACTTCGATCAGTTTACTAATCATGCACTACATAATCAAGTAATCAATGAGATACCTTCAAAAGCATCTTGTACGCCTCCAACAAGCGATTGGCAGCTGGCCCAAATCCATGGAGCTGGGGTACCTCCATCATGTGTGTCCAGGGACGTATTTCCTTTGAAAGATTGACATTTCAAGATTGCAGATAAGAATATGTACCCCATACACATGAACACAGCACAAACTAATAACAAAAAGGCAGCACGGATCCGTGCACATCAAAATAAATGACAGCATTCTAACCGGAGTAGCTAAAAAGTGAAATTTCAACTAGCAAGGAGCAGAAACAGAAGCATAAAGAATTTTCTCATGAACCTACTATGTGAAGGTGGAATCCACTAAAACGTATAATGTTTACAATGGTGAAAGAAAATATAAAATTCTCAGTAACAACTATGCCAAAATTCTTCAGTCTGGTACAGTAAACAGTAAAAGATAACAAGAAAAACAAAAGCACTCCAATACATCAATTTATCCAAGATTTCAGGCCAGACCTTGGTGTAAATCATATTGAATGATCTTGCAGTTTCTAGAAAGGATTCCAAATGCGAACGCAATCTGGATTCTACCTCTGCATACTCCTCTTCTGGGTTGTAAGCATGCTAAATGCAGCAGGTAGAATTAATAATCACAATGATTAAATACACAACTAGGGTAAAATAATAAAAATAAATAAAAAACCTATTTACAGCAGCAATCTGAATGAGCAAGAACCTCAACTACCAGAATAATCCAGGATAGTTCTAGGATGATTACTGTGAAAGCACGAAGATCTATGTAAGGAAAAGAAACGAACCTTTGATGCCAAATCATCAACCTTTTGTTGAAGACTTAAGAGTATCTTTGATTGTTCAGAAAGCTTTTGCTCCAGCTCAGACACATCATGCCTGCAAATGAACTTTCATTAAACAATCAAAATGTTACTATATCTGCTTAAGTGATATACTCACCTCATTTAAGAATTTTATCCTCACTATGTCAGTTTGGAATTTACTTGAAACTTTTATTTATAAAAAAAGGTTTCATATAAATTGACGTATTGGAATGCTTTTCTTTCTTCTGATGCTACAAATGTCATCACCAATGTAAGCCATCATGTGACCATTCTCTAATTGATTTCATAACAGCTACTTATAATTTAAAAATATCTATCAATCAGGTTTTCAGGTTAATTTGTATGGCTATATATACTTCAACAAACCAATTAATCTTTTTTACTTTGGGGGAGGAATTGAAACATAAATGAACATAGAAGTTCTTACGTACAAAGGATATATGGACTGAATCTGAACATCAGCAGGAAACAATTTGCACTCTTCGGAAAATATTTGAGCTTGTTTCTCAGCAATGGAATCAATTAGTTGTATATCCCTTGCAACCTGCTCATCGATACTGCAGAAATCACAGAGCAGACCAGATCTCAGCCTAAAATAGTTATAACAAATCTCATGTTGATTTTGCTGAACAATGGTACTTGAAATTATAGAAACCCTAGTATTTTCTTTATCAAACAATAACTTGCCAAACCAAATGTTATACTCAGTATTATCATAACCTCCATTCTTGGTTATCAGCAAAAATGCTTGCCTCCACGAGATCTACAATTAAACGAAGCATTTCAGTGCGATCTTCGTAACTTCCTCGTCCCTGCCAATTAAAAGGCATAGCGTTTAGTAAAAGTTGAGAAACTCACAAAGTAGAGAGTTACTAGGTTTGAATTAGATGCAGAAAACACGATGCTCCAAGTGAACATTTAATCCCCAAGTCTGTTTATCCAGTCTGAAGTGCGAACTAGATGCATAATGTGCTGTTAGCAAACAAAAAAAATCATCTTTAACTATATGCTGCCTAGAGTACGTTCTATTACGTAATATGTCTTTGCTGACATGGCAGGATACATTTATTTAAAAAATCACCTGATTCCAAGGAGGTTTCTCCATTGGAGATTGATATTTGACTAGCATACTTGGGGATTTACTATAAAAAATTTGATTGTAAAGGGGGCTCCATGCAAACTAATATTTGCTCCAATAAAGGATAAGATCCAATTTTATGATACAAGAAGTCAGATAAGACAATTCAAAATAGCTTGGTAGCTTTAAGAAAAAAATAGTATCCAGATTACAATTTAGATATTGCACACTCAACAGAGATATACTTAAAGGAAACATCAATTTCACCCATTACTCCATTAGCCATCTATCAGCCAAATAAATAGTCCAATATCAACATGGATCAACTAACTTGAATGGCTTCTGTGTCTACGGTATGTGTAATATCCAAAAACTTGGCAATCTCTGCCAAATCTGCAAAACAGAAGGTTACCCTTGTTAGAGTAAGAATAGAAGAGATGTGGTCAAATTGTTATATCAATTTGGAATTTGAAAAAAAAAAAAAGTAAATAAATAAAGAGCCAGGATATACTAGCTGACTTTAGAAGATGGATATGTAGTTTAACACTAAGGAAGCAGCAAATGATGGATGCTCCAAAGAGTTATGACAAAAAAATCCACCAGGAAAGCATTCGGGTGTTTGAGGTTCCAAGTGCAACAACTCATAAGAGAGGAAATTGGAGAATAAATTGAATAAGAATGAATGCTTTCATTGCTTACTGACATCTTACAATTTTTTTTATAACAAACGAACTTTTATTAACAAAGAGAATATACAAAGCAGAGGACAAGGAGTCCACTCAACTAGCAAGCAAATTGATTTACAACTAAGACAATAACACTCAACAATAAAACAAAAAACCAAAAACTAAGTCATAGCTGCATCCATTCATAAAGAATGGCCTGAAAAGAGCAATGTTTGCACTCCTAAGAAACCAACGGCCAAAGATCCTTGTCCACTCAACCTCAAACCCTATCTAATAGCTGATTTACCCCCCAAACCCTAGGCTTCCTCAAAGATCCTTTTGTTCCTCTCCATCACACCACCTCTAACACAGCACGTCCCCTAAATTCATTTCCTTTTCTTGCCTCCAAAGAACTTGTATTTCTCACACAATATGGCATTACATGACTCCGGAGAAACCCATGTCAAACTTGACTCCCTAAGTTATTTTTCCTAGTAGGACAAAGCAATGGGACAATGAAGCAGAATATGAATGCAACTATCAGCTGCCTTTTTACTCATCACATACCCATGGGGTGAAGGACAGGAAGGTCATCTTCTTTGAACTAGATCACAAGTATTCAGCCTCCCATGAGGAACCAAAAAAAGTAAGAGAAGACTAGTTCAGTAAAAGATTTGAATAGGATTTACACGAAAAAGCTCATGACTACTAAAGCTTCCATACTCCTTTATCTGGCCTATTGGAACCAGCCAAAAGTTTTCTAATCAGGCCAATACATTAACTAACTACCAGAAGACAAAGGATGCCTTACAAATATAGGCATAGACCCAATACATTAACTGACTACCAGTAGCTTAGCTCAATCTAATAGACAAAGTAATACTCTGAACTGTTTGTTTGCTGAGTCTTATTAAGTCATCGCAAGCACAAGCAATATGCTGTGATTGCTTCCATTAATTGACACACAAGAATGTAGCAGTAAGCATCTTTCTTTTGCATACGAGGAACGGATATGTATGTTATTTTCATCGCTTAAACACTTATTTTCTATTCCTTTGGCCTAAGAAATATCAGTTTGGGCTCAAAATATGAAATTTTATGTACTGTTTGTTTGCTGTTCAGCAAATAATGGAGAAAATCTTTACCAAGGAAAGTCTTGGCAACACTTTCTTCTTCTAAAACATCATTAGCAAGGTGTGTTAGAAAGACTCCTTGATAAAAAATTGCAGCCCATAACTTGTTCAAGATCAAAAATAAAATAGAGAAGTGTGATTTGGATGCCAATTTGATGAAATTCAATAATCAAATCCAGTAGTAATAACAAACATAAGCCTTTAGAATTGTGCATAAGACAATGCGTATGATCCAAGTTAATATTCATCACAATCCGAATAAATTTGGCAATACCCAATTCGTGATTTCAGTAGAGAAAGCCTTACACTGAATACGGCCAGTTTCTTCGTCACGATCCATGGCGTCCCCTTGAAGACTTTTCTGAGAGAAGGGTGACTTGTCCCCCAACAATCTGCAAAATGTACCAGAAATCAATCAAACGGAGAGGTGAAGAAGAAGAGGAAAACGGCATGTCGTTTGTACCGGAAGAAGAGCCACTCGAGAAGAGCATAGCGTTCCATGCCGGCGAAGAGGAGAGACTGAGCAGGCGCATTGGCTCTGGGATAGTTCAACATGGTCAGCTTCTTCTGTATCTCTTCCATTTGTCTCGCTGCCATTTCTAACTGCAACCCAGATCCAAATTCCCAAGGTTGGTGGGTGCTGGGTTAGATTTGGGGTTTTCGTTGTTGAAGGAGATTTCAATTCAAAGAGAGGGAGATTTTCAATTTGACAAGGGTTTTAACTTTTTTATTTTGAATAGACTAATAAATATTTCCTTTCTGGCTTTTTATTTTTATTTTTATTTTATTTCCTCGTGACCAGGAATTTTGTGTTTTAAAACAGTTATCGAGTTAAGTTTCAAAATGGTACCTTATTTATTAAAGAAATTTTTAATAAGGACCTATTTTCAATAAGGATTTTTTTTCTTTTCAATAAAGTGTTTATTTGGAGTTTGTACAGTATACTAGAGGTGCCAACAAGGGTTGGTTGAGTACTTGAGTAGGCATGAGCAGATTTGTGGTTGAGCCTAACCCATATTCGATTTTAGCTGTCGATAATCCTTTTGTTTGGGGGGCGATTTATAAATTCTTCTGTAAATCTTGGTAAAAAGGTCTGGGGCATGCCCTGGCTCTAGGTGTGGGGGACTAGGGGTAGCCTCTCGCTCCCCTAAACTTTTTGTAACAAAAAAAAAGTGTACCGGAGGTCAATAATTTTAGACAAATGGATAGTAATTGTTTCATTGGAATCAGTAAATTTACAGAAAAGAAATGAACTAGTAAGGGGTGAAAAAAATTAACAAACTAATTAGAAAAAAATTTCCAAAATTGTCCTTATGGGTCAAAGACCCTAATTTTTTTTATTTGATCTGAAAAATGGTAGCTATGTAATCATGAATGGAAAAAAGTGATACCTAAAAGGCTAAAACTTTTTCTCTCCCTTCAAATAAAAAAAAACCTTCAAAATAGTACTTGTACAATTCCGTTGTCGGCCAATTCAGTACTATCTTTATATTTTTTTTTCAAAAATCATTATTTATATTTTTGTCAAATTTGTATTTATACAATTTTATCGTGAACAATTTTAGTACTATTTTTTGTATTAGTGCTAAAATCATAATTGTAATGCGAAAGAAATGTGAATAAAATTGAAAAACATATCATTGTTCAACTTTACATGAAATGTGAACGGAAATTAGATACCATTCAACGAAATAGTCCCCAATACCAAATTTTGGGGGGCCCTCACTACCAGTTTTGGCTATAACCCAACCCAATCGCTCCATGATGATTATTCTCTTTCTCGCAAATCTCTTCAATTTCATGGAAGACAATACTTAATTTTTGTAAGAATTAAAAAAAAATCAATTGAGCACCTGTTTTGGGTAAAACCCAATCCACTCTCTATCATTAATCTCTTCCAATTCATGGGACACCCAATATAATTCAACAACTTCAATGACTCCTACATCAAAATTCGCAAACCCAGGAAAAAATGGGGACAAATAGAACCTGATCTTGGCCAAAATTGAAATGTTTTTTTTGTACTTTAAGCCCCTCCATAATTTCCCAAAAACATATGGATCTTCACTATGTCGAATTGTTGATGATTGCTTGATCGTCTGCAAAGTGCATGCTCGGGTCTCAAGTTCTCAACTTCGCAGTGGAGAGAGAGAAACTTGCCGAGAAATTGAGAATAGAACAAGTGACAAGGAGAAGGGTAGTTTTGAAAGACTAATGGTATAAACATAAAAAAAGTATTAAAAACTGAAAGGGGAGTGTGGGAAGTAACATGAGAGAGAAAATGAAATGCGAAAATCACTCCCCGTTTTGGAAACCTTTCTTCTTTTGCCATGATTTTACTTCTTCTTCTTTTTTTTTTTCAAAAAAATTAATCCTCCCTTTAACAGGAAGAAAGAGAATCCTATCAGGTACCTGAAAGGGACGCAAAGCCCTGTTTGAGCCAGTGATAAACCTCGCCCTGTTAAAGCTTGTGGTTTTAAGTTGCAGAATCTCTCTCTCTCTCTCTAACTAATAGAGCTACAAGTACAAATGCTTACCCTGAATCTCAACTGTCCTTCTGCCACTGTCACTTTCTGCAAATCCTGCCATCAATATCCCAACAGAAGCCGCCTACCCACCTCATCTGTTCTGCTTCACACACCCACCTCTCTCAACCTTAAAGGTTCAATCTTAACCAGAGCTTATTATGGCTACCCATTTGGATTTTCTTCAAAACCCACATCTCAGATTCAGGATTTGAATCCAAAGTTCCCATCTTTGTTTTCCTCCAAACCTAGATTCCAAATCCCCAAGGCTTCTGCATCGGAAGCCAATCCAGATGGAGAAATTGAACCCACAGTTCCAAAACCCAAGGCCACAACTCGCCAGCTTGCCCTTATTTTTGGCCTCTGGTACTTCCAAAACATCGTCTTCAACATCTACAACAAGAAGGCTTTGAATGTTTTCCCATTCCCATGGCTTCTGGCCTCATTTCAGCTCTTTGCCGGCTCCGTCTGGATGTTGATTCTCTGGTCTCTGAAGCTCCAGCCATGCCCCAAGGTCTCGAAACCCTTCATTGTTGCTCTCCTTGGACCTGCATTGTTCCACACAATAGGCCACATCTCTGCTTGCGTCTCATTCTCTAAGGTGGCTGTGTCCTTCACCCATGTGATCAAATCTTCGGAGCCCGTCTTCTCGGTGGTCTTTTCGTCTTTCCTAGGGGATACTTACCCTCTACAGGTCTGGCTTTCGATTCTCCCTATTGTTATGGGTTGTTCTCTAGCTGCTGTTACTGAGGTGTCATTCAATTTTCAAGGCCTGTGGGGCGCTTTGATTAGCAATGTGGGGTTTGTGCTGAGGAACATTTATTCGAAACGTAGTTTACAGAGCTTCAAAGAAGTAGATGGGTTGAATTTGTATGGTTGGATCAGTATAATTTCGCTGTTCTATCTGTTTCCTGTGGCGGTTTTTGTTGAAGGGTCTCAATGGGTTCAAGGGTACCACAGAGCTATTGCATCTGTGGGGAAACCATCCACGTTTTACTTATGGGTGTTGTTGTCTGGAGTGTTTTACCATCTCTATAACCAGTCATCTTATCAGGCTCTTGATGAGATTAGCCCCTTGACCTTCTCAGTTGGAAACACAATGAAGAGGGTGGTGGTGATTATTTCTACTGTGTTGGTGTTCAGAAATCCAGTTAGACCTCTTAATGCACTTGGGTCCGCCGTGGCAATATTTGGGACATTCTTGTATTCACAGGCCACGGCTAAAAAGAAAAAGGGGGCTGAAAAGAAGAATTAAAAGTAGGCATCAGTTTGTTCTGTTGTAGGTGCTTAATTTTTGACCTGGTTAAAATTTGTGATCTTGCTCTGGTTTATTTCATCAGCTACCAAATTTTTATAATATCCCCAGGAGTCCAGGTTTCTTTTCATCATCTCCTCTCTTTGATTTTATCATTACGGATGTATGTTGATGGCAAATTTCTGTTTAGATTGATGAAGCTTTCTTCTCTGTTTTCACTTCATGTTGCTTGCCAAGTCTTTGTTATAATTGTTTAGTTTCCATGTTTATTTGAGGCTAGAGACCTAAGAAGCTGAGTGCAAGGTGTTGTCTTTTGCTTATACATATGGAGAAGGTCATCTTATTGCTAAGATTCAAGTTCAATTTGATTTTCTTGGTCAATTCAGTTTCAAACTTCTTTCGATGCATGTTGTCTTGCTCTATTTGCCTCACACCTGAGATTATGAAGGTTGGGGAGATGGAAAAGAATCATCCCCAGCTCCCATATTTATCCCTTACATATTCATACACCCTGATTTGTCTAAACTATATAATTGACATCTATTTATAGAATCACCATGAAACTTTACTGGACCTTTTTACAATATTACCAGATTATGTATTTTCTTTTGTTGGGAAGAAAGCTGCATGTGATAATGTCCTCTGCTCTTTGCTTAGGGATATTTAAAATTGAAATAAGCTAAGTTTGCCTTTAAATTGGTTATAACCAAACTTCTTTGCAAAGCACAAAAAAGCTGGCTATAGATTTAACTCAAAATCCCCACTTGTTAACAAGTAAAGCTAGAAAGATTTGTACCCTCAAATTCATGTTTCACTTCAAGTGAGTTATTGTTTTGTGGATACCAAATGACAGTTGGCTTTTCTTTAACCATATTTACATTTCTTAAAGTTCACATTTCTTGAAGTTTATGTTGAGGATATTCTCTATTCCTCATTTGCATGCTTCGAAGCAGTCGCCTTTTCTTTCTTTTTCTTCAGGACTTTAATTTGTACTGACTCCTTATATGAGACTTTGCCCAAATAATATATTTATTCTTCCTTAATTTATAACTCTGGTATTTTTATATGCATCTGTGTGGGTGTGTGTGAATCTTGTTATGTCGAATATTGCTACTATGAATGCTCTCAATCTTATGAATATCAAATTGACCCTTGCCTCCTGCCCTGCTTTCTTTTGTGTTCATATTCTTTCTTATGTTGAATATGGCTACTATCATGTGTGGGTATTGTTGCCGTCCATTTGATTTTGTGGGTTATTGCCTCACCATTCATTTGTCTTGTAGTTGTATTTAGGGATCAGAGCTCTCAAGTTTTGAGGAAATTTACCTGTGTTTATTAACCCATCTCTTTTCTTTACCAGCCTTGTACTGTCAGTCATCTTTTGTGAAAAACATTGTGTTGTATAGAACACATATGCATCACTCAGGGCTAGGTGTTCTGATTCAAAATACTATGAAATGATTTCCTTTGAAGAAACTTTTGGTCGAAATGATTAGAGACTCAACAGGTTTGTACAGGTAGAGCGTCTAGTTTCAGATCAGTTACATTTTGCGATGGATTAACCATCTACTGTCAATTAGGAGTAGAACATTATCATCTTTTTTATTTGCTCTCTGGGAAGAAGCAACTCCATTCTTTGAGATGGCCTCCAAAATATTAAAGTACACTAGGACCTTTTGTTACTGAAGTTGAATATCAGATCTACATAAGAGGTTCATGCCAATCAGCTACATCAAATTGAAAAGATAATCGCCAAACCTTCCGGCCACAAGGACCAAGTCCATATATATCACACACGAATGACTGATTCCTCTACTCTTGTGCACCTGAAACAACTCTTAGATACAATCTATATGGCATACATCGCCTTTTGGGTGATCATCTTTTACTTAGGTTAAGTTTTTTAAAGAGGCTGTTATTATCTTTGACAACCATCATTACACAAGATTTTGGTTATTGAAACATGGGTGTATAGTAGAATATGTATATCACCAAGAGGCAAGCCACAAGGCAGTTTGCCATGTAGTGCTCACCAAGAAACACGATATTTTGGACAGACCTTCATATGTGAAATATGCTGCAAAAGCTTTTCGATTGTATTGGTGGTGTTTTCTAACCCCCTAACTTTGGCACAAATTGTCAGTTTCCATTACTCCGGGTGTGTAATCTTCTTCTCGACTGGTCGGTAATTAACCAAAACTAATGTCATACCGACGTGATTGCTCTCTTTTGATGGATTGCCTACGAGAAAGCACATGATTCATGATTGTGAGAGCGCCCAGCTTAGTTTATCTTCAATATTCATGGTATAACATAAATTAAAAAAAAATAAAAAAAATAAAAGAAAGAAAGAAGAGGGGTGGTGGTGAAGGTAGGGTTTGTTAAGTGAAGCAACTCGAAAATCATAGCTTTGCTCGTGCAACCCGAAAAGTAATGTGCTCATTCAAATGACTGGTAGGTATTCGGTATTCCAATGTGTAGCCTCTTTTCTTCTTTTATTGTTGGAATTTCAGTAAGATAAAATAAGCCTAACTTGATATTGACAAGAGAAAATTTTGATGGGACAAGACACTAGAAAGTAGAGTACATTTGCCTTGAAATCATTTACCTTTAGTTTTTGGACAAAGATTTATTTTACCTTTCTCTTTTACTTGTTACTCCTCCATTATTGGAGTTTCTGGGCTAAGTGGCTTTTGATCCGCAATTAGTGTTTAGATTCTATGCTGAAGCTGGTCTCAATCTATTGAAATATGTCTTTTGCTAGTGTTACTTTCCTGAAATTAGCAAAGCACCATTGTATGTGCACCTATTACTCAGTTAATGAAACTTTCTATAATGGTGTTCGAGACCACCTAACATCTCTTCTTTTTTTTCTTTTTTTTGGACAATACCTAACACCTCTTCTTAAGTATCTACTATCCTTTGCATTACTCCACTCATCAGAAACTCTCCCCAGAAAGACCATCTCCAAAGGTATCATCTTTAACTCTTCAAGCACTAATAGCTCTTTTCTATGTTCATGTTCTTAGTTATTAATCTATTATGCATTTTTCTTGTGAATTTTCTAGGACTAATTTGTGAGAAATCTTGTTCTTTATTCTTAGTGAACTCATATTGGCATGGGTAGTCTTAGCCTTTTGGTTTCTTATATAAAGAAATGAAATTGCAATGTCAGTGATGTGCACGTACAAGGTGTATGTAGAGAAGGCTTTGGTGTTGTTCAAGGCATGATCTGATTAGCTAGTTTAAACAAGAAAACTGTTATCTTAAAAGTTCAGATGAGAAAAACAAATAATAATAATAAAATATAGGCTAGGGGTTAGTTGGGTGTGTTTGGGTAGTGAGAAAGGCTAAGAAAGGTGGATAAAAAATAATGCTGGGCTTTCTAGGTCTTTGATAAAAACAGGGAAAGGCTAGCTAGGTAATTCATTTCTTGTTTGAGCTTAAATGAATTACACCAAAACAACTAAGGTAGGTTAGCTGTTACCAACTGCTCTCTGATGATCATTTACCAACTGAGCTAAGGTTACAGGTTTAGTTTGAGATGATTGATGAGCTGGAGATCAACATTACTTGTGTAGGAAGAAATGAGGTCCGGCCAGTAGGCTTTTAATTTTTGAATTTGCTAATTTATGATTCGTGTGCTCTGATCTATCTCTTGTTGCATAGTGGATTTATTTCATAGGCTTATTGTTTTTATTAGTCATTTTGTTTTATATGTGATGATGCTTGTGTTACAACTTACACCTCTTTGGGTTTCGTATAAATTTAAATTAGCTGTAGCCTGTAGGAGAACCAAGCTTTTGTCTATTTTAGTATCTGAATCATATATAGGGATGGCATTATATATGCTCATACAAGTTATAACCACTAAAAGTTCTTATTAATTTTTCGTCATGGGATTATTTTTTCCGGGTTTGTGTACTGTTGGGTATATTTTCATTGAAAGCATGATAACTCACTTTTTTTGTTGCAGATAATTAGTTTGTTAAGTCCCAGTTAGGGAAAAAGAAGATCCTGAAATGGCAGACGCAGCCCAGTCTTCAGAAAATCCCACTATTGAATTGCACGGCAATGAATTCTGGCCCCTTTCCGGGAAACCTTTCTTTGATATCATTCTCACCAAATCACATGTAAAACCTATTTACCAGCTGGTAAGTATCCCATTTATATAATATTAGATAGTGAAATGGCATTCTATGCCTATCATTTCTTTACTATTTATGCCTGCACAAAAGATATCTCTACCTCATCATTATTGTCAAAGAAGTAACAATTAGTTGTTCAATGAGCATATATACTAGTTATTTTCAAATACCAAGTAAAGGGTTTGCCGTAGTTCAAGGTAAACATAATTTATCATCTGACTGAAACCCTTAGCTTAATTGAAGCCTTAAAATGAGGCTGCTAATAGGGCTTTTACTCTTATCTGGATCATCAAGTTATTAGCTTAGTCTACTTCATTGATATAATCTTTGTGCTTGATATAGGGGATCCCAGCCAAACTTTATCCAGTACTACCGCCTGGTTCAATCCCTACGGTTCTCACAGTTGGGAGCAAGAGTTGGGAGACGATGTACAACGGAGCAAATCGTCTTAAACAATTTGATCGTCCATCATGGGGAGCATTTGTCAATGCCAATGATTTGAAGGCCGGAGATGGATGTGTGTTTGAACTGATGGAGTGCAGCAGTGCAAAACTAGTATTCAGAGTGCAAATCCTCAGAGGTGATATCCCAGCTGAGCTTCTAGAGAACTGCATCGGTGAGGCAAACAAACCCATTGTTGTTTAACATATATGGATGTATTACAATGAAGGTCATTGCTGCTCAGAAGCTAATATAATTTAGGGAACTAAATAAGAGCTTATTAAGAGTACTGCTATTACTTAGGGAACTAAGAGCGAGCCTACTGCTACATGGTAAATGTTTAGAGCTATGTGTTTCTGTCTAGGTAGGTGTTGTGGTGTAATTTGACATGATACCAAGAAAAACCTTTTGCTCATACGTGTTCTTAATTATCACCAGAAATATTAAGTTTTTAATTTCTCGTTATACTTACTACTTACCATAGCAGAACTTTATTGGATCTTGATGCACTTTTGTTGTCAATAGTTCATGCATTTCTCGAATTGTAAGCAAAATCAGCATATGGAGAAATTTGTGGATAGAGTTCAAGGAAGCTCTTTGTGAGAGTGCTTCTTGTTTTCAAAGACATAATACAGGCGGGTGAGCTGTGGTATGTTAGTTAACTAAAATAACCAACAATGTGGAGGTCAATTCTTTTTATGGCCAATTTGGAATGGAACATACATTATAATGTCATTATAATCGCAGAAAAAAAAGTGTTAATCCATTGATTAACACCATTGTTCATCCATTACCATTAATTGGTTATTCAGCAACTCAGGATTGAGGTGGGCTCTTCATCCATTGCTCAGAAAGGAAGACTTGAGGATGGTTGAAGTTGGCCATAGGCTCCGAGCAACCGGTTAAAAGCATGAACCAAAGTTAATAAAACAAATCTGCATAAAGAAAAATGCTAATTAACAGCAGCTGTGTCAGCAGAAGTAGATTTTTAATTATCCCAAACGTCATGATCTAAAGCAAATGAGGCAATGTATTTACGGATATAGCTAAAGCAAGATGAGACTGAAAGGGGCTGGATGATCAGGCCAAACCCATTTCAATGTCGTTCCAAATAAAATCAATAAAAAAAATAATTAAAAAGAAAAGAAAAGGGAAAAAACCTCTCTCCGTGAAGAAAATAGATTATTATACAAAATCTCGGAAAATCGTACTCATCAAATATTTGAGACCATTTGGTCTAGTGACCTAAGTCTATTTCTTTATAAGTGGACAATCGAATTATTCGATGACACATTTTTGCTTGAGGGAACTAGGTAGAACGTATTGATAAGAGTAGTTCATATGTACGTTTAGAGCTATGTATTTCTGCCTAATTGAACATTAATTCATTATTATGTGAAAGGGTTATATAAGAGTAATCTTTGATAAGAACATTACCAATCTTCCATTCTAGGATGAATCTATAATAGTAAACTTTTTCGATCTACTTGATGATGTAATGCAGAGGACTTTGGGGTGACTTCATGAGAGAGGGAGAAGTACTCATCATTGTCCAGAGTAGGTACTTTATTTCCAGGCCTTTAATGTTATTTCTACATCAACATTTATCGTCTAGTTTTGAATTTTGACCAGAAGAATTCAGATTCCTTTGATTCTCTCTTCAGAAGATTGTCTTGTAGCTATTGTAATGAAACTTAACTTAGTATGGTTTTCTGAGACCACCTAACTCTTCTCTTTCATTTAATTTTAACCCTTCTCCCACTCCTCCCACTCCTTTAAGTTTCTACAACTACCCTTTGCACTTCTCCATTCTAAAGGCAAGAGATCATCTCCAGAGGTATTTTCTTGAAGCTTTTTCCTTTTGTTCATAATTTATTATA
The DNA here is from genome assembly GCA_030142095.1 of Rubus idaeus. Taxonomy (NCBI): domain Eukaryota; kingdom Viridiplantae; phylum Streptophyta; class Magnoliopsida; order Rosales; family Rosaceae; genus Rubus; species Rubus idaeus. The sequence continues at coordinate 25,450,084 of CM057971.1, forward strand.
TGCATTTGTTTGTGAATTTTCTGGAACTAGATTATGCGAATTTTTTTTTTCGTACTTTATATACAAAATTGGATTGTCATTGATGGGTACCAGGTGCTTGAAGAAAATGTTTTGGTGTTGTTGAAGGACTTTCTGAGTTTCTCATGAAGACCTTTAACAACAGTAAGTTTTGAAATTAAGCACTGAGATTTTGAGGTTAATCTTGAGTTAGCTCATGCAAATCCAGAAGAGAATGAGGTTCTAGGTGAAGTTTTGAGCAGGAACGCTCTGATCTTTAAAAGATTCAGATCAGAAAAGAAAAGAAAGATTAGGCTAGGGGTTGGGAGGTGTGAAATAGGCTAAGCAAAGTGGATCAAGAAAGACATTCCATTTCTTCATTAGGCTAGCTTAAATGAGAGAGCAGTACACTTGAATAATAAAACTATAGGTTAGCTGTTGAGACTAGTTACAGGACTAATAAACTGCTCTGTTATAATTTAATTACCAACTGTATATATGCTAAGCTCATAGGTTTAGTTTGAGATGATTGATAAGCTTTTCATACTATATATATAATTTAGCTTGTATCCTTGTGAGTTGTGTTACGCCTTGTTGGATTCTCATTTAAATTTAATCAGCTGTAGGAAAAACAAAAGTTCGTCTATTTTTGTGTCTGGTTCATATATATATAGGGATGGCATATATATATATATTTAACTTATATCCTTGTATCCTTGCTTAGTTGCTTATAGAACTTATGTTTCTGAATTATTATTTGAAATTCTTGTAACTTGAGTACTTGACATTAATAATCACTTAAACTCTCTGAAATCCTTTTCGTCATAGGAATTCTTGTTTTTGTGTGTGCTTTGTACGTACTGTTTGGTTTTATTTTCATTGAAATCATGACAGGACACATCTTTGTTGCAGATAAGCTGATCTTTGTTAAGTCCCAGTTGGGCCAAGCAGAAGATACTGAAATGGCAGACTCAGCACAATCCTCAGCAAATCCCACAATCGAATTGCATGGAGATGAATTTTGGCCACTTTCAGGGAGACCTTTCTTTGATATCATACTCACAAAATCCCATGTCAAACCCATTTACCAAATGGTAATTATTCCTAATTAAATTCCCATATATTTATAGATGTTGAAATGTCCTTCTGTGTCAATCATTTTCCTTGCTGTTGATGCCGGCGCATACAATCCTAATTTGGATGTAAGCTTATAACCAATCTGTTTAATCAGTTTGGAATCATCATTCTATTAGCGTTCATTGAAATGATTTGTTGTTTATTATAGGAGATCCCAGCCAAACTTGATCCAGAATTACCTGCGGGTACTTCAGTCCCTATGGTTCTCACCTTTGGGGACAAGAGCTGGGAGATGACATATAATGGAACAAAACGCCTCAAGCTAGTGGATCGACACTCATGGAGAGCATTTGTCGATGACAACAATTTGAAGGCTGGAGATGGATGTATTTTTGAACTCACCGGGTGCGACCGTAACAGTACAAATGTACTATTCAGGGTCCAAATCCTCAGAGGTGACATCCCAGTTGAGCTGGTAGAGAAGTACTCCAGTGAGGCAGAGAAACCCATTGTTATATAACGATGTTGCCTTTCCGTAGATATTACCAACTTCCTGATAGACACGACTGTCAGGAGCTAATATAATGTATGGAACTCAGTAGAGCGCATTAAGAGCACTGCTACATTGTGACATGTCTAGAGCGAGAGAGGTGACATCTGAACTTCTAGAGAAGTGCAGCGGCGGCGAGGCATAGATCGAGTGAAGTTCTTGTAATGTAAGGAGAAACTTGTGGATGAAGATATCGAGTTCAAGTAATCACTGGCTGAAATGACTCAAGAGTAGTTACACTCTCTTGCTGTCATTTACACATTACTATGTGGAAAGATTGCATCTACTGTCATTTAGGAAGAAGTAACTCTATTATTTGAGATGTGGCCTTTGAACTAATAACCAAATGCAAAAGGACACTGCCCAACTATATTACTTCAGTTGAATATCTGATCCTGGATACTCTGCCCAGTCTGGATCTTTTTCATTTTAAGTATTTGGAAATTGTGTACCATTCTTGAAAGAATCTTTAATTAGCTATTCTGCCCATAAAAAGAACAAAATGAAGCACTTATCACAGTAAGCACACATCTTAGGTCTATAGCTAAAAAGAGAACAACTGCACTACCCCCCATATAAACCTTTTTTTTTCAAAAAAAAAAAGTATTTTATCCTAAAATTCTAAGAACACTGGTCACTTTGGCTGACTGTACCATGGTTAGATCGTTCACCATGGTCAGAAGTTTGTATTTATTCGAGACCACCCACCTATATAACTCCTCTTTTTCATTCAACCTTTCCTACCACACAGAGCAACTCACCGGAGATCATGTTCAAAGGTATTTTTCTAAAGCAACAAATATTGCTTCTTTTTTTGTTCGCATTTTTAGATTCTTATTACAAATGGGTAGTCTTGTATTTATTTATTTATTTTTTCCCTGGAGAAGAGGTTTCTGTGATGGATTTTGATATTTATCTATCTGCTTTTCCTTATTTTATTTTTTTTAAGTAAGCAAATTTAGATATTAAGGAAGAATTATTTAGGGTTAGAGGTGATTAGCTAGTGACAAAGGCCAAGAAAAAATAGATCCAGAAAAAGAAAAAGAAAAGGCTTGTAGGCTTGCACAATTCTGATTTCATTGAGCTTGAATGAGAGGAGCAGAAGATATGTAGAAAGGCTCACCACCCTATACACCAAAAAATATCTAACCAAGATATGTTTTGTTAACAATAGTTAGTTAGTCACAAGACTATTAATTGAATTTCTCTGTGTAGGTTTAATTACCAATACCAGCTAAGCTCACAAGTTTAGTTTATGATTATCAATGATCTCAACCTAGCTTATTCGGATTTACTAATCTATGATCTTTCTCTTGATTTTTGGCTTTTGCTTTCATACTGTTTGGTATCTTTTGATCAAAAGCATGATAGTTCCTCTTGTATGCAGGTAGCTAGTTGCTTTATTAAGTCTCAGTTAACGAAGTAGAAGAGTTTGGAATCGGAGACTCATACCGATACTTATCAACTGCCATGATTGAATTGCTTCCCTGAAAGTGGCCAAAATTCATCTCCATGTAATTGAATCATGAAGATGGATTTTGGCCATTTCAGGGAAGCCTTTCTTTGGCATATATCATTCTCGCAAAATCATATTTCAAACCCAATTCCCAACTAGTCCAGACGTTCCTATGTAAATAGGGTGGTATGATATTCATCTGTCATTTTATTTACTTTTGATGCGGGTTCGCATTATCCTAGTTGCTGATTTTATTTCATAAAGCAACCGCTAATTACATTAATCAGCTCTACCTCATCATTACTGTCAAGTTAGTAAGAATTTGTTCAATGAGTGCAATTCATGGGCATTTAGAATATACATATTACATATACATATACATATATTAGATTTGTATTTACATTTATGTACATCATATAGTACTCTTTATTTTCCAATAAAGGATTTCCTTTGTTCAAGCTAACACAACTCGGCACCTGCTGATACCTTTTTTGTAGTGTAGGTCATTTGATTGCTAAGGTTCAAGTTCAATTAGAGTTTTCATTTTAAAACTTTAAAAGTCAATGTGAAATTCTCCAAATTCATTTTGGCTTGCTTCAAAAGTTTATAACAATTGACACTATGGAGGGTTGGGGTATGGCAAATACTCCTAATTACAAGAATCCTCCTTCAGGTATCTTTGGTTATAAGTACTGCTTGTTTTTTTTTTCTTTTCTTTTTTATTCCAATGGTTTTTTTTCCCCCACAAGTACTGCATGTGATACTGTCCTGCTCCTAGGTGCATGTGATATTGTCCTTCTATTTTCTTAGGAATACCTTAAAATATGCCATACCTTTGTCTAAATGATATGAACATTGAATCAAGTTAAGATCCCATGTGTAAAAGCAAACCCAGAAGGCTATGGAACCTCAAATTTATCTAGGTTTGGGTATAAATGGTGTTAAAAAAGGTTAAGGTAGATACTAGCGTTCTAGGTTTGATTACCCTTGTAAGAAAAAAGAAAAATGTGTGAAAAGGACCCTTCATAGTCTGAGGTGCATTATTGTCTGGATCATCATTCATTTCTCCTTGTTTTTAATATTATGGAGTTCTTATAATTGTAAGCAAATTAGCAAAATCAGCTAAAAAGTAATGAGAAAAACCTATGGATGGAGAGAGTTTTTAGATAGATATAACGTCTTGCTCGGTTACATTTTATGAGAGAATAACATCTACTGTCAATTAGTAGCAGGTAGAAGATTGTTATGTGAAACTTTGCCTCTAACCAGGAATGGCTGGACCTGTTGTCAACTAAACTAGCTGCCAACAGCAATATCACTTATGCCTTGGACGGTGCATATGATGTTTAAGAATGGGATTCATGGTTCGCCAATTTTGAGATTAATTGAAGGTGATGCTCAATATGTTATGACTGAGGTTGACTTATAGCAAGGAAGGTTCGCTGTTGTATGTGATCAGCGTGCTTCAATATTTACATTCTACCCGATGGTGTTTCGCTCCTAGGTGTTTCAATAAGGTAGCACACCATTCGCTAGAATTGCTCTTCATTTGGATGAACCTTTGTTGATTTCAGAAGAGTCTCCATGGCTTTCATTCATACTTGCTAATGAGTATACGTTCAATGAATTTTGTTACCCTTTTCATGATAAAAGAAAAAAGCAAGCTTCAGTTGAACGTTAGAATTTTGAATACAAGGTAGAGGTGGGCTGCATAGCAGTTTGACACAACTCAAACTCGATGTAAAATTTGGGGGATAGTTTACGGGTCCTTAGTACTTACCCTATTCAAACTCAGATATGACATGATCGATCTGAGTCTTCAACAGGGAACTTTTGCGGCCTACATTTCTGCTGCTGGTCTTCGGTTGATAATCATACCATGCTCTGTTCCAGCTACTATGGATTGGAGTGTCCTAGATACTGTCTCAAGTAAAAACTGGATTTATCTCATGACCTCCAGTCTAAGGCTGCTTCTGGACCAAGGATTGTAATAGATTAGTGTCAATAACAAGTTACTTAACTTTAGACCCGTTTAACTAGCATTATAAGGGCATCTCCAACAACCCTCTTCAAAACCCATACCCAAATTTAAATTTTGACTCACCCAAACTCATTACTATTCATTAAGGTTTTCATCTCCAACAAGGATGAGTCAAAACCTATACCTATTTTATATTTTAATCATTTTATATACTTATTTTAGTCAAAAAATAGCTATGGCCCCGCATGGACCCCACCCGAATATATGGGTTTCCTCTCCAAATTTCCTCCCATTTTGGGTCAAGTTGCTAGTAGGAACCCATTTTGGGTTTTGAGTTTTGTTTGTTGGAGATGAGATTTTTGAGTTTTGGGTATGAGTATGGGTTTTAGAAAGCCTTGTTGAAGATGCCCTAAGAAAAGTGATTCTTTTTTGTTTGTTCATGAATCATTGTATTATTATAGATAGGCTTTAAGTGTATAGTTCTAGTGCCCATTTGACAAGCATTTTAGAAAAAATATGGTTCATGTTCAATTATATAGTTTTGAGTCAGTGTATACGTTTACTCTTATACTCTTATAGTTTATTGTCAATGTTTATTTCAGTGTCCTACATCAGCTTTAAATCCCAAGATGAATTTAAAAAGAAATAAAAGCAGATAACTTCTTTTTATGAGTAAACTACAACTTTTATTCATCAGATAGCAAAGTACTTGGCATTTGATTCTCAGTAAAACTCAAAAGCCAGTATGTGGCCCCAAATTAATGGCAATGAGATTCTGTTTCCCTATTTACAAAGTACTCTTTAGTCTTAATTGTACCCACAAAGCTTTTCAGATTTGAACAATGGCCAAGATTGGCCAAAAAACAAAGAACAATATATTATAATAATATATGGCCAAGCATTGAGGTCTTTTATTTTGGATTAGTAAAGTTCGCACATTAATCTGCTAAAAGTTCCTTTTCGAAAGAGTCAATATTGGTGTTTCTGAGCTCTATGGGTTTTGAGTGTTAATACACCAGAAATTTGTCTTGTACCTAGTGTAAGTTTTCTGAAAATGGCAAAATGCCTTTTTTGTATTTGCAGCCAGCTATGAATTGAAATTGCTATTCTGGTCCAGAGACCACCTAACTCCTCATTTAAGTATCTACTACCCTATGCACTTCTCTACTATTCAGCATCTCTCACCAGAAGACCATCTTCAGAGGTATTTTCTTAAAGCTTTTTTCTTTTTTCATATTTTTAATTACTATGCATTGGATTATGAATTTCCTGCAACTAAATTTGTGAGAAATTCCTTTGTTCTTCATTGTGATCCCATGCGTTATGGATATAGTCTTAGCTTCTTCTTTTTTTGGTTTTTTTATATAAAAAATTATAATGTTAGCTATGAGGTGTTCGCGTAAAGGTTTGTGTTATTGAAGGCCTTTCTGAAGACCTTCAACTGTAGGTTTTGAAAGCCTTGAGATTCCGTAAGTGGATCTCTAGTAATATGATTATGGCTTTCTGGATTTGCTACTTTTAAGGATTCATTGTCTGGAATATTCATCTCTTGAGGCAATAGGAGCTATCTGATCGAAAAGCATTATACTTAATTATATAAGCTTATTTTGTTTTATATGTGATGGTAGGCTTGTTTCCTTGAGGTACACATTTTCCCAATTTCGTCAAAATATAATTTAGCTGTAGGAAAAACAAAATTTTGTCTATTTTGGTATCTGGAGCACATAAAGCGATGGCCTTATGCTCATTCTTTCTAAGATAATTTATGTTTCTTGTGCCCCATGCATGGTATATATACGTGTTCTGAAGTATTATTTGAAATTGTTTGAAATTTGTCATAATAACCACTAATATATTCTCATTTGCTTCTCATCATTGGAAATTTCTTCTGCGTGTTGCTATCCTATCGGTTGTGTTTTCATTGAAAGCATAATAGTGCATGTTGCTATACTATCGATTTTGTTTTCATTACAACATGATGGTGCACATCTTTGATAAGATCTTTGTTAACTCCCAGTTGTCGAAGCAGAAGATACTGAAATGGCAGACTCGGCCCAACCCTCATCAAATCCCACAATTGAGTTGCATGGCAATGAATTCTGGCCACTTTCAGGGAATCCCTTCTTTGATGTCTTACTCTCAAATTCACATTTGAAGCCCTTTTACCAAATGGTAACTTTCCCTACAAGTTCCGATGTATTTAATGGATGATAAACTGTCCGTTTATGTTTATCATTTTGTTTACTATTAATTGATGTCTGTCCATATGATCATATTTAATAATACTGTATGATCTCTACTCATCATTATTGTGAAGTAACACTGTTCAATGAGCGCAATGCTTGGTCAATTTGAGCATACATACTTATTATTTTCAATTAAAGGGTTGCCTTGTTCAAACTAAAGATATATAATTTACCATCGCACCAAATGTTTATTTGAGCCTAGACACCTATGAAGCTGAGTGCAAAATGTTGCCTTTGGTTAGATATGTGGAGAAGGTCATTTCATTGCTAAATTCCAAACTCAATTTGGTTTTTCTGATAAATTCAATTTGATGTTTTTGGTTAGTCGATTTGGTTGGCTTCTGGTTAGACATGTAGAAAATGTACTTATGATGTTTTCTTGTCAAGTACTGGATGTGTACGTCTTAAATTGAAATGTGCCATCTTTTCCTTCAAAATAATTGGTTTATAAGTTGATAACCAAGCTTTTGAGCGAAGCAGGAAAACGAGGCTGCTGGCTAGTAGGGACTTTAATTTACCTTAAATTGGGGATAATCATTTTATTAGCTTCAGTCTATTCATTGAAATCATCATTTATCTGATATAGGCGATCCCGTCCAAACTTCATCCAATACTACCATCCTGTTCAATCCCTACGGTTCTCACCTTTGCGGGCAAGAGTTGGGAGATGACATGGAATGGATCTCACAAAACTGCTAAAAGCTTAGATAGAAAGTCATGGAAAACATTTATTGATGACAACAATTTGAAGGTCGGAGATGGATGTGTGTTTGAACTCACAGAGTGCAGCAGTACAAGACTAGTATTCAGAGTCCAAATCCTCAGAGGTGATATCCCAGCTGAACTTCTAGCCAAGGTTATTGGTGAGGATGCAGAGAAATCCATTGTTCTGTAACAATATTGCCTTTTGAGGCACTAATATAATCTATAACATTATGTAGGGAATATTAAGAGTACATCTACAGCTGAACTTCTATGTGTTTATGTCTTGGTTTTGTGGTTTTTTGTTTTGTTGGTTTTGTGGTTTCATTTGACAATATCTTGTTTGTTGTGTTTATGCATATTTTGATACCTTTAGCAGAATCTCATCCTCATGCACGTTTGTAAGCAGTTGTATTCAACCAAACATAGAGCTTTGTCTTTTTGGTTCAGGAGTGTTTGGTCTTAATTTCTTTTTTCTGATATGGTAAATCTTTACGGATATGACACCATTTCCTTGTGTTTCCAAAATTTACGAGTCTCTTGTATTGTAAGAAAAATCAGCTAGAAAGTATAGAGAAACTCGTAGACGGATGAGAGAGTTCAAGTAGGCTCCGATTGAGTATTCCTGGTTTACACGTACATTTAAGGGGATCACATCTACAGTAAATTAGGACTTATTATTCGAAAGATTGCTTCTGGCAAGTACTGTTGAATATCTGATCCTGAATGCAAAGCTTATCTGCATCTTTTTTGTTATAATATTGGAAATTATCAGTTTATCATATCTCAGTAAGATCTTTCTTCCATTACATTTGGTCTCTCTAGTCAATCAGATGAAAAGTTCATGAGGAACTATCATCGAAGAGTTTCAGTGTATTTCGGCCAAGTTTAATCTTCGTGCAGTAAAGTTAGAGCGTAATTGTGTGGTACACTAACTAGCTTGTGTATTTTCTTTTGGTTAGAAACTGCCCTGTTCTCATGGATTGTAATTTCTTCATAGAAGTTTCTCTGTTTTGTTGTGCTTTTTTTTCTTTTCTTTTTTTTCTTTTTCAGTTGTCCAAATATTACAGTAACCCCAAGGATTGACACCTTCTCAGTTTGTACAGTACAGCCTACTCTGGTGAACTTGTTGCAGAAGCATGATTCGTGCATGTAGCAAAACTGCAAAAGTATCAAGTCTTAAAGGCTTTTGATATTGAAGGGTCTCCATCTATAGCTCCATCACTACTTTGTCATTTTGTTTCTGACTTCTTTTTAATTTTTATACATAGGAGTTACTTTGCTTGCTTTATAAGCATGGGCATTGGGCAACAATAAATGTACCAAGAATCAATTGAACTTCTCTTTGTCCTTTTAACCTACCCTTCAACGCATGCAGTCCTCAGTCCTTAGTTATAACTAGCTAGCTGTCTACTACCCTCAGTCCCTCACCAATTCTCAGTTTCTCACCTCTCCAGCCATTTCTTCGTATTAATATATAGGGCACTAATCTTTACTTTTCGTAGCGTTATTGTACACTTGTTTGTGGCTTTTCTGGAATTAGTTTTGCGAGAAAGTAATTTGTCTTTTATTGCTTGATCGATCAACAATGTGCCAAGTAGCATTTGGTTCGGTGGATAACGCATTTCTCTTAAATTAAAAACGTTGTGCGCGCTGAAAATTGCTTCTGATGAGCATGTTAAATTAGTGACAACTATCTCCGCATGATGTTACAAATACATGTTTAGCTTCTATCTTTGATTTGCAGGTAATTTCTTTGTTGATATCGTGAAATGGGAGATCCCGAACGCCAATCCTCATTGAATCCCACGATTGATTTGGGCTGGGACGAATTCTGGCCACTTTGAGGGAAACCTTTCTTTGACATCATCACAGGCGGAGCCACGCTTGTGCAAAGAATATTTCTCTTAAGATTAGGAGAAATTTGCATCTTGAATATATAATTTGTAAAACTAAAGACAAAAACAAAAAGTAGGGCTGGCCAAAAATAACCGATTTACCGACCGAGCCGATACCGATTTTTGCCGACTTTCTAGTATACTGAAATATCGGTACGGTTACCGATTTTTGCCGATTTAGTACGAAATAGGTACGGACAACCGTACCGATTTATGAAACCTGGTTCGATAGTGGTTGACAAGATTGAAAAAGACCGGTACAACCAAACCGACCATATATATATTTTGGATCTCTCTTCCCCCCCTTCCCGGATCTTTCGCCCCCCCCCCCCACCCGCGTTTCCCGATCTCTCTCTCCCTCTTTCCTCTCGATCCCCCCCGTGGCAAACTCCATCTCGGACTTCGATATATTGTTCAAACCTCTAGCAAGTTGAACCGAGAAAAATCAAATCCATCCAAATCCTCCATGAAACCATAAACTGCTCGAACCCAGGAATGAGAAATATGTAGTAGCTCCTTGACCAAATCGAACCCAGAAATCATCAGATCCATACAATTCCATACTCCCAAACAGACACTCACACCAGAAATTTCCCGATTCGGTTAGGCCCATTACTGTTCCGAGTTTTACCGACAAGTCGGTACCGAAATATTCGGTTTCGGTTTCGGTCAGAAATTTGAGTTTCCGATTAAATTCGGTTCGGCATTGGTTAAGGCCAAATGGTGGTCGGTACCGTACCGAAACCAACCCTAACAAAAAGTAACCAATCCTACCGTTGGATGTGATAAGTGCTAAGTAAAATGCATATGTTGAAAAAAATTATACATTTTTGTAATAGTTTCACCGATGGTCAACATGACCAACTCTATTATATATGTGTCAATAACTAATGTACCTTTAACGCTAAAACGACCATAACTTTTTCGTTACATTGTCGATTTATGCGTTGCTTTCGCCTACCTTCTCGTGTGGTCGGGATCTATCTACTAATGTAAATAAAATAACTTAATAACTCATCATAATGAATTGAACCCTTAATTGAGCCTAAATTTAAGTCAAAAGAGGTTAAAACACCCAAACATCGTTAGCGTCTCTAATTCTATATTTGTTGAGGACTTAAACATGAGATTGTTATGAGTTTTATGACATCTCAACCATAAAGTATATGATTTCTCCCCTAAAATATTGCCATATGGTTTTTATTAATTAACAAAGACAATAACAATAAAATCATGAGTAGGAGTAGAAATACACATAATTTATTTATATATTTTGAAATTGTATATTTCCGAAAATATATTGGAAAATACTTTGGTTGCTTTCACAATAGTTTCACCTCCTTGAATGTTGACCCCATGAGCATATAATCGGAGAAGCTCACTAAAGTTGATTCTTGATGTCCTCTATATTGAGATTTTCTCACAAAAGACTGGAAAGAGATCGGGTCTTCATCCTTTGAACCTAACATCCCACTGAAGGAAGACCAAGACTTATGATTTATGAAAAATGTGGTTTTGGTAAAATTATTTTATAGGCTAAATGTGCATAAAACTTTCCCTACAATATATTATTCACGAAGATTAAATAGTGTACGATTAATCTAGCTCATTTGTAAATTAATTAATAAATCAAATGTTAAGTTTAAATAGTTTAGTGACAAACTGAACACAATTGTCCATTTTGATGAATAGTAAATAGATAAAGTTATCAAATTGGCAATTGGTCTTAGTCAATGGGTCATTTGCTCTTAACGGTGAGTTAAAAACTTAAAAGGGTATGATGTGCAAGGGTTTTAAAAGGCAAAGACTTAGCAATTACGTACTACTTACTCTGAACATTCATGGCTCCCACGTTCAACAGTTACATGAACCAGACCCTCTTCTCTTCCCGTGTGTGACCTAACTTATACCAAAATGGAAAGACATAGACAAATATTCTTGGATGGTATGAGAGATCATGATCATCACAATTGGCATATTTTCCATTTGTTTTTTAGTTTCACCATTGACTTGATATGCTTTAGATTTTAGAAAGTAGTTTATTATCTTGAGAGATATACGCTTTCACTTTGACTTTAGTCCATTGTGTAAAAATATGAATCTCAACAAGATTAGATTCATGCACACAAGCAGACGTACAATCTGTAGCCAACTTTTTGTCCACAATTATAACGTAAACAAACGTTTTGGCTGGTCAGAGTCTACATGGACATAAGCTAGAGGCGTAAAAGGCGTAAATCTTTTGTAGTAAAAATAAGAAAAATGAAAAGCCATATAGAGGCAGCGGTAAAAGGCGTAAATCTTTTGTAGTAAAAATAATATAATACAAAAAAGTATATAAAAAAGTAATATGGTTAAAAACAAATGCAGCTAATGAATTTGATTATATGGCTTTGATTATATATGAAGCTAATTGACTTTGATTTATCTAATGAAATTAATTTGTTAGTTTTAGAGCGTTACTCAACATTTCTAAGCCAAAAAACATCTTACGCAATAATTGCTTACATTAGTAAGCAATTTGAGATTGCGATACATACAAACCATCTTGAGTTTAGAGTTTGCATGTTTAACTATTTTCGATATAATTGATATCACGATTCCCTTCTATATGTGTCTTGGTACGTTATAGGCTTAGAACATAAAATCATTGACGTTTTGTGGAAAGTATAATCAATATATAACAAGGTTCACCAATTAAACAGCAGAGAAACATAATCAGATAATCTAGAAGGAAAGTCAAGGCAATGCATGTTCAATGTATTAATTTACTAGGCAATCTTTCATAATCAAGCCTATAAAATATAGGCTTGCTAATTAGAATATTCGATTAGACATTATCTATAAATTAGATTGGACATTATCTCTTTTTGCCAAAGATTAGATATGATTTAGAAGGAAAGTTTTTTAGCTATTTGAACCCCATAAGGAGCTCACTTTTATTTTAGTAATAAACACTTGATTAATTATATTAACAATGAACACTGATTAATGGTCTTTAAACCTAATGAACACCTTAGGTTGAGAACCATTTGCGGGTTCAAATTTCAAGTTGAATTTGATTATAGCTATCATAGGCTTGTAGCCTCATAGGGTCCAGAGTGCTTGGAATACCGTGCTTGGAGGAGTATGCGGAGACCTCAAGTCATGATCATCTATGAGTCGTATGACTTTATGAGTCCCCTTTCTATAAATATATTAGTACAAAACCCACCATGCTTTCCCAATCTGGCCATGCATAATTAACCATCTAGAAGAAAATGGAATGTGCACAAATTAAGAAATAACGTAAAGAAGAAGTGTCTTAATTGACTGAGAATTCTTTCCGTCTGTCCCTAAGTAAGCTTCTTAAATTTCCAGTTGATATGGAACCTCAAGATAATTTCATCAAACCAAACTTAACCTCGGTTATTCGATCAGTTACTTTTTAAGATAACAATTAACCATATGTTAAGTCGGTGGAGTACGTAGGACGGTTTAGAGTCCTATATATATGTATGATCTTATTAAGCTAATCAAGAGGCAACCACCTTCCCCTCTGTTTTTTATCTCCTCTATTTCTAACTGTTTTGCTTTGTTTGTGGGGGGTTGGTTTATTTACAGCTCCTCTTGACTTAGCAAGACTTGTGTTTGAGAGAATTGAGAAAGTTTTGTTTTGATGGGGATTTGCTGGAGTAATAAAATCAAGTCTGCAAGTCCTTCCAATACAGGTAATATTATTGTTCTTTATTACTTAGAAAGTAGTGATCTTAGTTCCACGATGCCTTCTATCTTTTTGACCAATTATTTCTTATTTTAGAGGTAGTTTTATAGATTTTGATTGCTAAGAACTTTGTAAGCCTCTAAATTGACTACTGTGATAGTGATTACGAATTTAAGATCATTTTCCTTTATGTTGTATACTGGGTTGTACTTTTAGAATTTACGGGATTATCAAATTACTAGCACGATGATGAATCAAGGTTGTGTTTAGGAAATCTGTTTTGGTGATGAACTGATAATTGAATCATTCATAGTAAGTTTAATGTGTTTTCAGCACTGACTGAGTCTTTGGTGAAATGTCCAATTGCTTTCTGTGTAGGATTCCATTCTAGAAGTGCGAGTAGAGATGGTTCGAGTAGCAAGGCCTCATCTAGTTCCATGCCTACTACTCCTCGGAGTGAGGGCTGGGAGATCTTGCAATCCTGCAATTTGAACAGTATCAGCTTCAGTGAGCTCAAAAATGCTACAAGAAATTTCCATCCTGATAGTGTACTAGGAGAAGGTGGTTTTGGTTCTGTCTTCAAAGGTTGGATCGATGAGAGCACACTTAGAGCTACCAAGGCTGGGACCGGCATGGTAATTGCTGTGAAGAGACTCAACCAAGATGGTTTCCAGGGCCACAAGAAATTTGCAATTTCTCCTAATCTTAAGAGAAATATGAACATCAACTGTAAAATATACAATGCAGAATGCATAGAAGAAGATAATTCATGCCATAAATGCCGATGATCGAAGATCGACGATAATTAAGGAGGTAACTGCACTTACCAACCATTCCTTGTGGCCCTGGAAACCATCTTGGTTGAGTCTCTTCACAGCAATGACCATGCCGGTCCCAGCCTTGGTAGCTCTAAGTGTGCTCTCATCGATCCAACCTTTGAAAACAGAACCAAAACCACCTTCTCCTAGTACACTATCAGGATGGAAGTTTCTTGTAGCATTTTTGAGCTCACTGAAGCTGATACTGTTCAAATTGCAGGATTGCAAGATCTCCCGGCCCTCACTCCGAGGAGTAGAGAAATTAATACAAGGTTTTTGGACACAGGTTCCGATGTATTTAATGGATGATAAACTGTCCGTCTATGTTTATCATTTTGTTTACTATTGATGCCTGTCCATATGATCATATTTAATAATTCTGTATGATCTCTACTCATCATTATTGTGAAGTAACACTCTGTTCAATGAGCGCAATGTTTGGTCAATTTGAGCATATATACTTATTATTTTCAATTAAAGTGTTGCCTTGTTCAAACTAAAGATATATAATTTACCATCGCACCAAATGTTTATTTGAGCCTAGACACCTATGAAGCTGAGTGCAAAATGTTGCCTTTGGTTAGATATGTGGAGAAGGTCATTTCATTGCTAAATTCCAAACTCAATTTGGTTTTTCTGATAAATTCAATTTGATGTTTTTGGTGAGACATGTAGAAAATGTACGTATGATGTTTTCTTGTTAAGTACTGGATGAGTACGTCTTAAATTGAAATGTGCCATCTTTTCCTTCAAAATAGTTGGTTTATAAGTTGATAACCAAGCTTTTGAGCGAAGCAGAAAAACGAGGCTGCTGGCTAGTAGGTACTTTAATTTACCCTAAATTCGGAATAATCATTTTATTAGCTTCAGTCTAATTCATTGAAATAATCATTTATCTGATATAGGCGATCCCGTCCAAACTTCATCCAATACTGCCATCCTGTTCAATCCCTACGGTTCTCACCTTTGCGGGCAACAGTTGGGAGATGACATGGAATGGATCCCACAAAACTACTAAAAGCTTAGATAGAAAGTCATGGAAAGCGTTTATTGATGACAACAATTTGAAGGTCGGAGATGGATGTGTGTTTGAACTCACAGAGTGCAGCAGTACAAGACTAGTATTCACTATTCAGAGTCCAAATTCTTAGAGGTGATATCCCAGCTGAACTTCTAGCCAAGCTTATCGGTGAGGATGCAGAGAAATCCATTGTTCTGTAACAATATTGCCTTTTGAGGCACTAATATAATCTATAACATTATGTAGGGAATATTAAGAGTACATCTACAGCTGAACTTCTATGTGTTTATGTCTTGGTTTTGTGGTTTTTTGTTTTGTTGGTTTTGTGGTTTCATTTGACAATATCTTGTTTGTTGTGTTTATGCATATGTTGATACCTTTAGCAGAATCTCATCCTCATGCACGGTTGTAATCAGTTATATTCAAGCTTTGTGTCTTTTTGGTTCAGGAGGGTTTGGTCTTAATTTCTTTTTTCTGATATGGTAAATCTTTACTGGGTCATATGACGCATTTTTCTTGTATTGTAAGAAAAATCAGCTAGAAAGTATAGAGAAACTCGTAGACGGATGAGAGAGTTCAAGTAGGCTCTGATTGAGTATTCCTGGTTTACACATATACATTTAAGGGGATCACATCTACAGTAAATTAGGACTTAATATTTGAAAGATTGCTTCTGGCAACTTGGCAAGTACTGTTGAATATCTGATCCTGAATGCAAAGCTTATCTGCATCTTTTTGTTATAATATTGGAAATCAGTTTATCATATCTCAGTAACATTTGGTCTCTCTAGTCAATCAGATAAAAAGTTCATAAGGAACTATCATCGCAGAGTTTCAGTGTATTTCGGCTAAGTTTAGTCTTCGTGCAGTAAAGTTAGAGCGTAAGTGTGTGGTACACTAACTGGCTTGTGTATTTTCTTTTGGTTAGAAGCTGGCCCTGGCTCGTGGATTGTAATTTCTTCATGGAAGTTTCTCCTCTGTTTTGTTTCTCCCAAGGCTTGACAACCTTCTCAGTTTGTACAGTACTGTCTACTCTCGTGAAATTGTTGCAGAATCATGATTCGTGCATGCAGCAAAAGTATCAAGTCTTAAAGGCTATTGATACTGAAGGGTCTCCATCTCCATCTCCCTAAAGGCATCAGATCATCACTACTTTGTCATTTTGCTAGTGACTTCTTTTTAATTTTATACATAGGAACTACTTGGCTTGCTTTATAAGCATGGGCAACAATAAATGTACCAAAGGAATCAATTGAGCTCCTCTTTTTCCTTTTAACGTACCCTTCAACGCATGCAGTCCTCAGTCCTTGGTTATAACTAGCTAGCTGTCTACTACCCTCACCAATTCTCAGTTTCTCACCTCTCCGGCCACCAGATCTTGAAAGGTATTTTCTTCGTATTAATATATAAAGCACTAATCTTTATTTTTTGTACACTTGGTTGTGACTTTTCTGGAACTAGTTTTGCGAGATTAGTAATTTGTCTTTTATTGTTTGATCAACAATGTGCCAACTAGCATTTGGTTCAGTGGATAAGACATTTCTCTTAAATCAAAAATGCTGTGCGCGCTGAAAACTGCTGCTGATCAGCATGTTAAATTAGTGACAACTAGCATGATGTTACAAATACATGTTTAATTTGCTTCCATCTTTGATTTGCAGGTAGCTTCTTTGTTGACCATCCTGAAATGGGAGATCTCGAAGGCCAATCCTCATCGAATCCCACGATTGATTTGGGCGGGGATGAATTCTGGCCACTTTCAGGGAAACCTTTCTTTGACATCATTCTGGCAAAATCACATACCAACCCCAAATGTCAATTGGTACGTAATTATCCCTTCATGACACTAAACTCCCATACATGTGTTCGATCAGAAGCTAGCTAGCTTTAGTAGTTTAGTCAATTAATTCATTGAAATAATCTTTAACTAACTGTCCCTAATTGATACAGCTAATCCCAACCAAACTACATCAAGTAATACCATCGCATTCAGTCCCTACAGTTCTCACTTTCGGGGGCAAGAATTGGGAGATGACGTGCAATGCAGCACACAAAACTCACAAGTTCTTGGATAGATCATCATGGAAACAATTCGTCGACGACAACAATCTGAAGGTCGGAGATGGTTGTGTGTTTGAACTCATGGAGTCCAGCAGCACAAAGCTGGTATTTAGAGTCCAAATTCTCAGAGGTGACATCCCAGCTCAACTTGCAGACACGGTCAGCCGTGGGGATGCAGAGAGACCCCTTGTGATTGATTAGTTTGTACCGTATTGCCTTCGACTTTAGTGGATGTTCTCGATTTCTTGAATGGCATATTACTAGTATAATTAGAGCCTATTTATTGTGCTACATTTGAAAGTTGATAGTATGATATTTTTCTTTCATGTGTGAGCATCTAGTTTATATTTTATTTTGTATGAACATCGATATATATCAGATTTCAATAACTGTTCTCTTTACCAATTTTAGTCTCACCATCTCATAATCCATCAGCATAGCTTGTGGAATACTTTAATGAAGACCGCATTGTTTGGATGTGAATCAAGTACAATTGTTCAATTTCGAAAAAATGAATGTCTATCATGAACTCATCTAGTGTGTGGCTCATCTAGTATAGTATAATAAAACCGAAGAGCAAGTAATCCGGAAAAACTAAATGAACGAGAATGTTTCTCAAGACTAGTAAATTAATAATAGAGCAATCCAATGATTACTCATACTCAAACTATAAACACTAAAAATAAAAAAGTGAAAACATAATTGAAAAGGCAGAGAGAAATGATTAACGCACAACTTAGAATCTTTGAGACTCTTTTGATGACTTAAAAATTTTATATCAAACTAGATCATAATTAATTCAAATTGGATCGTAACCTAGACAAGACGATGAGGTGATCGATTCGTCGACGTTACAAAATCGAACAATTGTGAAGTTTATGAAATTTAGGCCAATTTTTTTTATTTATAAAGATTGGATATTTATTGGGATATATCGGACAATCTCGGTTATTATTGGAGATATTAAAAGTTCTCCCAGTAAATATATCGACACCTCTTAAACCCTTTAGACTCGCAACTCTGAGTGATCTTCTAAGGTATTTCTTCGAATTCGTCACAAGTTTTCTGGGTCTGAACTCGTGCTCTATTCCTAATCGCTAATACCTTTGATCTTTTTCTTCACTGTTTCACATTTTCATTCATCATGCATTTGTTTCTGCATTTTCTGGAACCCATTTTTGAGAACATTTCTCTGTTTCATAAATGTTAGCCTTGTAAAAGATATTTGCTAATTATGATTTAATGTATAAGATATGTGCTCAAGGTTTGTGGGCATCAGATAAAGTTGTTCTGTGCATAGGATTAGCATAAGCTGTTTTAGACTTGGACTTTGATGTTTGATGTTTGTGTTTGTTCTGTTTTTGTTTGCTACACACCTTCTTCCTCTGATTGCTATATAGATAGAATGTAATAAATGAATGCGTGTATGACAATCATAAAGAGTTTACATTCATGTTGGAGACCCAAATAGTGCTCATAGTCAAACTTGGACCAAGTGTCAAGATTTGATGAACCTAAAACTACATATTGAAATTGCTTATTCTTGGATTAGATATGGCTTGAAACGATGATCTGATTCTTTCGTTCACAACAATTAAGTGTGTTCAAGATCCTAGGGAAGTTTTGTTGAACCTATATAGTTTCTTGCTGGTCACAAAAGAGTTATCAACAATGTTCTGTTGAAAAATGCTTCTTAGAATTAGAAGTAACAGCTCATGATAGCTAGAAAGAATATATACAGGTTCCCAGAAGTGAAACTTTTGATTTGCTAATAAAAGAGAACCTTGCTAGCATGGGCTAAGTTTGTGAAAATTACATAGACAAGGTTCGTTGGAGCTAGTATTATGAATAATAAAAATAAAAAAATTCGAGGGTCTTAAAAGTCTCATCTGGGCACTTGCAGTGTAGAAGTTTTAAATTGTAGTCCTATTCCTTCTTTCTACTCTAATAATTTTTCCCTATATACCTTGCTTTTCAGTGATAGCTTCTTCCACCTGGATTATAATGTTCTTCATCACAGGATGGCAGTGTTTGATCTATTCCTATCATCCATTTTACTAATGCATGTTTCACTTTCTTTGGATTTGGGAGTTTTGGATGCAGATGTGGTTAAGATCTTACTACTCAGAAATAACTTTAGATTGAAAGCTGCATTGAGTTTATATGTTGTTGCTATCTTGAAGTCTTTTTTCCTTGGTAGTGGTGTGCTCTCTTAGGCTTGATTCAGTACTTCTTGTCCTCTATAGTACTTTGTTACCCTTTTCTAATAGAATTTAAGCAACAAAAAAAAAACATTATGTATTAATTTCAAGTTTGGCTGGTGGTCAGGCTGAATATGTTCATCAAATCTTCTTATCTTCAAATGTTGTAATTCTACGGAGTACGGACACACTGTAGTTAACTCTGTTGATTGATGCCCATCATTTAATATCAATTTACCTACATTCTACCTTCTGGGATTTGGGGACTACTCATACAAATGGTTGCAATTGAAACCAGACACTTTTCTTCATGAGGGCATAAATATCTTGTTTGGATGGTGGTGGTCACTCTAAATGTTGTATCTATTCTTCACATGTTGTTACTCTCTTGACAAACTTATACTAGCCTGTTTTTCACATGATAATACATCTTATTTGCAGTTTTCTTTGTTTAGTCTCATCTGACTCACTAGAAGATCCTCAAATGGGAAACCCAGTCAATCCCAGATCAAATCCCACTGATTGAATTGCAAGGGGATTGGCCACTCTCAGGGAAACCCCTTTTGATGTCGTCCTCTCAATCACTCATGTCAAACCGGCCATTGTACAAATTGGTAAGTGTTCATAAATGTTTAATAGGGTCTATGTCATTTGGTTTACTATTGATGGCAGTCCACATGATCATATATAGCTAGTCAGCTATTTTATCACATTGAGGAAACTCTATTACATAATTGTCAACTGACCATTGCTATGCAGTAACAATTTGTTCAATGAGAGCAATCTATATTCTATACTCAATTTGAACATGCTGCTACTTTTTTAAAAAACTTCCCTTTGTTCAAGCTAAAGATAGTTTGGCTGACAGTGTTCATTCGTTTAACTCTAATCTTGGGTTCATTAGCTTTAATCTAGTTTGTTTTCTTGAAATAAGGTACCAATGTTGGAGCTTTAATCTAGTTTGTTTTCTTGAAATAAGCGATACCAGTCTGAAAGATGTTGGAGAATTTCTGTGTATATTTCTCATTGAGATGATCAGTTTAAATATATAATGGAAAACTGCATGAAAGGAATTAAGATCCTAAAACTAGGTGGGTTAACACAGTTAAACTTCACCCCCAGTACTACCTTCCCGTTTCATCCATTCTCACCTTCCGGGGCAAGAGCTGGGAGATGATGTATAATTGAGAAAATCAAAGGTAAATAAAGTTTGATCCTTCCTGGAGAACATTTATCGATGACAACAATGTTGAAGGTTGGATGCATGTGTGTTTGAACTCATACTGTGGCAGTACCAAGCTAATATATATATATATATATATATATATATATTCTTTTTTTTTCAACCAGAAAAAAAAAACTAATATTTAGAGTCCAAATTCTCAGAGGTGACATCTCATCTGAACTTGTAAACAAGGTCAATGCTGAGAGTCGAGATGCATCCATTATTGTCAATGATGATGACGACACGAATAAGTAAGTCTTCATGGATGTTCTCAGTTTCCGGAATGACTTTTCAGGTTAGTAGATAATATAATTTAATAATAGGAAATGTTGCAGAGCTATTAACAATGCTAGATTTGGATATGTGTAGTTTCAGATGTTCTTTGATCACAAAAAAAAATGTTTCAGATGTTCAGTGTACTTCTTCTGTTCTAATTTGACACGATTACATGAGCATTGTTTGCATACTTGGATTGCCCTTTAGCAGAAAATTATTCAATTAGTGGTGTATGCAACAATAGAATATTGATGAGAACTTTTGCGAGCAGATCTGTTTGCTTGGCTAAGTTTAGGAAACCAAAGTCATCTCCCCAAGTATGAGTAGAGATGTTGAAAACCCTTCTACGGAACTTTCTAACCTTTTCTTTCTGTCTGCTATCTTAATATGTACAACTATCTCTTTATCTTTCCAGTCAAAGAAACAAGATACTTGTCACTTATATCTATGTTGTATTGGTATTTGTCATTGAGATACATACACACCTATAAGAATTTAGCGAAGTTTTCATCACCAAAATTTGAATCTAGAGCTAAGAGGAGGACTCTATTCGACTTCTGTTCCTCTCAAAGCGCATGTAAGCAGTTCTGGTCCGTAGGAATAGCAAGACGCTTGAAGCTAATCCTACTACTGAAATACAGCCCCACCATATGAATGTCTGCCTATAGCATGATCTACCCATGCACAATGTTGCTTCCTTTAACAAGCCCACCTGGATTGTTGAGCTTCCTTCGTTGGAATCATACACCAAAGCTGCAAGAAGGCCGTACAGGAGTGATCCAATTGGGATGTTGGTGATGAGGATGTTGTGGTTTACACCAGCGCTGTTTGGCCCAAAAAGCTCCGATGTTACCGATACAGCTGCAGAAAATACAAACCCAGAGCTTATCCCAATCAAGCCTGTTCCGGCACGCAACATTGCCTCACTGCCTGATGTAGAAAGCAGAAGGAAGGCAATTGGTGTTGGCACCAGTGCAATTGCAAGCCATCCAGTCCTTGCAAAGTAGACCTTACTACATTGGCAAGACTAAAGGTTAGCTTTTATGTCATATGGTTTTTCTGATTCCGCAATTGATAAATGCAATAGATTTTATTTTATATTTCTCATTGGTAGATGATACATACTCACGCAGGAAATCCGGGGCAGCTGCGAGTAAACGACCAAAGAAGGAGCATGAAGAGTATAGTGTGACAAGAGAACTAGTCATGGTACTGTATCCAAGTGATTGTGAAATCTGCCCAAGATTGTTGCTATAGACCAACCCAATAGTTCCCCCACAAAAATATGCAGCATAGTATAGCCAAAAATCCCACCGGCGTATGAGCAACCGAGCTGAGTGTTCCTCACCTAGCACTGTTAACCTGTCTTTCTCCATCACCTTCCCAAAACACCATAAACAACCTTCCTTGTCTATCAGCCCATAAGAAGTGGCATTCACTGCATTAGCACTACCATTTTCATTTTCACCAATGAGTTCCATATGGAGGTCAAGATCATCAGGGTTGGCCAGATTGAAGTTTGATGAGTTATCATTATGGAAGCTCAAGGGCATGTTCCTACGAGCCCATTCCCGAGCGTATGCAATGCCAGGCAGACACAAAGGTAGGATGAGGAGGGAAATAGCACCAACTAGGAGAATTCGAGCATTTGATATATTAGAGGATAGTGAGTTGAGGAGGAGGAGGTATAGCCCAGTTACCACCGCTAGGATGTACAGGCAAAGAAAAATCATGGAGTCACGATAAGTGGCCTCGGGAGATTGTGGCTGAACCGTAGGGGGTTGACGGAGCAGAGGGATTAGCGCGACACCAGATGTGAAGAGAGGAACTAATGCATTTAGGAAGAGGTAGACTTTGTCATCGGTGGGGTTTATTGCATTGGCAATGAGGCTGTAGAGGGCTGCGCTTACGCCATTGAAACTGATTGTTAGGGACAATGCAAGTGCCCGGTTGTCTTGGAAGTGCCGGATGCATAAAACGTAGCAGACTGTGTTGAACCAGCAGATGCTACATCCTGCCAACAAGCTGAGAAGGAATACCTGCCAAACCAAGGAAACTAAGTTCTACAGATTGAAATTCTTGCCCAAGGTTTTGAATTCAAGATAAATATGAAGGAATAATTGGGTAATAACACAAGTCCACAGAATAAATGTGTAAATTTTTATTTTATTTTTAACATATCAAATATCCATGTTTCTTTCATTGTGCGATCTTTGAAGCTACCAAACTTAATCCAATCCCTCTTCATCCATCTCATAAATAATAAGCCTTAGACTGACAGTTTTATTAAGTCATGTATTCACAAGACATAAAAATAATTTTTTTAAGAGAACTAAGAAAAAATTAATATGTAAATAAATAAGTTGACTGAATGTGACCAATTTTGGATCAAGGAAATAATAATATTCTGTCTACATTTCTCTCAGAGTATGTGCACCTAATGTTTAGTTGGTAGGATTACTTAACTATTCGTGATTATGAGATTGACACATCTGCGGTGTTGCTTCAGAACCCATGAGTGGCCAGGATTAAATTTTTTTTTGTGGCAAGAACCAGAATTTTGTTGGCCAGTATTAAATTGTCTATCTTATTGAAAATAATAAACCCTCAGAATTTCTCATTTTCAAACAACTATGTATTTAGAGGAGTTAGTGCAGTGATAATATCAAATAATTGTTATTGGTCTTAAGTCCAATTTCCCTCATACGTCTCAAGTGGAAAAGTTGTTGGGTTTAAATTATTGCCATACCTTAGCAATAAGGCTCTAAGAAAAATATTTTCAAGCAACTATGTAGAAGAAATTTTATACCAAAAAAAAAACAATTATTGCAGAAGCAATCGGTGGGCCACATATTGGTAATTGTCTCTTTCTTAAAAACCTTCATATAGGAAGGTAACCAATTTTTCATCTTTGAACATTGCTGGGGTTTTGGTAGGTTCTTTGGTGGCAGTTGGAGGTTCACCAAATTTGAGGTCAAAATTGAATTCATATATTGTAAAAAAACAAAAACAAAAAATGAGAAGTGAATTTCAAGAAAAGACATGAAGCATGTATAAACAAACCCAGAAAAGAAATTAGCTAGAGAAGGAATGGTAGAACTTACTAACCAGAACATAGGGTAGAGAGATGATTCCATGAATGACAAACCATTGGAGGCCATAACCAAACAAACCCATGAAGGCAGCCATGAACATGACAGCCCACAAGGGAAAATACATGAGGGTAACACCTGAACACCACCCCAATGCCTTGCCCATGTCTGAGGCCACAGACAGGTAGTTGAGTTGCACCTGAGATATCTCAAGAACCGACTTCAAATCGGAAGAGTAGGATGAGAAGTCGAAATTCGTGCCCGTAAACGCCTGAATCCATATTGTTGCCACAAGTATCATCCATTTTCTTGACTGCCCAACCATTGTTGATGAATTTTATTAGACAACTAACCACTCAATCTTGATTTTGTTCAGGTGAGGGTTTATAAAGAAAAAATGGGGTTATGGGTATGGAGGGTTTAGAGGGTTTTTTGGGTTGGATTTGCCTGATGTTATATGCTAATCTTGGGAAGTGCTAGCTTGTATTTGCTGGTGTTCTTGTTGGCACCATTTCCTGTATGCATATATATATGACCTTCTCTGTTTATTTTTCTGGGTGGGAATGTTTGTATTAGAGAAAAGATAAATGGGAGAGGGAGAGGGAGAGGGTTTGCGTTTGGGATGGTGATGGTGATGGTGATGGTGACGGTGATGAGTACAATCATGGCTTCTGTGTTAATTAAGCTTATGATCTGTTGAGCTATATGTAAAGGTTGTTGGGACAAAGTAGATAAACCTTGAAAGGCAGTTACAAGCATATAGCTTAAATAGCAGACGGATCATCAATTCATCATAACGACTTTCTACGCTTCATTGGAAGTTTAATTAGGACAAAAAAAGAAAATTTCATTTTCTTTACTATTATAAGAAATATTCTTTTATTATTATTATTATTATTATTAAATACTGTCATATTTGACGATCACCCTTACGAATTATGGATACCTCACGGTGGTTTGAGAAATTTGAGTCATAACTGCCCATTTTCAGTCAGATTATTTTTAAGTATTTTGTATGCATTAGGAAATATATTAGCCAACAAAACCTTACCGGGCGATTCCGGATATTTTTTTGACAAAAAAGAAGAAGAACAACAAAAGTAAAGTAACACTAGTAGTAATAAAATAATGAGCAAAAGTATAGGCCTAACAAGAGTTAATAGAGCTGTGGCATAGATGACCCAACCAGATCACAAAGAAAAATACACTTCTTTATACTTATTCTGTTAAAAAAGAAAGAAGGAAAAAAAAAATGCTCATTCAAATTCAATTTGGTACCACATAGTAGTTCCACAACTAGTCTTAACTTGGAAGGAAGTTACTGTTTTTAACTACTTGCTCAAGATTGATTGCTTAGAATAATTACCAACTAAGGTAAATTGATTCATTTAAAAGAAAATTATTTTAGTGCCAGTTACCACCATATTAGTGATATTACAATTCAAAAAAAAGAAACTCATCCTTTCATTCCGGCCAACACTTTCCGCCGCCTGGAATTGTCATCGTCAAAGGCACGCATATTGTCAGTTTGAGCCATCCATATATGGTCCCTGCTCCTACTGCTGTTCGATCATGCCAGTATTATTCTATTCAAATGCTTTCTGACTTTATTACTGTGAGCGGAAGGACAAGAAGGAGGGATGGGGTACCAAACTTTCTCGATCACTTTCTGTTTGTTTCTGACTATGAGTTAAGAAACTTGGGTTTGTTGTTGACTTGTTTCTTTGCCCCATCTCCTGCTCCAGGTTTTTGGCATTGCTAGCAATGTTCACTAATTTCTGGTACCCACAATAGGGTGGTCTACTTCATAGTTTATACTAACCCTTCAGAAATCAATGCCCAATGCACTCAATGCCACTCATTGTAGTTTTATTACATCCAATTTATTCTTATAAACGGATTTGTCTACGGTACATCAACGTATTGGTGTATCAATATATCAGTAAGTAGACGACCTTCATACAAAAGTAGACTTACTTCACGCAATGGTAGACTAAATCGGCTTGGTTTCAAACTAGTGTACAACTACTAGAGCTTGTCTATTGTTGTAGAAAGCTGATCTAAATTAAATAAATTAGAAACTGCTACACACTCGATGGGTGTGGAAGTGGATAATTATCAGTGTAAGAGTGAGTGGTTATATTTTTTTATTTTCTTTTTATTAATTATTTATTTCTATTTTGACTATTTTATCCTTAAAAATTAAAAGATTATATATAATTATTTAATCTTTAAGGAGTATTAAAATAAAATAAAAATCCGGTTATAATTGACAAGATAATTTCTTTTAAATATAATATAGATATAGATTAAACCACTACTACATTGTTCATTAAATAATTTCAAAAGCGATCAAAATTGTAACATTCATAAATTAGACCACTACCACATTGTCTCAGCCAAGAAGGCTTTTGTCCATTTGTCTAAATGATACAAATATCCTACTCTGGAATAGAAAGCCTTTATAAAGAAACTAAACTATATGGTTCTAAAATGTGTGACATACTCATTCAACCATATTTAACTACACAAACGTAGTTCAGAAAATTTGGAAATGAAAGGAAACACCGATTTTAGTGGCCACTACTGCCTACTGTAGTATCAAGAATCAAAAGAGCTCAAAACGTGCTTTTTCTCAGCACAACTTGCAAACTAGATGAGCAAGCCAAATGTCTTTTCGTGGATGCTGCTACTATTTTGATCATATTGGGACCACAGAATTATAGTGCTCACCAAGCCCGAATGCGTGCTTATGATATGACAACATAATACTCGAACCAGAACCATTTCCGCTCTCAGATTTGTACTCCTTACCCATCTCCACATCAGGGAATGATCCCGAGTAAACCATGATAGGCTTCTTAAGGCATCGAGTTAAAGCGCCAAGCTCTAGCTGTCCTCCCCATGCTGCTGTTGACTCCACTTCCTTACAGTAATTCTCAAACCTTTCAGTAAGTGAATCATCAGAATCACCATCTACTTGATTGTCTGACAAGAAAAATGGGAGAAAATCAGGTGCATGCTTCCTCATATAAGCAGCCACCATTTCTCGAAGCTCTTGGTATGTGTAAGGTGATGAACCTCCAGAAAGGTGGTTTAGCTGATCCTGAATAGCTCGGTAGAGGCAATGACCATCGGGCTTTATCTCATTAATTTTCAAACCAAGGGGTTCAAGCTTTTTCTCTAGTTTACCATCCTCAACCATTCGATCACTTATTAAGTTGCTCTGCTCTTCTTGAATTCTTTGCTCCCTGGCTGCATCCTCCTGAGCCCTTTTCACTCGCCTCTTGGAACTCTTGCTGGGCTTTGCATTCTCAGGTTGACTGCTTACAGAAACGCCAGCTATGGCCTTTACTAAAGTATCCAGATTACTCTTTTCACCTCCATTGTTAGTGCAGCTATAGCCTAATAATGCAAGTTCTTCCGCTTGTTTTTCTTTAAGCTCAGCAGAAAGTCGAGAAATCTCTTCCTCCACCTGCTTTTTCTTAGCTTTTTGCTCAGCCTTGCTACCTTTGGCTGCTGCCTTTTTCAATTGAGTTTCCTTGTCCTGCAGCTTTGAAATCTCTTTCCTGTATATGTCAAAGGGAACTGAAATGAATTATATTTGGTAAAGTTAGAGAAGTGGACCTAATAATTTGAAGATATCAGCCTGAATCAACCTACAATCAATCCTGATTCTTACTATTTTTACTACTACTTTATCCTCAGTAAACTACTTATAATGACTAATATACCAAAGAAAAGAGAAGCAATTTTTAGGCAAACGTCACCCGGGTGGCCATGGTCACAGACTCACAAGCCACCAGAGCACCCAAAATTAATAACAGAGAATGGTACTTTTTTTGTTCTTCTTGTTGTTGGTGATGCCAGTCGATCCTTGGCCCTGATGATCTATACAAATAGAGCATAAGCCACCAGGCCAAGAAGGGACCGGCACAGAGAAAGAGAATGGTACTTTTATAGTTATGGAAGTGTTGTGAGAAAACTTAAATTTTAAATTTTTCATATCAAGTGTAAACAGTATCTTGGTGAGGGAGGTATTGTTTTAGTGCAAACAGAAGCTCCTAAACAAACTTTCATCAAATAATGTATACAGATATATGCCTTCATGACAACAAGATTGTTTGAATACCACTTAGATTCAAATAACTGAACTTATTTCCATTACCGATGCAATGACCAGCCGAAAACAAACACCATAAAAAAAGAGCTAACACTGCAACTCTATGAACAAATTACCTGTGCCTAGAAAGCATCTCATCGCGAGTTTCCTGTATCATTTCGGATGCTTTGTCTGACATTGTTTCAGGTACTTCTTGGGCATCCTCCATTTGAGCAACCCTGAAATCATCAAATCAACTTTGAACTAATAGCATTACCCAACAAGATTCAAAGTTTCAGAAGTAATTCGTGGGCATAGGGATCAATGGGCATGTTTAAGAAGAAAAGAAGAAGCCAACCAATATAAGAGGAACACATATGGTAACTAATATTGAGAATTAACATTTTAAGTATTCATTCCAATCGATATAAGAGGACAAGTTATTAAAGAAGAAACTTTACTGGCTATTTATACTAAAATTCCAAGTTATACAGTTGCAATACTGAAGAAAAGAAGAAGCCAACCAATATAAGAGGAACACATATGGTAACTAATATTGAGAATTAACATTTTAAGTATCCATTCCAATCCATATAAGAGGACAAAATATTAAAGAAGAAACTTTACTGGCTATTTATACTAAAATTCCAAGTTATACAGTTGCAATACTGTATAATTTTGAGAGCATTTAAAAGACAGAAAAAACAAAAACATGTATAAACAAGATGAACAGACCAAATCGCACAAATCAAAAAATGAGATTGCAAGTTGCATATGAAGGGCAAGAAATATCATATCAAGAATCTGAAGTTCATATTCAATTTTTATAGATTTCCACAACTAATGAATGGGGAACAATAATCCACCTGAAAAGCCATATCTCTCACCTTTTATCTATTGGCAATCCAACCTTAAATGAGAAAATGAGAAACTTAAATGCAGATAACTTAAACCCAACCTTACTTTACTTGATAATCATATTAATATTCCAAGCTATACTTGAGAGTGTAATCTTGAGAGCATTTAGAATAACTAAATAGAAAGAAAACAAAAACAGCACTTCTGAAGAAAGATACTATCAAGATTCTGAATTCATAATCAAACTTTTAAAGATTTCCTTTTACCAATGAATCCATAGCAAGCATTGAGATGGAACCAACCCAGAATGTAAAGAGATATTAACAAAAATTCCCTGAAATAAAGTTCTGATATCGGCAATCACAGCTAAATTTAAAGGACCCATGATTCAAAAAATCCCTAACCTACATCGAAAGCAAAATTACCAGAATTGAATATGGCCGGTGCGTTGTTCAAACCAACTTAATCGAATCCAGGACGCAATCTAGAGTCTCCCTGTCATCACCAATCGTTCACGGAGAATATAGCCTCGCCATCGAACAGCGTAACCTAGCCTAGATTATTAAACCCAAGCCAAACCCTAGATCAAATTGAGAGAGAAATTGAGTACAGTGAGAAAGAGATAACCAATTTGGGTCGGTGGCTGTAGTGATGGTGGTGGCTGTAGTGATGGTGGTGGCTGAAGGACTTGAAGAAGCCTCTTGAATCCCCTTTCCTCTTGATCGAGGGTTTTGGCTGCGAAGCGAAGAACAAAAGCGGGGCGGTGAGAAAACCGCGAGTGTTGTGTTCAGAGTCGAGACACCTAAAGGCCCCCCGAAGCAAATAGATACTAGGGGATTTTAATTCCTTCTCCATTTTGTCCACAGCAAAAATTAAAAGCAAATTACTCTCATTTTCTTTTCTTTTTCTTTTTGTGAAAGATATTACGAATTTAATTCTGATTAATTCCAAATCGATTGGTTTAAATTTTTCAGGACTAACATATAAGTCAAGTGTATTAAATTGTACAAGTACTATATGTTCATGATAATGCTTATATGTGTTCCCCCAGAGTCTCCTAAAAGCATTTTCAACAATTTCCCTATAATTTTTTTTTTCTATTTTAGAGAAAATTAAGCTTTTTTTTGCTCTAATAGCTTCCATATATGTATCTCTATTTTAGAGATAGAGATAGTGAAGAGAGAGAAAATAAAAATCTCTATATTTACAGCAAACTCTAAAATTATAGGGAAATATCTTTTTGGAAATTTTTACACTCCTCTTTCCTCTTTCCAAATATATTCATTTTCATAATTAATTATTTGATTCTATTTTTTAAATTTAAAAAAAATATCATATTTAATTGTAGATAATAAATTATAGAGAATATAATAGAGAACCTGTTGGAACTACAGAAGAAAAATTATAGAGATTTTAGCTTTTGAATCCCTATAATAAAGAATTTTTAGGGAAGCTGTTGGAGATGCTCTAAGACCTCATTTGGTTCGCGGAACTGAGGTCATGGGAAAGGAAAGTTAATCATTTCCAAAGTTTGGAATGCAAAAGAAAATGAAATATTTTCCTAAAGGGAGGAAATTAGTTCCTTCCCGACTCCAAGAGAATCACTTTCCCTACTTACTTTCTTGCATTTATTACACTATTTTAACATTAATTATATTACTTTTATAACTAAAATAACAATTTATGCAATTATAAATATTAATTTTGTTTCATATTTTTTTTTTTTTTAAATAGCATAAACTTTATTACTCAATAAATGATTACAATCCTTAATATGGGCATCCTAAAAAGGAGCAGTATGCATACACTGTGCTAAAACTAGAACTCTAATCGATTATTCGAAACCTAGAACAATAGATACACTGTGCATCACTACTGTCAACAACCAACAAAAAATTCTAGCAAGTATTATCATTGAGACCGATAAATCTAATCTAGCTCAAGGAGAACCCATGAAAAAAGAAAGTAAAACCACAATCTAAACTTGCACAATATATCATGCATATTCTTAAACAAGAAATTAAAAGAACCCAAATCAAATAACCAAATCTGACTTAGGTTAAACTTTAGCAGTGCTCTACTAGTAATAAGGTCGTCAACTAGAAACACCCGGGCTGTTGAGCCTCCAATACCAAGCACCCAAAACTCACCAGGATCCTAGACCTTGAATCCTTAGATTTGATTGACACCCAAAAGAACTGGCAACGACAAGCAGAAAACAAGATTTAATCAGGATGTCAACCATCTTTGAGAGCCCAAAAGACACCCTGCAGGAGCATAACCACCAAAGGCTTTAAAAGAGCATGACGGACAGAGCCGTCCTTGTGAGTGAGAGAGGCAAAAACCATCCTCACCATAGGAAGGCGCACTAACAATTGCTGACGGCAATAGAATTTGCGTGATAAACAGTATAGAAAGAAGCCAGAGGCTAAGAGGATAGCACATGTTTATGTGTTGTTGGATTTGATGAGCACATAGGCGTTATTGAGAAATCTCATGGGGGCTAGGGTTTTGCTAGAGAGAAGACTCTCATGGGGGCTAGGGTTTTTTTAGATTAATAGTTCATTTTGATTCATTTCCTTAGTGTTGCCAAACACTTGAATAAAGGAAAACTAATGAGATTTTAGTTTCCCTTTCCTATGCAAAGATAAAGGAATTGATTTCTTTTCCTTTCGTTTCATTTCTGTTAACCAAACAAGGCATAAGTGTTTAGGTAACTAATTAATGGAAGTTAAAAAGAGTTTAATTGTTGGAAAAACAATAAGAGAAGTATATATTCAATTGTTCCATTAATGCGAGTTAGGGGGTGAGCATGAAGTTCAGGAGTGCCTGTAAGTCATGAGCACGGAGCACAAATTATCGTAGAAGTGAAGGGTGTTACAAGGGTGTCCGTGAGACATGGTTCTGGGTCAACCGATGATCAAATGTTGATAAGTATCTTGTAGTGCACTTTAACTCGTATATATTCATATCATATACCAAACAACCAACTAAAAATAAGATTCTAACTCGAACCTTAAATTATGTCACGATAGCAAACTAGTATAACATTTGCTTAAATAAAAAATTATACTTGTTATACCCTTCATCATAAGGACTTGTAGCCTATTTAAAAATTTCTAGGTCATTTTATATCCAAATTAACACTTGTCCAAATAAATTTTCATATTCATTTGTTGTAGCTGCTAGCAACTAAAACCTTCTCTTACTACCACTTCTTATGAAAATTTCATAAGTAAAAAATTCAATACCGAAACATTTGAAATTTGACAATCATCGGTATACATATAGTAGATTTCAAGCTAGGTAAAAATTTCATAACAAAATTCGTCCTTTGTAGCTCCCAAACAAGACCCCAAAACCAAAAATCAAAACAGCAATCTGACACTCAACAAAGAGGCTTACATACTTGAAGATTTATGAAATTATGAAGTGCAAATACGTTAACTAGAGGGGTGGGTAAAATTGTTCGTTCACCCAAGGGGTGGACCTGAAAATTTTTCTAAAAGTTTTGTCAGTGAAAACATTTTCAAACCTTGTTGTAGGTCAAAATTATTTATAAATTATTTATTGAAGATATTTAAACTAGGTCGGTACAAACAAGATACAAGATGTGGATTACATGCATTGTGCAAGACCTCTTGTATTTCTTCTATTTACTCTATAAGAGTTACACTACTTATGAGAGGACACATATTGTATAGTTAGTGGAGTTAGTGGTGATAGTAGGGAAACTAAAAGGTTTCTCCTCATTATTATATACCATGAATACACCTCAACCTCTCCACTATATATATAAGGAGGTTGAGGCATCACCATTTTACACATAAAGACATCAAACATCAATCAATCAATAAAAACAATTTCTTGCTCTCCACACCTCTCTTTCTTTCGTTTTTCTATCTTTCCATATGTAAGGGCAAAATATTTGCTATTGGCTATTTCATATTTGCTATTGGCTATTTCCTATTTGACAAAACTTCTTCCCTTGTATTAGCATTTCTTTGTATTCAATGCTAGGTTGTTTAAGGGATTAGGTGTCGTGGCTTAGGTTGCTCTTCCTCGAGATGGTTCGTGAAGACGCCTTTCTTATCCGGTCTTTTCTCCGGACTTCGATCATTGTTCATCGAAGGTTTCATTCAAACAACTCAAGGTATGATTCATGCATATGCACATGCACTCATACTCAAATGTTGAATGCATTGTTTCATTCATTTGAGTTTATTATGTTAGGATTGCTAGATCTTCACTTAGATTCATTTTGATTAGTATTCCTCTTTGTTTAAGGCTGATTTAAGCCTTGCGATCGATCGCACCTTGATTGGCGATCGATCGCACCACGTGGGATAATATGTCCGTTGGATTTGAATTGAGTGCGGAATATATCTGTTGCACTCTCTTTCTTGCGATCGATCGCAACCTATCGGGCGATCGATCCCACATGAGGTTTTTAGCTTCTGTCTCGCATTTTTACACTATGCGATCGATCGCAAATAGCCTCAGGACAGATTCTATAAATAGAACTCTTTTGTTTCATTTCGGCCAACTTTTTCTCCATCGTCTAAATACACTTTGAGAGAGTTTTTTGGTATATTTGAGTGATCATAGTTCCATGTTTTAGGTTCCTCATCTTAGTCTCCATTTATAATCTTTTGCCAAACACTTTGATTTGCATATGTTTGCTTGTTTAGCCTATGTTTAGGATTTAGGAGATTTTATTCAATTCTAGCAATTGTTCCTTGTGAATTACTTGTGTTAATCGAATTGAATTCATTGATTTATTCACACACACACTTCATTGCATAGTCGGTGATGCTTGCGGTTGGAGGATTCACCAGGTGAAGTTCGATCAATCGGAGTAGCTTGAGGTGAGAGCACTTGAAGAAGCATTTGGAGGCTACACAAAGTTAGAGATGTCACTAGTCTATAGGTAGATAGTGTAGAGTTTGGGATTGTGTTTCCCCCTTGTACGTGTTTGGCAATTGGATGTGTCCGTGGTGGGATTGTGTTGCATATCTAATTGCTATATATAACTCTACTTTGAGATTCTAGGTTATACAATTGAATGTGATTGTTGCATATCTAATTGTTATTCAATTGTGTATTGTTTGTGCAATAGCTAGAACCTAGGTTGTGGAGAGTAACTTTTAATTTGTTCAAAGTTGTGTATACTCTCCGATTAGTGTTTAGGACGACTACCATTAATTGGGATAATCCGGCGAACCGGAATTTCACCATAGTTGAGTTAATAGGCGACATACAATAGTAATTTTATTTTTAGAATTAGTTGTGGCGTTTAAAGAAGTTGGCAGCTACGAGAAGTGAAGTTTACTTTGAACTTTAAGACCTAATCAATCTAGCGTTATTAGATATCTATTAATTTTTTATTTTTTAAAAGAGGTTAAAATTATATGTTGAAGACTTGGAAGCCAATGGGGATTAGGGAGACTTGGGGAGGTGAGATAGCATGCAAGGATAACACCAAAAAGTATAGTGGTTCACCTCGCCCTTGAAGGGAGGCTACATCCATTCGAGTAATTCACTAAGTGTAAGAATTACATACACATGAGATGGGATAGCGTAGAGTGATCGGTTAGATCATCCAAGAGAGAGGTCTTTTATTTGCTAAGTGATGAGTCTCTTTTATAGGTAAGAGAGTTTCCTCACATATTACATTTCTTCTTTCCATGTGGGATGCAAATGTAAAGTTAGTATATTATACTTATCGCGAAGCGTTTCAGCAAGCACGGGGAGATAGATCTTTTATTTGCTAGGTGATTAGTCTCTTTTATAGGTAAGGGAGCTTCCTCACATATTATATTTCTTCCCATGTGGGATGCAAATGTAAAGTTAGTGTATCATACTTAGTTATACCTGAATACTTTTATTTTATGCTATCTTCTTTAGGCAAGCCGGCGAGAAAGTTTTGCTAAGAATGTCAGTGACTAGAATTTTCATCGTTGACTACGTTCTTGAACATTGTTTTTACTAGCTATTAAAGAAATTATAAACATTAAACTAGGAGATAGTGAAAGAATAACTAGGAATGATGATAGAATTGTAAAAAAAAAAAGTCATACATGTTGGGGATAAGAGATATAGGCAGGTTGCGTACAAAATTGAGCACAACACATTAAAAAGAAATCTTCTTGGGAGCATCTACAAAAGATCAAATATTCAATGCTTCTCTCAACAATTCTTACAACCTCTGTTTCCATTAAAGGACGTATAAACGTCACATAAAGCGATGTAGCCAGTTCTTTAAACCTTCGAAGATGATTGTTAGTTAAATATTTATCTTTACTTCTCAAAGGGGCAACCACATGCCGATGACAACCTTGCTCAAAATCAAATACAGGGCATTTCTTATATATGCAAATGAAAGGAAAAAAGATTCACTACTTGAAAAATAGGCCTAGTTAATATTCTTCGGCCGTACCTCTTTCAGTACTTCCAAAATATTCTCTGAAAGATCTTCAACTCTCTTTAGATAAGTTATTAGAATACCAAACTTGGCCAGACATGTACCATGATTCTCCACTGGATAAATCTTCATATTTTATCAAAAACTTAATCAGATGTTCATAAATCTCACTCACACTTGTACCATGAACAATAAGTTGAAGACATCACTAGGAGGTATCCTTCCCGCGCCCGCCGAAAGGCTTTGCGAACTAATGTGGAACTAGTCTTTCTTGTATAGTTTTGCAATTTAAATAATTTTGAAATTGGATTGTTTGGATTTTTAAAACTATGGTGTGCTCTACGCATTGACCGAGAAATGTTTCAGTACTTGATAGTTTTTTGATGTTTTGCTGTGGAGATTCAAAAAAACTAATATTAGAAAGCTAACAGGCAACAAAGAAGATAAGCACGCAAATTTGGAAATGGTTGTCGGCCAGCAGCTTGTCTGCAATTTCAGCTAGCAGCCAGCAGCTTGACGGCCATTTCTTTTGCTTTTACTTCCAGCTGAATAAATACAATTTTTAAAGATGAAACAACATATACAAAATGGAAATAAAAGTTAAGAAAAAGAGAGAAATTTAAATACAGTTGCCTTGCCCAAAAAAATACATAAACAATTCACATCTCCAAGTAGAAATTTAAATTCAGTGAGAAAATAAATAAAAAGTAAAAGAAAATTATCAAATATTTTTCTAAAATAAAACTACTACGAGCAAGAACATCAATAATGTTGTCTCCGTGCTTTTGAAAGATATGTTCTACCATTGAAATCTGTCCTAGCATACATGTTTGTTCACTTGTGTCGTCCATAATATGAAACAATTTTCCAAAATCTATTGGAAGGTCATTAATTAGTTCCTTCAACAATATCTTGCAAAATAAAAAAGTGATTATATAACATTTATTAAAAGTAAATATTTTTAATGAGTATAATAACAGACCAATAAAGTGGAAGCAGCCCTCAAATATTTCAAATCAAGCATAAGAACGAAGTCTACTTCACGAGGTTGCTTAGACTGAAGTAATCGGAAGATACCGACGACTATATCTTGATATTCCTTAATAGAGTGACGTAAGCCATCTTTGTCCGGAGGAAGAGAAAGGAATAATTCTTCCTACTCTCCAACAGTGACATGAAAAAAGTATTAAAAAGTTATCTCTTAGATTTGTCCTTAATTCAACAGATGCAAAAGAAAAAAAATGAATAAAAAGTAAAACCCTTATACTAAACAAATAAAGATTTGAGAACGTTGTTTTTGAGATCTAAGGATACTTTTCATATGTCCTAACAAACTATGGATGACTTTTTTGTTGTTGTTATAGAGACGTTTTGTAAAGTGTCATCTAACATCTTCAAAGACGTTTGAAATTTTTTTAAAGCCATTTTTTTTTGTAGGAGTGAACAGATTTATTTTGCTTAAATTTAGTCGTAATTAAGGAATCCTACATTACTAGTCATCCAAGGCATGCAACCTATTGGTTCGCCAAATTTGATATTGTTGTAGACGAAAACACTTTTATTTATGCTATGAGAAGAATCCGTTGAGTGTTTTGTAAACTATCAGTGAAAAATGTTATGACTAGCTACAGTAACCAAATGAGACATGAATGATCAAAATACGTCTAAAATAAATATTTTTATTTTGTAATATAAGTGTATAACCAACTTAAATTTAAAGTTCTATCATATATTTTTATATTGAATTAAGTTCAATATCATAAATAAATTAAACAACTTTTAACATGATTCTTAACCGTTATATTTTTTTACTTTTAATGATGGAGATTAAAAGTCGCATGTAATAGTTCATCTATCCATCACTCTTTACATTCTCTCATGGTTTCCCAATAAAATCCTAGTTTTTCTCCTCTTTCATTTAGCATGTACATGCACTAATCATGCTCTAATCATTCTCATGTGTGCATGGCTTATAAGTGTAAACAAACATCTATTTGATGTTAGAGTTTGTAGTTTGATTGATGTGGATTGTGGCTTGTGAATCTATGTGCTTGGTTGTAGTAAAAAAGATGAAAAAAATTGAAAAAGAAAACTGAGAATTAAGGTAAGGAGCTATGTCTTCAATCAATCAAGATCGAATAAGAATAAGACTCAAACATTATCAGGACTAGTCGTCTTTTTTTGTTTTTAAATAAAATATAATCATAGTATTTTTTATCCACGTTCAATTAACCTTTAACACATTCTGTCCAACATAAGAGTCATAATGGATTTGTAAATGGAGGTGGAATAACAAACCGAGAAAGGGCTAGCCATAACATATGCTACTCTAACCCATAGCCTCAAGATAGAGTCTCATTGAGAGTCGGTTGGACAACCCCAATTACTAAAGATGGTTTGCGTATGCGAGTGACTTTGATTTTACCTTCAGTACATTCTGCCCAACATGAGAGATTAAACCAAATGTTAAACACCTTTCCTTTAACTGTTCATAAAAAAGAGCAAGGTTTGGCGAAGTTATGACGTATATGCGCACAAAAAATTGTACAATCATTCTCGTGGATTGAAGAATTTACAATTGTTTGTGCGGATATAAAGAAACTTAATCCGAGAATTTAAGGTGGATTGAAGAATTTGCAACTGTACAATCATTCTCCACATTGCACGTATATGCCCTGACAGGTGTAAAATGCACACTATATATATATATAGCACACAAATTATCCTGTTATTTTCCCTATATGCACTAAGAATGTCGATTGTAGTATAGGTATGTAAGGGTCTTTCCTGTAGAAGACTGTTTATCTAATTACTCTAAAAGTTATCACGAAAATTAGCTAATGAATTACCTAATCAAGATAATGGAGAATAAGGTGGTTGAGAACTATTATCCACCACTAGACAATGTTTTACTCTTGATATGTTAATCTACACACTTCGCTTCAATTAAATGTCGTTACTCAGGTTAGCTCGGTACGGTTGAACATAACCTATTATCACTTTCTTACTTTGTATGTTAGGAGAGAGACGCACTACCCTTAACATATTTCCTAACAAGCAACCTAGAAGGACGCCTTACTAGATTCAATAAGTAAAAATTATTAAGTTTTAAAAGGGTTTGAGTAACGCTAGGCAACTTCGACACTGATGTTGTTTTAATTGTCTAGACGATGATTCATATAACGATAGCTTACACCGTTATTTGTTACTCTAGGACATGTGAGAAATCTTATTTAACAAGAAGCAGACATCACACATTCATAACAATAAAAATCTAGCATGCTTACTATGTTGTACACCACAATAAACAAACTAGAAATCTATCGATGACAAAGTAATGGATCATGCAAACATTTAATTATCCAAGAAGTGATAAATTAACGCCAATATCAAAAACTACATATGTCTAGGGCTTAGAATAGCCCTCAACTACTAAGGTAATTATTTATACATATAATAATAAAACATAATAACTAGACAAAGAGAAGGAAGAAAAAAAGAGAGAAGATGAGCTTATTGCTACATCTTAATGTGTTGGTGTGTTTTACAAAGAGGGGGAGCTAGGTATTTATAGAGGAGGAAGAGAGCAAGTGCAGCCATCTATTGTGGAAGATAAGAGCAGTAGGTACAACCATGTGATAAATAAGAGACATGTGTGGACTGCCATTGTTGAATTCAACATTACTGTTGAAATGGCAGCCTGACCTTTGTGCAATTAAGCACACCTTTCTCACCAACCAGGACTTGTAATTGAGTTCTGTCGCTTGAAAATGAAACTAGACTTCTTGCGCTTCAAAATGGTAGGTGGCACATGTTCTGATTCATTGTGAGCTGAAAATGGTAGTCTTCCAAAGTTGACTGATTTCTCATAAGGTCACTGTACCAATTTTGGCAGACTGACCTTTGTCCATTCAAATCAAGATATCTTCTTCTAGAAAACATATTTTCATGAACCTTATAATTCTACAGAAACTAAACATCTGTAGCTTGCATTCTATATATTGCACATATTCTGATTCATTTTGAGCTGTTCCCAGTAATTCAGCAAATTGGACTGATCTGCACAAGTAATTTTTGTCATTTGAGCTTTTAATGCCTCTTTTGCTTCTTTTCTCCCACTTTGCTCCAAAATACCTACAAAATATAAAAATGACATAAAAAATAGGAATAACAATGAACTAACTAAGTAAATATAGGGTAATAAGATATAAACGTCACATATTTATGCTCCTTATCATGCCCCAACTCAGATTAATTAGAAGAATAATCCGAGAATTTAAGGTGGATTGAAGAATTTAAAGAAACTTAATCCAGGTCACCAATTCTCAAAATCTCATTATAATCAAAACAAACGCATACCTATATGTAGAGCTTGAAGGGATGATTTGATTTCATACTTCACAAGTTCACTCGAAGAAATCCGTCGTTGAAATAGCCAGAAAATGTTAAAAACTTGCCGGACTGCGTGATCTTCTTTCTTTCAATTATCTCTCTTCCTTCATCGGTTTGAGAAGGTGAGACCACTGTCGTGCTCGCCTCATCAAGACGAAACCAAAGCCACTAATTTTAGTTGTCGCCGTGACCGAAATCGGAAAGGTTGATCAGAACAGTCGAAGCTTTCTCCTTTTGATTCTCTTTCTACAATTGATGGTTCCACGAAAAAATAACACCATCGTCTTCGTCTCCATCACACAAAGCTATTGAGGCTAGTTTCATGCCATGAAATGGGTGGAGAAGAAAGATGGTGATCGGGGGTGATGCGATGAGGGAAAGAAAGTCGTGCGTGAAGTCTGGTCCCTTCCAAACTGATCCGAGTCTATATATACTCAAATCATATGATCCAGATCAAACAGAGATAGAGATCAACGGCTGCGATTTCACCGACTTAAGTTCTTTTCTTTTATAATTTCTATATTTCTCAAACTTCCAAAAATCATAAAAATTAGATCCGATATCCGAAAAATTCTCCGAAAATTCCCACGAACTCATCGTGAGATATGTTTTATTGTCAAGTTCTCAACTTGAAAATTTCATTTTAATATGTTTTCAATCAATTTCTACGCATCTCAAAGGTTTATATATCTTTTTTTTTTTGAAAGAAAGGTAAATATATATTAAATATAACCACGAACACCGACGACCACAGATTGTAATATTGTATCATAGAAAAGAAATCATTATTCATTAATCAAGTCATTCACTCATTTGCAGATATATATACAAGAACAAATAAACAAAACTCTCTAGTCTCTACCTCAGTAGTCAATACCTCAAATTGATTTTTTATGGCAATCTTTAATTCCTTATTTCCTTATTCCTTCAATCCTTCCTCAGTTTCTTGAATTAATTGAACCAGTTGGCACTTAGCAGAGCCCCAAATTCTTGTAAATTTGTAATCCAATTGATTGAACCCAATTGAATACCGACGAATTGAAATTTGAACACTGGGTAATGGCGGCGAGTTGGCGACACCGACGACAAAGCTTGAAAGCCACAAGCCCACAAATCTTTTATGATGGATTAACAATAGAACCATTGAATCTTTTACAGAGAAAAAAAATGTTGTTTTCAAGATTTTGGGGAGAGTGAGAGACTATTATGAATTGATTGCTATTATTGCTGATGCAATTCTCGAAAAGACGAAGTCGAGGAAACATAGACAAAGTCGAGGAGACGAAGACAGAGAGACGCGAGCACTGGGAAACTAAATTTTGTTACGTATTTTTTTTGGCTTTATATATATGAACATTTTTTTTGTGCCCCCCCCCCCCCCCCGAGCCTTGGGCCCTTGGCCGTCACCCAACCTGCGCTGCTTAAGATACATCATATTCTAAAATCTAGAAAACTTATAGACAAATAAATAGTAGATAAGGGTAAAGAGATGCTAAAGAAGAATAACCAGCTAGTCCTTGTGTCATTCAAGTGGTTGTAAGCCCTCTCCTTGTTCTCTTCTTTCTCGATCTTCATCCAAGCTTTTCCTCATTGTAGCCTTTGATGAACTCCAAAATGCTAATGAGTGGGAGTGATGGAGTGGAGGGGAAAAGTGTTTGAGAATGTAGTGAAGAGTGTTTGGAGGATGTTTGATGAAGGGAGTAAGATGAGATGATGAGTGGAGATGGTGAAAAATGGAGGAAAAGACAATAGCCCAAATTGGCGACTGGTAGCCAATCGGTAGGATTTTGACGGTAGTGAAGAACAAATAGAAAAATGAAAGAAGAAGAAAGGGAAACTAGAGATAATTTTTTCAATTTGTGGTGTTTAGGGTTGATGGAGTGCTGAAAATGAGATTTTTGAAATATATATGATGCTAATAAGGGAATGAAGAGCTATGATTAAAGGGAAGTGAGCCTAGGGTCAATAACTAATGACACGTTTACTTACTTGAAATGAAAATGATAATGAAGGAATTTGTTTGACGCGGAATCAAACCGTCCCTTTTGGCTCGTGCGTTGTAGGCGTGCCAGCACCAATAGGTGCAAGTAGTTGTTGTTGAAATTGATTACGCGCTCGTCTTGACTTCTTCTCGTCACGATTGTCACATGAAGAGGGATATCTTCATGTTCAGGCTCTTGTACATGCCTTGTTGATACAAGGACTTTTTGTTGTAAAGCTCTTTCGAGTTTTACCAATCGATACTAGGAACGTGACCCCTAGCAGAGCATTGCACCTTAGTAAAGATTGTGTGCTGCGGTGCTGCAGTCGCAAATGCGGTGTCGCAGGTTAGCAGGTAATGAGGATTGCATTCGCTAAGCGTACGTGCAGATTCTCATCTTAGTAATTGCAGTCGCAAGCGTTCGTGCAAATACTGAAGTAGCCTAAGGGCTAACAAGATACTCGTTGAGAGTAGTTTGTATGTTTTTTGTAAAATTTCTCTGAGTCTGTCACCTTGCATGAAACCTCCTTTATATAAACTTTGAGACTTATAATCATCAGACAATTAATCTTCAATACGGCATGCATTTATTGACTTTATTCCTTAGGCTTTCACTTGTCAAAACCTCTTTAGTTTTATTCATTTATATATTCTCATTCTTTCCTTCCATATTGAAGCATGAAGAGTCTACCTCTTTTAGGTTAGGCAGCTCACTAAATAGCTAGTAGCAGTAGCCATATATATATATTGACCTATTTTATGGCTTTAAGACTTTCAGGTCTCTCATGGAGACTTCCTCTCTTCTGCGACATTGAACGTTGCTGCAATTTTATCTACTACCCAATAAATATTTTATTGGTTAACAGATTCAAGGTATAAGATCCACATGTTGGACTTTGAAAGATCGTTCAATAATTCTTTTCGCAGCCTAGGCTATTTTACAGCCTCTATAATTGTGTATGGACAATTATAATCAATCAATAACTGTGTATCCTGATTAATTAAATATTGTACATGATTGTCCATATATGCGGAATGTTTTGACTGATAACTAAAAACAAACCTCTTTATATAGGCTATGAACTACTTGGTTATCAAGTAAGTAGTTTGTCGTAGACTCTTCTATAATCTCAAGTATTGGAATATTTATCCAATTAATCAGTTATGAATAAATTATTTCAGCTAGACTTTGGCTAACATCCTCTTGACTTTTCATTATAGGCTATGTTATAGCCTCCGTAATGAACCAAAGAAGTTAATCAGCAATTGATTAATTAACTATATTTGTATGTTCACACATGCAAAATATTTTGACTAACAACCTCTTATGTTTATAGGCTTTGCTATAGCCTCCGTAATGAACCAAAGAAGTTAATCAGTAATTGATTAATTAACTATATTTGTATGTTCACACATGCAAAATGCCACATTTTCCACTTGGTTCCTTTCGCATTATAGAGGTATACATTCTTGACTTCACAGTAAAGAGGTTATGTTACGTAATGAACAAAAGCAATTAATCAAAGATTGATTAATTAACTATATCTGTATGTTCACATATGAAAAATGTTTTGACTAACATTCTCTTACCTTTGCATTGTAGGCTATGTTATAGCCTCCGTAATGAACCAAAGAAATTAATCAAGGATTGATTAATTATATATATAAGTTCACACATGCAAAATGCCACATTTTCCACTTAGTTGGTTCTTTTCGCATTGCTTCTGTAATGTCTAATAATCATGTTGATTAATCAAACATATAATATCATATAATCATAAATGTGAAACCTCATTTGTTGACCAGACATTGTATAGTATGAGTGTTAAACCTCATTTCTTGAAGGATTTTCACACTAATTTACGTTCTTAAGCCTTTTTGCGAAATGAGACTTGATAGATGTTTGCCACTAGAATCCCGACTTATTGAGCCTTAACTTTGATTAGATGGATTTGATGACGCTTGATTTTTTTTGGCTATTAAGATCACTCCAGATCTCATTCTAAGAATCATTGTTCTTAATAATTATCCACCTGCTCTCTTGAATGTATCTCTAGGCTTGAGAAATGATGAATCATGTGATTCATTCGTCAAAAGGCTTCGACAACGGCTGC
Source organism: Rubus idaeus (assembly GCA_030142095.1). Lineage (NCBI taxonomy): Eukaryota > Viridiplantae > Streptophyta > Magnoliopsida > Rosales > Rosaceae > Rubus > Rubus idaeus. Next base: position 25,494,259 of record CM057971.1, read on the forward strand.
TCCAATATGCTTCAATTGAGCAACTTTGCAATTGTTTATAATAATCAAACAGCCTCATATACAAAACGTAGGCTTTGTTTATTATTAAAGGAGTGCGAAGCAATTACCTAGAAACATTCTCGGTCTTACATTGTTGCCGCTTTTTGTACTATGAATACATCTTTTCCCTCTTTCGCACGGTAATAAGGAAAGAAGGTCAAAAAGCCTAGATTTAGGCTCGTTTCAATTATCAATGCGAAACAATTATTTTGGAAAAGAGCCGTATTTCATATCATCGGCTATTGAGGCAGACTTTTACCTCCATAAGACATTCCTTCTTCTTTTGCACGGTAATAAGAAACAAAAATCCCAAGGGAATTAGTATTAAAAATAGGCCAAGTTTGGACCTCGGTTTTCTAACTTATATTGTGCAGCTTGACTTTCCTTTACAATAATAGGAATGGAAGTCTAATTGTGGGATGCACCATTTTGGTTCTCACTTCATCAATCCGTTCGTTATTTTCTTCCTTGAAATCTACATTAGTCACTTAGATTGATTTGACTTTGAGGATTCACTTCTCTTCAGAGAGAAAGACAAAGTGAAGAAAGAAAGAAGGAAAGAACGCGGATGAAGAGATATTTGCTGTCTTGACCCCTTTGGAATTTATCAATTGATACGGACTGTGGACATTGGACCAAACTTATCAATTTACCCATATCTGGATCAAAATTATTTTTGGGCTCGAACATTGCCCCCCAAGCTTTGAAAGCCGAACAGTGATTGAAGAAGCTTATAAGTAATTCCCTCCTTTGCTAACTTCCCCACTACTCTCACTTATTTGAAAATAGTAGTTATCGGTCTTTATCTAAAAGACTCTTCGAATTCTCTTTCTTCTCAAAACCCTAGTTTCCAATTTTTTCGAAAGGTTTCAATGGCTGCTAAATCATCCGAGATTTCGGATTATGATCGGCTACGTGTCGAATCCGAGAGTATGATAGATCGTATCAAGGTGATCTATCAATCCGTAGGAGTAGATCCTCCATCTTCTAAACTCTCTTCTCGAAAAGAAGTGGCGCTTATCGGTCCTCATATGGGTTCGTGCGAATGGACGAATATAAATAAAGCTCTCAATCTATGTCCTACAAGAGAGAAGCCACTCCATGCTCGGATCGAAACGGTGATTGATCGAACAAGCGGCCGACTACCGCGAAGTCCCAAAAGGTCACTTGGATATTGGCCGCTTCCGATGATGAATTCACCAAATGGAGGAATGACATGGCGACTCGGTATGAGAGTCCGTGGAAAGAAGCCGGAATATATGATTCCATTATGCTCTCTCCCCAATGAATGCAAAGGTGAGAAAAATCTTTTTCTCGCTGCTTTATGTTTCGGAACACATCTAGCAATACTTTCGATTTCCCTAAGGGACACATGAGTATTAGCTTACTAGATGTTCTTGTTATCTCTGGATTCCCAATCCACCATAAACCATACATTGCGGGACTTCATCACGACAATGATTTTGGAGAAAAGTACTACCCAAATCGCAAATTAGCCTCTCGAAACCCGTAATAGCTATGAAAAATGGGTTAGGTTTTGGGTAGGAAAAGGAGATCTGAAGAGCACATTGCTTTTCCGGAAATGTGGCTAAACAAGTTCGTATTTTGTATGAATGCGAACAAAGTTGCAACGCATTGGAAGGATATGGCCATTGCTCTCCACAAGGGTGAAAAGATGAGTCTAGGCCACCAAGTCCTAGCTTCTTTATATCGAGGACTTCACCAAATAGTCCTATCTCCTTTGAAATTTCAATCGAGAGGGACCCTTTTGGCTCCTTCATTACTGGCTTTTAGTATATTTTCCTAATTTTGGCTCGGATGGGGGTTATTTTCCTGATAAGGTTATGGGAGAAGCTTTGGTAAATGTTGAACTTCCAAATCGAACTGTCTGGGATTATTTCCAAGCTTTTAGAAGTAGTGACTATCGTCCAGCTTGGGGAAAAGTTGTGACAAGAAAGTACCCTCATCCTCTTTTGAACATAGGATTTTTCCCCGATCGTCAATCCAAGTGGGGTAATGCCGATTACTATAATATGTTCAGAGCTGCAGTTTGTTGCAAAGACCTGCACTATGGTGGGAAGCTCAAACAGGAAAAACATCTTCAGATGGAAGTTTATGCCCCTAGCTATTTCGCAAGGCAACTTGGCTTTTGTCAAGCCATTCTTGCGCCCCTGATAAATAGTGTGAATCATTTCACTTCTTGGCGAAGGAGTTTGACACTACGTCAATAATGTTACCGGACGACACACATTTAACGACAGAATGCATGTTTTCTGTCGTCTGAAAATTTCAGACGACATTTAAATTAAAATTGTGGTCTGATTGTGATATACGCCATACCTGAAATTGTTTTAAGAAAAAATTTCTTAACTGGGTGTGTTAAGACAACAGTTCTAAAATTATCTGTCGTCTGAAAAATCTCACTCAAAAAGGTCCCAAGGTTTTTTTTTTGGCGTAACGTTATGTCTTAATTTTTTTTTCTAGACGTTCCCACATTTAGATTTTTTTTTTCGTTTCCCTCTCAGACGCCTCACTAAAATCTCGTTTCCCTCTCGAATAGCCCTAGTTTACCAGAAGTCCCACAAAAGACTTGAACTCCCTAACGAAAAACCCCAGTCCTCCCCTTTCAGATCTAAGACTCGCCCTCACGCTTCTCTCTGGGTTCTCTAATTTCCTTCTCCATCTCTGATTTGCCTACTATCGTTCTGTTCCCAGTGCCGCCGAGCCCAATTCACCACCACGCAGTTTCTCTCTAATTCAATCTCCTTTGTTTTCCAACACTAGTGAAGAAAGTGAGGATCTGATTCTTCCAATCAACGCGTTTGGTGAAGGAATCCGGCCCGCAGGGGCTGATGAGATGGCCGTCAAGGAGCGCGGCCACGATGACGTTCTTCACAGAGGTCTTCGACAACGAGGTTATCCCCTTCGCCCTTGCATCAATCGCTCCGATCCTCCGCGTCGCCAATGAAAATCGAGACCGAGCGCCCTTGCGTCGCCTATCTCTGTATGAACTAATTGCCGATCGATTTTGTAATTAGCGTTTGATTTTGTTTTCTCAAAGTGTTAATTTTGGTTTTGAATGTATGAATGTAAGGTCGGTTCTAAGCGTTTGAGGAGGCTCACAGATTGGATCCCGGCTCCAGTGGCCGTGGTTTGTTGAGGCAGTTCAAGACGGTGCTCCTGCAAAGATTGCATTGGGTAAACAATTTTCACACACCGGCCTTTTTGTTGAAATATCTCTACTCAAAAGTATCTCTTTACAGGTTCACATGTACATGTGTGCTTGTTGTTGTGGAATTAATAATGCCTCTGTCTTGTTTTATTAGACCTTAAAGTGGTGTCTGGTTAAGTGGAGGGAATCACGAAATGTTTTCATGATTATGTTGGTTTGCTTTTCCTTATGGTGGGGATAATGGGCTTTTGGCAGCTCTCCCTTGTGGTCTCTTCCGATTGTGGGAACTTGGTTATATATATTAGTTGTTGGCAATTGTAATAGATATGAATGAAAGTTGGCAACAATGTAGTCCATTATCTATTTCTTGACACTTTTCAAATTTCGTGCACCGATAGTAAAATTAACATAGATCTGATCCCTTCGTAGATATTATCTTTCTTTAATTTTTGTATGAATCATTGATGATTGGAAGTACATGATCAATTACGAAGTAGCAGTGTGAGTGAGTGCTAAAACTCACTTTCCACCAGCACCCAAGCTCTTCTTCGATCTCCAGCCGTCGCTCCATCGATCGATCTGTCTTTATTCAATCGCTCTCTATCTCATGCCGTTTAGCAAAGGATTTCGGCAAGCTATTTAGTTATGGGATGTGGTAATACCTCGCTCTCTCCTTTATCTCTTTGGTATCTGTTTTGGTGCGGATGTGCTTAATTTTTAGTTTCTGCAAGCTTTTGCAAATGGTTTCTTGATTAAAATCTCAATCTCTCTTTGCCTTGGGATTTTACCAAGTCTCTCTGACTCTACAATTCAACCACCGGCACCTTTTGGTTTTTGGTTGTTTAAACTTTTGCTTAAAGCTATTAGATTTGAGGAAATTATGGGGGAATAGACCTCAATTGCATTTTCTTTCTTTTTTATTTACTTTGCTGTTACTTCATTTTGAGCTGTGAAGTAGATTTCACATAAGTATGCTATGGGTTTGTTTAATTGCTTGTGCCTATTTTGATTTATGTAGTAACTGTGTGTTTGTATGGTTGATTAAATAGCTACCTGAATCATATATCGTACTTTGGCCAGCAGTAGTTTAAGTTAATATCAAAAGAACTCACGCATTGCACAAACAAAACGAGATTATAAGCAAGCTTTTTGGCAAGCTCTTTGATTCTTGGATGTGGTAATACCTCTCTCTCTTCTCTCTTTGGTATTTGTTTTGGTGTGGGTCTATTTAATTTGTAGTTTCAGTAAGAATTTACAGATGGTTTTGACCTCAATTAATTTGATCTTGTTCTTGTTGTTCCTGTTAAGGAGAAAGGAATTGAAATGCTAAAAGTGTAAGGAAGCAACAATGATTGGGTTAGAGCTGCAGACTTCTATTGGATTGGTATAAAATCTAACAATTGATTGTTATCAATTTGGGTGTTTTTCCTTTATTAACAATTCATATGTCTGGTTAATATGGGCCAATATGGTGTGGGATTTTACCAAGTCTCTCTGACTCTGCAATTCAACCACCGCCACCTTCTCTGCCTCGTCAGGTATAAAGAAACCGACTTTCTCTTCCCCATTGGCTTGTTTTGTCTTTTGCTTAATGGGTGGTCCATTGTTGACTAGTCTACTCAATTTGTGATCATGGGCATTTTGCGTTGGCGAGCTTCAAGACCTGGAATTACTTATGTCCATTGTTGTTGGCTTTGTGGGTTGGTCTTGATTTCCTGTGTTTCTAATTGTATGATAGTATATTTGTTTATTTTTTGAATTTCTGGTATGGGTTTTTGCTTTTTCTAACGGCCATTCCATGAAAGGTGATAGGTTGGTTGGGTTGACTTAACTTTTCAAGGTAAAAAATTAGGCTTTATATCAGTTTTTGGTGCTTGTGATTTGAATTCTTTTAATTCTTATCATATTTAACATGATGAATTATTTGCTTTGCACTTGACGATGAGCAAAGGTGTCACCTTGCTCCAAGTAGAACAATTAATAACCAAGAGATAACTTGATTTTACTTGCAACGATATTCATCATGATCTAATTCAACTTGTGCTTGTTTTGGTTTTGCAATCATCAATGATTGTTTCTATACTCGCTTTTATCACAAGGTTCGTAGTAACTACTTGGAAAAGTTGTTTTTGGTTTTTCTTTTCTTTTTTGAAGTCCTCCTGCTATGTGAGAGTTCTGAGTTACTTATCTACATAAAAATGTCTATGTGGCAGCTCCTTGTTATAGCTTTTATTGACATTAATATTTGGTGGTAGCAATTGAATTAGAAACATTGTTTCGGACATGTAAATACGTGGTGATCTTTTATCCTGCTTATTATGAATTTTGTTATAGCTTGTTAGTTTTGTTTTCAATCGATAATTTTAAGTTTTGTAGGGTATCATCAGCTAGAATGATAATTATGATATGCTAATGGACAATTTGCTCCTTTGGGAGGTGAGCAAACAGCTGCACAACTTCCTGTTCTTCCCGGTGATGGAGTGTCTATTAGCTACAGCTTGTAGTGGCTTTGGTATTCTGTTTATGCAAGGTATATAATCACTCTTTGCGATTTAGTTGAAAGTTAAAACGTCAATGATATTGATCTCGATCTTTTGCTTTCTTTTCAACTTTCAGCAAACAAGTAAGCTGGCGCAACTACTGTGGTAGTGGTAGATTGCACAACTCTTTGGAATGTGTACAAGGTTGAGTTTGAGAAGTAGAAGAGCATGTATCGAGGCTCTTTGGGTGACAAAGAAGCTGAAGATATTAGGCAGAGAATAATTCAAGTAGTGGGAACAATTGTACTTTATTATGGATGCATTTTGGTGTATATGTAATGACGGAATCTGAATTTATTTTGGTTCATATATCCAATGCAATTATGGATATATTTATGAGTTTGTGGCTGGTTTCCAGGATGATGATGAATATCAATGACAAGAATAGCAATTTAGTTGTATTCGCGGTGCATAATTAACAAATGAATGACAATAACTATTATTTTTTTTAAAAGTGGACAACATAATCAACCCTGAATTCTGTTGTTGGAATCAACTTAAAACGACAGATAATTAGAAAAATCTATTGTGTATCATATCGTATAACAACAGAAAAATACAAACAACTGTAATTCTACATAATGTTAAACGACATATAAATTTTCAAAACTGTAGTACTTTTTCCCTTTAAGCAACTGATATTTGTCTTTGACATAAATAACAAACGACAGATATCGAAAGAATAATGTCTTTTAAACTCATGAATGACTACACATTTTATAAAGATAATGTGGTTCACCTGCATTTTAAATGACATATCAATGTTGTTGAATAGAATATCAGACGACAGATGAGCTTTCAATTTTGATACTTTGGCTTCATCAGACAACAGTTTTTTAGTAATAATCTGTTGTCTGAATAAATGTTCAACGACGTAGAATATCTGTCGTCTTAATAATTTTACAACGGCAGGCTACTAGACGACAGTTGACGGTTCAATCAGACGACAGTTCTCAACTGTCGTCTCTTACACTTGGTGGCGTAGTGTGAAGACACTGGTCACAGTTAAGGGTATGAGTGAGCTTGGTGATTCAGATCCAGAACTTAACTATATCAGCCACACTGGCAAAGTTCATAGTGTTTCTGGCTATCAAGCTTGGTTTGATGATGCGAACAAGATTTTCTTCTCCTCTTCTCATCTTGGTAGATTCGTTAATCTTTTTGAAAAGCTACCTGGGATTGGTGTACTACAAGCTGAGTACATGACTGCACTACTATCAATGAGGAAGGAGTTGATTATGGAAGGACAAGCCCTACCCACAACCTCTTCACAAGCATCTGATGTTGCAAAGGCTAGGCTGACGAATAGTATCCAGATGGATCAGGATTTTATTCGCCGAGAAAATGAGAAATTGCGCCAAGAAAAATTGGTAATTCCCTAATTTGACTGCAAATTAGAATTCTAATTGAATTTTCCTCCTCTTAACAGTCATTCCTCTTTTCTAGGCTAAAGCGAAAGCAGAGCTAGCTGCCTCAAAAGCTGCTTCCTCTCAAGCAGCGCGAAAACCAGTGACGCCAAGACCTTCTAGTCTTGTGCCGAAGATTTCACAGTCTTCTCATATGGTAAATTCTTTTTACGTCCTATTTAGATTGACTTCATAGATTTTTATCTCAAGTATACTTTCCTTTTTTGTCCTTTTAGGAGGGACAAACCACATCAGGTAGGAAAAGGACTATTGAGACTCCTGATAGTTCTTCTCAGAGAAAAAGGAGGGAAAAACAACCCGTTCGCAGGCCTTGTCATGAAAGTGATGGCGAGCGAACCCCTACTGATGAGGATTTGGAGAATGAAGTAGTAAGTCCTGTTTATCAAAGCCTCTATTTTTGCATTAACTTCGTTGGTTTTGATGTGAAAACTTTTTGTTTTAGGCTTCTGATGCAAGGACTCGTCGTGAAGCTAGGGCAAGGACAGCTCAGATGGTTAGTTATCTTACCCTTTCTAAAATATAAGTAAATATATATATATATAGCCTCTGTTCTCATTATTTTGTTTTATTGTCAGGCTCAAGCCAATAATGAACCTCCTGTTCATACTCAGCACGTAAAGGATTAAACACTAAATCTTATTTTATGAATATTCGAGTGATGAAATCGACATTTTGGATCTTACAACTTTGTCTTTTCGCAGATGGATTTGGGAAATATTCCTACTGCTCAAAGAAGTAGAAGAGACCATCAGTCCTCTTTTCAGGTTGTGATTGATGAAGAAACCAACCCTTTAAGTCGATGAATTATAAATCATTCTTTTTGAGATATAAATGCTAATTATATCTACCAACACTTTGTGATTTGAGTAGGTAGTTCAAGTTAATCCTCCTCAACCAAAGGAAACTAAGATCCATATGACTGTCCCAATGAGCTTTAGAGAATCATCATCATTGACAGTTAAGGACCAAGCACAGGAATCTGAACCACTTAGTTTGGTTCCTTTACGTACTATTGAAACAGACCTGGTCATTCAAACTATTTCAGCAACGCCCTCTCATGGACAGACTGGAGCAACAATTGTAGATTTGTCAACTCCTGACACTCCTTCACCTCATGAAATACATTCTGAACTGGAGGTGCAAGCTATTGAAGCTTCAAATGCTGAACCTATAAGGATGAATTTCGCAACACAAAATGCTGAAATTCCTAATGTGGAGCCATCAGATGTTCATTTTGGAATTAACACGGTGGCTGTTTTTGAAGATCAGGTAAATCTTTTACCTCGACAGGTAATTTTATTTTGATTAAACTCAAACACTTAAGTTCAAATTTTGATTGTTTTTTTTTTGTAGGAGATTGATGTAGAAGTAGAAAATTTGCCACTGAACTTAAACACCCAAGCAATATCTTCTCTTACGGAACAAGATAATGTTCCAAAGGCTATTGACTCTCTTTTGCAATCAACAAGTGATTTGCGAAATTGGGCGAAGGAGCATTCTGTCATGAAAGATCCATCAGACGAGTTAACAGATAGGGAATGTGATGCCATTCGTTTCCTTCGCAATTTAAAAGGCGAAAGTCTATCTAAGGAGCAAGAGCAACAAGCACGAGAAGCCATCTACTTGCTTTCCACAAACCCAGAATCTTCGATCAATCAGATTCTTGAGTATGCTCGGAAATCACTAGATTTGATTCCCTCAATCCGAGATCTTTTTGAGCAATACCAAGAGGAGCTTGATGAGTTGGATGAACTGACAGAAAAACTTCAAGTAGAACGTCAAGGTTTGGCAAATAATGCTCTTCGGATTGGCGAAGGAGAGGATTTGATAGATGGGAATAAAAGGCGCAAAGCTGAGATCCAAATCCAAATTGCATCCCTCCAGAATGAACTAGAACAGTTGGATAAGAGGATTCCTATGGATGAAGCTTCGCTCAATGATGAGTTAGGGCATGCTTGTTCCTCTTTGCAAGATTGTGATAAAAGCCTAAGGACTCACAAAAAACATTGTCTCACGAAGAGGCATGAGGTCCTGGATACCAAGTTGAAACTTGAGTTTCAGTGTAAAGCTTTTATTCAATTTTTGCAAGGCCTCCCAAAAATTTAAAACATTAGTACCCTTATAAACACTTGGTAGCTCTTAAATATTATACTATATATGTTCGTACTTTGTAGTATTAGTACTATTGATAAATGGGCCACTTCTATGAAGTATTATATTGTTGATGGCTTACTTAAAGCTGTAGGCCTAATTGCTTGGCCTATTGGCCATTATTGATCACTCTTGACTTGATCAATATCATCTTGCCTCGATGATTTCAATAGGCAATAATGGTGTGACACAATGATGGCTTCTTTGTCGGTGATCCCTACTCACGTAGGTGGACCCGACACTTTTGAGACCAAGTGCATTGTATTTCCTTATTTTCAAGATTTGGTTGTTGCTGATAAGATATATTCACATGGCTGTCATGACTTTTCATGTCCTTATAAGTTATCATCCGAGGCTAGGTTTGAAAACCACTACTAAGGCGAACATCGCCTCTATTACACTTTCTTAGGCGTTTTTCTCTCCATCTTTTGTTGAATGAATTCCATTACCAAGATTCTTTCTTGGCCTTTATCATGAAGACCTTCAGGCTTTGTAGTCTAATTTCATGCCATGAGCAGGCTTTATAGTCTAATTTCATGGCGAGGCGGCCGGAAAAATGGGGAACAGCAGACTCTAAATAGTCTGAATTCCTCATTTTTTCCACAATCAGCCGATCACAGGAAGATGGGAATGAAGTGTTCTGCAATGGAACAAACTTTGCTCCTATTTTCCACCCTTGCTCTTGCCCCTTCTCTCGTCCTCTCTCTTGTGACTAAAAGAGGGAGTAAGAGTACGTGTGATCGATTGAAGCCCTACGAGCCGCGTTTAGCTTCTTGTTATGGTGCGAGAGTGGAAGCAAGAATTGAAGCAAGAAGCATGAATTATTAAGAATTTTCTTGCCGTTTCTCTTTCTTGCTGATCTCAATCCATCATGGAGCATTCAAATAGGTCAATCGAAGATTGTATCCTCTATAATAAAGACTGAAACACTTTAGTTTCATCATGTTTAGCCTCTTACTAATTATTTTGGAGCTTCAAAAAGACACTTCTTCTTATCAAAGCTTTTTGCAAAACTTAAGCTTTATAATCTGATATCATAGTCGAACGGCGAAGACAAGTAAGCCCACTGTATTGTTCACCTGCTTTTTGTCATTAGTCATATAATAATATGGAAAGACCATGTGTCTTTTGATGAAATGACCCTTGTATTTTCTTCAAATAGAGTGCATATGCCCCCCTGGATTGGGACCGCGAAGGAAACTAACTCCAACAGGCTTCCAAGTTTGGAATCTATCCGATTGGTAAAATAAAGATTGGCGTTCGAGGAAAATTGGTTTTGAAAACCACACTTTTCCAACATTCTTCAAGCCCACATGGTATCAGAGCTTGATTTGTATAGATTTTGATGCTTGTAAAGTTTTTCTTTATTTTGCTCATGTAAGTTTTTGGCCACAAAGCCACTTATGAATGATTAACCGAAGTTTATCAATTCATATGTAGATTTCAATTATTTCATTTTGTGCGATAATAAACACTGCAGTTTATTTATTAAAACCACGTTTGGTCTGTGAAAATTAAAACAAGTTTGGCTTTAGAATTCTTGTTTTGACTCCTACTTTCATGATTATCTAAAAATGAAATAACAAGAAATGATTTGAAAGGAATAAACCACCATTGTTTTCTTTATTTATGGGAATCACTGATTAATCCCAACAAATAAAAAGTTGTTACCTTCTGTTGCCTTCATTTGCTAGTATAGTCCTGCGAACTGCTGGTGGTCTTTCAAGGCCGCTCTCGTGATGCCAGCGATTATTGCTCGAATGCGCTTTTTAGCCTCGGTTAAAGGTTTATTGAAATTTTTTAAATTTCGCCCAAGATGTACTACCTTCTGAAGAGCAATTGTCAGCAAAGTCCCATCTGTATTTGTACCATGACTTCCTCCAGCTCCTTTGGTGGTTGCCACATTAGGTATTATTGCAAAACCTAAAGGCAAAAGTGTCACGAAATCCGGGTTTGCCCCATTCAATACTGCCTTCATCTCATTGAAATTGATCTTAGTATATACCAAGTATGATTCGATTGAGTTTGCACAACTCTCCTAGAGGATTAACCTTTTGGCTGTCCGAGAATTGGCTCCATCAATACGCAACATGGATATATAATTTCCCGGGTTTGGGCTAGTAATCATGTGCATGATTTCCACCACATCACCTTTCGCGAGAATGTGCTCTGAATGTTGGGTTTGAAGGTTCTGGAGAAACTCAAAAACATCCCTTGGTGAAGTAAGACGCCATAAAGAAGCAACAGTACTGAAAATAGTGCCCTTCGGAACTCCTGGATCTTCCATATTAACCTTCACCATGGACTGTATCTCATCAGATCCGGGACATTCTAATGATGTAGACCACTGATTGGCCGCCGAAGCGCTAATATCTGAATGAAATTTCAACATCATTCTCCGCGCTAGGTTGGACAAACCTCTTTTTCCTTTATCATCATAAATGACCCCTAAACTAATTGGGTCATGAGATGTAGCCATTGAGCTCACCAACCGCTCACATTGTCTTTCAAGAGTTGAAACCCAACGTTTAGCTCCAAATGCTGCTCCAGATCTAATCAATGGAATATACAAGTTCTGGACATCTTCATTATCTACCTCTGCATTCTCTACCCATGTTACTTTGGAATATCCATCTGGTAAAGCTTGGATCAAACAACCAGAAGGTCTTCTATAACTTTTCGCAAGGGAATCTTGAAAAATCTCCCTAAGATCAGCATCAACCACTACCCAGAGATCTTCGTAGTATTGGCGACAATACCTGACGAAATGATGCTCACGAACAGGGACTAATGGTGAAGGTAGATGAAATTCCACAATCATTTCATTCAAAGCCTCATTGAAATTTTCCTTATCTCCAACTGCCAAGACCTCAAGAATTCTTGCTTTCGAAACTATGTTGCCGAACATAATTGACCATTGTTTCACATCCATGAGGATCTTGACAATGTTGATAGGGTCCATTAGGACCATGGCTGAATCTCTTGAAGTTTCTGGCCAGAAATTCGTTGGCGTATGATTGAGATTTCTAGGAAAAATCTTCAAATATTCTACTCTGTTGAGAATATCATGTTGATTTGGATGTCCGCCATGTTTCTCAGAAATCCACAAAGGGGCTCCCGCTTGGGCCATCATGACCAGCTCTTCCATAGCTGCAAAAACTAACTTTGCAACTAAGTCCTTCCCATCCTTAGTGTGTAGAAAATCTTTCCTCGCTTGTTGAAAGGCCTCCGAAAAGTCAAGTGGTGGCTTACCCTTCTCAATGCTAGGGTCTGCATTTGGCACTTGTGGTCTATAATCAAGGCCTTTGGCAGTAATCCTTGGGCCTCCACAAACCAAACATGTGGTATTAGAAAATGCTTGTTCATACCCCTTGAGTTTGATGTGAAGTTTGGCAACTTCCTTTTTCAGGGCTTCATTTTCATTTCGAAAAAACTCGGCCCTTCTTCTTGTCCTGTGATTCTGAATCCAATATGTGATTTGCTTCGGCTGCAAGAGGAGATGCCTCGCCATTTCTTCCTTCGATTATCATTCGGATATGGATTCTTTGTAATGAATTCCTCTAATTGTTGGATTGTATAGCCGTCATACTTCCTCTTCTTAGATTTGAGGCGAGATGGGCCTATATCAGACCCCGATGATGGGTCTAAATCTTCCTCAGGTGATCTTGGGTCGCTTGGGCCTATCCATGAGGAAATTTGCAACTGTTTTTCCTTAGGCATGTCACAATTTTTGACCGCGCCTCTTGGTAGTTCTCCTAACCAATCTTCATAATCAAGGTTACTAGGTTGCATCAACTCGTGGAATGATCTAACTTGTCTTGACATTTGATCTTTCGCTAGTTTGAATGAATGTGGATTATGATTACTTGGATGATGAAACGAGAATTATGAGGGAAACTAGGAAGAAGATATAACGTAACAGAAACAGACAGTGACAATTTAAAAGTCAAAAGGTCGACAGTTAAAGTTACGAGTGACCAAACACGTGGTGAATTTAAAAATTAAGCATTATGGCCCATTGACACCGAAAGTCGTCCTCGAAAAGGGACAAATGACATATGATCTTAATTGTGAGAATAAGTCATTTATAGGTAACCCTTTTTCATCTTAGGCTTGTTTTGTAAACCCCAAATTATTAAAGGCCTATGCCTCATAGTTTTCGAGTAGTCACCAATGACATACTTCTTTTAGCTAGATATTGTGTTTGATGATTCTGAAATGGCCCTTTGGTGAACTAAGGCCCAATTCATTTATTCAACTCTATTTCAACCGCAATTTGGTTAGTTGAAGAATAGCTACTACACGCAACCTCTATGCTAGCATGAATTTTGATCCAGCTAAATTTTCACCACAAATTTTGAAGATTTGCCACAACCAGTATGGTTGGCATAGTAGGGTCCCAAAGTGTTATAGATAAGGAGCCTTTGTTTAACCTTTGGACATAGCTCTAAATATTTTCCACGGTAATCTGGAGTATCTTAATGTTTCATCCTTTGCGCTTGCAAACTTTAGGCGTTATAGTCTAATCTTATATCATAAGTAGGCTTGTAGCCTCTACTTATGATAACAAATTAGAAGAAATGTAGCACTAAAGTTTAGCTGCAAAGATGGTTCTAAGCATGCTCTCATCTCTTTTGGCCGATATTTTCTTAATAAGAAAAAGGATGAGACTCTGTGTAGTCAGAACACAAAGTTCTAATCTTCTTCTTGTTGTTCCAAATTCGCTTTTGCCAGAAGTACTGCATTGTAGAATTTTTCTTTCTTTTTATCAAACAAAGCAATTCATGACTAACCAATTCCATATTTGTTATTATGATGACTGAACATCATTTATGTGCTAGTTAGATCAAATCATGATTTTCACATTTTTGCTTCATATTTGTAGCTTTTGGCCGCAAAGCCATGAAATCGAATATTTCATTCGAATTTAATATGCGAAATCAAATTTCATTAATTCATAATGACTTTAATTCCCTCTGCAGAATATAAACTTATATACTCTGGTAGGCTTTGAATTAATTAAATTCTTTTCAAATCAGACCACTGATTTTCTTTGTCATAAATCTTTTTCTTAGGCAGAAATATTTTAAATAGATATCTCTGAAGCCATTGTTGAACCACACATGTTATAATAGGATTGGACCGTCTCGTAATTCAAAATTCGATTTTAAAATTCAAATCTTTAGATCATATCTCAACCACTATCTTGTCGGTTGATTTGATGACGCACGCAAGATTTTCTCGATCTTATCTCTTTTCACTGTGTGACTTGACCACATTTAATGACAATAACTTTCCAACGGAAAATAGTATATTAGGTTTTCGAGGCGTAATCTGAACGCCTCTCACTTCCTCTATAAATAGGTTCTCTCTGTTGCAAGAAACAAAACAACTTAGAAAACTCCTTTTATCATGTATCAACAAAGTTTTCTTTTTGTTGTTCCTTTTCTTTGCAAAGCTTTACCACATAAATTAGTCTATAGCCTCTAGGTAATTCTAGGCTTCATAGTGTAATCTTGTACCACAGATAGGCTTCATAGTCTAATCTTGTGGTTAATAATGCAAAAATTGGGCATATCTGCACTCAACAGTCGTTGTTTGCCTTAATATGTTCTTAATTTTTGCATTGTAGGAGAACTGGGATGCAAACAAAACCTTATATTTCAGTGGGGCTGAAATGTTAGGTTTTGGGATTTCCGGTTCTTCTTGATTGTGTGAATTTTGGTGGGAAAGAAAGGGTCTATGAAAAGAAAGCAGCCCCATATATGGGTTTAAAGGTCTGCGAGACATCGAGAAACTGTGTAAAGAGAGAGATGAAGCTCATTGTGGGATTCTCGTTCTCTTGCAGTCATTTTGTATGTCTCTTTTCACTTGACCGCTCATCTCGTAGAGAACAATCTCTTTTCCCTTTCAGATTCCACAACCAACCTGCAACTGAGAAATTGATATTCGTCTTACTGAATGGTATCAGAGCCTTGTTTGTGGCTCTCTTGATGTATTCACATATTTCACATGATGTAGTTTCGGCCACAAAGCCGCTTATGAATAAACACATTCAAATTTGTTTATGTGTGTATATCAACATTTTATTTTCTGTGCGAATTAATCTGCAGTTATTTTTCAATTAAGGTAATAATAACCCTGAACATGCAATCACAGCAAATGATTTTACAAATATCACATAGAAATCAAAATCATGGACTGTAATAAGGTATTTAAGCCTATTTGAAGATTTTTTGCAAAGAACTAGGGTGAGTAATGTTTCCATTATACTTAGTCGAAGAAAGAAAGTTACTAACAAACTCCATGTATTTGAAGGCCAAAACTGAGCCTCTATTCAAAACTGAAAAATTTAAAATTTCTCACAAATAAAGTACATGGATAATTACTTCCTTCTTGCATACTATTGCCCCCCTAGTTTTGATGTATGAGTGAAACCACAGTTTGGTTGACAAATGCGAAATGGATCAAAACTGTGTAGAAGGAACCACTAAAGAACTTGGCTAAAATTATTCGCAAAGGAACTTGGAAAAATGAATTCTAACATGAAGACTTGGAAATCTGATTCCAACATACAGGCTTGGAATATCATGCAAACTTTGCAACCCCACTTTTTCAAACACCTCCGTAGGCAAATATATTAATCCACTTCTTGGTGATATAAATATAAAAATGTGAATTTAACATGTAGGCTTGGAATTCCATGCTTCGTTGCAAATAGTTTTCCAACATCTCCAAATACCTCTAAGTATTCGTGATGTAAGACTATGTTCTCAAAAGGAAAGCGAAGTATATTAGAACTGAAAATGAGTCCCCGCCATTCGGGTCTGAGAACGAGTCACTCGTTTAAAGTCTAGCGCTGGCTTCGCTGGTTTTTCGACTTTCGTCGCAAAATCCCATACACTCGGATAATACTTTTTCAAATATTTCCCGTTGATAGGATTATAATGGATTTCGCCATCAATATGTTTGAGCTGATATGCTCCTTTCGGCAAAATTTGGTGAATGACATGGGGTCCTTCCCACTTTGGTGACCACTTCCCGAGACCGTCGGTCTTTTCGCGGACTGGTAGTACCATTTTCCATACTAGCTCCCCCTCTTTGAAAGATTTTCCCCTAGTACGTTTGTCGTATGCTCGTGCCACCTTCTGCTTTTCCGCAATTAGATTGTTCAAGGTTTCAAGCCTTAATTCATCCAATTGTTCATGTTCTTGCCACATGGCTTGGACATAATCTTCACCAATTAATTGGTGTTGTTCTCGCACGCGAAGTGACTGCACAAAAATTTCCATTGGCAACATTGCATCATGTCCGAACGTCAAAGCATAAGGAGTTGTGGCTGTAGGTGTCCTCTTAGATGTTCTGTAGGCCCACAATGTGTTATACAACTCATTATGCCAATCTCTCGGATTATCAGCCACCATCTTTTTCAAAATGTTAATGATAATCTTGTTGCTAGCCTCGGCTTGGCCATTAGATTGTGCATAGTATGGAGTTGAATGTAGCAACTTAATTCCGAACTTATTTGTCATTGTCACTACTTCTTCTGCCATGAATGATGTACCCCTGTCGGTAATAATACATTATGGAACTCCAAATCTGCAAATGAGGTTGTCAAAAATGAAATCCTTGACCTTATCCGCAGTGATATGCTTCATAGGCTCTGCTTCAACCCATTTGGTAAAGAAATCAGTGGCCACAATAATGAAGTGGTGCTGCTTAGAAGATGGCGGACTAATCATCCCAATAAAATCCATTGCCCACCCTCGAAAAGGCCACGGTTTAACAATTGGTTGCATTGGAATATTGGGAATGCGATGGATTGGACCATGTCGTTCGCATTCCTGGCATCCTTTTGCAAAGGTAATCACTACCAGAAAATTGGTCATTTACAGCGCACAAAGTGTGTCGTTAAAGACTATTTACGGGGGGGAAAAAAACCTAAAAAAACAACTCTTAATAAAAAAAAAAAGTCATTTTCGCCTTTTTTTTTTTTTCAAAAAAAAATACATTTTATATAATATATTTGGTGTGAATTATTTTTTTTTTAAAAAAAAAAAAAAAAAAATTTTATATATTTTTTTTTTTTTTTTTTTTTTTTTTAAAAAAAAAAAATTCATATTTTTATTGTACATCATATAAAATTTGCCAAAGGTTTTAATATTCTTGGCCAATAATAGCCATGTCTTCGCAGAAGCCACCTCATCTTTGGTCCTGCCTGGTGTGAACCACAAGTCCCTGAATGGATTTCGCGCATAAGTCTTTTCGCTTCCCTACCATAGACACACGAGAAATCTACTCCATCTTCGTCTTAATTCCTTATTTCTTAGGAAAAAATTCAAAGCTTGAAACCGGATCCTTTTATCCGTATTTTGGTTTGGATTTTCCAGATATTTAATCAAAGGTTTCCGCCAATCCAAGTCAATAGGCTGCTTTGACATGGTAATGGCTGAAATTTCCATAGGCCAACCTCTGTCATGGACTGATGGTAGAGAACGTCTTTCAACTTTGAGGATTCGTTCTTGAATTCCATCTGTCAGCTTAATTCCTGAAGCCACTTGAGCTAATTCATTGGCTGCAAAATTTTTCTCTCTGAGAATATGTTCAATGTAAACATTGCTAAATTTAGATAAAAGATTCCATGTTGCGAAGAGGTATGGTGCAAGTAGTGGGCTAGCACACTTGAACTTGTCAATCACCTGGTTGATCACCAACAGTGAATCCCCATATATATCTATGTCATATGCTTTCAGTTCAAGCAAAATCTCTAGGCCAATAATGAGAGCCTCATACTCCGCCTGGTTATTGGTGCAAACAAAATCCAACTGAAAAGAATAAGAGAATCTCATTCCTTCTGGATTTTGTAGTACAATTCCTGCCCCTGATGTTTCCTCAGTACGTGATCCATCAAAGTAAAGGGTCCACGGCTTTAAGAAAATAGCTCTAATCTCTAATTCTTTAAAAGCATCGCCTTCCAAACTAGGATGTTGGGCTAAAAAATCAGCAATGGCTTGTCCTTTTACAGCTTTCGCAGGCACATATTGAAACGAAAATTCGGACAAAGCCAATATCCATTTCCCGATACGGCCCCTAAGAATAGGCCTTGATAACATATATTTTATAAGATCAGTTTGCGCAATGATGCACGTAGTGAAAGGCAACATGTAATGCCTCAATTTTGCAGCGGAGAAATATAAAGCAAGACATAATTTTTCCATTGCTGAGTATCTTGTTTCGCAATCATTCAAAGTGCGACTCAAATAATAAATTGCATGCTCTACTCCTTTTTCATCATCTTGGGCTAGCAAACTACCCACTGACACATCAGTAGCGGATATGTAAAGCTTCAAAGGCATTCCTGTTCTTGGAGGCACGAGAACAGGTGTACTTGTCAAATAGGCCTTTATTTTATCAAAAGCCTCCTGATGTTTCTCCTCCCAAATGAATTTTTCTTGGTCTTTTAACTTGAGTAGAGAAGAAAATGGTTGGATTTTCCCAGCAGAGTTTGAAATAAACCTGCGAAGGAAATTTATCTTTCCGAGAAGCCTTTGCAATTCTTTTTTGGTTTTAGGTGGAGGTGCACTGATCACAGATTTTGCTTTTTCCTCTGTCACCTCGATTCCTCTTTCATGAACAAGGAAACCCAAGAAATCTCCTGCTTTGACCCCAAAAGCACATTTCGCAGGATTCATCTTCAAATTATGGAACCTCATTCTTGCGAACACTTTTCGCAAATTTTCTACATGATCTACTTGTTTCTTGGATTTAACCACGATATCGTCGATATAGACCTCAACAATCTTTCCAAGTAAATCATGAAAAATTAAGTTCATGGCACGCTGGTAAGTTGCACCAGCATTTTTCAGCCCAAATGGCATTACCACATATTCGAACACTCCTGTGAAGCCTTGACACCTGAATGCAGTTTTGTGTCTATCTTCTTCCGCAACCGGAATTTGATGGTAACCTGCTGTCCCATCCATGAATGACATAATTTCATGCCCTGCCACAGCGTCGACAAGCATGTCAGCCATAGGCATGGGATATTGATCTTTTGGTGTGGCCAAGTTGAGATTCCTATAATCCACACATACACGTATTTTTCCATTCTTCTTTTTTACTGGAACAATATTGGATAGCCACTCATTGTATTTGGCTACTCTAATAACACCAGATTTGTGCATTTTTTCGACCTCTTCCTTAACAAGGATTTGGGTCT
Organism: Rubus idaeus; assembly: GCA_030142095.1. Lineage (NCBI taxonomy): Eukaryota > Viridiplantae > Streptophyta > Magnoliopsida > Rosales > Rosaceae > Rubus > Rubus idaeus. Next base: position 25,513,807 of record CM057971.1, read on the forward strand.
CCGGTCTGCTCCTTCGCGGAGGTTGTTGAAAAGGTTTGAATCCCTCTTTAATAGGCAACCTATGTTCCACCAAAGTGTTGGAAAGGCCAGGCATATCCTCATACCTCTCCGCAAAACAATCTTTATATTCCTGGAGAAGTAAAATGAAAGCCTCTTTTTCTTTAGGCTCTAAGTGAGAACTTATAGATACAAACATTGGTTCATTAAGTGAGCCCAAATTCACTTTATCTATTGGGTCCTTCACCTTAGGAGGTGTATCATCAAGTGCAGCAGGAGCTAATTGAATTTCCTGCTCCTCTTCTTCTATAGGCAATATATGTGCCTCATCAATGCAATCTGACGTGCAAACTCTTGCATAGGCCTCTTTCTCCTCTCTGTATATTGACATTCTTGTATACAAAGAGTAAAAAGCCTCTTCGACGTCTTGTGACGTCTCACACATCATTAGTACCTTGTGCTGGCACAACGATGAATGGTCTTTCCATATCTTCTTGTGCTTGAGCCATTCCTCATTGTGTAAGGTCATAGGCCGTAACCCCAGTAGGGCGGCCATTCTGGTCGATGCCACTGACCTTCAAAGGTGTAATACTACCGAAGTAATAACTGGCATCTGCTGCGCTAGCTGAAACTGAGTATGGTCTTGGGTCTGCTGGGACGTGCTCTGCTTTCTCAGTTTCTTCGTTCCACATGATGAGACTCTGATGAAGTGAAGAGGGCACACATAAGCTCCTGTGAATCCAATCTCTTCCTAACAATGCATTGTAAGGAGAGGTACAGTCGACCACAAAGAAGGCCAAAGTTATGCTTTTGGACCCCACCATGACTTGGACAAAAAGCAGTCCATGAGTTCTTGTAATGGAGCCTGTGAAATTCTTGATGATCAAACTGGTTGGCTGAATTGTATATTTATCCATACCAAGAGTTTGCATGGACTTGAATGGTAAAACGTTCACAGCAGAACCATTATCAACCAAGATCTTGTTGATGGGAGCGCCCTGCAGATGCGCAGTGATGTACAATGGCCTCAGCTGATTGGCCATATCCTTTGTGGGTCGAGAAAAGCACATCATCTCTGCTGTAACTTTCTCCTCACTGCTTGTAGTATTTGAATTAGCTTCTGGAGCCTTAGAGGATGGTAAAATATTTTCTTCTTTGCCCTCTATCCCTGCTAAATTGCAATCGAAACTATCATTTTCAACCTCTTTCGCATATTTGGCAGGAAGCACAAATACCATAGAACAATCTGCCCCCGACATAGCATCATCTTCACCCTGAATTACTGGCTCTCCTCCAAAGTCAATCATTGCGTCACTATCTCCAAACCCATCAACCATTGCATCACTATCTCCAAACCCCTCGGGCTCGTTTGGAACCTCCATGCTGCTGGTTCGAGGAACAGGTGATAATTCTTCGAGACCCCTATTTTGGGTAAAGGCATAGTGTAAGTTGGTTCGAGAAACGCCACGACCTTGACTTTTAAGGCCTTTCCTTCATGAACGATTTCTAGATGTTGTTCAAGTTGTCGCAAAGCCTCTTTGTTTTCTGCTACAACATCTTTGCCACTTATCTCGCCCCGAACTAAAGAAAGAATTTCCTTTCCTTTTTTCTTGGCAAGAGTTTCCTCTTCAAGTTGCATGTCTCTTCTCACAACATCCTTCTTTTTCCGGTATTTGTCCTCAACCCTTGATTTCGAGGTACCGGAGCAAGATGTCCCCTATTATGAGGTATTGGAGCAAGATGTCCATTCGAGGTATTGAGCAAGATGTCCCCTATTTTGTCCGGGCTTTTCTGCAAAAGTTCTAGCGGATAATCTTCGCACCTCATCTTCCAGTTGGTCGAAAGATTTCGCCAGCTGATTAGGTTTTATAAGGCCCAGTTGCACTGCCTTCATGGCCTTTTTCGCTTCCCCATATTGCCTCTGGGATCTCCTTCGTTGAGAAGCAGTCATGGGCACAATCTTCCCTCCAGTTTTGGTGTACCATTGTCCCTCTTGGATGATCGGATTTGAAAAAGGAGGGATGTATGGCTTGGTGGGGAATTGTGGAGTTTGTTTGACAGTAATCTTCCCGCCACTTTTACTTTCAAAAAATCTTCTGGTCCCTTCATGTCCTCTTTTCGCAGGCTCTATTCTGGATTGGTTCCAGTAATGATTTCTTAAAAATAAATTGGAATCGCGGGGCCCTTGTCTGGAAGACTCTCCTTGCTCAAATCTCCGCAAACTTTTCCCAACAGGTTCTCTATCATCAAATTGAACCCTTCTTTCTCTTGGGCTATGCGGTTGAAAGAATTTTGTTGAAGGCTTCAAGGTCTGAGACATTTTTGGAGTAATTTCTTCATCTGAGTCTAAGTTGCACTCCCTTTTGCATCTTCGACACAAAATGATTGTAGAAGCTTTTTCCTCCTTAGGCTTCGTTTTCTTGTCTTCAGGTTCTTTCTCATCCCCCTCTTGATCTTGGCCTTCATTTGGCCATTGGACTTCTACCATATTCACATCTGCTTGAGGGAAAGGATCACTATCCACCAAGGTAGCAGCTTTAGGAGGGACCTCCATTTCAATCCTCCCAGAGTTCAACCAAACCTGAATTTGGTCTTTCAACTTAACACACTCAAAAGTGTTATGGTTCCACAAGTTGTGGAACTTACAAAATTTCTTTCCCTTGAGTTGATCAGCTTTTGGGATAGCACCATAGTCTGTTTTCACCATGCCAGCATGAAGAAGATCATCCAGAATTTCAGCAGCCTTGTTGGCATTATAAGTGTATGAATCGAACTCAGGCTTCGCAAAGGCCACTGATTTGAGTTTCATAGGCTCCTTGATCAACCTCAAAGCTTTGCACTTAGCTGGCTTTTTGCTAGTGAGCTCGATAGCCGAAACTCCTTCGTTGTCGCTATTCTCCCCTGATGACCACTCTTGGTCAGGCTTTGGTGGCGAAAGCATAGTAGGATCAAAGATTTCCAGTGAATTAACGTTTCTAGCTCTGCTATGCACGTATGTGCCTTTTGAGGCATTCTTGATATGATCTCCCTCTTTAAGGAGTCTTTCATATCCTGTTGCCTCTCTGATAAGGTCCCCAATGGAATCATATCGATTCCCGAAGCATTTTTTCCGGATTTTATATGACAATCCCTTCGCGGCCAAATTGACAGCCTCCTTCTCAGGCAGCGCAAAATTTGCTCTAGCTTGCTGGAGCTTAAACCTCTGTAGAAAAGCCAAAGCCGTTTCGTTAGGCTGCTGATACATGCTGGACAATTCAGAAATGCCCACTTCAGCTTCTATTTTCCCGAATTGTTCACGGAAAATCTTCTCCATCTCATCCCAACCACTAACACTGGCTGGTTTCAATCTTGAATACCACCCAAATGCGGCTCCAGTTAATGAACTGCCGAATAATTTGAGTTTGTACAAATTGGATTTGCCTAGGTCACCACACTGAGTAGTAAACCTAGCAATATACACAGCAGCATTTTCTTTCACATCTTCACCAGAGAAGAGTGTGAAGTTAATGGTCTTGTGACCCTTTGGATAGTTGATCTCCGCAATCTCTTTTGAAAAAGGAAAGTTGTATCCAAGTTCTTCGCCCAGGTGGCTGCGAACCGCCTTTCGCACTAGAGCTGTAATTTGTTCGTCACTAAAGAGATGCAGTCCTTCTTTATTAGTACCACCATAAGCAATCTTTTTCTTCTCTTCGGAAAGGGAAGTTTGTGTTGCGAACTCCGTGAAATTCTCTTGGTCGCTATCACTGTCTTCGACCTCATTTTGCTTTGAAGAGCTAGCTTTGTTGGTCTGGTGCGAGATTTTCGCAGCCACATTAAATTCTTCGTTGGGCTTTGGTTGAAGTCCAACCCCTTTGATAATTCTACCACTAGGTGGTAAACTTCTCGACCACGCCGTTTCCTCATCTTAAATCCCAAAGCTGGAGAAACCTTTGTGTGATTTGTGGCAGGTTCCGTCACCGTGCCGCTAGCTCTCTCCTTCGGGTTTAGGAGCAATATCATGCTTGTATAGCAAGGCCAAAAAAGTGTTTCGCTCGTTCAACACTGTGCTTAGGGTAGCTTGTTGGTCTTGCACTTGGACACCCAATGCGGCGACAGTTTTTGCCAACTCTCTCGACCGTACCATTGATCTCCTTGGCATAGGTGTCAAGAGAGTTCGTCACGAACTGGGAGTTTCGCTCCTCGAAGGCTTTGATCAAGGACTCGGCCACCTTGTCAGGACCTGGTGCTGTCATCGGAATCATTTGATCCCGGAGACATAGCTTTCGGCGGGAGCTCGGGGAACTGCTCCAAAAGCTGTTGTCTAGATAGACCTCGGCACTGAGCCGAGTTGTGACCGGAAACTCTGTGTTTCGTACAGTAGGAATAATTCCTCTTATAAGGATCTTCCTCAGACAAACCTTTCAACTTAGATTGTCTCTTTATCGACGCAATGGTAACTCTAGATCAAACTCTAGATGTCCCACTGGGCGTGCCAAAATGTTTGACGCGGAATCAAACCGTCCCTTTTGGCTCGTGCGTTGTAGGCGTGCCAGCACCAATAGGTGCAAGTAGTTGTTGTTGAAATTGATTACGCGCTCGTCTTGACTTCTTCTCGTCACGATTGTCACATGAAGAGGGATATCTTCATGTTCAGGCTCTTGTACATGCCTTGTTGATACAAGGACTTTTTGTTGTAAAGCTCTTTCGAGTTTTACCAATCGATACTAGGAACGTGACCCCTACCAGCGAGCATTGCGCCTTAGTAAAGATTGTGTCTTTGCGGTGCTGCAGTCGCAAATGCGGTGTCGCAGGTTAGCGAGGCAATGAGGATTGCATTCGCTAAGCGTACGTGCAGATTCTCATCTTAGTAATTGCGGTCGCAAGCGTTCGTGCAAATACTGAAGTAGCCTAAGGGCTAACAAGATACTCGTTGAGAGTAGTTTGTATGTTTTTTGTAAAATTTCTGCTCTGAGTCCGTCACCTTGCATGAAACCTCCTTTATATAAGCTTTGAGACTTATAATCATCGACAATTAATCTTCAATACGGCATGCATTTATTGACTTTATTCCTTAGGCTTTCACTTGTCAAAACCTCTTTAGTTTTATTCATTTATATATTCTCATTCTTTCCTTCCATATTGAAGCATGAAGAGTCTACCTCTTTTAGGTTAGGCAGCTCACTAAATAGCTAGTAGCAGTAGCCATATATATATATTGACCTATTTTATGGCTTTAAGACTTTCAGGTCTCTCATGGAGACTTCCTCTCTTCTGCGACATTGAACGTTGCTGCAATTTTATCTACTACCCAATAAATATTTTATTGGTTAACAGATTCAAGGTATAAGATCCACATGTTGGACTTTGAAAGATCGTTCAATAATTCTTTTCGCAGCCTAGGCTATTTTACAGCCTCTATAATTGTGTATAGACAATTATAATCAATCAATAACTGTGTATCCTGATTAATTAAATATTGTACATGATTGTCCATATATGCGGAATGTTTTGACTGATAACTAAAAACAAACCTCTTTATATAGGCTATGAACTACTTGGTTATCAAGTAAGTAGTTTGTCGTAGACTCTTCTATAATCTCAAGTATTGGAATATTTATCCAATTAATCGAGTTATGAATAAATTATTTCAGCTAGACTTTGGCTAACATCCTCTTGACTTTTCATTATAGGCTATGTTATAGCCTCCGTAATGAACCAAAGAAGTTAATCAGCAATTGATTAATTAACTATATTTGTATGTTCACACATGCAAAATATTTTGACTAACAACCTCTTATGTTTATAGGCTTTGCTATAGCCTCCGTAATGAACCAAAGAAGTTAATCAGGTAATTGATTAATTAACTATATTTGTATGTTCACACATGCAAAATGCCACATTTTCCACTTGGTTCCTTTCGCATTATAGAGGTATACATTCTTGACTTCACAGTAAAGAGGTTATGTTACGTAATGAACAAAAGCAATTAATCAAAGATTGATTAATTAACTATATCCGTATGTTCACATATGAAAAATGTTTTGACTAACATTCTCTTACCTTTGCATTGTAGGCTATGTTATAGCCTCCGTAATGAACCAAAGAAATTAATCAAGGATTGATTAATTATATATATAAGTTCACACATGCAAAATGCCACATTTTCCACTTAGTTGGTTCTTTTCGCATTGCTTCTGTAATGTCTAATAATCATGTTGATTAATCAAACATATAATATCATATAATCATAAATGTGAAACCTCATTTGTTGACCAGACATTGTATAGTATGAGTGTTAAACCTCATTTCTTGAAGGATTTTCACACTAATTTACGTTCTTAAGCCTTTTTTGCGAAATGAGACTTGATAGATGTTTGCCACTAGAATCCTGACTTATTGAGCCTTAACTTTGATTAGATGGATTTGATGACGCTTGATTTTTTTTGGCTATTAAGATCACTCCAGATCTCATTCTAAGAATCATTGTTCTTAATAATTATCCACCTGCTCTCTTGAATGTATCTCTAGGCTTGAGAAATGATGAATCATGTGATTCATTCGTCAAAAGGCTTCGACAACGGCTGCTCCAATATGCTTCAATTGAGCAACTTTGCAATTGTTTATAATAATCAAACAGCCTCATATACAAAACGTAGGCTTTGTTTATTATTAAAGGAGTGCGAAGCAATTACCTAGAAACATTCTCAGTCTTACATTGTTGCCGCTTTTTGTACTATGAATACATCTTTTCCCTCTTTCGCACAGTAATAAGGAAAGAAGGTCAAAAAGCCTAGATTTAGGCTCTGTTTCAATTATCAATGCGAAACAATTATTTTGGAAAAGAGCCGTATTTCATATCATCGGCTATTGAGGCAGACTTTTACCTCCATAAGACATTCCTTCTTCTTTTGCACGGTAATAAGAAACAAAAATCCCAAGGGAATTAGTATTAAAAATAGGCCAAGTTTGGACCTCAGTTTTCTAACTTATATTGTGCAGCTTGACTTTCCTTTACAATAATAGGAATGGAAGTCTAATTGTGGGATGCACCATTTTGGTTCTCACTTCATCAATCCGTTCGTTATTTTCTTCCTTGAAATCTACATTAGTCACTTAGATTGATTTGACTTTGAGGATTCACTTCTCTTCAGAGAGAAAGACAAAGTGAAGAAAGAAAGAAGGAAAGAACGCGGATGAAGAGATATTTGCTGTCTTCAACCCCTTTGGAATTTATCAATTGATACGGGCTGTGGACATTGGACCAAACTTATCAATTTACCCATATCTGGATCAAAATTATTTTTGGGCTCGAACAGAATTGATTCCAATTCTTGAGTTCGCCTGCGCTTATTAACACGTACATGAATCAGAATGATTGTGAGTCCTATGCAAAAGTAATGAATCTATTTCTGAATATTCGGAGTTTGATTACCAAAAGGGGGGGAAATATGTATTACGAATGATTCTATCGGAATGAATTCCGATTTATTCTCATTTTCATTACAAGTAAGTAAACATGCCATAAGATTCTATGAAAATGAAATTACCTAAAGCGTTAAGGTAGGTGGGAGAGTGAAAAATAAAGAAAAGATAGGATGGTAATGTGTTTTGAGACATGAAAAATCAGATTTGGGAGGTGAGGAGACAAAAATGGGATAATAGAAGGCTAAGAGACAAACAGTTGTTTAATCACTAAATGCTTTGTCTCTATTTTGAATTTGAATTTCAAATCATCACCAAAATCTCTCAACTCATCAAATGAGACTCTCCTAATTGAAATGTGAATCTTGATGGATGAATTCACACTCGGAAGTCTTCGGTCTTGACCATGGGTGGGCTCGACTTATGTTGACTTTTCAAGGCATAGAGTTGACTTTTCGGCTTCTTGGTCATAACTCCGAATCTTCGAGGTGTTTCACTCTCAATGTATGACTTGAATGATTCTTGATACTTGAAAGTCACGGTTAACTTTCCGTCATTTTCTCGGAAATGTTCTATGAGCTCCCAAATTGCATCTTTAAGCTCCCAAATTGTTCTCGCTCACTTATTCAACCTATAAACCATACAAACACACATTAATGATATTATTTGACTTTTGGAGAAGCATTATTGAAGTAGTTAGAGGTACACCCTATTGCAGAAAGCTAAATCACTGATATTTTTGATATCACTAATGAATCCATTGAGAAATGAACGTAAGACCACCAAAACTCATTCTCATTCATAAAAGAAGCGGAGATAGCTTACCTAAGATTTTTTTTTTCTCGAAGTTAGATTAAAAACTGAAGTTAAAAATTTAGTACAATTTAATGACTTAACAATTTTTCCGACAACAAAATAAATTATGTATGCGAAGTACAAATAGAGTTAAATTCACCATATCATTTTCATTATTATTATTATTATTATTATTATTATTTATTACCAACGGAAAAAGGATAAAAGACAAATAACATATTTTTTTTATAAATTTTTTTTGGCAAATAAATATCAGGAAAAATTAAAAGCACACACCACTTGTGTTACCGCAAACCCTGTTTCTCCTCCACGAGGACGACGACCATCTGCAAAGGGGTTTCTTCCACAATCACATTCTTACTAGAATACTGAATGCTCTTTCTCTAGCTCCCTCAGCACAGCAAGCCCTAATCACTTCACACCCAGAATCACAGAGCGAGAGAGAGAGAGAGATGGAGATGGAGTTCGAAGCAAGAGTGAAACCTCTGGAATACAAAGTGAAGGCAATGTCACGTGAGTCGCCGTCGCAGAAGGCCGGGCACGTGCTCGACGCCGACCTCCGCTCTCACTGGTCCACCGCTACCAACACCAAGGAGTGGATCCTTCTCGAACTCAACGTAATTCCTCTCCTTGTAATACTAACCCTAAACCAATTTCTCATGCATTTTGTTTCAATTTTGATTTAGTTTGTGTGTTTTCGGGTTTGTTAGGAACCTTGCTTGTTATCTCACATAAGAATATACAACAAGTCTGTGCTGGAATGGGAAATTTCTGTTGGCTTACGTTACAAGGTCAGTCAATTGCTTTTCCTTCTTTAAATTTCATTACTTTGTCCAATTAAAACTGTAAAATCCACTTTAGAATCTGTGGTATCTAATGTTTGCCAGTGACTACTTGCACTTGAACTTCACATCATTGATTGCATATCATTTAAGAAAAAGCATTTATGATCACTATGCATATTTGAATTGCATTCTGCGAAAGTTGTTTGCTTTAAGGGTATTGTTACCTTTTTCAATTTTGAACAGCCAGAGACATTTGTTAAAGTTCGGCCACGTTGTGAAGCACCACGGCGTGATATGGTGTATCCCACCAACTACACACCCTGCCGCTATGTGCGAATATCTTGTTTAAGGGGAAATCCCATTGCCATTTTCTTCATACAGGTAAGATATAGGAACTATTTTTGTTACTCTATTGTCTCAGTCTGCTTTTTTTTTTGGAGAAGACTCAGTCTGCCTTGGCATATGAAATAAATGTGAATAAATCCATGTGCGCTTTTTTGCATAAATTGATTTTATGTAGACCAGAGGTATTGCAGTATTGCTCTCCGTGCCATTTCTACTTGCTACAGCTACTTCTCAAATGAAATAATAAGTCCCCTGATTAGTCATATGGTTTTAGACGAGAATATATCAAAATTTGATCAATATTTAGCCCATCCTTCTTGCTCATATTTATCTTTTGCTTGCTCAGTTTGTATATGGGGAACTATACGTCCAATATTTTAAAGATCCCACTTTTGCTGTTGTTTTGAATATATTGGTCATACATGTTTCTTTTTTGGATTATGTAATTATAATGATCCTTTTTTTTTTTGGAGTGTGTGGTTAGTTTCTTATATTTTTGCCCTTGCAGCTTATTGGGGTTTCGGTGGCTGGCCTGGAACCAGAATTTCAACCAGTTGTTAATCACTTGTTGCCATCTATTATATCTCACAAACAAGATGCTCATGATATGCATCTTCAGGTGGATGACCATTCTATATATCATGTTTACCGTACCCTGTTCATGTATTTTTCATATGTCTTTATCTCTCTTCTGATGCCTACTAGTTTGTAGTTGCTTAAAGACATGACAAGTCGATTGCTTGTGTTCCTTCCCCAACTGGAGGTATATTCAATTGTCTAACAAGTATATAATTTCTTTTCCTTCAGCTTTAGTCACTGTTTTTCTGTTTGTTTTCCCCCCTTATCTGGTTTTATCTTCTTTCCTATTAATTGATTGCTTGTTTGTGTGCCTTTTGTTCCAACTTGTGCAGGCAGATCTTAACAGCTTCTTGGATGCTGCTGAACCTAACTTACGTTTTCTAGCTATGCTTGCCGGCCCATTTTATCCCATACTTAATCTTGGAAAAGAAAGGCATGTACCTGCTTATATCTTCCACTGTGGAAGTTCTACACATGCTCTTTCCCAAATCCAGCTTTCAATGATCTTGCATGGTTGTTATAAATGATGTCTGTGCAATAATTTATAATGCTTTTTTGCGACTCAATTGCGTGATTCTTCTGAGCACATATGATTATTAGGGATATTTTACTTTAATGTTTCTCTTATGCCCCCTATCTAGAGCATTCTCTTTTCATAAGTTAACGACAATCTCGAAATATTCTGGACTATCTTGGCTTTATTCATTTTGCATCTTATAAGAGCTAATTATTTGATTTGTGGAAATAGAAAAATGCTCAATCCTTAAAAAGGGAAAATGCTTTTAGGTTTAAATCTTGTAATTTTATTCCTATATTTTCCAGCTTGTATGACCTGTCATTGCTCCGTTATCATGTTGTATTGGATATAGATTAGTTTAATCCTGCACCTTTACTAAGTTGGTGATGCAAACAAATAGTTTTGATGCAAAATCAAGAAGAAAGATAATGGTTTATAAGTTCTTAAAGGGCTAAATAATGGTTTACATGCTTAAGAGTGGGTTGTAAGAAGTCAGGTTTTTGTAGGACATGAGAAAAGGTTATTTTAGGCACATTTATAGGGGTTAAATGGGAAAGAAGTGTTCCGCAAGCTAGATGTTATTCGAGTATTAATCTGAATATGGGTGTTTGCTGGCTAAATGTCAATCTACCGTTACCTGGCCACCGTTACCTGACCAGGGTCTTCCTTCAGCTTGTCACTTTATTCAAGTCGACATCATAGACCTTATCCTGTCTGAAATTAACTTAAAGATGAGCCTTATCCTGTTTAAAATTAACTTTTAAGATGAGATGAAGTTCTTGTAAATTCATGCAGTCCTCTGAAGCCCAAGAATGACAGACTAGTCATAAAGTGTACTATAAATCACTTTTCACATATTTTTTTTTGTTCCAAGAGCAGATTTCCATTAAATATTGATTTCCAATGGCGCATTGAATTTACTAGCAGAAATAGTCAGGCCCATGGTTTGCTTCCTTGTGGTCTTGGGTTTGAATCCCCTCACTGTACCTCCCTAGCTATTTACTAGTGTTTCCTTCCTCCTAAAGAGTGTAGTGTTCGGCAGGATGCCCCAGTTTCGAGCCCAGGTCCACAAAGCAGGTTTAGGGGATTTCTGGCTTAAAAAAAAAAAGAAATGGCACAATGAATGAAGTCATAACTAAATGAATCATCTAAAAGTTACACAACATCACATGCCTATATTGACAGAGATCATTTCGTTTTTAAGATTACTCATTTGAAGCATTTCACTGTTTTTCCTTTTAGTTATAAGTTTGACTTTCTTTCATAACTTTTGGCATTTCAGTGATCATGCTCATGTAGTTATCTCATCTTTTTGCACTAATTTGCACATATGTCTGTTAGCTACATCAATGTATTTCTAATGGTATTTCTAATTGATGCTGTAGGGCAACTGCAAAGTCTTCAAGCAATATCTCAGACTTTGAAGTTTCTAAAAATAGTCAGCCATCATCAGCCTTAACTGTGTCCTCTAACTTTGAGGTTTCTTCTGTTCTCTTTTTATTTTTATTTTTATAATCCTTATCTCCTTTCCTTTTGCTTGTAACCTGACATGCATAACTGTACTCCAATTTGCCCCATCTGGACTTGTGGTAGGGTGGCCTCCTGTACTTGTGTGTTTTGTAAGAATCTCTAGATCTAAGTATTAATCTTTTTGTAATAGTATATGTCTATCTGTTCTATACTATATACAAAGAGAACCATCTCTGTCAATCCTGTTGAAAAATTCCCATTATGTGCTTTTTACTTGAGAAAATATTTTAAAATTGAGTCTAAATTGAGGAGAAAAAAGAGCTATACTATCTAGTAATAAAATATTTCATCTAAATTGTCATGGATCTATAATTTGTTATTGCTTTCGTCTCATAAATTTTTCTAAATAGGATTAGTTTTATATCTGAACCTCTGTTTTGTTATATTTTTTATTTTCCATGATGGCGCCTTTGGCAATTTTCAAGAATATGTTCAATATTACTTGCTCTATTTATGGTCTTAAATGACTGGTAATTCCTTTTGTTGTGTGCAGCCGCGTAGATCACGCAGCACAGCACCTTTTGTTCTGTCCACATCAAGTTCTATAGTATTCCGTGCAGACGCAATCTTCATGCTGTTGAGAAAGGCATATAAAGATTCTGATCTAGGAATTGTTTGCAGAAAGGTAATCTATTTCTTTCTACCCTTTTGCATTATAGTGTTGGCAAGGTTTTGACTATGGTACATACTTGGCTGTTTTTATGCTCTTTATCTCAGGTTTCTAGGATTCTGCATAGGCTTATAGGGCCTGTTACAGTACATGAAGGATCAGCATCTCCTGATGAAGTGACATCTGGAGATGAAGCATCAAAATCAGAAATAACAAATCCAGCTCCTTTAGTTGATTACTCAAACTTGTTTGGGGAAGAGTTCCAGTTGCCTGATGATCACTGGGATTCAAGCTATCTTAACATCTTGGATATAGGAGCAGTGGAGGAAGGGATTTTACATGTTCTTTATGCTTGTGCGTCACAGGTTGGTTTAAGCACAGAAAACTCCATAAGCATTCTCTCCTATGATAGTTTTATTTTGCTGTTATTCTAATCCATTCACTGTTAACCTGTGATGTTTATCAGCCTCTTCTATGCAGCAAATTAGCAGATAGGACTTCTGACTTCTGGTCTGCATTACCACTAGTCCAATCATTGCTACCAGGTTGAGTATCACACCCAATAGTTCCTTCCTAATACAATTACGTAATAAAGATGTCATTAAAAATTTCAGATTCCACAATGTTCTTAAGATTTAGAAAACCAGAATCCATACTTTTGATTGAACCAAAGGGAAATATAGACAGACTAGTGTGTGTATGTTGTCTTGAAACAAAATAGTATAGTTAAGTTTAGGGTGTTGTTATTCACACCTTAAAAGTCAATTTACATATCTTTTTTTTTTCAGTTTAACTTTATTATGTGAGTTGTCCATAATACCCTCCTTGAATGGAGTATTGTATAGTTAAGCCCAGAGGGTATTATGGAGAGTTCATAATGACGTTAAATTAAGATAAAGAGGGTTTGTAGATTGACTTTTAGGGTGTGCGAATAACAATTCCCTAATTTTACGGTTTTTATTTAGTTTTTTAATTTTTAGTTTTTGCATATGTTTGGGTGTTGTTTAACTTATGTAGCTTGAAAAGTTGGTTTGGACTTTGGTTGAAAATTCAAAAGGTATGGGGCCATTCCTTATAGAGAAATACAACAGGGGAGACTCCTAAAAACTCTATAATTTGCACCGACATTTTTTTTTTTTCATTAAACACGCGCTAAAGTCGCGCTCGCAGGTGCGATTGCATGTCAAATAGCCTTTTGATTTAATTATCTTATTTTTTTATTTCTTTTTTAATATGTTATTTGTCACTTTACTGTTTTACCCTTATTAGATTAAGTTTTTATTTTCTTGTAATTCATTTAACAATGGGCATTCTTAGGTTTTTAAAAATTTAACCAAAACTCAAGTATTCCCTTTATATATATAGATAATTAAAACTTTTTAGTATTAGGAACAACTGTAGAAGATTTTCTATAGGAACACACGAAAAAGTATGGAAACAGAACTCAATTCTTAAATGCAAAATGTAGGAAATTCAAGAATAGAAGATTAAAGTTATATTTGCACACAATATAAAGTGATCCAGAGCTGAAATTGTACAAACTCACAAATTTCTATCAATACCATAAGACTTTTCTTGTTGTCTTTATTGTTATAAGCTAGTAAAATGTCATTGGCATTATTGTCTCAAGTATCTTGGAGTGCCTTGATAGATTTCTTTCTCATCGTCGTCTTTGGGTTTTGTAGCACTTCGTCCCGCGTCGAGCCGTCCTTCTGACATTGTTGATGATAGTTTCACTCAATGGAGACAACCAATTGTCCAACAAGCCCTATCTCAGGTTATGCTGAATGTTGCAAGTTAATTCATTTTGGCCTGGTCATTTTGATTATGTAGTTGACTTTTAGATCATATTCTGAATTTCTGATCATGGTGTTGTGATTGCAGATTGTAGCAACATCATCTTCATTATTATACCGTCCACTTCTTCATGCCTGCACTGGCTATTTATCATCATTTTCGCCTTCACATGTTAGTTACTCTGTTCATTTTTATTATCCTATCAGAATTCTATTATCTCATTTTGGTCTCTGTTTCTATTACTGTGTTTTTGTTATGTAAGAATATCTCTTTCGATGTTTAGTGACCTCATATACATTCCAAAAACATTCTCACATCTCAGTTAGGATCGCCCCACTGACTGATTCAGGAATTGGGCTGCTCTTGAGTTGGTTAGCCGAAGGTGACTGAAAGTAGAAAGTAGAGGGAGAGAGGGTAAAACAGAAAAGAAAGTGAATCCAGGGAAAATTACAGTGGAACTGTGGGGCAGACCTAAGCATTATTGCCCAGCCTCCTTTCCTGGTCATGGGCTAGAAAGTTCTTCCAGATTTCAAAGCTCTATGGTTTTACTCTGTTATTATGGCAGGAAGAGGATACATTAATTGTTCCATGATTACAATGCTTTTATTATACATGGTGCAATTTGACTCCACCAATTACATTCCATTTGTCTCCTCAAGCTGTAGTTTAGACAATGTCCGTTTCTGAACAAATAGTGGGATGATGGTTGTTTTCTTCTTTATCCCTCGTAGTTTACTTTTTCCCTCTGATGCAAGTAGAGGTATATGGCTGTCCAGTAAGTTTGACTCGGACAGTGACGGGTTTGAGGTGCAAGAATGCTGTGGACCGATTTCTCATGTTGCTCATTGCAGTACAAACTCCGCTTCATCTTATTCTATTCTGATGTTATTAGGAATTGTTATGAGCCCTTGTGATTTGAAATCTGTCGACTGATTTGCAAATTGCAAGTTTACCCATGGCTTTGGAGATTGTGTAGTGGTTCTCCTTATACATAACCCATATCTTATACCTTCTTAGTGGTTTTTACACTCCTTGATGGCAGACCTGATGTAAGCTAAACCTCTGTCTGGCAACATGGCTCAGAAAAAAGAAAAAGAAATGAGAAAGGGTTCTTCTTTCTCTCTTGCCAACCCTTCCTTCCACGTAACACACCTGCACACAACATTAATTTTTTTCTTCTTCTTAATTTCTTTTGGATAAAGGAATGAATTATACTGAAAAATAAGTACATAACACATACTTAAACTGGACCACGGTTTCTACAACAGAATCAATATGGCATCTAAGTCCCCCCTTTCTCTCTCTCTCACCACTCTTCCTGTTGCCTTGTTGTGCCTCATGGTAATCATCACCTTGTTGATAACTTTGTAGTAGAGAACGAGCCTTTTGCTTTCAAAGTACCTTTGTGTACACTTATGTATGCTGCCTTAATTCCTTTCCTCTTATGTTTTGCTGAGTTCATATGATAGTTTTAGATAATAGTTACCTCCTGAAAATTATGTTTGCATTTAAGATTATGACTTTTTGATTGATTTCATTAAATACAAATTTGTTAATACCATTTGTTTTTGCTTTGTTCGATTCCTTTAGCTCTCTGTAATAGGGTGTGCAGAGAGTGTAAAATGGGCTGGGCCACGCCAGCTAAGTATGTGACATTATTGGGTGAAAGGTTCAATTTTTTTGGAGGTAAAAAGAAGGGACTGGATCTGAGGAAATGTGCCATTGTGGCAATGTTTTGGGTAATCTGGATGGAGAGGAACAGAAGAATTTTTGAGAATTTGGGAGGGGATGATCTTGACATCTTGTGGGGTAGAGTTCGTTTTTGGGCTTCTCTGTGGGCGTTGATTTCTTCAGCTTTTGGAAGTAGTTCGTTTTTTTCGCTCTTTATTTGGATTGGCTTGCTGCAGTGAGTTAATTTAGTTAATCAAGTTTTTTGGTGTTGGTGTTGTAGGTGCTCCTTTTAGTGGATATCTTGTCCACCTCTGTGTAATTGTTTTTTTTTCAATAAAATTTGTTTCTTATAAAGACAACAAATGTAGCTGTGTGACATGGAAAAAGATAACCTTGGTTGGTTCAAGGTATAAGTTTGGAATTTAAAGTATCTTGTGAGATTGGTAATGCCTTGTTGATAAGTATACTCTTAGGAGTGTACTTTTCAAAATTTGTTACCAGTGACATTTTTTTTCTTCTCAAAAAAGAAAAATGAAAAAGAAAAGGTATACTCCTTGGATTATATATTTAATATAACTTGTACTGACTATTGAGCACATATTTGTAGTCTATGGCTTGAAGCTGTATTTTTCAAGAAATTAATTGGCCCTGGTTTGTTTTGCAGGCCAAGGCTGCATGTGTTTTGATCGATCTGTGTTGTAGTGCACTAGCACCCTGGCTTACTCAAGTGATTGCAAAGGTTTGTTTGAGGCAGATTTCTTGTTTTTAACTTTTGTGTAATCTGTTTTTATTTTTCCTGAACTGTTTATTTATTTTAGTTTTTAATTCTAAGCGCTCAGGGTGATATAATATAGGTTGATCTGGCTGTAGAGCTTCTAGAGGATCTGTTGGGCGTAGTTCAGGTATGTTTTTACATGAACTAAACAACTAATAAATGATATAATGTTCTTGTTTCATCTCATATTGCCAAAGGTAAGGAGAGAGGTGGAATTACATGCATAAGATAAAACTTTATAAAGATGCCAACTGGGACAGCTGCTAAAGTCTCTTACTTTTTGTAATTTTTATTTTCGGTATCTGCTCTTAGTTCTTTTTGGGAATTATTATATGAATATTTGTCTATAAAATTCAGTTCCACAGAGGCTTACGGTAGATCTATTTGTCTTGGATCTCTGCATCACTATAGACCTCATTGGTCATTTTAAAAGAAATGAATAGATATTTCCTTGTCCAAAAAAATTCTTTCCAACTCACTCTTGCAATTTAGTATTATATATCGTAGTTCAAGTTTTAAAGTCAGCTAATACACCTTGTTTTCTCCCCTTTATGTTTTTCTTTAATAACATCTTCTGACAGCTAGCTCTTGTTTTCATTACATAACAACACTGCTGTTGCTCTTGTGTTAGGGTGCGCGACATTCCCTGGCTCGTGCTCGTGCTGCCTTAAAATACATCGTTCTGGCTATCTCTGGTCATATGGATGATATCCTGGGAAAGTATAAGGTATTCAATAGTGTTCTTGTCAGTTTTTCATTGCAATTGAATTGTTTCATTATTCTCGTTCATAAATGTTTTATATGCGTTCGATTAGAAACTATGTTTTGGCTCAGTAGAGGCTATATTTGTCTCTGCTTATAAAATCAATTCTGAAGTGATGCTATTACAATGTTACCGTTTTGTAATGTCCTCTTGGTATAGTTGAGATTATATAAGCGCTACAAAAGCTTGGTTTATTTCTGAAGTTAATGAAATCTTGCTGTTTAGTTTCTTTATCTTGTACTTTTCATTGTTTTCAGGAAGTTAAGCACAGGATACTCTTTCTTTTAGAGATGCTAGAGCCATTCCTTGATCCCGCTGTAGGTAGATTCAAGGGAAAAATAGCCTTTGGAGACCTATCTTCTGCATATCCAGAAAAGCAGGAACAGAATTGTGCTATTGCTATTAATGTGATCCGTACAGCAGTGCAGAAACCGGCAGTTCTTCCTTCACTAGAATCGGAATGGAGGCGTGGATCGGTAGCTCCTAGGTAATACATGATTGTATTATGCCAAATCTTTTCTTATGACTTTCTGAGCAGAGGTAGACCTTTACGTTGTGGCCTTGCAAATTTTCCAAATACTTGGTTGAAAAGGAAGTGACAGATATTTGTTAAATAATTCGAGTGTTATGATTCTAAGACTTGTTTGTTTTTTCTATTCAGTTCTTTTAATTGGAATCCATCTTGCTCAAACGCATATGAATTTTCCCTACAGCTCTCTGGAAAAAATAATGAATATTCTATTACTGGCATCACAATTCGCAGTTCACAATACACAAGTGAATGCTATCCCATCCCGCTATTTCTTAAATACCACTTTGGTTATTGGTTTCCATAGAGCTTCAAATTAACTTAATAGTGATCTAGTTATATTTCTTATCCAAAATGTTCAAATCCCTCGTCCCGTCAAGATAAAAAATGAACATTATTGTGTTCTCCCATGAGGCTGTGTTATGAACTTGCGATGTTATCTATGTTATATTAGATTGATGATGAATATACAATTCTTGATGCAGTGTACTACTCTCGATATTGGAACCTCACATGCAGTTACCTCCTGAAATTGACCTTCGCATATCTCCTGTCTCCAGACCACTGGAAGTTGAACCTTCATCTGGTTTATCTCCTTCTGCAGCTTCTCACCATGGGATAGCTTCTTCAAAATCAAACAGTCAGGATGAATCTGATGGGAAGATAGATGAAACATCTGTGAAAATGGACATTTCAGAAGATGCCAGTCTTCTATTTGCTCCCCCAGAACTGCATAATATAGTGCTGACAAATATATTTAGTGGTCCAAATGAGAACAGTTCTGTGGCTAAACTTGGGGATGTTGGCTCTGAACAAAAACATGGGGTTGGGAAAATTTTTCCATACCAGTTTCCAAGTGACCTAAAACTAGAATCTGGTTTCTCTCTGGAATACTTCAACTTACAAGCAGATTATTTCCAACTTATAAGTTATCAAGACTGTGAGCTCAGGGCTTCTGAGTTTCGGCGTTTGGCCTTAGATTTACATTCTCAGAATGAGATCACTGTTGAGAGTCATGATGCTGCTATAGATGCTTTGCTCTTGGCTGCAGAGTGTTATGTAAATCCATTTTTTATGATGTCTTTCAGAGGTAGTCCTAAATTGATGAACGATAGAAACAT
The DNA here is from genome assembly GCA_030142095.1 of Rubus idaeus. Taxonomy (NCBI): domain Eukaryota; kingdom Viridiplantae; phylum Streptophyta; class Magnoliopsida; order Rosales; family Rosaceae; genus Rubus; species Rubus idaeus. The sequence continues at coordinate 25,533,043 of CM057971.1, forward strand.
CAGTGGGATTAGGACTCCACCAAATCATGAAAGTTTGGAGCTGAAAATGGTCTCTGGAAAGTCTAAGAGTGACCTAGAAACAATAGCTCTTCTTGAAAGGAAAAGAGACAAAGTTGTTCTTCAAACTCTACTTGAGGCTGCAGAGTTAGACAAGAAATATCGAGAAAAGATTTCAGGAGATTTCAGTCCATACTACACTGTAGGATGTGATGAAGAAGTGATTAGGTTGTCTCCCCTTGATGTACAATCTGCAGATGCCATCACCTTGGTTCGGCAAAATCAAGCTTTGTTGTGCAGCTTTCTGGTTCAACAATTGCAAAGGGAGCAACACTCAATGCACGAAATTCTTATGCAGTGTTTGATATTTTTGTTGAATTCTGCTACTAAGCTTTACTGTGTTCCAGAACATGTGATTGACATTGCATTAGGATCTGCCGAGTACTTAAATGGGATGTTAACATCCCTTTATCATCAGGTCAAAGAAAGCAATATGCACTTGGAGCCGGAGACAGTACATGGGATACAACGTCGGTGGATACTGCTTCAAAGACTGGTAATATCTGCAAGTGCTGGTGATGAGGGGATGGATTTTGCAATCAATAAAAATGGTTTCCGTTATGGAAATTTGATTCCACCTTCAGCTTGGATGCAGAGGATATCTACATTTTCTAGATGCACCTCCCCTCTTGTTCGATTTCTTGGTTGGATGGCAGTATCTCGTAATGCAAGACAATATATAAAGGACAGGCTTTTTCTTGCTTTGGATCTACCACAGCTGACTTATCTTTTATCTGTATTTGCAGATGAGCTCTCTGTTGTAGATAATGTTGTCAATCGAAAATATGAAGAATCAGGGGGTGGAACTGTTTCTTCTGTCAGTAAAGGATTTGAAGTTGCTGATCAGGACCAATCTTTTCGTGTCATCTACCCTGATCTCTACAAGTTCTTTCCTAATATGAAAAAGCAATTTGAAGCTTTTGGAGAAACCATTTTGGAGGCTGTTGGGTTGCAGTTGAGGTTCATTTCTTCCAGTATGGTACCTGATATTTTATGTTGGTTTTCTGAGTTGTGTTCATGGCCATTTCTCTGTACAGATCAGATTTCTGCTCGAAATAGTTCTGATCATTTGAAAGGTTATGTTTCAAAGAATGCCAAAGCAATCATCCTTTATATACTTGAGGCCATTGTAAACGAGCACATGGAAGCAATGGTTCCTGAGATACCTAGAGTCGTGCAACTTCTGGCATCCCTTTGTAGAGCATCATATTGTGATGTATCTTTTCTGGATTCTGTATTGTGTTTGTTGAAACCAATCATCTCATATTCTTTATGTAAGGTGTCTGACGAGGAAAGATCATTGGTGGATGATTCATGTGTTAATTTTGAGTCCCTATGCTTTGATGAGCTTTTCAACAACATCAGACAGGTTACGAACCAAGATGATTCTACAGCAAAAGAATACAACAGAGGACTGACAATTTTCATTTTGGCTTCTGTCTTTCCTGATTTATCTGCTCAACGTAGGAAGGAAATATTGCAGTCCTTAATGCTTTGGGCTGATTTTACTGCTTTTGAGCCTACTTCTTCTTTCCAGAATTACCTTTGTGCATTCCAGAGTGTCATGGAGAGCTGCAAGCTTCTGTTAGTTAAGACTTTAGAATACTTTGGTGCCATCCCACTTCAGCTTCCCACTGATGGACCACACGACAGTAGTTTGGAGTCACATTCTTCATGGTTCCTCAGCGATTTGTGCCACAGTTCACTTCCAGATAAGGTCTCTGAGAGGTTAGAAGGCTCTGATGGTAATATTGTAAATAAGAAGGTTTATCTTTTATCTCATGAGGAGATAGAAGAATTCTCAAAACACTTGGGAGTTCTCATTGTTAAGCTTTACTCTACAATTGAGCTCTGTTGGAATCTTCATCATCAACTAGCTAAGAAGCTGACTATTACATCTACAGAATGTTTTATGTACTTAAGATGCTTGGCATCAATAGCAGAAAGGGTTAATGGTGCTCAAGAAAATGACTCAGAAATGTCTTTTCCATGTAAGCCAGTTGACGAATTCCTTGTTTCTTGGAGCATTGGTCTAGAAGTAATTTCTGAAACCATTTTGACCCTTCAAGAAAACAGATGCTGGGAAGTTGCATCTGTTATGCTCGATTGTGTACTTGCAGTGCCTCATAAATTTGGCCTTGCCAATGTGATTGGCATAATTTGTTCTGCAATAAAAAATAGTTCTTTCAATGCACCAAAAATTGCTTGGCGTCTGCAGAGTGATCAATGGTTATCTATGTTACTTGCCAGAGGCCTTCATTCTCTCAAGGAATGTGAGGTTCCTCTCGTTAATTTGTTCTGTGCAATGCTGGGTCATCCTGAACCTGAGCAACGAACTATAGCTCTACAGAATTTAGGCAAAGTTGTTGGCCAAGATTTGAGTGGAGGAGCAGACCTACAGTCTTCCTTGTTATACAGACAATTACTTTCACCTGGCTTAGTTACATCTGTTTCCGAGTCGACTATTTCTAATTTGGTTTCAAGTACATGGGATCTGGTCGTTGTGCTGGCGTCATCTGATGTATCACTACTTGTAAAGACTCGTGCAATGGCACTTCTTATTGATTATATCCCATTTGCTGAACGACGTCTATTGCAGTCTTTTCTCGGGGCAGCAGATAGTGTTCATGGATTGGGAATGCTTGCCCATCCAAACTGTGAGGGACCCTTAGTGAGGCTTTCATTAGCACTGATAGCTGGTGCTTGCCTCTACTGTCCAGATGAAGATATCTCTCTTATTCCTGAAAATGTTTGGAAGAATATTGAGGCTCTAGCAATGTCAAAAACTGGTATTCACTTATTGTTATCTAAATTTTATAGCACTATTCTGGAAATGGTCGGAGGACATTGTCCATCTTTCTATGTTTTAAATTCCCATTGTTCCTTCTTTAGATGGCAGGCTTGGAGATGTTGAGAAAAGAGCTTGCCAAGTCTTATGTAGGTTAAGAACTGAAGGGGATGATGCTAAACAGGTATACAACAGGAAAAACTGGTTTATTGTTGTCACAACATAAAATTTCAAAGATATTGGAGCATACATCAAACCTTTTCCTTAGAACTCTTCTTTCTCTAATTAGTAATTTAGAATTAGTTTACATATTAATTGAACCTCACTTTATGTGTTAGGTCCTGAGAGAAGTGCTCTCTTCAAGTTCTTCGAAACAAGTTGACCCAGATTTTGAAAGTACTCGTGAATCTGTTCTTCAGGTGAGGACTGTAGAGATGACGCGATAAAATTTAATTGTGGATAGTGATGGTATGATGTATGATGCTATTGTTATTTATTTTGCATCAAACACCTTCGCTTGATCTTTTTGTTCTAAATGGAAATGAAATGTCTACCAAGAGGAACTCCACACACAAACAATCTTGTAGGATAAATTTTTCTTTGATGGCCATAAAGTTATTACTGTTTCCAGGTTGCACAAATTAGGATCAATCAACTTAGAATATTAAGTTGTACTAAGACTTAGTTGGACTGAAATGAAGCAAGGATGTTGTCTTATAAAAAAGACTTGCAACCAGATGCATTGTTACGAAATTGTGTATTTAATATTTACATATCGGTGCTTAGTTGATCTTGTAGCACCTATTGGGTAAGTAGTTGTTTCTCAATTTCCTGTTCTATATGTCCATTGCTTTTTCATCAATTTTAGGTCTGACTATCCTTGTTTTGACAATTGAATGTTCATCCATCATATTATTATTTTCTCAGCTTTTACTTGATGAATTTTGTATTTCTTATGGAGACAATTGAAACACATTTCCATTTTTTTGTTCTTAAAACAAGAAAACCAGGATTACTATGTCTATTTCCAATACATGTTAAAGGATGGATTCGAGTGAAAAATGTTATATGTTTCCAATACATGTTGTTAAGGGATGGATTGGACTGAAAATTGAATTTGATACGTTTTTTCTGTTATTGTCAGTACCCCATTTCATCCACTCATTAATTATTTTTCCCTTCCATTTTTCCCTTCCATTTTTCTATGGGTATCCTATGTTCTTGACCTACTGCCTTTTCACGCATTTATAATTTGTAACAGGTCCTTGCCAGCTTAACTTCTGCAAAGTCATACTTTGATATTTTCTCAAATAAAATTGAGCAAGAGGTTATGGTAAGCCTGAATTACTAGTGATGCTGGTTGGATCACATACCGGAGTTAGACATGAAGTAACTATAATTGAATATGTTGTAGGAGCTGGAGGAGGCTGAATTAGAGTTGGACATTCTCCAGAAAGAAGATGCATTGCAAGAATCACCTAAAGATACCAAAGATGGACACCAGATTCCTTTCCTAAGCTGTAATACTTCTGTCATCGACTGTTTAAGAAGATTGCACCTTTCATGTTTAGAACTTCTTCTTTTCCTACCATTTGTCAATTTTTTGTTCTGTTTTTTTTTTCAGGTCCTCTGAAAGATAATGCGCGCCTGCAGCAAATCAAGGATTGCATTCATTCCTTGTAAGTGCTAAATATATTCTTAGTATGTTTGTAATATGTGAAATTCAATGTAAAGAGCAAGGACGATATTGGTCTATTTGACCAGAAGCCATGTATCAAAATCTCCATGATATTGCGATATTGGTCTGAATATAGCCTCAAGTGTTGGATATGCATATGTGTGACATTTTCCACTAGATATTGCCAATATTTTTCACAGAAACACTCTTTGGTAATTTTTTTTCTTTGCAGAAACCCAGCATCCAGTGTCTTCAGCCAGAATTTCTTTACACCCAACTACCACCGATTTAGCCATGGCACTCGAGACCTAACAAACACACACTAAGCAAACCACTAGATCACCTACCCATGATATGCTGACACATAATTCACCTCTATTAATACCCATGATATGCTGACACATAATTCACCTCTATTAATACCTTTGTATGTATTACTCTGAAGTGTAAATTCTAATTACTCTGAAGTGTAAATTCTAATAAGTCATTACTTTAAAGTATATAGGCTCAAAGGAAGTTCCGTCATGCAGGAAGTCTGCAGATAAAACTTGATATAATATATATCATAAACCATGTCTAGAGCCATATAATACATCATTTTCAATGCAGGAACTCCTGTCCATTTTTTTTTTGGAAAGTTTTCCAGTTTGTTGGCTAGGTCTTTAAATTCAGCTTTTCTGGTCTTTCCTTGCTATCAGAGAAAGGTCCAAGCTCTGTGAAGACATCGTCACACGCAGGCAGAAAAAACTTCTTATGAGACGTGGCCGTCAGAAATATTTGGAAGAGGCAGCTTTACGAGAAGCTCAACTACTTCAAGAACTTGATAGGTGTTGTCTCCTTAGTGGCTTATCTATGCCTTATATTGTAATGAATATAAATGCATGGGTAGTGAACTAATATTTAGATTGATGTATCAGGGAGAGAGCAGCTGAGGTTGAAAAGGATATCGAGAGACAGCGATTGGTAGAACTAGAGCGTGCAAAAACCAGGGAGCTGCGACAAAATCTTGAAATGGAGAAGGAAAGACAAGCACAGGTAAACCGTATTCTGTATTATCTTGTTTTCGTACAGTGTGAAGTTGTTTCTCAGCTGTGGGAAAGATTATTTTTAGAGGCTGGTTTGTCTTGGGAGATCCCAGATGGGATTTGTGAGTTTTTAAGTGCAAGTAGATTAGGTTTTGGCAGAGGTAAAAAGGCTAAGATTCTATGGGGAAGTAGTGTTCTTGCTGTTATTTGGGTGATCTGGATGGAAAGAAATAGACGAATTTTTGAAGATTACAGAGGGGTAGGGTTGGAGGAACTTTGGCTTAGAGTGAAATATTTGGCTGCTCTATGGTCTTCATTTTCTGTGGAATTTAGAGATTATAGCACCTCTTTAATTTTGATTGATTGGAGGGCTGCTGTAGTCTAGAATTAGTTTTCTTTGAATTTTCTCTTTCCTTCTTTTAGCGCTTCTTCTTTAGTAGTCTAGAGTTAGTTTGTTTTGGTTTTTCTTTCTTTTGTTTTTGTGGATTTCTTGTCCACCCTCATTGTATCTTTCTGTTGTTTCTTTAATAAAGATGTTTCTCTTCAAATTTTTTTTTTTTTTTTTGACTCTCTTACTTTTGGGTATGCTGTTTGCAACATAATTTGCATCGTCAGTGATATCACTCTTTACGAGTCTGTCACATAATTGGCAAATTACGGCAAATGCCAGTGCATGAGTTGGACCATATTTGATGACGGTGACGAAGTGTAAATATATTATTAGCTTAGAAAGTGCACCTTCCTCAAACTAATTTGAGCAAAGGATTGAGGGCCAGGAGGGCTGGGACTTGACTGTTTTTACTCTTGTGTCAATTGTTATATTGGAGTAAATCATGCTTTTCTACACTCTTGTATGTGGGTGTATCTATTTATGCTTGAGTTCCTTTTCTCCCTCTCTACGTATCTATGCATGTGGATCTATGAATTTCTGGGAGAATAGAGTCATTTGGTTCAAGTTTATCATCTTTCCTGATGTTCCAAAACCTAGATGGAACTAAGGAGGAAGTATAATATTTAGGACTCATGGCTCTTTTATGATGAAACAATTTCTTGTCTCTTTTTCCGGGGATTGATAAACTTAACAAACTAATACTTAAGTAAATAATTGTTTCACACTAATATCTCGAAACTTGTCCTTTCGCAGAGAGATCTTCAGCGTGAATTGGAGCAAGCTGAAGCAGGTGTGCGACCGTCACGACGCGACTTTTCTTCCACTTACAGTAGGTAAGCATTTCACGTCATTAGTGGAATACTAAAAATTAGTTTATCTGAATTCAAAGGGACAGGGTGAAGCCACATTGCCACAAGAAATGTTAATAGAACATGTATTTCTTTGCTGTTCTAGAGTTGGATTTATGCCTGCTCTTCATCGTTGTTAATATCTTGTTTTTTTGATGACCTGCTATCATATATTTTGAAATGGCACATGTTTGTGCGTGAATGTTTTGAATGGATATTGGTGCTGTTACTTTTAGCTTGGAGTTATAATGGTATATTAATTTGCAGTCGACCCCGAGATCGGTATCGTGAAAGAGAAAATGGAAGAGCAGGTAATGAAGGTAGTACAAGATCAAGTACTGTGCAGCTTGAAACTTCTTCCACCAGTTCTTCCATGGGGACAATACCAACTGTGGTTCTGTCTGGTTCCCGGACATTTTCTGGGCAGCTGCCTACCATTTTACAATCACGTGATCGTCTGGATGATGCTGGCAGTGGTTATGAAGAAAATCTGGATGGAAGCAGAGACTCTGGTGATACAGGTAGTGTTGGAGATCCCGACTCTTTATCAGCATTTGATGGACAGCCTGGTGGATATGGCTCAAGCCAGAGGCATGGTTCTAGAGGGAGCAAATCCAGGCAGGTGGTGGAACGGAGGGAACGGGATGGTAGACGAGAAGGAAAGTGGGAAAGAAAACATTTATGACTAGGCCTTGGCAAGGGGGAGATTCTGGTTATAGGTTAGGATATTGAAGTGTATGTTGTATATGCATGAAAGACTATATTTAAGTCATTCAATGCACTAGGGGTGCACCCTGGTCTGTTTCCTCTAAGAAAAACCAATTCAATGATGTTGTAAAGTAACACAGCTTTAGAAATGTGGCTTTTGATCAGAGTTTGGAGGAGGGCTTTGATATAGTGACTTGGTGGTAGAACAGTGAAACTCTAATTAGGTCTTCTTCTCATGTAACATTCTTGTTGTACCTATAACGTTATGTATAATAATGTCCTTTGGAAAACCCTCCCCTATTTTATCTTTTAATTTTTTTTTTACTCAAAGTTGACTAACTCGGCCTTAATGCTGCATAATGCTTCACTAAGGAAAAAAAAAAGATTTTCTGCATGGTAGTTTTCATTTTGGATCACTTGACCACAAACCCCAATGTAAATAGATTATGATGGGGGAAAACTCAACCTTCATTCGTGTTTTGTTTGTTCTTTTCTGTTCTCCTAGTTTCTTCTAGCTTCTAGGTGTAGCATAATTTCTTCTCATTTGTTCCGTTGAGTTGGCAAAGCTAACGTGGGCAGAAGGGAAGGTTTAGACTTCTTCATGCAAGTTCTCCACCTTCTGAGCAAATAAAAGCAGCAAAAATAGAAAAGGGTGGGAACAAATAAAAGATCGGGTATGTTGACTTGGCTTAGAAACGTGTCGAGTGTGGTATATAGAGAACTTTTCATAGAATCTGATCATCAACTCACAACTATACCTTTACGATCCGAATATGTAAGTACCTTGTGACAATTTATTTTGGCACAGTAAAGAGATCTGGTGTCCATTAAATTTCTTAAGGTGAAGACAATTTGCCAAATTGAATTTGGTAATGGACATCAGTTTATCCCTTCATATTTTGCCTAAGTTAAAGATAATTTCTTAGATAAAAGGCCTCAAACAGGGCGAAGGCTTAAACAATTTATCACCAAGATGAATATTCATAGATTTCTCATTGAGCATATAAATAGGTTATGAAAGTATTGTGTTTGCTTTAGCTTAATGTGTAATCTCTAGTTCGTAAAGATGAATGACTCTTTGAAATTGACGATCCTATGATAACTTCAGAAATGAGGCTCTTAATCAGAGTTCGAAAGAGGTTATGATATATTGACGTGGTGGTAGAATAGTAAGTCTAATTAGGCCTTCTCTATAAGCATTATGGTGAATAATGCTATTTCAATTAGTACTTCCTTTTTATCAATCTTTCCAATAAGATGTTATCATTAACATTAGTAGTTCCAAATTCATAAGATTTGATAGCTACATCCAAAGTTCCAAATTGTGAGGGGAAATATTATGAATCATGTTACAAACAATCATCTACACCATCAAGAATACCCTTGCATGCGTCACATTCATATAATTGTTCTTTATGAGCATACTCCATAGTAGTTTTTTCTTGAGGTATTTTAATTAAGGTCCAATTTGCTACATAAATATTGGTTTTAGTCTAGTCAATTTTTTTTTGTTAATTGAGGTTCAATTACTTTTTTTGTCCATTTTGCCCCTGAATAAAAATAAGGGAACAAATAAAAATCCCTTAAATTTGACATTTTGCTTTTCAGTTTAAATTTTTCAATTTTGAATTTCAAATTCTTCAAATTTAATTTGAAAAATAATTATGATAAACATACATTTAAAACTATGTAAACATTTAACACAGATAATACATACATGAAAGGTCAATAATTTCAAAATTTAAATAATTCAATGTATCTACATCATAGGGAAAAAAATGAAATTAAGAAAAAACTAAGTGGCATCGAATGAAAGTTTACGCAACAATACTCAAAATATATTAGCACATTGGTCTCGAATCAATGTTTAACATTATTCTTATCCAAAAGATAGGAAAAAAGTACCACAACTTACCTTCCTATAAGATATACAAAAGCATATGTCTTTTCAAAAATATCACTTTTGTACTATGTATCTAACTAAAAGTGAAAAATGCACGAGGTAGGAAAAAAAAAAGGTAGCTTTAACATGCATTATTCCTAATCAAAAGTTAGGGGAAAAAAACCACTAAATTTACCTTCTGTTAAGATATGTAAAATGCATCTCCCTTTCCTAACTCACCTTTGTATTAGGTATATAAAGATGCAAATGTATCTATGAACAAGGTAGATCGAATACTACCTCCTTTAACTACCTCCTTTAAATGAATTAGAACCTTCTTATGAAAAATTCATCCAAAATCTTTATTTGATTGTATGATGAAGGTTGATACAACATGACGATTCTACAATAGTTTCGGGAAAGTCTATGATAAAGGTTGATTTTCTAGTTTGATAGTACATCTTTGACATATTTTACCCTCAACATTTGGCCATACTATGCATGTATTTATAAGTATTTTATATCTTTTTGTTATATCAATTAATCAATAAATAAAAAGTAATAATAGCTAACTATTTTTTGTTCTTTTTTTAGTCATCGATATGATGTTGAGTCCATTTTATAGGTAGAGCGTTGGACATGTGCTTACTGTGTAGTTCTTTCATCTATGCAAGACGCTGAGAGGATATATGATAGATGTCATCCTAATCTTTTTTGTTCGTGCAACATACATTATGTTTTGGTCTGCATTTGGTGTCTTTAGTCTTTAACGTTGCTGAGTATTTTTCGTTTTAGTCTTTAACGTTGTGATAGATGCCATTCGTTGGACATATATTACTGATATATGATTCGAAATTTGGAGATTACTTTTTGTTAAACAACTCATTTTTGACTTGAGACATACTCAATACACTGAATGCAAGCAAATATACCATTGTCAAAATAGGGGTTGTCTAGTTTAAGACCGGGGAATGTCGTATCTACTGTATTACATTCAGCCTACATTTTGTTTGAAAATTCTTGTGCGCACCAACGGTAGAAGTGCAATGACAATCTGTAATACATGCGCTTATTTTTATACTGCGATATATGCAATTTCAGCCGTCGAGTTCATCCAACCATTCTTTATGACATTAGTTCAACTTCACAATCAATGTCAGAGTTAAAACTTAAAACACATTAGTTGAAGGAAAAAAAAGGTCGATGAAGTAGAAAAATATTAGATGAGTAAATATACAAAATGGGTAAGTTGGGATACGGTAAAAGTAGGACAAATGTTTTGAAATTGATCTTTTGACAAACGTTCATGGAATGAAATATTTTGACAAATAGTTCATGGAATGAAATCTTCTGACAAATGTTTGCCAACAATTGGAGGCTTTTATAGCGGTTAGTCGTAATATTTCTCAACATGACAATCTGTAGAGTAGTAATCCTATTTTTTTTTTTTTAAGGGGAGGGGGATAAATGGCTCCAAAGTTCGAAATTGTGGGGAGGGGGGGATTCGAACCCGGGTTGTGAGCGGGGATGGCCACTGCCTAGTCCAACTGGACTACACCCAATGCTCATGTAGAGTAGAGTAGTAATCCTAAAATGAAAGAATTGTTGCAATTAACTTGTGCTTGATATAACTTGGCCGGAAATTATAACTATATGATTCGAGGCGTGCATGGTTAAACTTGACGAGGAGAAATTTATGTCTTGGATAGTAAGTGGTGTTAATATTCTTACAAAGGGGGGAGAAGGGAAAGAATGTGGTATAAATTTTCAAATGATTAAAGACGGATGAATTATTCATGTATTTTTTTTTATTGAAGTTGTAAAGTTTTGATCTATCTGGGTGTATCCATAGCAGGAACCGTGCTTTGGAAGTGGGATTCCTTCAGGCAGCTGAGTGTTTCATCACCTTCCTTTGAGTCTTTGTTTCCGAATGATATCAAGCTTGCAAATGAGTTTATGCAAACAGTGCTAGATCATTGGGAGGAACGTACTTCAGCCAATTGCACAAGTAGTCCATGACCACTGGATTGAGGTGCTTTGGACCATATGGTTTTTGGAGAGAAACTATCCAAGGTTTGCTCTGCTGTTTAACATTAATGGCAACTTGATGAGGAATTCAGGATTCTGTATTGAGCGTCTACGTGAAACTCTTCGAGGTGGAATGGTTATCCACCCCAAATAAACCGGCCTACTGTCATGATCACACTGGATGGCCTTTTGCATACCAGGCTTGGCAAGGAATTTAGCTTAGGCATGGAAGAGAAGTTTAGAGATTCAAATGTAATTTCATAGTGCAATCATATAATTTGATCTAATTAATACTGCAATTGTATAGTGATTTTGGTTAATGATGAAGCTTTTCCAAAAAAAAAAAGAAGTTTTGATCTATCTATTGTATTCTCTTAAAGGACGCATTTTTGCCAAGTTCTATTGTTTCATTATCAATTTTATAGCTAGACAAAATTCAAATGATACTAATAAGTAATAACATACAATATGAAAGATATGTTTTGCTTTTCCTTTTTTAGGAAAAATTTGTATAAGATAAAACATTGGGTTACTATGGACAATGCTCATGAAGAAAAGTCATTTGAAGGTGATTCATATATATAAGGGTATTCTTGATGGTGTGGGCTGAAACTTTGATTTATCACAAAGGTCTTAATAAGTTTAATTCAAAAGCTGCAATTTCAGATGAAAGGCTTCACATAATAAAATCTTTCCAAAAATGTCTATCGATCCAATAGTTAGAGATTTTATGGTGTTTAATTATATTATTTGTCAATTAAAATAAATGGAGTACGTTGTACTCTGGTTAATGAATTGTTGAGATTTGCCACCAATGGAACCAATGATGTGTTAGAGACAAATTGACCCAAATTTCTACCTATATGGTTCGATACTTCGATGCGTCATTGCTTACGCTTGATTGGAACAAATTTATAAGCTTGGAAGAAATATGCAAGTTCACTACTGGAAAAGTTCAAAATGGTTGCATGCAATTCAGTTCAAATTCCCTTAGTAGTGAATGAGAAATTCTTGAAAGAAGATGGAAGTGGTGGAGCAGATCAAACTTTATATAGAAGTCTTGTTGGAAGCTTGTTGTATCTGAGAACAACCAGACCAGATATTATGTATGCTGCTAGCTTATTATCTAGATTTATGCACAATCCAACTCGAGTTCATTATGGAGCTGCAAAGAGGATCCTAAGGTAGATTCAAGGCATACTTGAATTTGGGATCATGTATAAGAGGAATATGGAACCAAAGCTGTTTGGTTTCTGTAATAGTTACCTGCGAGAAAGTTTGGATAATTTAAAGAGCACATCTAATTATACATTTACACTTGGAATACATTGGTGTATTTTCTTCGGCTTCAAACAAACAGAAGTCATTGGCTCTATCTACTGCAGAAACTGAATATGTGTCAACTTCAATTGTAATTTTGGTTGAGAACAGTTATAGAAGATTTTGTTAAGAAGCAAGACTCAGCAACCCCTATCCTATGCAACAAGTCTGCAATTGCAATGAGCAAGAACCCAGTTTATTACAGCAGTGCAAACATTGCTCTTAAGTTTCACTACATCAGAGATGAAGAAAAGGAAGTTGTTGTGATTTATTGCAATACAGAAGACCAATTAAGTTGCTTATATCTTCACCAAAGCACTGCCAAATGACAAATTTATATATATAAGAGGTCTCCTTAATTGGAGTGAAGAAGCAAAGTATTAAGGAGAGTGTTAATCTTAATGCTTTCCTGGTGTGACTAGGAAGCTACAGTTTCCTTCACTGTTTGCTTTATGAAATATCTAGATATTTTTTCAATCCTTATCCAATCCTGGATGGATTAGCTCAATGTTTGAGCTCTATATAAGCACATAATAGTTTTCTAAATTATCAAGCTACAGTGGGCTGATATTTTCTTCTTTTGTTACTACTGCAGTAGTTCAATCTTAATGCAAAGTTTTGTTTAAGCTTGTTCTGAGTTGATCAATTGATTCAATTCATAAACAAACCAAAATCTAACAGAACTTGGAGGGCGGCTCTGGCTTTCACTTCCAAGGCTGAACTAGTATGGTCAATCTTAGAAAGACCATTAGTGACACCACCTGAGCAGTCTCGCTATTGCACAAATACCGAACAGTTTAGTGTCTTCTGCCAAGCTGCATCCTGGTTTATCTTTATTGTGCCTGTGAGTGGAGTTACTCTCTTAATTTTATCGGTTGTCTTACCAATGCTGCCCTCATTGCTTATAATCCCTCTCCTGATCGAAGAACAGCAACGCCGAAGACCTTCTTAAAGAAAGAAACTCTGCTCGACGAAGTGCGCTTTTTACTGATGGGATACAAAAAAAGAAAAGTATAATGACATGAACGCGTACGTACTCAAAGGAGTTACAACCAGTCCACCAAGAAGCATATATTCAATTCAATGGTCACACTTTGGTCGCTGTTCAACAGCTGCAATGTTCGGCCCTTTGAAGGAAATTGAGGGTTTTCAATTCCTTCCCTAATGTCCAGGTAATTATCCAGTGAGGAGAACGATTCAACTTAGTAGCAGGAGAAGTAGGTAGAATCTTGTCTTTCTTTCTGTCTCTTTAATGATTATTGTTTGTATTTGAGCTCTTTGGAAGCTACTGATCTGAATTTCTTCACCTGGTTATTAAATGTTTGAAATTTTATTCATTCAAGATTGACTTTTCAAATTTTGACTAGTCCAAACAAATGGGAAACTATCTGGTTGTAGTGCTAAGTATCTGTATAAAGGCCAACGAGTACAAATTTGCTCCTACTAGTCTAGTTTAAGATTTGTTCAGAAAAGGCCATAAAATATTACCTATATATGTTGTACATCTTGCAGAACCAATAAGATTGCTGCTATTTATTGTCAACACATTTGTTCAACAATTGATTTAATGCTTTGCTTGTTTAATCTTGGTCGACTCTGAACCTCATTTGTTTTTAGCATATGAGATATTGATATGTTTACTGATATGATTTTGGCCAATAAATTTGGGTATTCCTAAATAATCTAAACCGGGCAACACGCTTGCAGAAATACTAATTCATTAATTTGATTTTCGTATTCAAATGCTTGCAAGAAGTATTGACTTAATCTCCTTGTCATACATTTTTTTTATATCAACATTGCTTGGTCAATCTTGTCAATTAAGTACCTTCCATTGAAATGCAGCTGAGAACAATCTTTCCTTCCCTCGATCCCATATTGAGAATCACACCGACATGAACCTGATCTTCAACAATAGTAGGATTAGTATCATTATTTGTTTTCTCAATATCACCACACAAGTGATGAATGAGGCAACAGAAGGTCAGAAAGGATAGGATGATTAATTGTTTGCCTCAACCCTCGAAACTCCATACATGTAGTTGTATATGATCACCAACTTTATTTAAATAAAATATTGATATAAATGAGAACAGAAGATTTGAAGCCACTTGAAAAGGTTGACCGTTGACCAGTCTAGCAATGTTGATATAAATAAAATAAAATATGACAGGGAGACCAAGTCAATACTTGGTTTTTTTTTATTTTTTTATTATCAAATATTGGAAAACCATAGTTGCATTAACAAGAGGCTAACATGCTCAACATTACACATATCACCCACAGGGGATACAAAATCTCCCTCAAGGGGAACTAAAAGTCAATACTTGGCTTGCAGGAATTTGAATACGAAATCAAATTAATGAAGCATTTATGCAAGCGTGTTGCCTGGTTTAGATTACTTAGGAATACAAGTCACCGAATTTATTGGCCAAGTTCATATCAATACCTTCCTCGAATGATCAT
Organism: Rubus idaeus; assembly: GCA_030142095.1. Classification (NCBI taxonomy): domain Eukaryota; kingdom Viridiplantae; phylum Streptophyta; class Magnoliopsida; order Rosales; family Rosaceae; genus Rubus; species Rubus idaeus. Next base: position 25,548,234 of record CM057971.1, read on the forward strand.
ATAAATTTAACTATATGATTACGCAAGAGGATATTTATATATATCCAGAGCTGCTATTAATTAAATAAAGTTGGTGATCATATACAACTACATGTATGGAGTTTCGAGGGTTGAGGAAAACAATCATCCTATCCTTTCTGACCTTCTGTTGCCTCATTCATCACTTGTGTGGTGATATTGAGAAAACAACTAATGATACTAATCCTATTATTGTTGAAGATCAGGTTCATGTCGGTGTGATTCTCAATATGGGATCAAGGGAAGGAAAGATTGTTCTCAGCTGCATTTCAATGGCCCTCTCTGATTTTTACCATCTTCACAATAACTACAGCACAAGATTAGTTCTCTACAGTAAGGATTCCAAAGGCGAACCTCTGCCTGCTCTATCAGCAGGTGAGCCATTCATTCTTCGAACAACTTCTGTATAACGCTTTCTAGAATTTGGCGGTTCAAATATTTCTTCCTTGTTATCTTATACATTTTTGTTGATAATCATTATCTTCTATGTATTCTATAATAAGGAGAACCCTCTTTTTCATCAAAAGGTAGATGCACTCGGGGCGTGTCCTAGACTCCTAGTGGTGTACTTTATGTAATGGCTCTTTCTGACAGCCCCTCAGGGACTGACCATTATTGTACTGCTTGCTGTATTTAATTTAGTAAAGACAAACATCCATTCAATAAAAAAAAGTACTAAGTATATATATATATATATATTTAGTTTTTAAAAAGGTATTAATAGTAAATATAGATTCCAGATACCTGGATAGTAAGTGATTGTGTGAATCTTCCCCTTCTTCTACTCCTTTTTCGACATTAACTCTCTATACATACGTACACTTGTGAACTTCTGATAACTTTTTCTAGTATACTTGTTACTCAATGCAGCTCTTGATTTTTTGGAAAACATCAAAGTGGAAGCAATAATCGGTGCACAAACAAGGGTGGAAGCAAACCTTTTGGCAGGATTAGGAGAAGCGGCTAAACTCCCTATAATGTCTCTTTCTCCTCCTCTGACTGACAATAAATATCCCTTCTTCGTTGAGATCATGAGGGCTGATGAAGCGGCTGAAGCTAAGGGAATCAGTGCCCTCATTGAAGTTTTCAAATGGAGGGATGTTATCATTCTATATGATAACAAAGAATATGAGAGAGACTTCATTCCATCATTGGTCAACTCCTTCCAGGAGATCAAACATGGGAGTGTTGCATACAAAAGTTCCAATATTGCTTCCTCCTCATCAAATGAAGAAATCATTGAAGAGCTCCAAAAGTTGATAAAATTGAAGATTAAGGTGTTTGTGGTGCATGTGTCACATTTCCTAGCGCCTCGCCTTTTCTTTATGTGCAAATAAGTTGGGGATGATAAGTGAAGGGTATGCTTGGATTATGACATCAACTAGCATGAATTTCTTGCATTCCATGGACTTATCTGTTATTGAGTCAATGCAAGGAGTGCTGGGTTTCAAATCTTCAATTCCAGCATCAATGAGCCTTCACAGTCTTACTGCAAGATTGAGGAAGAAGTTTTACATACAGGATCCCAATATGGCAGCCATTCGGGGGTTGAGTGCAGATGGAATCTGGGCATATGATGCAACTTGGGCTCTAGCAGAAGCAGTTGAAAGAGCAAAGCTTAAAAATTCTACCACTAGATCCTCCAAAGGAGTTGTGCTTCTTAAAGACATACTGGAAAGTAGGTTTAAAGGTTTAAGTGGTGAAATTCAATATCTAAATGGGAAACTAATTTCATCAGAACCATTTGAGATAGTTAATGTTATGGGAAAAGGGAAGATCCAAAGGGTTGGTTTTTGGCCTTGCAAAGAAGGAAAAACCAAAATGGGGTCACCACAACAGCAGTTTATTATTAATAACAGGAGAAACTTAGCTTCCACGATTGATCTTGAAAGAATCATATGGCCTGGAGGATCCAAGAGGGAATTGAGTAGTAATGAAACAATTAAACTGAGAATTGGTGTTCCAGTGAGATTCGGTTTCAATGAACTGGTTCGTGTGGACCATGATCCTGAAACCAATACAACTCATGTCACTGGCTTCTCTATAGATGTATTCAAAACTGCAATAGGAGCTTTGCCCTATGAAGTGCATTGCGAGTTTATTCCATTTGAGGATGCCAATGGAAAACCTGCTGGTAATAATAATGATCTTGTTTACCAGGTTTATCTCAAGGTACTCATATATATATATGCTTAACGTACTAGCTTGGTATTACTAGTTCATTCATATATCAATATATTTAGCATAGCCATGCAATCTAAATATATCTCAAGCTAGCTTAATAGGAGGACACCAACAAATGGTCTTTTTTATTTTTTTGGCCAGTTACAAGTGATTTCTTTAATAGCTTGCTAGCTAATTAAAAGTTTTGGGAATGTTTAGTATATATACCAACATTTGTCAGCATGTACCAAATGGTATTACATTATATATGTACACTGGGATTTAGATGTTTTCTATCAATTGATTATTATTATTAATCTCTATCCATTACCCCTCATTGTATAGAAATTTGATGCTGTTGTTGGAGATGTAACGGTCACATGGAACAGATCTCAATATGTTGATTTTACAGTACCATATACCGACTTAGGTGTGGGAATGTTGGTACCAAAGAATGACAAGGGAAACATGTGGATTTTCTTCAAACCACTTTCAACAAATCTTTGGATAACAATTGCTGCTTTCTTTATCCTAACTGGCGTTGTTGTTTGGGTAGTTGAGCACCCTACTAACACAGAATTTCAAGGCACACCAGGGAAACAAATTGGAACAGTACTTTGGTTTTCTTTCTCAACTCTTGTGTTTGCTTATAGTAAGTGCTATATCTCAGTTCTTCCAATTATACAAGTCCTCCTGTCAAGTGAATGCTCAACTTCATATATTCATATTTTAAGATCTTACTTCAAAGTTGATTATTAGTTGTTCTCACAGTGGTCAATAACATTCTATGGTTAATTTGGTTAGGTTCATTAGGATGCTTGTTCTATATATACATGCTAGATTGCTAGCAAATAACATCGAAAAATAAATTTTCTTGTTCATTTTGCAGCGGAGAAGCTGTCAACTAATTTGGCAAAGTTTGTAGTGATCATATGGGTGTTTGTAGTGCTTATATTGACTTCAAGTTACACTGCAACTTTAGCATCAATGATGACAGTCAAACAGATACAGTTAAACTCAAGAGGGAACTATATAGGTTACCAATCAGGTTCATTAGGAGTTATAGTGAACTTGAATTTCAGTGGGGTTAAGCCGTATCGTTCAGCTGAAGAATATTCTCGTGCTCTATCAGAAGGAAGCAAGCATGGTGGTGTTTCTGCGATTATTGACGAGGTTCCATACATTAAAATCTTCCTCGCAAATTATTCTGCTGACTACGCCATGATTAAACCCCAGTCTATCACCAATGGTTTTGCCTTTGTGAGTTACCTCAATCTCTCCTATGATTTACATAACACATTATTCATTATTACTCATGCATGGAATAATCTGGAAATCTAAAGCCCTGTGTTACAACATATAAAGTCCTGGACTACCTCCCCACCTATTGCCAATAACTATTCTGTTGGATTGGATGCTCCAATTATTTATTCAGGTTCAAGTAAGGAATTTCAATTCTTACTACATAGGGAAAATACGGCATACATTGTTATGGCTCATCCTGCAATGTGTCCAAGAATACTAACCATTTGGCTTTCGTTTGCCTCTATGAACAAAATAAGCTAAATTCAAACATTATTTAAGCAATTTGACTATTTATATAATCATGAATATATGATTGAGTATCTGAAACACTGAATAGTTTTGATCACAATCTGGTTAATTTTGTGTCCATTTTTGGCGTTCAGGTTTTCCCTAAAGGTTCGAAATTGGTTCATGATGTGTCAAGGCAAATTGAATTTCTGAGACAGGAAAAAAAGCTTATAGAGATGGAAAAGACCTGGTTTCATGAAAAAACAAGTCTTATGTATGATGAGGATATTAGCAAGAGTAATCCCAATACGATTGAGCTCTACGACTTTCGTGGTCTATTCCTTATTAGTGGGGCTTCTTTAGCTATTGCTCTTTTCTTATTCCTAGTTTTATCCCCTCGATTTAGAAATCTGATTCGAGGACTAATGCAGCGTTTAAGGATGTTCCTCTCCAAAGGAAATACAAATATGCCGCCAGTTCCTATGCAATTGGTTGTACATGCTGCCCATTAACCACTAATACAAATATTAATTGCTCCTTTGATAGATTCTATTGTGTAGAAAATCCGTCGGGAGTTATTTTTTTGATCGATGTTAAACTTGGGCTTTTGTTTTGGGTTGTAATTAACAAAATCACTTAATTTATGAAGTTTGCTTGTAAAGGAAGTGACATGTAGTTTTGTTCAAGAGTATAATTCTTGCTTCAGCACTTTTCTATTATTGAGAATACTTTCTTTTTCTTTTTATTTCCTATCTTCTTATACAGATCATGAATTAATCATGGTTCATATGTAATAGTCTTGTTATGGACTTATGTATACAACGTTCCTTCAGCCCATTGAGTTATATATCCAACCATATAGAGAAGATCGAGAAGAAATTAAATACATACCAGCTTTTTCTTTCTTCTTTATATATATATAATTTTTTTTTCCCGATAATATTCTTTCTTCTTTATTGGACATGCAACTTATTGCTAATTCCACCATTTATATCAACATTGCGTGGTCAACCATTTATATCCTCTTTCTTCTTTGTTGCTGTTGTCAAGTGAGGCTTGTTTCTTGTGTAATATGTTTGCTAGTCTCTTTGAATTCTTTTGTAGATATTTTCTCAGTACTAGGCTGTGGGTTCCTTATCCATTCCTGGTATAGCTCTGATCTGTTGTAATCAAATCTTTTTTTCTTCTAAAACCAAATTATAATGTTCATTATTAAACCATTAATTCTACCAGTTAAACGTTTTTTTCGTCGTTTATTGTTAAGTGTAAATTAATCAATAATCAATTCAATTCTATAAGCTAAGGAGTGGCTATTTGGATTTGCTACTGCACATTAATTCTTCAATAACTATAGGTCCCTCTTCTTCCATTTCTAATGAACAACCAATAAGATGGAGTCCTCCTCAGCCTTTGTTTTCTAAGATAAATGTTGATGCTTCTTGTGATCGATTTGCTCAAGCAAAAAAAGGGTTTGGGTGTAGTAATCAGAAATCATGCTGGCAGTTTGGTGTGTGCCCATATGGAAGCAATTCATGGGAATTTGTCCGTGTATGCAGCTGAGGCAAGAGCAATCTTATCTGGAATGAGAGTTTGCTTGAGAGAAGGTCTTCAAAGGGTTGATATGATCTTGGCAAATGAGAAGTTGATATGTTTACTGGTATGATCTTGGCCAATAAATTTAGTGAGTTGTATTCCTAAGTAATCTAAACCAGGCAACACGCTTGCAAAAATGCTTCATTAATTTGATTTCGTATTCAAATGCTTGCAAACCAAGTTAGTTTATGTTGGGATTTTACTCTCTTTCACGGAATTAACCGAGATTCTCACCATGCAACAATATACAATAAAGCAGGATAAATATGAAATAGTGCACAGTTATTTACGTTATTTACGTGGTTCGGCAAATCTCATGCCTACATCCACGGGAGAGTTTTTACCATCTTCACTATGAAAGAAATAATAAGTACAAGATACATGAGTTAAATTAATCTCATAACCCATAAACCCACTCTAGAGTCTATACTCAACCCGAGCCCTCGTATCCAAAAGGATACCCGTTGTATACCCATCTCTCAACCGAGAAGAATACTCTACCTCAAGAGTTATACATACTCTTTAACTGTGTGCACCCACAAGCTCTCTGTGGCTTGTTGCTGACCCTCTCGGATTGAGGCCACCGAGAACACCCTATGGGATTATACACATCCCATAGCTCCCCCAGCTGTAGAGCTCTCTCTGTGTGACATCTCTCTCTCTCTCTCACCCACTGCCTAGAGTGTAGCAGCACCACTCCTCCAAGGAGTTTATCTCCCGTGCTGCCCTCCCTCACTCTCTCTTGCATGTGTTACATCTCTACACTCTGCATAGGTTTCTCTCTAGCATGCCCCTTCTGCATGCTTACTACGTCCCTTCTTGCATGCACATATATATAGTAATTACAAGTTAGCATACAAGCTGACAATTAAACAAAGGAAAGGAGCTGCACTTTGCTTTCCTAAAGCAAAGCCTACTTTTACCTACTTTTGCCTACTAATGCCTACCAAAGCCTACCAAAGCTTTGTGCCTACCGTAGCCTTCCAAGGACCAGCTGAAACCTTCCTTCACATGCTTTATACCAGCAAAGACCTCATGCCTTCTTTTGACTCGCACATATTATCCACCAAGAAGGGACACGTCAAACCCAACAGTTTCCTTATCATACATTTTATTTATATCAATATATATTGCAAGCCTGGTCAACATTTTCAAGTACCTTCCTCGAATGATCAGATAAATTTAACTATATGATTACTCAAGAGGATATCGATCCATATAATGAAAACTATATATCCAGAGCTAGCTGCTATTAAGTAAGTTGGTGATCATATATATACAACTATATGTATGAAGTTTCGAGGCTTGAGGTAAACAATCATCCTATCCTTTCTGACCTTTTGTTGCCTCAGTCATCAATTGCGTGGTGATATTGAAAAAACAAATAATGATACTAATCCTATTATTGTTGAAGATCAGCTTCATGTCGGTGTGATTCTCGATATGGGATCAAGGGAAGGAAAGATTATTCTCAGTTGCATTTCAATGGCCCTCTCTGATTTTTACTATCTGTACAATAACTACAGCACAAGAGTGTTCTCTACAGTAAAAATTCCAAAGGCAAACCTCTGCCTGCTCTGTCGGCTGGTGAGCCATATACATTCTTTAATTTGAACAACTTCTGTATAACGCTTTTTAGCACTTTGCGGTTCAAATATTTCTTCCTTATTTGTATCTTATACATTTTTGTTGACAATAATCATCTATGTATGCTATAATAAGGAGACCCCTCTTTTTCAATAAAACAGGTGTTAAGCACTCAGTATATACATGATGCATCTTTAGGTACATCTTGTTGTACCTATAACGTTATGTATACTGTCCTTTGGAAAACGTACCCTCCCCTATTTTATCGTTTTTTTTTTCACACTCAAAGTTGACTAACTCGGCCTTAATGCTGCGTAATGCTTCACTGAGAAAATTAAGATGTTTTGCATGATAGTTTACTTGACCACAAACCCGAATATAAATGGATTATGATGGGGGAAAACTCAACCTTCATTCGTGTAGCAAAAATAGAAAAGGGAGGGAACAAATAAAAAGATTGGCTATGTTGACTACTGGCTTAGTAACGTGTTGAGTGTGGTATATAGTATATAGAGAACTTTTCATAGAATCTGATCATCAACTTATAAATATACCTTTACGATCCGCGTAAATCAGAACCTTAGTAGACGTACACACAACTACTACCAAACTAATGAAAAACCAACTCTGCTGTAATTCATGGATATCCAACAATTGTGACAATTCATTTTGGCACAGTAAAGAGATCTTTTGTCCATTAAATTTCTTGAGGTGAAGACAATTTGGTGATGGAGTCTGCTAGTCTGGGAATTGAAGCCTTGAACAGAGAGAGTCATAGAGAGAATTTTCAGATTTTCTTCTGCACGCCAGCATGGGAATTTAATAGATAGAGAATTTTGTTCTGCAATTCAACATAGGAAGTTGGGAATTGAAGAGATATCAGAATTGAATAGATATGAGAATTGAAGAAGTATGAGATAATAGATTCTTTTTGCACTTCTGTATGGGATAAAGGCATAATGCTTTGGTACTTGAAGAGATAGGAAAAAAAAAATGCACGCATGCTTGGTGATATTATATCACTGATATATAAATATATGTATGAATATTATGTATAAAATATATAAATAAAAAATATTAATATAAAACGGGTTGGGTTTGGATTAGGGTATGGATTCGAGTGTGCTCTATCCCTATCCGAACCTGCTGCGAGTTAAAAAAAAATATCCGAATTCAAACTCATACCTATTTTCCGGGTTTAAATCTGACCCATTCGGTTTGGTTTGCATTATTGCCATCCATAGACACGATTAAAAGATCGAGCTGGGGTGATTTGGGACCGAGCCGAGCCGCATCAATTCCACTACACCGTCAGATCATGACTCAACTTGATTGCATCAACGGTTCACAAATAGCCACGTTGCCCAGTTAATTGCACCTCAGTGCATTCCAGCTGCACCCCCTGACTTGTTAACAATTATAGCCTTATAGGGAAGAACTAGATGCGAAGGTTGCGCGATGTTTGGGGAAAAATTCCCACATATTTTTTTATATATGATTTTAAAATTTTTTTTAAGGTGTTTTTTTTTTAAAAACTATTTTATATTTTTTTCTTTTTTCTCCAAGGGGGTGGTGTTTTTTAAAAATTTTTTTTTTAAAAAATTGTGGGGTCTCCGCGCTTTTCTATTTTATTATTTGGGCCAAATGTGAAAAACCCCACCCCATCAAATAAATTATCTGTTTGGGGGGGGGAAAGGGGGGGGGGCCCCCCCCCCCCCCCCAGGGGGAGGGGGAGTGGGTGGTTTTTTTTTTTTTTTTTTTTTTTTATTAAAAAATACTTTTTTTTTGGGGAGGGGGGAGAATTGCCTTTTTTCCCCTTTTCTTGGTTGCTTTTTTTGTGTTTTCGACCTTTCAATATAAAATTTTTCTTTCTAACCCTTTCCCCCCCCCCCTCCCCTTTTCCCTTCCCTTTTTTTTTTTTTCTCGCCACCCCCCCCTTTTTTTTTTTTGTTGGGGGGGGGGGGGGGGGGAACAAAAAAAAAATTTTTTTCTCTTTCTCTCTCCTCCAACCCCCCCCCCTCTTCCTTTTATTTTCCCTCCTTTTCTCCCTTTTTTTTTTCTTTCCACCAAAAAAACACAAAAAGGCTCCCTTTTTTTTTTTTTCTCTCCCCCGTGGTGTTTGTGGAGATAAATTTTAATTTTTTTTAATCAAATCAATCATAAATAAATAAAAAAAAAAACAAAAAAAATGTATATAAAAGAGGTTTGAAAAAATTAAAAAAAAAAAAAAATAAAAAAATAAAAAAGAGATGATTTTTTTTTTTTTTTTTTTTAAAATCCTTTAATTTAGAGTGGAGGGGGGGGGGGGGGAGGGAAAGAAAAAGGAAGGAGAGAGGGGGGGGGGGGGGGGGGGGGGGGGGGGGGGGGGGGAATTTGGGGAGGTGGGGGGTGAGAGGGGGCAAGGGGAGAAAGGGTTGAGTGAGGAAAGGAGTCGTCCCTCCTCTTTTTTTTTTTCTTGTTGAATTGGTAGGGGGGGAGTGTTGCGGGGGGGGGGGGGGGGGGGGGGGGGGGGGGGGGGGGGGGGGGGGGTGGGGGGGGGGGGGGGGGGGGGGGGGGGGGGGGTTTCCCCGGGGGGGGAAAATAAAAAATTTAATAAATTTTAATTTATTTTTTTTTTTTTTTTTTTTTTTTTTTGGTTTTTTTTTTTTTTTTTGTGGGGGTGTTTTTTTATAAAATTCTCTTTTTTTGCCTCGCCTGTGTTGGGGAGAGGAAACAGAGAGAAAGGTGGGGGGAAGGGAGGGGTTGGGGGGGGTGATTGAGATTTTTTTAAATTTTTTAAAATTTTTTACATTTTTTTTTTTTATTTTTTTCAACAAATTTTAAAATATTTAAATAAATAAAATAATATTTTTTTATATTTTTTTTTTTTTTTCTTTAACTTTAGTTATTTTTGGTAGTTTTTTGTTTTTTTAAGTTTTTTTTTTTTTTTTTTTTGGTTTTTTAGATGTTCCCCCATCAAAAAAAAAAAAAAAAAAAAAAAAAAAAAAAATGATAAAATATTTTTTTATTTTTATATTATGTTTAAATATATTTATATATTTTTTTATCATTATTAAAAAAAAAAAAAAAAAAAAATATTTTTATAAATTTTTTCTATTTAATAAAAAAAAAAAAAAAAAAAAAAAAAAAAAAAAAAAAAAAAAAAAAAAAAAAAAAAATTTGTTGTGGGTGATATTTTTTTTTTTTCTTTTTCTTGTTTTTTTTTCGGGCCCTGCCGCGCCCCCCCGCCCCCCCCCCCCCCCCGGGCTTCCCTCCGCCGATGCGAAAAAAAAAAAAAAAAAAAAAAAAAAATTTAAAAATATATTTTTTTAATTTATAAATTTATATTTTTATTTATTACTATTATATAAAAATTTTTTTTTAAAAAAATTTTTATTCAACATAAAAAAATTATCTCTTCTTTTTCTATTTTTTTAAGGTAGGTGAAGGGGATATATTGTTTTTTTTTTGTAGGGGGAATGGTTGGGTGGGGGGGGGGGTTGGGAGGGGAGGGGGGGGGGGGGGGGGGGGGGGGGGGGGGGGAGGGAGGGGGAGGGGGGGGGGAGGGGGGGGGGGGGGGGGGGGGGGGGGGGGGGGTGGGGGGGGGGGGGCGGGGCGGCGGGGGGGGGAAAGCAAAAGAAAAAAAAGAAAAAAGAAAAAATAGAGGGGAGGGGAAGGCATGCCCTCCCCCCCCCACAAAGAAAAAAAAAAAAAAAAAAAAAAAAAAAAAAAAAAAAAAAAAAAAAAAAAAAAAAAAAAAAAAAAAAAAAAAAAAAAAAAAAAAAAAAAAAAAAAAAAAAAAAAAAAAAAAAAAAAAAAGAAAAAAAAAAAAAAAAAAAAAAAAAAAAAAAAAAAAAAAAAAGAAAAAAAAAAAAAAAAAAAAATATTGTATGTGAGCAATCGCGTCGGTATGTGGGTGGGAATAATTAATAATATGCCAGAATATCTATCCCTCTTGGGACTTTTCTTCCACTACGTATGGCCTTTACTGAGCTAGCAGCTAAATACCCTGAACACCATTGTGAGGTCGGTGAGCTAGGCTTACATACATTCTGGATCGACGGCTCGTAGTCAAGCCAAAACAGTTAATTGGTTTATAAATCTTGTGGAAAAAAGAATGATCAGAAAGAAGAAAATAGTCCAGCCGTCCTGCTATTTCAACATACGATAATTGAACCTGATCGATACCATTTTGGGGATGAAGAAATGGAGAGTGATGTCATTTGGTGCCATCCCCAGCTCTATATAACCTCATGAATCTCTTCACATTTCAACCACACCAAGAACCAGTAGCAATATAATAATTTCTTGTAAGCCCCAAAATCATGAGCCTCCTCAAAGCTCACTATGCTGTTGTGCACATCCTATGGATGAGTACCCTCTACTTTGCTGCATCAACCGTTAATGCAGCCACATTCGATATCCGAAACAACTGTCCCTTCACTGTTTGGGCTGCCGCTCTGCCAGGCGGCGGCAGACAGCTTGTCAGAGGCCAAACGTGGATCCTAAACCTAAGCCCCGGAACTAAAGGGGCTAGTGTTTGGGCCCGAACCAATTGCCACTTCGATGGAGCCGGACATGGAAGATGCCAGACTGGTGACTGCGGCGGTCTCCTCCAATGTCAATGCCATGGTCAACCCCCAAACACCGCCGTCGAATATCAATTTGGCAACACGGATTTCTTTGATATCTCTCTGGTTGATGGTTTTAATGTCCCAATGGATTCTACTCCCATTTCTAATGGGTGCATTCGCAGGGTCAAATGCATGGCAAATGTAAACGGACAGTGCCCCGCCCAGTTGAGGGCTCCGGGTGGCTGTTACAACCCCTGCACTGTGTTCAAAACTAAGCAGTGCTGCAATTCTGGGAAATGTGGGACCACGGATTTCTCTAGGTTTTTTAAGGATCTGTGCCCGGATGCTTTCAGTTACTCTATGGATGATCCAGAAAGCATATTTAGTTGCCCTGGTGGTACTAACTATAGAGTTGTGTTCTGCCCATGAAGCTAGCAAGTATGAGTTCTAGCTAGGAGGCGTATATGTATGCATAGATCTTCTAGAAAATAATGAAATGTTTGAGATGCAATATTAAGAGTCTGAGGGATTACAACTTTGTGATCAACTTTGTGATCGCCTTGCAAAGAAGAAGGAAAAACTATAAAAGAGTCACCACAACAGCAACTTTTTCATAATAGGAAAAAGTTGGCTTCCACGATTGAACTTGAAAGAATCATATGGCCTGGAGGATCCAAGAGGGAATTGAGTACTAGTGAAACAGCTAGTTAAACTAAGAATTGGTGTTCCAGTGAGATTCGAGGGTTTCAAGGAACTTGTTCGTGTGGACCATAATCTTGAAACCAATACAACTCATGTTACAGGCTTCTCTATAGAGGTATTCAAGGCTGCAGTAGAAGCTTTGCCGTATGAAGTGCAATATAAGTTTATTCAATTTTATTCAATTTGAGGATGATCTTGTGTACCAGGTTTATCTCAAGGTCACGAATGCTTAACTTAGTATTACTACTAGTTCATTCATATGCTCATGCTGTAGAATCAATTGGAAGAAAAAAGAAAAGAAGACACCTACAAATGATCTTTTTTTTTTCATCTCCTTAATAGCCTGCAAAAAGCAAAGGGAATGTTTGGTATATATACCAATATTTGTCAGTATGTGGCTATGTGCCAAGTGGTATTACATTATATATGTAGACACTAGGATTTAGATGTTTTCATCAAATTTTTATTATGGATGGGGTCAAAACTTATGAGAACCGGACAAAATGATACCCAAACTTCAAAAGTGATCAAAATGGTACATGAACTTTCAAAATGCGATTAAAATGATACCCAATCTCAATTTCCGTTACTGCACCGTTAGTTTCATGGGTATTTTGGTCATTTCACCCACTTTTAAATCTAAAATTACATTTTTACCCTTATATTAAGGGCCTGAAAAAATAAAAAGCCAAAGTTAGCTTTGCATGATGATGGATTCAAACCTTTCACTCCATGGTTACAACCAAATACCTCAACCACCAAAGCACATGCTACTACTGTAATCTATTATACAAAATATTATACGTATATACTTTGTAATTTCTAATATGACAAAACTATACCATTTTTTTTCTTTTTCTTCTTCTTCTTCTTCTTCTTCTTCTTCTTCTTCTTCTTCTTCATTTCTTCTTTCTTTGTTCTACAACTCTTTCTCCTGTGAGCTGCGAGCAGAGCAGAATTGGGTGCCAAGAGTTTTGGGCACCATGGTTGCTGCCTTCGGTGCTTCTGTGACGGCGGAGAAGAGTATAGAGGTCACGGCGGACTAAGAAAGAAGAGAAGAGAAGCTCGGAGAGAGGTGCGAGCTGAGAAGAGAGGGAGGGTTGGAGAGAAATAGAGATTGAGAGAGAGAAAGGAAGGGGAAGAGGAGAAAAAAAAATGAAGAAGAAAGAGAAAGAGGGAAAGGAAGGAGAAAAAAAAATGAAGAAACCAGAGAGCAGAAAAAAAAATGAAGAAGAAAGAGAGAGGGAAAGGAGGGAGAAAAAAAATGAAGAAACCAGAGAGCAGAAAAAAAAAATGAAGAAGAAAGAGAAGGAGGGAAAGGAAGGGGAAGAGAGGAAAAAAAAAGAAACCCAGAAAGCAGAAAAAAATGAAAAAGAAAGAGAGAGGGAAAGGAAGGGGAAGAAGAGAAAAGAACGTTTCTTTTTTACTTTTTTCATTTTTAAGAATCTCAGCTAGTAGGTAATAAATATTAATATTGTTTTACATTAACATCAATTTTTTTTTTATCGAAATCATGAACATAACATTAATGAAGGGCACCAAACCCAGCATTACACGGCCTGATAATCGGCCAGCCCCAATCGGCATAACAAGTACAAACAAACCCATAAAGGGTAACAAATACAAACAACACAACAAAACACCGAGTCCGGACATTCCAGCGCCGCCGAGATATCCACAGATCTAAGCGATCTCGCTGCCGACAAGACTCGTGGTTGTGGATCCGCACCAAACATCTTCAAAGACGTTCCCGATTGCAGATTCGAGTCCTCGTCCCAGCACCCTTAGATGGTGGAGCCCCAGAAGGGATCTCCACTCCTCCGTTCCTCGAGGGAACTGGGTCGACATAGCATCCGTACTACCGGCTTTATCCGGTTTTGTGGATCTCGCGCTAATTGAGACGAGGAAGAACAAGATCTGAAAGCCAGAGATCAGAGAAAACGTTTGTGTTTTGGGTAGACATAGATGGATCAGAAAAAATAAAGAGGAAAATGATTATGCGGTTTTTACCGTGGTCATTAATTATTACCTAAATTCCTAACAATTGTCGTTGTAAAGTATAATGGGAAATAGAGGTTTTTCCCATAGATGATTGTTATATTTACTTTTCAATGTCACAATAAATTAAATTAAATAAAGAATTATTATTAACAAGTATAAAGAATAAATAATATATATATATATATACAAAATTAAATGAACTATACAGTATTGTTTCTATTTACAAAAATATACATTATATACAAAAGTATTTTTTGGGGGTTTTTTGAGATTTTTTTTAAAACAATAAATAATTAAAAGGAAATATTTTTGGATTTTTATTTTTTTGAAAACAAGAAAAACACACAAAAATATTGATTTCTCTAAGTCATATGATCGAAATTAACATTGTGAAATATTAGAAAGCTAATTATTTCCCAATTAGACTTCTCTCGAAAATTACCTAAGTGAAAGACCTAGATAATCAATTAAACATGTCATCTTAGTCTAGAAAGCTACTATTCAAACATTTCAAAGATAAAAGAATCGTTAATTAAGTGAATATATGGAAAAGTATTAATTGCAATCTTTTTATTTGATTGACTTTCCAAAGCTTTACTACTTATGAATTAGGTTTCAAAACTATTAGGGAATCGATTCTAACTCATAATTAATGAAATATTATAAGTTTCGAACTATAACAAAAGCATAAAAGTTTTCGAAAACAGAATAAACAAAAATCAAAAAAAATTAGAAAAATCAAATCAACAATTATTATGAAAATAGAAAATAAACAAATATTTACAATAACATTTAAAAATTATTCAGAATAGTTAATTAAAAAAAATAAATTATAATAAATAAAAAGTTGGGAAAAATGATTGATGAAAATGCGTGGTATATTGTAGATGTAAATTTGGATGTGGGGGTGAAATCAATTGGCATTGGGTTTGTGAATGGGTTTGAGGCCAAGTTGACTTGTTTGACTGGCCCAACCTCATGCTGACTTTGACTTTTCAAAGCAGCCTTTCTCTCTTGTTGACTTGTTGACCCGTGTTCAACACATTTAATCATCTTTCTTCTTTGTTTTTCTTCTGGGCAGAGCAAGAGAGAGGTGAGGCTAGAGATGTGCAGCAGTTGGAGTAGCGGGAGATGAACAGGACGGGTGAGATTGATTTGGTGATGGCAGCGGGGCAGGTCGGCGACGACGACGGTGGATCGGAGATGGGTCGGTGAATAGATCAGTGGCTGGGCAGGGCGTCGACAGGGGTCGGTGATACCTGGATTGGTGAATTAATGGGAAGCCGGCAAAGAGGGAGCGGCTGGGCTGGGCTCGGCGACAACACGGGGATAGAGAAGAGAAGGGACGCCGCGAACTGATCTACTGGGTTGATGCAGTGGCGTCATCTGGTGAGTCCGTGATGGGCATCGTCGGCGAAGTGATTGGGTCGCCGGTGATTTGATTAATTGCAGGAAGAGGCGCGGCTGCTATTGGGTTAAGCAGCGGCGGTGCTTGATTGATTGAAACAGCGCCGGTGAGCGGGAATGGACTGAAGACGCAGCGAAGGATTTGAGAGGCCGGACTGCCATGGCAGAAGCAAAGCGGCGACGTCGAGCTGGGCTTCCAAACCTGCAAAAGAAAACAAAGAAAATTTGAGAGAAAGAAATTGATTGCTTGATTTGTGAAATTGATTTGCAGAGAGATGGAAATTGAGCTTGGCGACGTGGTGGTGATGGGTTCTGGAATTTGCTATTGCAGGTACTATGATTGTTGCCGTGAGCAATTGAAGTGGTGCCATGGATTGTGATGGGTGTGAGATGAATTGATGATGAAGAGGGAGCTGCTGTGATTGAGAACTAATTCCAAACCTGCAAAACAAGAAAAGAGAACGAAGATAATTAGATTGATGATGAAGTGAATTGCAGGAACTCTTAAATAGCAAAGGAAAATGGGAAGCAGCCAAGGCTTGGTGGAGGGAGTAGTGGAGGTAGTAGGTGAAGTGGTGGTGGAATAGGTTGGTGAAGTGGACTGTAGTGGTGGTGGAATTTTGGTGGGTAGTGGAGCTGCAAAATTCAAAACAAAATAAATACAAAATAAATAAATAAGTAAACAAACAAATAAATATAAATATAAAATCAAAAGTAAATAAAAATAATAAATATAAACATAAAAATAAATATAAATATAAACATAAACATGGGAAAATAAAATGGAGATTTGAATTATGTCGGGTGTGTGGTGAATGTGGTGTAAAATTGTGGATTCGAATAAAATCTTATATTTATAAAAGAAATATGATGAAAATTAAAATTTGGTGAAAGAATTTTTATATAAAAACCAAAAAATAAAAAAATGAAAAAAAAAAAAAGAGAAAAGAAAACGGAGAGGATAGAGAGGGAAGGAAGGAGATCGAGAGAGATCCGAGAACAAAACTCATGGGAAAGCTAGAAAGGAGTAGATCCAGACCGGAGACCATGAAAACACTACACAAAAGCCAGGGAAAGGTGCCCGGACGAAGAGGCCGCCCCCAACTCTACAAAACCGTCGAACCAGATCACAGATCTGGAACAATGGTTAGAGAGAAGGGGGAGGAGACGGGTGCACATGACTTTTTCTTTTTAGAGAGAGGCAGGACTTTCTCTCTCTAAAACGACTTAATCAAGTTAGACGTCTACATTAACATCAATTGATGTATTGGTGTAGTGGAACTGTGGAAGGATAGCAAGTTTTTGACCCTGAGAGCAAGGGTTCGAATCCCATTGCTAACAATGGATGATTTATTTTGAATAAATCTCCCAAGTAAAAAGACCAAAATGGCCCTCAATAGTGTGTCACATGCGCGGCACATGCATGAAACTAACGGTGCAGTAACAGAAATTGGGTTTGGGTATCATTTTGAAAGTTCAGGTACCATTTTGATCACTTTTAAAGTTTGGGTATCATTTTGTCCGGTTCCTATAAGTTTTGACCCCACTCATGAAAAAAACCCAACAATTATTATTGTTAATCTATATCCACTACTCCTCATTGTACAGAAATTTGATGTTGTTGTTGGAGATGTAACGATCGCATCGAAAAGATATCGATATGTTGATTTTACAGTACCATGCATATACCGACTTAGGTGTGGGAATGTTGGTACCAAATAATGACAATGGAAATTTGTGGATTTTCTTCAATCCATTTTCAACATATCTTTGGATAACAAGTGCTGCTTTCTTTATCCTAACCAGCGTTGTTGTTTGGGTAGTTGAGCACCCTACTAACGAGAAATTTCAAGGGACACCAGGGAAACAAATTGCAACAGTACTTTGGTTTGCTTTCTCAAGTCTTGTGTTTGCTAATAGTAAGTGCTATATCTCGATCAGTTCTTCCAATTATACAAATCCTCCTGTCAAGTGTTGAGTAATTTCTCAACTTCATATGTTCTTATTTTAAAATCTTGTTTCAAAGTTGATTTTTCATAATGGTCAGTAACATTTCGACGATTAGGTTAGGATCGATCCTTGTTTTCTAGCAGTTGTTCTATACATGAAAATTGAAAGTATGAAACATAATTTTTTTTGTTCATTTTGCAGCGGAGAAGCTGTGTCAAATAATTTGGCAAAGTTTAATTGTAGTGGCCATATGGGTGTTTGTAGTGCTTACATTGACTTCAAGTTACACTGCAACTTTAGCATCAATGCTTACAGTCAAACAAATACAGTTAAACTCGAGAGGGAACTATATAGGTTACCAATCAGGTTCATTAGGAGTTGTAGTGAACTTGAATTTCAGTGGGGTTCCGCTGTATGGTTCAGCTCAAGAATATTTTCGTACTCTATCAAAAGGAAGCAAGCATGGTGGTGTTTCTGGGATTATTGACGAGGTTTCATACATTAAAATCTTCCTCGCAAAGTATCTGCTGACTACGCCATGATTAAAACCAAATCTATCACCAATGGTTTTGCCTTTGTGAGTAACCTCTCTCCTATCATTTACACGACACATTATTATTATTCATGCATTCAATAATTTGACGGAATCTTTTGCTGAAATTGATCCCCCATTGGGAAATAAAAAGCCTTGTATTACAACATATAGTCCTAGATAGATTATCTCTCCACCTATTGCCAATAACCATTATGTACTTGGATTGGATGCTCCAATTCAATTCTTACTATAGCGAAAATACGGGATAATTGTTATGGTTCATCCTGCAATGTACGTGTCCAAGAATACTAACCACGTACATCTGGCTTTAGTTTGCCTCTATGAACAAAATAAGATAAATTCAAACATTATTTAAGCAATTTGACTATATATATATATATAATCATGAATATATGGTTGAGTATCTGAAACACTAAATAGTTTTACTCACAAACTGGTTAATTTTGTGTCCATTTTTGGTATTCAGGTTTTTCCTAAAGGTTCGAAATTGGTTCATGATGTGTCAAGGCAAATTGAATTTCTGAGAGAGGAAGAAAAGCTTATAGAGATGGAAAAGACATGGTTTCATGAAAAAATAACTCTCATGCATGTCTGATGAGGATATTAGCAATAAGGATCCCAATACGATTGACCTCTACGACCTTCGTGGTCTATTCCTTATTAGTGGGGCTTCTTTAGCTATTGCTCATTTCTTATTCATACTTTTATCCCCTCGATTTAGAAATCTGATTCGAGGACTAATGCAGCTGATTCGAAGACAACTACAGCGTTTAAGGATGTTCCTCTCCAACAGCATGCCAGTTCCTATGCAATTATTGTACATGCTGTCCATGAATAACCACTAATTAATACACATCTTATATTTTAACGGTAGATCGATGGATGAAAATTTAGCGTAGGTACCATATCAGACAAAGTCGAGAAGTTCAGGTACTATGGTTGTAATCAAAATGTAAGTTCATGCAGTACCATGTATATAATAAGTTCGATCAAGTACTATTTGTAATAATATACCTATAATATATAGATTCTATTGTGCAGAAAATCCTTCGTGAGTTAATTTTGTGATGTTAAACTTGGGCTTTTCTTTTGGGTTGTAATTAACAAAATCACTTAAGAATTAATTATAAAAGTCTCCAAAACTATAGAGTTATTTTCAATTTCACACCCACGTATCAAATTTTGTCATTTTTATACTTCGATCACATTTGATTTCTTTAACGAATTGATACCTTGGAGGTATGAAAGCGTTACCAAATAATTAATAAATTAATACCTCCCAGATATGAATTCTTTAGCATTGCAATGCATGTGATGGGCACGTGATGAAAAATGGATGGAAAACATCCAATTTGACATATGGGGGTGCAAATTGACAGTTTATGAAAGAAAGGGGTGCAAATTGGCTGAAATAAAAAAAATAGGGTGCAAATTGACAGTTTCAGCCAAATATAGGGTGCAAAATGGCCCTTAAGCCATATATATGTATATATATATATATATAGCTAGGTAATATTTCCAATCAGGTCTGATGCATCTTAATCATTTTTTCTGATGCTAGTTATCAGAAGAATGTGCTCCTTAAAATGATGAATCTTGGTGGGATTCAGTAATATATTGACGTATCGATCACAATGCTAGTTAGTACTAGCTGTTTCATTTCCAGTGAGGGAAAAACCCTGCATGCATGGAAACAACTACGTACGTACGTACAAGTGAAATGAACTTCTAAATCTCCATGATATTTTTTCTTTTGTTTTTTTTAAAGGCCCCGTGATCTCAGTTTTGTGAAGCTTGCTTGGGAAATCTACATGCTAGCAGGCCGGTGGAGTACTGGCCTTGCTTGAAGTCACGACTTCATGCAATGAAACCAACGTACCAGGTACTTTTGCCGGCCATTTCCATGGTGTTACATGTGGTTGCCGCCACCAAAGGGTCGCGACATTAATTAGATATGCAGCCCTTGAAGCTAGCTTTCAGGCTCTATATCACCACATGCATGTTGGAAATTTGACCTGTTTTAGGTTCTTTCATCTCCAAAACGTACAACAGCTAACTTCAGGAATATATGAAGTCCCTAGCCTCCTGAAATTGGTCGTTTTCGATCACAGACTGAAACGTTGATTGAAGCTCATCTCAAAAGAAGCTATAATAGGATCTCTAAATCATTTCAGTTCCCATGCCAGCGCTACAAGTTCTGAAACGAAGCAGGTTAATTAGGAGAAGAAAAGAGTGTCACACTTATTGTTCATCTTCCCAACCTTGTATATATAGATTTGGGAGAAAATTATCGATCATGCACACTTGAGTCTATTGATGCCTCCAAAAAAAAAATCAGTTGCCATATATATATATTCTTTCACGTACAAAACCTGTAGTAGACATGCATTCCATCTTCAATCCGAACTTTCATAAAGTTTGAGAATGTAACTCCACCTAATGTAACTCGCATCACTCGCCCTGTTCTTTTAATCTTCTTCATTAATTATTTGACTTCTCATATGCACACCAATCCAAGTTGGTATGGAATCTGTTTGCATATATATGAATTGAGTACTGCTTTGTTCTCATAGACAGGCGCTGTAATTAGGGACGGAGCTAGGAGTATACCAAGACTCAAACTTCTCACCACCAGCACGATATAAGCTAAACAAACAACTTCGTTAGTAACACCTATTGTTTTTGGAAAATTCTAATATACGATCCCATAAGCTAAAGCAAAGCAATTGCCGTTTAAAAATGCGAAACTATACATTTCAAAAATAAACATTCCAAAAAATGCAATTGTCATTCTAAAATTTTTGAAAACAAAAATGAATTGCATTTTAAAAAAGATACTAGAGCCGATATTAGACCCTTGTTTTTTGACAAACAATAAATTTATATGTTAGTAACGTTTTTTTTAGAATTATATGTTAGTAACGTTACCTTTTAAAATTATGGGAAATTCTACTAGTGAGGGCCAAACAATGAGGACTTGTTGAGAAATTTCAAACTCAACCGTTGGATGAGTTTTTAATAAGTTTTTTAAATATCAACTAACATTTAAAATACTCATCTACCGGTTAAGTTTGAAAGTCATCAACAAGTCCTCATTGTTTGGTCATCACTAGAGCCTCTCCCTTAAAATTATATACGCATATAACTTACCTAAATTTTTTGCCCAGCTCCGTCTTTGTATGTAATAGATACTCCTCACATAGTCACATGTGTATTCCTTCTTCAATTGAAATATATATTTTAGAAATCAGTATTTTCCTTCTTCTTCTAGCTCACATGGAAAAATTTCATGAATATTTCCTTGATGGAAAAGTCATCGTTGACAAAAAAGAAAAAGAAAAAAGGAGAGAATAATAGTTGGTGGACCACTTGGGCCAAAGTGATAAAAGCCCCAAAATCCCTGCAACATAAACGGTTAAACCGACCCGGCCAATTTTCTAAACCCCTAGCTAGGTTTTTGAGCAGGAGAGCCATGGGTGCTGCTTCGTCCTCCATCAACAGACCAGAGTCGGCAGATCATAACAACTCGTCCTCCTCATCAAACTCAGCGATCCCCGCCGATTCTCCTAAGCCCGACTCGCCACCAGATTCATCAACTCCCTCCATGTCCGATTCAGCTTCCAAAACCCAATCGGATACAAAACCCTTAGAAGAGGAGGAAGCGGCGAAGCCCAAGGAAGATGAATCGGAGATCGGCGAGGAGGGAGAGGAGGAGGAGGTGGGGGAGTGTGGGTTCTGCTTGTTCATGAAAGGCGGCGGGTGCAAAGAGAGCTTCACAGCCTGGGAAAAGTGCATTGAAGAGGCTGAGAAGACGAACGAGGACATTGCTCAAAAGTGCTTTGACGCCACCTCCGCTTTGAAGACGTGTATGCTGGCTCACCCCGATTACTACGAGCCCATACTCAGGGCCGAGAAGGCCGCCGAGGAAGAGGTCGTCAAGGAATTGGAGAAGGAGAAGGCGGCCGAGAAGGAGGGGCAGGACAACAAGGACAAGGAGAAGGAGGTTGTGATAGAATTGGAGAACGAAAAGGCTCCGGTGAGCTCGAAAACAGCTCCAGCTTCTTCAGAGGAGGTGGGGGAAAATGATTCCGGTGGCAAGCAATAGCCGGTTAGGCTAACCGGAAATAGTAATGTTGTTTCTATCATTTATCACATCTAATTGTTACCAATTTTGGTGATTGAGGTAGTTGTTTTAGCTGAGGATATAAAATCTTGTTTAGTGGCAATTGAGAGACATGAAAATCAAAGTGTCATGATAATAAATTTTACTTGGAGCAACCAATGTTTCTCTTCTGTATTGCATTGTGTTTGTGATTTCTTCTTGTTTGTTAGCTCTTTGCTTGGACCAGGAGTAGTATCATTACGTATATTTGCTAAACAATTGGCTCATGGTTCCTACATTTTCCTGGCTGATTATGTTTCTCTAACTGATACTTGTAAATTGCAATAATTGCATTGATTGAATAGGTGGAGAAAACTATTTTACATGAATTCATATTTTAGGAACATTTTCTTTTGAATACTGATTAGTTTACCCATTAGAGATTAAAAGATATGAACTAGGATTAATATGTGCAGTAATTTGTTTGCTTGCTGGTTATTTCCTTGGTGGTGTCCATTTTTGGGCAGCATAAAGCTCTCGTCTTTGAGGGGGCTTATAGCTTCAATGGCAGAGTATGTATCTCCACACTAATGGCAAGAGTTCGATCCTTACATTTCCCCTTCTTTGAATAAGAAAACTGTCATCTATACATTGTACACGGTTGGTTCTATTTCTTGCTTAAAGAACTAGTACATGAGTTTTGGAAAAGAAAATATATTTTGGTTCTCCCTCCCTCTCCTCTCTTTATTGGCATTACCACTGTTTTTAGGGCTTATTACCTTATATTATGATGAATCTGTTGCTGTTGTCAACTGAGGCTTGTTTCTTGTGTAATATGTTTGCTAGTCTCTTTGAATTCTTTTGTAGATATTTTCTCAGCACTAGTGTGTTCCTTATCCACTCATGGTATAGCTCTTCTGTTCCTTATCCGTTCATTAAACCATTCTACCACTTAAACGCTTACTTAGTTGTTTATTGTTAAGTGTAAATCAATAATTAATTCAGTTATAACGCAAGCAGCTCGGTAATTTTTGCTGGCTAAACTCGGAGTCGTATAGTTGTAGATGCCAGAACATGCTTGCAAACCAAGTATTGATTTTGTCTCCCTTGTCATACATTGTATTTATATCAACATTGCTTAATCACCTTTTCAAGAACCTTCCTTGAATGATCATAAGAATTTAGTTATATGATTAATTATGCTCTGAATACTAGTTCAGAAGCATATATACAGATGATAAAGCAATTATATATCCAGAGCTGCTATTACATTCAGTTGGTGATCATATACAACTTTATGGAGTTTCAAGGGTTGAGGCGTGCAATCATCCTGTTCTTTGTGACCTTCTGTTGCTTCATTGGTCACTTGTGTGCTGAAATTGAAAAAACAAATAATGATATCAATCCCATTATTGTGGAAGATCAGGTTCATGTCAGTGTGATTCTCTATATGGGATCAAGGGAAGTAAAGATTGTTTTCAGCTGTATTTCAATGGCTCTCTCTGATTTTTACCATCTGCACAATAACTACAGCACAAGATTAGTTCTCCCCAGTAGGGATTCCAAAGGTGAACCTCTGCCTGCTCTGTCAGCTGGTGTGCCTTTCATTCTTTTAACAAATTACTGTGCTCTGTCAGCTGGTGAGCCTTTCATTCTTTAGCAAATTACTGTATTTCAAGGTTCATTCTATACTTTATACTGTTGGTATATAATTACTATCACCGATATAAAGAACTGTCTTTGTCAATCAGTAGGTGTTAAATGCTAAACATATCTTTATTAGTTACAAAGGTGTTAGTAATACTTGATAAATTTTAAATACAATGGTAGCAAGTCATTGTGGAAATGTCCCCATTTCCGCATTCCCCTACTTTTCTGATCCTTTTTCTACACTAAATCTCTGCATGCGCATGTTCGTCTGATGATGTTTCTAGGATATTTACTTGTAGGTAATTTTTACTTGTTACTCCATGCAGCTCTTAATTTTTTGGAAAACATCAAAGTAGAAGCAATAATTGGTGCATAAACAAGAGTAGAAGCAAATCTTTTGGCAGAATTAGTAGAATCAGCTAAACTCCCTGTATTGTCTCTTTCTCTTCTTCTCACTGACAATAAATATCCCTTCTTTGTTGAGATCATGCACTCTGATCAAGCTGCTGAAGTTAAGGGACTCAATGCCTTATCGAAGTTTTCAAATGGAGGGATGTTATGCTTCTATATGATAACAAAGAATATGAGTGAGAGACTTCATTCCATCATTACTCAAAAACTCCTCCCAAGAAATTACATATGGGAGTGTTGCATACAAAAGTTCAAATATTGCTTCCACCTCACCAAATGAAGAAATCATTGAACGGATCCAAAAGCTGATGAAATTGAAGGTTAAGGTACTTGTGGTGCATGTGTCACATTCTTGCGCCTCGCCTCCGACACATCTTGATGAACTTTGCTCGTAAATGAAGTGGACATGCAGTTTTGTTCAAGAGTATAATGCTGACTTCGGTACTTTTTGTATTAGAATACTTTGATTTGTTTTCTATCTTCTTAAACGGATCATGAGTTCATATGCAATAGTCTCGTTATGGACTTGGAAGATATTTTCGGGGCTTTTCCTTGCTGGAAATAAAACAGATCGAGTGGTCTTGCTTGAAGTTGAGGCTAGGATAGCTGGTGACCCTCTTTGAGCCGGCTTCATGGAATGTAACCATCCACTTTTGCCATTGGCATGCTTGGAGTTACGTTGTTGCCGCCACCAAAGTGTCGCGACATTAGATCTGCAGTCCTTGAAACTTGCAGGCTCTATATCACCAACCACATGTTGGAAATTTGAGTTTTCTGAGGTTCATTCATCTCCAAAACAACAGCTTTAGCAATGAAATTGAAATTGGTTGTTTCCATAGACTGGAAAAGTCTGAGAATGTCGCCCTTGACCAAAAAGTTTGAAGCTCATCCTAACGAAGCTAATAGGATTTCTAAACTCGTTTCGGTTCCTATCCGCCTATCCCTACATTTCCAAAAATGAAGCAAGATTGGAGAAGAAAGGAGTGTCAGCAATATTTTGTTTTTTGGTTAATCTTGTTTGTTTACCTGTTCATTACTTGATCTTCCCAACCTTGTAGTAACTCACTTGAGGAGAAAAGCATCAGACATTCAGACTTGATTTTATTCCTACAAAAAATGTCAGTGGCCATATTCTTTCAAAAAACCTGTACAGTCTTCGTTTTCAAACTGTCAACTCAACAGTTAACACTTGGACTGCATTACATCTTCAAAATTATGATGGGATATTGGGAATATTTTCACCCAGTAAAATGTAAAACAAAACCCAAAAAAAATAAAAAAAAATTCACCTAGCAAATTACACATTTTGTATCATGTCAGATTCGAGTTATATCAAATATAAACGTGTCGAAATACGCAAATCTAAATCCGACGCAATTAATAGACATTGTTAAATGCATGGCTTAGCAGCATGACTCGACAATTTAAACCAATTTAGGCTACATGAATACAAGTTCACAATAATTATCACCGTAGTTGTTTTTTATATGACTTACATTGGAAGTAAAGAAAAAAAAAACTATAGAACTTTTATACTTGAAATTTATTGAATTTTAACGAGTTGTGTTTGTGGGTTACCTGACACAATCCGTTTAGTAAAATAAATTTTTGTTTAAGCGGGTCTTTTGTGAGTTGGTGAACTTATTCAAAATCCACGTATTTATTAATCGTGTCTTAGCTGGTTCACCCGCAATTCACCTTTATTTTTAATCCTAAAAGTTAATTGAGAAAATGAACACGAAAAATTAAATTTCATTAATTGACTTGACCAGGAAGTGCAAGCATTTATTTGTTATCATAAACAAAAACAAATATTAAATGAAGAAAATAATAATAATAATAATAATAATATGAGGCATGACCTTTATTTGTCGGCAAAAGGTGTAGCTTTCCAATTTTTTTTTCAAAATTTGATTTCTTATAAATTTCGTCAAACAAATTTCATTGTCTAATGTTCATCAATGTTCCTAAATTCCTAAGGGGTTTGTAGGAATCAAATTGGAAGTTGAGAGTACGTTGAGTCGAATCCCATTATGGAAAGGCTCGTTCAACTGATGAAAAGTTATTTTATTATAGCACACATTATTTACCAAAATGAAGAACTCTTTAACTTATCAAGAAAATGAACACAAAGAAAATAAATTTCATTCATTAACTTGACCAGGAAGTGCAAACATTTATTTGTTTTCACAAGCAAAAAAATAATATGCGGCATGACCTTTGCCGATGAGTATTTCATCGGCAAAAGGTTTAACCTTCCTTTTTTTTTAAATTTGATTTCTTGCAAATTTGATCATACAAATTCCATTTTCTAGTGTTTATCGATGTTCTTGGGCACCTAATGGAGTTGTAGGAACTAAATTGCAGGTTGAGAGTGGAGTGGAATCCTGTTATGGAAAGGCTTGTTAAACTGTAACAAGTTTTACACATGTCACATAAGCACTTAACGAAATATTTAATGGTAGTTACTATAATGGCAAACGGATGGATAGTTCAGGTACCACAAGGTTCTTTATGAAAGTTAAGGTACCAAAAATTGCATTTGGTAATAGTTCAGGTATCATATGAGGATTTTTTATTTTTTTATAACACACATTATTCATCAAAAGTGAGAACTCTTTAATGTATCAAGACAATAATTAAACAAAAAAGAAAAATTCATTCATTGACTTGACCTAAAAGTGCATGCATTTATTTGTTTTCTTCAGCAAAAAGAAAAAAAGAAAAAATGAAAAAATAATAATAATATGCTGCATGATCAATTTGTTGACAAAACCTTTCAATTTTTTCTTTTTTACTATTTGATTTCTTATAATTAAATTTCATCAAATGAATTTTGTTTCCTAATGTTTATCGATGTTCTTGGGCACTTAATGAAGTTCAAATTGGAAGTTGAGAGTCGAGTGGAATCCCATTATGGAAAGCGATGAAAAGTTGTTTTATTATATATAGCACACATTATTCATCAAAAGTGAGAACTCTTTAACGGATCGAAAAAATGAACATGAAATAATAAATTTCATTAATTGACTTGATCCGAAAGTGAAAGCATTTATTTGTTATCTTAAATAAAAAATTTAAATGAGTAAAATAATAATAATAATAAAAGGCATGATCTTTTGCCAACGAATATTGGTCGGCAAAAGATGCAACTTTCCAAATCTTTTTTATTATTTGATTTCTTGCAAATTTAATTAAACAAATTTCATTTCCTAATGTTTATCGATGCTCTTGGGCACCTAATGAAGTTGTAGGAACCAAATTGGATGTTGAGATTCGAGTAGAATCCCATTATGGAAAGCCTCGTTAAACTGTTGGAAAGTAATTTTATTATAGCACACATTATTCATTAAATCATGAAGTAAATTGTGTGGCTAATAGGCTAGGCTAGCTCACACTGCTTGTGTTTCTGTTATTGATGAGTTTTGGTTAGATGAGACACCTTCTATCATTGAGGATGTTCTCTATGAGGATTTTTGTAATGGTACTCGAGGTTTAGGTCCTTTGTCCCCTTCGATGTGCAATTCGATCTATTCATATATCATTAATAAAGGTTCCTTTCTTCTTTAAAAATAAAAAGAGACACTGAACCAAAACAAAATTCATTAATTTATTTGACCTGTAAGTGCAAGTGTTTATTTGTTTTTTAAAGCGAAAAAAAATCAAATGAAAATAATAGTAATAATAATAATAATAATATGCTATATGACCAATTTGCCAAAGAAACCTTCTAATTGTATTATTATTATTTAATTTCTTATAAATTTCATCAAACGAATTTCATTTCTTAATGTTTGTCAATGTTCTTGCATGGGTACTTAATGGAGTTGTGGAAATCAAATTGGAAGTTGAGAGTGGAGTGGAATCCCGTTATGTAAAGACTCGTTCCACCAATGAAAAGTTGTTTTTATTATAGCACACATTATTTATCGAAAGTGAGTTTAACAAATATAGAATATAAACACAAAGAAAATAATTTTTATTTATTGACTTAACCCGAAAGTGCAAGCATTTATTTATTATCTTAAGCGGAAAAAAATGTAATAATAGTATGGGGCATGACCTTGGCCAACGACATACGCAGCCGCAAAAGGTGTAACCTTCCAATTTTTTTATTGAATTTCTTAAAAATTTCATCAAATGAATTCCTAAGTTCCTAATGGAGTTGTAGAAACCAAATTAGAAGTTGACAGTCGATTGAAATCTCGTTATGAAATGACTCATTAAACCGATAAAAATTTAGTTCTCTCTTTTTTTTTGACAGGTTAAATAGTTCTCAGCTTTTAATGAATAATGTGTGCTATAAAAATATAAATTTTTATCGGTTTTTTTTCCCCTGTGAAAAAAAAAATTGCAGTGTGACACTAGAGTCTTGCAGCCCTACAATACGTGCTTCACTATTACTTTTTCCATGTGGGAGCCATACAATGGTTTATATGCTTCTTAATTTGTATATAGTGTCTAAAATCTAAATGTAATCTTACTCACTAGTAACTAACTTTGAATTTTGATATTGTATTCTCCTAACCTACATATACAAGACTTAGGAATGTGTAGTCGTTCATATCTCTAAGATATTCTTTGAAATAAAACAAAATTAAATGGTCAAAAGACATTACTTAAATATGGGTGAGTATCCCAGTGACTGGCTACCTAATTAATCCACATATAACAGAATTGCTACAACTCTAATTAAACTATCTGTTTAAGTTTCTCTATCAGAATTACCGTTAGATTCTGGGGTTGGTAGACGCAATCAAATCTTTAATTTTAGAGATGACTTATTAGTTAATTTCCTTTCATAAGTACAACTAATTTATTTAATTGGTCAAGGTTGGTCCACATTGAACACAGATAAATACCTTGCACCCAACCATCTAACACTTTGTCTAACCGACTAAATTATCATTTCGAATTATACAACAATTAAAAAAAAAATTTCTTGACAAAGGCAACAACAATTAGCCCATGCGGTAAAAGAGAGTAGTAAATTGAGATAAAATTATGCTAAGTCATGATACTCTCTAACGTAACAATAAAAAATGACAATTTGACTATCGAATTATAATGCCTTAAGATATTATTCCGCGAAGGAAAGACCATACACTTCAAGCTATAGAAATGAATGAAACATTAATGTACCTAGAATAAGTAAGTAAATGAAAAATTAAAATTCCAATACACGACTTCTTTTGCATTTACCAACACAACAAAAATAAGATTGTATATTTTTTTTTGTCAAGGATTGCCAGTAGGGTCTCATATAAAAAAGAAAAAGTAAATTTACGTGGTTGGTTGGAAGTAAATAATGGAATCTACATATCTTTAATAATTTATTTTCATATATTTCAAATTCTCTTTACATATAAGTAAACATATCAAAAGGTATAAGGAAACAACAAACTACACCCTACACCAGAAGAACAAATTATGAGAAACATTCGCTCACGGTATGGTGCCTAAAAGAAGATAATCCAACCGAAGAGAGTGACGAGAGTGGCAAGATACCCTCATCAAAATAAATAATCAATAACGGGCTAGATCAATTCTGTTATTCGTGGGTGTAAACGAATAACAGTCAACTTCCAAGAGTTCCCAACTAAGATAATTCAATCCGAAAGAAGACTTGTAATGCCAGCCTTCATTATTGAAGAAATATTTAATCTTAATTGGTTGTTTAGGTTAGCGGGTGTAACCGTGCAACAACTACTCCTATAGGGTTGAACTAAGTTCATCAATCAAAACGTAATCTGCATGCCAACCACAAACAACGAACCTATTTCTTCCTATATATAAAAGCATCCCTTACCGATCACTTTGTCACTCACTAATCCAATTACATCTCAATATTCAAAGTCCAGCTTAATTAAGCAAGCATACGAAGCTAGAATGGAGGCACTCAGTAGCTTTTTCCTACTAGGCCTTTGCCTTCTGCTTGCTTCATCAGCAATGTCGACCTTGGCCGATCCCAAAGCTCACCACCATGAATTTGTTGTAAGTTATTTCTCTTATATATCATTTAGTTCACTCCATTATTTTACTTCTTAGATATTGACCTAACTAGCATAATATGTATAGATTCAAGCAACACCAGTGAAGAGGCTGTGCAAAATTCACAACAGCATTACGGTGAATGGACAGTACCCTGGACCAACCTTGGTAGTTAAAAATGGTGACACTCTGGTCGTCAAAGTCACTAACAAAGCTCGATACAACGTCACCATTCACTGGTAATTACTTATATCTCCGAGTTACAGTGACAGTTTGGTTAAACCACGCGCGTAAGAAATTAGCGTGACATATGCAATTTTATTGACACATATACATGTATACATTTCAGGCATGGCATTCGGCAAATGAGAACCGGATGGGCAGATGGACCCGAGTTTGTAACTCAATGTCCTATTAGGCCAGGAGGGAGTTACACCTACCGGTTTACAATCCAAGGACAAGAAGGTACTCTATGGTGGCACGCTCATAGCTCATGGCTTAGAGCCACCGTGTATGGAGCACTTATTATCCATCCAAAACAAGGAGACTCGTATCCATTCACTAAACCAAATCGTCAAGCAACACTTCTTCTCGGCGAGTGGTGGGACGCAAACCCTAATGACGTGTTGAGGAGAGCAACTCGCACCGGAGCAGCTCCTAATGTTTCCGATGCATACACCATCAACGGCCAACCCGGTGATCTTTACAATTGCTCCAGAAAAGGTTTGGTTCGATGCCAATCCTCCATTGAATATATTCTAAAATAGAAAACTACCTATAACGTACACATCATCTGAGAATTAAATTTCGAAAACAAATTTAGTGATCGTAGCGGCTAATATTCAATTTTATGAATTAGAATGACATGCATGAGCTTAATTTCTACGCAGGCACTGTCGTAGTTCCCATAGACTCTGGCGAGACCAACCTTCTGAGAGTGATAAACGCCGCCCTTAACCAACCTCTTTTCTTCTCTGTCGCCAACCACAAACTGACTGTGGTTGGTGCTGATGCCTCCTACACCAAGCCTTTCACCACCAAAGTTCTCATGCTAGGACCCGGCCAGACTACCGACGTCTTAATCACCGGGGACCAGCCGCCATCTCGATACTACTTGGCGGCGCATGCCTATTTCAGTGCACAAAACGCTCCATTTGACAACACCACCACAACAGCTATTCTAGAATACAAGTCGGTCCGTTGCAACAGTACTGCTAATTGCAAAAAAGGTAAAACAGTGATCAAACCCATAATGCCACAGCTGCCAGCTTTCAATGACACAAACACTGCCTCAGCCTTCACTAAGAGCTTCAGAAGCCCTAGAAAAGTGGAAGTCCCGACTGAAATCGACGAGAACCTCTTCTTCACAATTGGTCTTGGACTCAACAAATGCCCGAAGCACTTTCGATCAAGAAGGTGCCAAGGCCCTAATGGAACACGCTTCACTGCTAGCATGAACAATGTCTCGTTTGTGCTTCCAAACAACATGTCAATCCTCCAAGCATACCAGCAAAGCATTCCTGGAGTTTACACTGCTGATTTTCCAGCCAACCCGCCACGGAAATTCGACTACACTGGCAATGTAAGCCGCTCGCTTTGGCAACCCAGTTCGGGGACAAAGGGATACAAGTTGAAGTATGGGTCTAGAGTGCAGGTGGTGTTACAAGACACGAGTATTGTCACACCCGAGAACCATCCGGTTCATCTTCACGGATACGATTTCTACATCCTTGCAGAGGGTTTTGGAAACTTCAACCCCAAGACTGATACTAAAAAGTTTAACCTTGTTGATCCACCTATGAGGAACACCGTGGCGGTGCCGGCGAATGGTTGGGCCGTCATCAGATTTGTAGCTGACAATCCAGGTAACAATTATTAACAAGCTAAGTTTACATGGAATAACTTGATACGTACTAATATATGTGTGTATGTTTCCCATTAATAAACAGGTGCTTGGATGATGCATTGTCACTTGGATGTTCATATCAACTGGGGTTTGGCCATGATTTTCTTGGTGGACAATGGAGTTGGGAAGCTTCAAACAATAGAGCCTCCGCCGGCAGATTTGCCTCTGTGTTAATAAGATAATCGATCAACTACAGGGATTCAGGATTAATTCACTGTAATAATTTGTTTCCCCTGAAATTAGGGTATAGTTCGTGCTTTTTGCTCAATTGGTGTTCTTTTTGATACTTGTAGCGGTTTTAAGAAGAAGGTTATGGGGTTGCAAAACTCCATACCATTTTGATTTAGTCGCACACACATCTGTGTGTCTGTGTTTTGATTCATACATGTTTGATGTTTCCCTTAAGGGCAGTGATAATGAAGAAGAGTTCAATGATTATGATTTGAAAATCAGTATATAATATATAGATGCCCTAGCTAGCAGTTCGTACATTAATGGTGGCAATTGGCAGGACTGGAGTTGCTTTAAGAAAACAAAATTGTTACTCTTAGTTCACTTCACTACTTAATGAAAGCACATAATCGACATTTTGAGGAACTTGGAAGCATATAACTGCCACCATGCCATCACTTAATGAAACAAATATATAACGACTAAATTAAATTAATTTTTACATGCACGTGAGAAAAAACATAAAATTCAAATTCAAATGCAGAAAACAGTAAGACATCGAATCCACCTCCAAAACTATTGCAGGCTGATTCATTATATATTGAAGAAGATACCATGAAAAATGAAAACGTACTTTGTGCTTTCCCTATGGATAAAATTGTGTAGTTTGACGAAAATCTAAAAGCCATGACTTCTCTTCTCAACACAAAGGTATAAATCTCATTGTCCAAAAATCGCAACCATTGTATGGTTAGCTAAAGCACAAGCTATTAATTAAAACCCTTGAGGTTGGTCCAAGTACTAAGGGAGGGTACGTGGGAAAATGGGTTAGGTTTAGATGAGGTCAGTATTTGATCCCATCCAATGTAACCAAAAAAAACACTCAAGCTATAAAGATATGTTAATTTAAACTGATTAAACCACGAGCTTGGTTAAAAATAAAATGGATTAACTACTATATATAGATATGCAAGACATAGATAGTAAAAAAACCGGCCACAGAAACAGCATTTGTTGCTAAGCAAATTAAGGCAGCTAGCTCTTTCTTATTCGTAGGCTGCAGAAACACCACAAGATAGTTGCCAGAACTCGCCCTCCCTCAAGTATTGAATCATAAACTCATAAAGTTGCATACTGAAATATAAAATCTTTAATCTTTGAGGTCTCCTTCAAGTTTTGAGAAAGATAATTACAAGTTTGTCAATAATATATGCAAGATATATTTATATATATATGTACGTTCTTTCTGTACGGCTTGATGAAATGAGCTCTTCTAGACGTCTAGTATGTGCAGATTTTGAAAGAAACATAAAATTTGAGAGTTCCAGAAAATTGAACAAGTAGGTTCAACCGTTCAACTGTACTACTGTAGACATCGAAAGAATTAGTGAAATAAAATCACTAACAAAATGGGTCCGGTGTTTGACCAATCAAATATACATGAGACATGGATTCACGTCCAACAAGCTAGGGTCCTTGTTTGGAAAAATATTTTTCAATAAGGATTAAGGCAAAACAAGGTATCAACCAGGTCCATTAATTGAGAAAGGCTGACGAATTTTCGCTTCCGTCCTATACTTTTCACAATTTATCCACAATTTGATTCAAATGCTTGCTTCCAACTCACTGGCATCCAAATCGGCTTGCCTAAAATGTATCAAGAAACTTGTAGCATACCAGAAGATTGTAGAGCGCCTTCTGAAATGTCACGCCCTGAACCGGTGTCGGTGGATTAAGCACCTAAATCCTAATCCGAGGTGTGAACGTTAAAAAATAAAAATAAAACCTTACAAAAAGAAATTACACCTTCTTCTACTTTCTAACTCTTGTCTCGACTAAACCTTTATAAAACTCGTAAGTTGTGATTTGTCCGTATTTTACGTATCAAATCTACTTCTAATTAATTGCTTGAATTAAGTTATTCCAAGAGTTGTTTTGTTATATTTAATGTGTATTTTACTGATGTAGGTTAAATAAGTGTGTGATATTTATTTGCACAATAAAGGTGCATTTTGAAGGTTTTCAACGCAATTTGGAAAGTCAACCGTGACTTTCAGATGTCAAGATGATACCGGCCATCACTAACATGTGGAATACAAAAATTGTACGAAGATTTCAGATATCAATCTGAATCCCAACTAATTGTTGGCGAACCACCACACACGGCGGCGCAACCACCACTCGTAGTGGAAAAATTCAATTCTAATACCTCTAATTTCAAATTATGTTCACATACATTTATTTATTTATTTGATTGTTTATTATTTATTTTGTTTTATTTTTTTTTTTTTTTTACTATGCAGGTGAAGCCAAATCACTTGCCGGCCACCACCTCCACCGGTTTTGAATCCCTTCTTGGATCCCGACACCGCCATCACTTTGTCACGACCTCCTTGACTTCACCACCATGACCTTGGCACTTTCTCCAGCCGCATCCCATCTCTCCACCCGCTCTCTACCTTTCTCTGCTTCTTAAGAGAAGCTCTGCAATTGCAAGCTGCAAATCAATCACAGACAATCATTCAATCAAGCATCCAAGCAAACCTCAAGCCTGTGCCTCCCTTCACAGTCCTTGCCCATCCATCACCACCCCAAAATCTCTCTGCAATCACACACAAACTCAGCTCCATTCATCACTATGGCTTCAATCATCAATCACCACCAAATCCACCATGAACCCGTGCTCACCATTTCAGCACCATCACTCTTCAATCAATTCCATCTCAGACCATCTCCTCACCTGCAGATTCATAATTCAAATTCACATTCAAATCATAAATTCCAGTCAACATCTCTGAAGCACCGCCGCCATCCCATGCCGCGTCCCCGCTTAGCCGCCGCATCACCTGCGCACCCGTGTGCCTCTTCCAGCCGCCGCTCATGAAGTCATCGCACTTCCTCATCTCTCTGATCAGAAGAAAAAAAAAAGAAAGAAACACGGGATGAGGAGAAGATGATGATGAAAAGAAACCGGAGGAAAAGAGAGGATCGAAGCCGGAAGCCCAACTCAATTCACAGCAGCACCGCCGCGCCCCTGCGCCGCGCCGTTATCTGCTCGCTCCGCTGCCACAGCGCTGTTCCGTCGAGCCCAGATCATGCCGGCGTCGATCCGATCTTGCCCCTGCATCCAGATTAGTCCTCAACTCCTCAAGCTCCCTGATTGCTCCTCTGCGGAGAAGAAGAAAAGAAACAAAACCAGAAAAGCACGAGAAAGCCAGAAAGAAAACCACGACGCACGGGAAAAGAAAGAAGGAAAAGAAAAAAAAAGAAAAAGAAGAAAGAAAAGAGAAATGGGCCAGGGAGAAAACCGGAAAGAAAAGAAGAAAAAAAGAAAAAAATCAAAGTCAATTGGGCTTTGACCATCCAAGCCCATTTCTGTCCAATTACTATGGAACCCACTGTTCAAGCCCAATCTGATGTGGGCTCTCACTGTTATGGACACCCGCCACATCCAAAGACGGCTCCGATAAAATTCACCGTCCCCCGCCACATCCAAGGGCAGTTCCGATCAATTCCACTGCCGCTGACACTAATAGCTGAGCTTTTCACCTACACCTGAAGGCAGTGTCTAGTTTCTAGACACAACAGTAACATTTCTCAAACTCTCGTTTATTTAGATATTTAATTCTAATGTCTGTAATTATTTGTTGGTGAATAATTTGGGAATTGTTACATTTGGGGTTAAGGAATATTGTTTTAGTTAATTTGAATTCGGTGTGTCCTGAGTTTGTCAGCTCAACACAGTAGTAGCTAATTTACATTATTTGTCTAGATAATTTGAATTCGGTGTGTCCTGAGTTTTTCAGCTCAACACACTAATTGTATTTTATATTTAATTGTCTAGATAATTTGTTTTCACCCTAAACCCCAAATCTTTTAGTGTTTTTGAAATATATATGTGTGTCCTGAGTTTGTCAGCTCAACACACGTGTTAGCTCGTTTACATTTATTGCCTAGTTAAATGCATCTTTCAAAAATACCAAAAACATGAACACACTTCCATCTTGCACATAGTCCACATCTCGAATACATAGTCTCACCGTCTCTTGTCTCCCCATTTACTGCATAGAAACCCTAGGTTACCACAATACCAAGGTGGTTTTGGGCCTTCCAATCCTTGTGGTACGACATTCTGGTCTTTAATCTATACTTATCATTGCATGTTTTGACAACGACGAGCGCTTGCGTATTTACATGCGTAAAATCGTAAAAGTCAAGTTGTACCTGAAAAACAAACAACCTATTGTAGGATTGAGCTTTCGTCCTCGCTGCTCAGTATGGACATAAACCTTTTAAGAAAATACATTATGACTAAAATAACTACAATGAAATTGATGCATGAATGTCAAATGAGCTTCACTTATCTACCCATTAGTCCATATAACAAAACAAGCAGAGCCTACACATTTCATACCGTGTATTTTACCAACCGGGGGTGACCCTGAATGCTTCCATATATGATATAACACCCGTAAGAATTCAACCCACATATCTATTTTTCTAGTCATCTTACCCAACCTCGATCACCAGTTTCGCACAGCTCTATTAGCCCACATGAAATTTGGTCCCTACGAGTTAGACTTAACTACGTACACAAAAACTATTTCCCATATATTTCACTCCATATCCATCCACCATCCACCATTCTCAGTCATAAACAAATTCATTCCCAAACTATTTATTGTTTTATATGCCATGATCATCATAATATGTCATTAGTAAGATATGGTATATTAATTATATTTAATCAGAGTCATTAGATGAAACTGAAAATTAAGAATGTG
Source organism: Rubus idaeus (assembly GCA_030142095.1). NCBI lineage: Eukaryota > Viridiplantae > Streptophyta > Magnoliopsida > Rosales > Rosaceae > Rubus > Rubus idaeus. The sequence continues at coordinate 25,585,312 of CM057971.1, forward strand.
ACTAACTTCATAATATGGAGCTAACATGTTAGTTTTAGAGCATTATTCTATAAAATAATATATAGATGATATATCTTAGTTGATTAAATAAAACTTTAATGAAAAAAGAAGGCAAATAAGTATCATACTATAGCAGTACAAACAACATAATATATTGAAAATCATTATAGGATTGAACACTAAACAACATAAAAGAATATGTGGTTTGAAGAAGCATATATCAATAAATAATCCTACAATGGATCGATGTTTCCCACTGCACAAGCCACAATAGATTCAGATAAAACAATGTCTTCCCAAAAAAATTGCCAAAAATCATGTTTCCCATTGTATGTGGCTTGTCCCTTATTAGTAAAAGAAATCTCTGTGAACTTTAGAGTTAAATAAAATCTTATTTAAAACTTCAATGTCATATAAGTTCAATTTTTTTCCCTAAAAGGTGTAACCTTATCGACATGGGGCATACGCCTTGTGGAGCAACACGAAAAGCCCCTTGCCTTCCATTTTCGTCTTTGAAAACTTTGGTATTAAATCAAGCTTTACTCTCTTTTTATATACAAATATCACAATTCTAGCTCACTTCTCTTTTCTCTATTTTCTATCTTTCAAAAATGTCAAAACAAAAATAAATAATTAATGAAAAAGAAATAAAAATTACTTTTAGAAACTACATATACCTACCCACTCTCACACACCTCAAACTCCCACACCCATAAAAATAAGGGCCAATTACCCATAAGGTCAATTTGGGTGACCATATTCTTCAAAAGGCCACAATAGCTTTGTTTTCCAAATAAGGTCACTCAGTAGCTTTAACTCTTTTTATCTGACATTAAATTTTTTCAAAATTACAATTCATGCCACTGACGTTTTATTGTTTTTGGACAGTAGCTTTATTGTCGTTGGACAGTAGCTTTATTGTCGTTGGACAGTAGCTTTATTGTCGTTGGACAATAGTTTTATTGTTTTTCAACAGTAGCTTTAGTGTGCTTTGACAGTAGCTTTAGTGAGCTTTGACAGTAGCTTTAGTGAGCTTTGACAGTAGCTTTATTGTCGTTGGACAGTAGCTTTAGTGTGCTTTAGCTTTACTGTTCTTTGACAATAGCTTTAGTGTGCTTTGACAGTAGCGTTATTGTCGTTGGACAGTAGATTTATTGTCGTTGGACAGTAGCTTTATTGTTGTTGGACAATAGTTTTATTGTTTTTGGACAGTAGCTTTAGTGTCGTTGGACAATAGCTTTAGTGTGCTTTAGCTTTAGTGTTCTTTGACAGCAGCTTTAGTGTGCTTTGACAGTAGCTTTATAGTCGTTGGACAATAGATTTATTGTCGTTGGACAGTAGCTTTAGTGTGCTTTGACAATAGTTTTATTGTTGTTTCCATATACAATGACATTTTTGTAAATATTAGCAAAAAAAATGCGGTGACATTTTTGTAAATATTGATGCGGTGGTATTTTTGTAAATGTTTGGTGGCTTTTTAAAGCATAAGGTCACTCAAATTGGTCTAATGGGTAATTTTATATAAAAAATAATAATAATAATTTTTTGAGTTTATTTCTCCCTAAAATCTCTCTGTCTCCCTAAACTTATCAAATGCAACAATTTTCTTCTAGTATAATTTAGATCTTGTAATAAATTAAGAAAGTTATAAAAAATCAAAAAAGGAAAATCTTGTTTCGGAAATAAACAAAGGAGTGAAAACAAATAGAGTTTCTATTGGGATCTCCAAATTTCCTCACTAGATGAACCTCTCATACTCTCTACACCTTTTTTTTGCTTTTAAATAAAACAATTTGCTGACTAGACCTCTGTTTTAATTTTCAAAATATCCTTAGTTCTATAATTCATATAAAGAACAATGAATTACTCACTACACTTCCATTTGTTAATTTTTTTTGTTTAGACAAAAAAAAATCACCAAAACATTGTAAAACTTTTGTTGATGAAACAAACAGTCATAAACCTCTCAGTTAGTTGAAACGAAACACTTACAACACAATTTGAAAATAAATTGGCACCCCAACTGAATTGTTTCAAAGAAAAAAAGTAATCTTACGATTTGGCAATAAAGACTTTAATTGTTCTTACACACATATATGTAATAGTTACAAGTGAAATCATTCCTAACATTTAAAAAAAAAAAGAATCAAAGGATTTCACTCATACCCCCATGGTGACTCGAACCCATGATATGAATTTTAAGTAGTGGGTGCTCTAACCACTGAAGTTCCTAACATATTAAGACAGCAAGTTCAAATTTTTTTTATACCAAACATGAATAATTCTCAAAATCAATTGTAATGTACTAAAATATAGCATCTTCATTAAAAAACAATATTCTAAACCTCCCGCTGACAACATCCTCAAAATCAATACTAGCATAATAAGTTATTATCAATCAATACCTCGTTTAAAGGTTCCGAAACCATGACTTGAATCTCCATAAATAAAAATTAACTTGTTTTAATCAATTATAGCTTTTTATGCCGTTCAATGTTCATAGTTTGATAAAGAGATCGCGCGTGTATACCTAGATGAGAGTTTAGAGTTTATGTCGTTAAAACTAAATTGGATATCTATAGAGAAAGTGTTGGGATTATTTATTGTCCATACCTGTCATTTTACACGAGGATTAATAATTCAAAAATGAAGGAGGTCTAGTGAGGAAATTTGGAGGTCCCAATAAAAAAACTCGAAAAAAAAAATTCTCCAACCGAATTAGAAATGACACATGTTTTGGTGGAGAATGAAGTGAGGAATTCAAGCAATAAATTCTTTTTTTTTCATTGAGAACTCTACAATTTTCAAGATAAAACTATCAAGGGAATCGAAGGATAGAAATGATGAAATCCATATTTTTAGTTAAATCCATATTATTTTTCTTTTATCTAAAGTCTAAACACACCCTTAAGGTAATTATGTTGATATATGAAACTATAAAATATAAACAACAATGATCGAGTAGTATTCGATCTCTATTGATCTTAATCATTTGATATATAGGCTTATTTGAAATTGCTTCTAAAAGGCCTAAACACGCTTTTCAAATTTGGCAAAAATATTTTTGTATGAGGAAACACTTGATATATGCTTCTCAAAATCATTTACAAGTGTTTCTAAAACTCACCCAAGACACATTCCATTTGTGTGTAATTTTTTCTTTAATCCAAAATTTTTTTTGGATATCCGAAAAGCAATTTCAAACATGCACATAATAACTTAAAACTTAGGTTTTCCTTGTTCTTCATCCCGGGGTGGGGGTACAATTAGATTGGTAACATTTTGCCACACATTTTTTTTCCTTCATTTTTCAGATATAGAAATAGATGTAAAATAGGTTTGGTACATTTTTTTAAAATGAATTTAGAAAATTTAAAATGCTCAACATTTTGTAATATGTTGAATATGAAGTGATTTGCTAGATGCAAATAACAGCACCCTTTTTGTAGATTTTTTATTTTTTTGTCAGTCTCATTATGAAGTCACAAATTTAAAATTTTTGATACCGATTGACTGAATAAACTAATGGACCCCCATCAAAATTGGTCGATTGCTTTCGGGTTTGGTCCAAAACTCCGAGTACTTCACGCCATATTCCTCTCCAAAGATAGTTAATCCACTGTCCTTCTTGGTATTGGACCATTTGGTAATGTACCCATCCTGGTGGCGTGGGCTGAATCTGAGCTGCAAGAATGACAATGTTTTCCCAACCCAGTCCAACATCTATAGTGACCTCACTACACAGTAGCCTAAACAAGATTGTGCCAAAAACAGAGCTCTTCGATAAGTCCTTCCAAATTCTCTTTCTTCCCAAAGTTCAACAATTTCCATTGAATTTATGGGAAATAGTTTTTGTGTAGTTGCATTAAAATCTTAAAAGTAATATTACATAACTTCACCGTCATAATATCTTCACATCTTAAGAAGAAAATATAAATATACATGGATATGATTCATAAATAAAACATAAGTAGATAAATCTAATTATAAAAAATATATATATATATATATTCCAAGTCACACAAAAAATTATTCCAATTATATATAACCCAACCCAACTCGTTTAATAAACTGAATACACGGATTTATTTCGTGTTGGCGGCTTGATATGCAAATGACCCATTTTTTAATCATGCTGGTTCAACCCGTTTTATTTCATGCGGGTTTCGAGTCGTCTTATCGAGTTGTGTTGGAATTGACAGCTCTAATAGTTAGCCATCTCTAGAACAAATAAAATAGAGCATATGAAATCAAAAACTCTAACTGAATAAATAATAATAATAATAATAATAAAATAAATATGCACAAAAGAGTTTTTTAAGATTTCAAAGAAAGCCAAATTCACATTCCACTATTTACAATCTACACTCCTATTCAAATTTTGCCCGTTTAACCTTTCTCTTCTCTCAAAGAAAGCCTCACTACACATTTCACCAACAACAACAACCATTAATTAAATCAATCAATTCCTTTGCAAAACAGAAAAAAGAAAAAAAGAAAAAAAAAGCAATAATTTGTCAATTCCATCACTCGAAGCGTGCTGTGAGACCTAGAAACTTTCTTGAATTTTATTCCTTCTCTTCTCTGCATGCAAATTTTCATTTCCCGAACAACGATTCAACAATTCCACACTTAAATCACCCACTTTAAGTTTCCATAATCACCCAATTTAAGATTCCACACTCAAATGTCACCTCTTCAAAGTTCAAACCCACATCCTCAAATCCCCGGCATCATAGCCCGTGCCCAGTTTCCTCACACTCACAACAGTGCACTGCGAAATCCACAGCCTCCATTACCTTCTCCTTGTCTTGTAACCGTCGAAACCCTTTATTCCCATACCCAATTCGCCGGCAACCACAAATCTATTGTTTCATTATAGAAAGAACCGTGTCAAACACTCTTTATTTAACTCGACCCAAACTCCGAATCCCCATTTGTTGCATTCCATAACTGAAATCCTTTAACCCGTATTCAGTACACAATTCAAAAAATAAAAAATTAAGCAACAGATGAAACTTACTGAAGAAGAAGTCGACCTCTGAGTTTCAGTTGGAGCTCACGGCGTCACCGTTTTCCGAGATGGTTTCTGTCCGAAGTTTTAACTTTTAAGTCTCGACTCTTCGAATAGAAGTGTCAATTTCGGTAATTATGAACAGTGTTGGTCAGCATTTTGGAATTTTATTTTTTGTTTTTGTTTTCTTTTGATCTTTTGACACAGCAGTGTGCTTTTTAACTCTCCCCCCAAAAAAAAGAGAGACTGAATATGGTTTTGGGTAAAAGCATCTTTTGAGTTTTGATGAAGTAATTTACTCACTTGCACCTTTAATTTGGGAAATTCTTTAAACTTATTTCAAACTACATATGCTTCAATTTATTTTGGGCAGGATTTTCAGAGACATATTTTCTATAATGAGTAACTTTAGCATGTGTAAACACGATTTTCTGAAATTTAAATAGACAAGAACACGTGTAAAAAATGATATTTGTATAAAAAAAAAAGTTTAAGGTTAAAATCTCTACAGTATTTACTATAAAAAAAAATTCTCTAATTTGATTTCCAAGGTTGGTGAATCCAAATGTTGTATTTTAAAGGGTAAAAAAAAATTGTAGGTACCAAAAAAGACTTTTCACAATAATTCAGGTACCATTTTGAGTTTTTACCCTATTTTAAATCTGTCTTGCTTTAATGGAGTTTGAAGATGAGGCTTGATTAAGAGCTGTGGAAACTTAATCTTGATCGGACTTGAGCCATGAATAATGTCAAATACTTGGGGTAGTGGAGCATCACACGGCTTTGGTGGCAGAGAAATCAACACCTGTGTATTGTGCTTATTGATTCTTTAAGAGCTTCTTGAAGAACTTGAATGTTTGAATCTTGTTTGGGGTGCTTTGCAAAGAATTTTTTTCTTGCAATATCACAATGTCGCCGCCGGACAATCTAGAGGCCCTTTATTATTAATCTAGCCAAAAACAAATTTCTCGAAGAACAAAGAACTCGAAGATCAGAGTAATCCGCAAAATCAACCGCTTGAAATGGTATGCAAACGAACAATCTCAAATCATAGTAATTTTCACCGGGATCCTGCACCCAAAACGCAAATTTGGAGATCTGAAATCCATCAAGCCAAATCTGCTTGAAGGCCCAATCCTAATGAAAACTCATTGGAATCTCGCCAATCAATAGTAGCCCACCCTTGAGGAAAACACAGCCATCGAGATGAAAAAATAACATAATTCTTCCATTGAAGGTTATGAAGGGAATGAAAACGTAGATCCCAAAGAATAAAATTACCACCATGAAAGACCATGGTAGACTTGGTCTTGCCAAGAGAAAACTTACACGAGGAATTAATACATCACCAAAAGAGCGGTGATGCAATGGGTTAGAGGTCGCCACCATCTTTTGAGAAAGAGTGACGGCTAGAGAGAAACCATAGCAAGCACATCCTCGTTCAAATCTAAACATTTTATTCCATCAGGCTATTAATATATCTTGCACTATTGACAATTATCTTTTTAATATTGATCTTAATTCATGGGAAACCTTCATCAGTGGTTTTTAGATTTTCACTATATATCTATGTCTAACATATCTATATATAGTTAGCAGTTCATTTTATTTTTAACCAAACTTGCATTTTGCTTGCGATGCGCATGTTATATTTTAATGGTAGCTAGATGGATGGAAAGTTAGCGTAGATATCATTTGAGACAAACTCGAGAAGTTTAAGTATTAGTTGTGAACAAAATACAAGTTCAGGTACAATGTATTTAATGAAGGATAAATTCAGGTACTATTTGTGATAATATGCAAAACACTATAGTGATAATTCTTGTGAATTTGTATTCATCTAGCCTAAATTTGGTTAATTGTCAACTTAAACTCCTTTATTTGGTAATATGATACGGGTTTGGCTAACCCATGCATTTAACAACGTCTATTAATGGGGTTAGGTTTGGATTTGCATATTCTGATATATATGTTAATACTTGACATGATTCGAACTTAATTGACATGACACAACATATTTACAACCTGATTATATTGTATCGCTGGGATAAAAGCCAAAATCAATCACACAATTTAAATCTATATAGCAAGCAACATCTCTGCCCCTTTTTGTCTGGGAAACTAGAAAGGCCGGACCAAGTTTGAAGTTTTAATGAATCCATCTGAAGTAATACATTGAATTTCTGACACAAAGCTTCCAGCATCACCATAATCATTTTGCTTTAACTCCATTATTTTTCTTTATGAGAGATCATTGATCATGGTGATGCTGGAAGATTTGTGTAATAAGGCTTAGTTAGGTGAGATACTTTCAAATTATTTGATCCAAGGATCCATCTAGGGAGTGTTTGGGTATGGTATTCAAGGGGAGTTCTCTAGTGAGGACCACTTCAATGAGTATCACTTGAGTACCATTCGATTAGACATACTTTTTGATTATATCTCAACAAATCAACCGTTCAGTGTTAAGATATTCATGAGTAGATCACTTCTACAAATTTTCAACAAAACTTGAAATCATTAAGGTATTTAACTAGACCAAATAAATGGACGAACTAAATCTGTCAATTTTGAACCATTCATATTCATAAATGGTAAATCACAATTATAGATGACTTAACAATTCCGATTTCATTGAAAATTTGTAGAAGTACGTGATCTACTCATAAATATCTAAATATTGAATGGTTAATTTGTCGAGATGTAATAAAAAAGTATGTATAATCGAATGATATTCAAGTTGTACTCACTAGAGAAGCTCCTTGATATTCAAAGGTTCGAAGGAGCTTCAAGGTAATGAGAGTTTGAAGTGAATGGACATCAAGGTGATGGGAGCTTAAAATGAAGGGATTTAAGTGGTGGGATTAACAAATGACTTGTTTGGGTTTTATTATTATTATTTTATTTGAGGGTTTAATTATGAGATTTTTTTTAGTGGCTGACAAAAAGTCTAAATAAATTTTTTAACATACAAAAAATTAAATAAATAAATATGAAAAGGCAAAATTGGATTATTAGTTACAATCATTATGGACACATACAGAGTATGTGTGACAGTTTTTTTCTTGAGAAGCAATTTTGTTTTAAGTAGTGGGTAATATTTTTAATTTTTTATTAATTATTAATTTTTTTGACCTTTTTGTCTCTAACAGTTGACTTGTTTCCAAAATTATTTAATACTTGAGTGTTATTTTGTTAAAAAAAAAATTGTTTTAATTGACAATAGATGCTCTCATTATAATAGTATAGATTATGAGAATTTTTATTTTTTTTATAAAAGACAACAATTTATATTAAAATGAAAATAGAGTACATCTGAGAGATGTAGAAATGAGTTAATAAAAAAAAGGGATAATTATAACTTTAGTCTCTGAACTATAACTCGTTCGACACTTTCGTCCCTGAAGTTTGAAATATATCACTTTCGTCCCTGAACTTCAACACCAACTATCACTTTCGTCCCTGACCGGAACAAAATGGTGCAAAACCTATGCCAAAATGTTCGCAAGGATGAGAGGAGTAACTTTTATAACCGGGACTAAGCTCGATTCGGCCTAGAATTAGTCGAATTTAGCCCGAAAGCTTATGGTGGCTGGAACTTTAATCGTAAAATTCTCCGTCGTCCGGCGACGGTTTGAGGCGACGTTGGTGGCGTTGAACTCGCCTCAAGGAGGGCTTCAAAGCCCAATAGGTGTTGTCCTCCGATTTGGCCGGAATCGGAGGTGTATTCGATGAAAACCCTCGGCACGGACGAAAGTGATATAGAATATTAAAGTTCAGGAACTAAAGTGATATATTTCAAACTTCAGGGATGAAAGTGTCGAATGGATCATAGTTCAGGGACTAAAGGTGATTTTTTCCCTAAAAAAAAACAAGAATGTTACTAAGATGCCTAACAAGGAAATAAGATGCAAGACTGCATTATTTATTATGAGTTTTTTATTAATTTTTTTATGAAGAAGTGAGTTTTAATGGTGTTGTTAAATTATTAAAAAATTACTGATAATGTCACTTTTGGTGATCTCGTTATTTTTTAAGGCACTAAATATTTTTATCCCCCATAAGGCCACCAATATTTACTAAAATGCCACAAAGTTTTTAATTTTAATTATTTATAAAAATGTCACTTGATACGAAAAACGACTATTAGAGACAAAAAAACTACTAAAAAAATATTAAAACTACTTTCAAAGAACAATAAAACTATTGTCGAAGAACAATAAAACTATTGTCAAAGAATAAGAAAAGTATTACCATAAAACAATAAAACTACTGGTGAGGAACAAGAAATGTACTCCCAAAGAATAATAAAACTACTCTCAAAGAACAATAAAGCTATTATCAAAGAATAAGAAAGCTACAGCCAAAGATCAATGCAGTGGCATTTTGTCTTTTGCTGCCATGAATGCTAAGGAAACAACAACTGCAATTCTTGGCTCGTCTTTATTGATCGCTCACTTGGCTCGGCTTGACTAATCGCTCTGTACTTAGCTTAATTTTGGTGAAGCTTCAGAGTTTTAAGAAACAACATTTGCTTCTAATGATATGCTACTTGCATTGGATCGGCATCGTGTAACTTTTTCATTTCCTGACAAGAGCACTCAAAACTGACTTTGGTGCAGGTTTTGGTTCCCAGCTGGTGGCTTTTGTGAACTGACCATGCATAACGGATTAACGGCTTTGCTAAACATCATCTTTCTGGGCTTTACTAATCGTCATCTTTCTGGGCCTTACTGACCATCATGTCGCTACCTTTGTAGCTTTACATATTCTGTCTTTGCCTGACTTTTTCTGACAATCACGCCGCGGCACTTTGTATTGTGACTTTGTTTACAAGCTTCTCATCAGGATTTTGTCAAAATGGAACTACTTCATTTTGAGAACTTTGCTCGAGAGAAGGACACTCAAAATGGAACTACTTCATTTTGAGACCTGTAATACCCTGAAATTTCAAAAATTGATGTTGTAAATTCCTGGAATTAAACAATAAATGTTGGGAAATTATTTTGGATGGTTGGTGATGTGGATTTGTCGACAGGCGATTATTAACTCGGAAAATTATAAGTTTCGGGAAGTCAAAATAGTTGACTTTTGTTGGTTGAGATTTTTGGAAATCCTTCTTCGTGAAAGATGTAGAGCACGTTAAACCGAGTTCGTAGGATTTTGAATCGTCAAAATCGGAGTTCGTATGAAGAAGTTATGGACGTTTGAAGTTTGAGAATTTTTCTATATTGGTGAATTAGGGTTTTACTATTCACCCTAATCCGAAAATTAACAAAATTACCCAGAAAATTCTCTCTGAAGTTCCCGATACCCGCCCGTTTGCCGTCTGACCCGACCCGACCGGAACTTCCACCTCCAGCCAATCGACGGCAACGACCCGGACCCAGACCGGTTCGGAATCATCACGCCGACCTCCCTCTGCCGTCCGCCGGCCACTAATCTCGACGGAAAACCGGATCTCGACTTCCCTCCGTTCGGCAGTTTTTCACCCGTTCGCCGGCGACAATTCCGGCCACCTCCGGGCAAAACGATTGTCGGGTTTTGCTCCTCTCAGTCCCAGCTTTCGATTCTTGTGGTGGATTTCATCAATTTGGCCCGTGCAAGGAGAATCGAAGGATTGAAATTCTAGGGCTAAATCGGCCCCAATTTCTTTCGAGCTCAAATCCACCACGATCCAATTCAAATTGGACTTTCAGGTAGTTACAAAACTTGTTGGGAATGTTGTAATCTAGCTTCTGTTAAAATTTCACAATCATCGGAGATCGTTGACCTTCGGCGCGTGGCCCACACGCGCAGTCACTTTGGGCGGCGCGTGGCGGCGCGTCCGGCCTATCCAGGAGCAGTTCTTTGCTTCGTTATGCATGCTTTAATGTTTTGAACAACTTTCATGTTGACGGGTTTTTGAAATTCCGTGTTTTGATCGATGTCAAATTTAACCCTAATCGGATCGTATGATTTGCGATCTGAGACGATCCAACCGTTGAATCGTCACCAAATTTGAATATGTTGTTAGGATGCTAGAAACAAGCTTGCTGTTATTTTTGGCGTTTGGGTGGGACCCGCTTGGTGAATAGTGGATGAGGGACCCGTTGATGAATAGTGATGTGGGCCCCACATTGACCGATAGGTGACTTTTGGTCAAACCTTTTCGGTTATGGTTTGCGATGTTCTAAGTTGTTTTGCTTATTCAATAGGCGTGTTCGGAGCTTTCTAGCTGAGCAGACGTGTTGATTCCTGGTGAAGTGTTGATTTTGGATTCAGCTGGAATTTCGAAGGTGAGTAAACTCACAATGGTTATTGATGAACGTAATTTACGAATTACGTTATAGATAGAATTGTTTGTTAGTATGGGAGTGAATTATCACTCTCATAAATCTATGTTAATATTATTGCATTAGTATATATTTATATTAAATTGCATGGTATTATAGAATTTTTGTGCGATTGATATATTTTTATAAATGCATTTTTGGAGGATTTGAGATGTGTTGTGAAATGCAATATTTGTGAGATTTTAGATCATAATATTGTATTGGTGATTGATTTGATTGAAAATATTTCAAATCATAATAACTGTATTTTGATGAGACAGTTTTGGGTCCAGTGTGGCCTCCTTAAGTGTTTTGGAAAGGGTTTCGGACCCTGTGGTATGAATTTGGGCAAGCGTCCCAATCAGTTAGAGCTCTAGTCTGTCTACCTTTACTTTCTGTCATGGGGTAACTTGTGACATAGTGTGTGTTTTCGAAAAGATGTCTCAAGAGAATTCATTCTTTTACTGTCCAGATTGGACATTGATTTATTGATTGATGATTTTGTACAAGCATTACATATATCATTGAAATTAATTGGGTGATTGTTTTTGCGGCGTGACATTTCTTTCATTAAGTTATTGAAATTAATGTTGTGATGATTTGTGGAATTACTTAATTTAATTATTAAGTTGAGATATAAAAATTGTTATATCTTATGTGTGTGCGTTGTGTTTACTCATACAAGCTTCAAAAGCTTACCGGGTTTGTTGTTTCAACCCGGTACACTATTCGATGGTGTAGGGGTTAATCCTGCAGGTCAGGGTAACCAGGACTGAAGCTGAGGCTTCCTTGCAGTTTATTATATTGTGGTGTGTTGTTTAAACTTCCGCTGTGTAATAATGCTCTGTTAGGGCACATACTTATTATTTTGAAGTTTTCAAATATAATATGTATCGTTGTGTAATGTAATAAGTGACTCTAAAGAACGAGTCTATACTTACATTAGTGGGTTCGGTGTGTTTTGTTATTGGAATAAAAGGAAAAAAATTTCTAGTGTATTGTGTAACCGAGCCTTCACGTTCTAATTTTGTTTTATTGATAATAACAAGTGTTTATTTTTATTACAAAATTTGGGGCGTGACAAGACCTTTGATTGAGAGAAAGACACTCAAAATGGAACTACATTTTGAGACCTGTGCTTGATAGAAAGACACCACGCCTGTTGCAATTTGATAAAGGACCCGGGCTCAGGGCTGCAACTTTGTCTTGTGGACCTTTGCATGTTATCAGTTTCCTTGTGAAGGTCTGAGAGGAGGGGGGGGATGAATTGGACTGTTACAGGGATAGCAATACTTGTGGCTATCCTGAATCACAATTGTACGATTATATAAAGTAAAGTTGCAGTAAATATAAATGACACAAAGATGTTATTATTCTCGCATAAACCCTGCATTCAGGGAGAAAAACTATGTGTCCCTAACTCTTGAAGAACAAAACTTTCCACTATGTAATTGAACACTTCTTACAAGATTGTAGCAACCTGATGATAGATAACCGCGTTGCTATCCTGCCTAGACTTTCTCTAGTCTACGGACTATTCTACCTTTCTTGTCTCTAAGTGTTTACACATGAAAGTTTTTCAGAACCTCCAACCTTAGAACTTAGCTACTGCCTAACTAATTATTCATGGAGTATACTCGGGTTGTTGCACTATCAATCATGACCTCATGGTATGCAAATGTAATATGAGTTTTGAAAGAGTTTTTGTTCAAGATCTAATTAAGATTTACAATCACTAGGAAGACTCTGAGCACAAGATGAACAATGCAAGACATAAATGAAACTCAGCTCAAGAAAATGTGCTATGACAATTTTCACAATAAAACAACCAAGTAGACAAAGGAGCACCTTGCTACATATTATTTATAGGCTAGGTGAAACTCATAAGAGAGCAAGCACGTAAGCCAATGTGATCAGAAAGTTCAGGACCTTTTTGTTTGCCAAGCAATTGAGTTGACAAGTAATCAAACCAACAAAAAGGACAAAGTCAAACTTTTCCAAAATAGATAACTTTTCAAATAAGAGGCAAAATGTTTTGCAAACTTTATCAAGGGATTGATATGACTGGTGCACAACAAAACAACTTTTTCCTAGGCACTAAACATAAACCTAGCAAACGCATAGGCTAATGTATCATGAATCAGCTAAGCATGTGAGCCCTAGAGAAATAGGTCTCGGGTTGGAAATGTATACCACAAACCCCAACTATAATTTGGGGGCCAAATATACAAAGGCTTAGCTAACTGTTTAGCATTTGAAAAACAAAATATCTAGAAAGATGGAATCTACACCCACAGGTAAGATAAAAATCAGCTTTCAAGATCATTTTTTGTCACAAGACATAATTATTCTGGGAACTTAAGATAGGAAGCAATTCTGCTATCCTATGTCAAAAACAATGAAATGCAAATGCATGTTTTTACCTGAGTACCATGAGATCAAGTTAGGCCTTCTCTTGGACTTGGGCCTTCAGACTTCACTTGATTTGGCTTGACTTCCTAAACAAAGCTGTGTTTTGTTCAATAGAGGATTGCCAATATTTGTATACTTACACCTTACAGTTGATCGAAGAAATTATACCCACTAATTTGCAGCCTCTCATGGCCTCTTCTTAGCCTTAATTGTTTTTTTTTCCTCCCTTATTTCCTTCGTGGTCTCTTTTCTTTTTGGCTGCGTTTCTCTCCTCTGCCCCCCGGCCCTCTTCCCTTTTGCTGTTGGGAATGTGCCTTCTATAGGCAACTGAGGATCAAACGATCAGTTGGAGATGAAGATAGTTCTCAATTCAAATTCATGCATTTGAAATTGATCCTTCAATGAGGCATGAGTTATTTCGGAACCTGTCTAATTTTTCTTGTTTTTATTTGCTTTACTATGTGGTCTTTCAACAATACTGGGAGTCTATCCATCAGTAGCTAACTTGGATATTTGCTACACGTTTTTTAATTGTAGCACATAACGATATTCAAAGGTTTAGAAACACTTTACAAAAGCAAAATCAACTTCACAAGTATTAGCATAGTATTAATTAACAAAGATACTTTAATATAATCAACAAATAAACACATATATAAATAAAAGGGTTCTTGACCCATAAGGACATAATTTGGCAAATATTTACCATCAAGGACAAGCCAAAAACGCGGTGCCCTCCCGGTCCATTAATTGGCCAATTTACGTTTTTGAATTATACATTTCACAAAAATTACGAAACTGCCACTGACAAACTTTATTGACCTCAATTATTTTTTTTAAGGAATCTATACTTTCCGCGGTATGAGGGAAAGAACAAAGGAGCATAACTTTTGTGTATTTTATTGACCTCAATAAAATTTTATTGAGGTCAATAAACTGTTTTATTGAGGTCAATAAACTGTTTTATTGAGGTCAATAAAATTTTATAAGATCAGCGAAATTTAGTTTCTAGGTCTCAATCAGCAAAGAACAAAGGAGCATCACATTTGTGTATTTTATTGAGGTCAATAAACTATTTTATTGAAGTCGATAACGATAACACCAGTGCAGCAACAATGTTGTATCGGTCCCTATTTTATTGATCTCAATAACCAAAATTATTGACATCAATAAAAAAAAATTTATTGACATCAATAAAAAAAAATTATTGAGGTCAATAAAATTTTAACTTTGGAAGTTTTTATTTTCGGGAATCGCTCTCTCTCTCCTCAAACCCGTGCAGGTTACTCTCTCTCTCTTCCCGTCACTGTAGCAGCCGACTTTGCCGGCAGATTTCTCCTCAATCTGGCCACCTCAAGGCTTGAAACTTGTCCCAAAATCTTCATCTCTTCGAGCCCATCAATCCTATACTAATTTCTTCCATCGATTTTTAGTGTTGAAGGAGAAATCTAGGAGAGAAAAAGTCTGTTTTCGCACAGAAATGTTATTCCTTGCCGGCGTCGTTTCAGGCTGAGTTAGGGGGAACCCTTACTAGGTTTTGTAGCCCTCTTCACCACGAACCCAACACCACCAATCTCACCTCAAGGCGTCGCCGGATGACTCCGGATCAAGAGGTCAAAATTCATGACCACGATCGCACTATCACGATCTCAAATCCCAGACGCGAAGGGCAAAATGTTACAAAAAATTACTATTTAATATTTTTGTCCTTACTGGGAGTGAAAAAGACTCAGCTGAAACTTGGTGGGAATTATTTAAAATCTATCAAACTTGAAGGGAAATATGTAGTGTAAACGAGGACCTATTGGTTATTTACCTTAAATAAAATAGTAATGAAATTTCATAATATTTGGATCGAAATGAGTTAGGCAATGTTCGAAAATTTTCAGATCGAAATAATTCGGATTTTTGGAATCTTCAAATCCATTCTAATTCCAATCCAATTTATTTCGGAACATTCGGATTTCAAAATTTCAAAGTCGGATTACCTTCGAATAAAAAAAAGTCCATAAACTTTAGGTTCGGAATCGGATGGAATCAAAATTTCCTATCTGCAGCCCTAATTCTATAGTCATTTATGCTCCAACACGTGTCCTGCAAGAGTTTGACAAAGGCGGTTACCCTGCCTTATATTTGAAACCTAGACCGATTCAAATTTCGATCTCCCTCGATCAGAATAAAAGGAAAACAGTTAAATAGAAGAGAAACTCAAACCAGCCACCCCCAGGATGAAGGAAACATCAATGGAACGCGGTATCCACAGGCTTGTGTCTCAAATTTACATCTCCCAGCTTTTACCTTTTCCCTTTCAAATTCAAAAGAAATTAGCGAATATATAATTGACTTTCAATCTTCCAGGTGAGAAAGGCCGGCGCAATAAAAAGCTCAAAGTCTCTGCTAAGGTTTCATTCATGATTTCTAAAGAATTATGTTCTGATTTTTTTTTCTTCTTCTAATGTTTACATCAATTTTGTACAATATAGTTTTGATATGATCAGGTGTGTTGGATGCAGGGAAGCACGCATGTGGAAAACGAAAACGATGACGCCGATTACAGCGGCCGTGAAGAAGACGACAATGTCCGCGACGGTGCGTATTTCATTATGTACAGATCATACATAGGTTCACCCTTACAATCCTACTAGTTCAACCCATTGTGATTAACCTATTTCACTTTACATTTTCATAATCGGAACACTTTGTCACAGAAGGGGTGAACAAACATGTTCATAGGCCGAGTGTGGACTCGGTTCTTCTAAACTAAATTTTCTTTTTGGTTATTATTATTATTATTATTATTTTAT